>OU862931.1:32508420-33708420 GCA_917880885.1 Limnephilus marmoratus
TGTACCGCCAAATAACAAAAGTATAAAACATATTTTCATTTAACCCGGCGTCGATGACGCTGGGTCACAATGACCCGAGGCGATTTAAAACGGCCTTATTTTTTTTACCCGTCAACCGTTCGACTTGATCGCTTGAGTAGCTGGAGATACAACCCCCTTCTACCCGCACCGCCGCGGCCGGTAGTGCGGAGATACAGGAGATATATGAGGAAAACGGGTTAATGTGACCAATAGTTGTAATGAAATTCTACAGTTATTCTTTCATAGTTGATTTCGCATGTGTTTCCTACTAAGATAATAAAAAGTTGATTTATAAAATATACTGGTATTATTAATATTTTGACCGCGTAATTGTCCAAGGACAATTACGCGGTCAATTGACAAGGTGTCCTAGGGTAAAGTGCATCAACTTCGGGGGGGGGGGGGGGGGGGGTGATTCTACACGATATTTTAAGTAAAAAATATTAAAAACTTTTTTCGAAATTCCAACTTTTAGGGGTAGTTTTGTGGTAAAAAAATGAAATTAGACCGGCGTGTGAAACGAGGTAGTGTTTGTAAGGTGATTTATGCATTACAATCCCTACCGCGTTTCAGTCGGTAGCACGACTGAAACGCGGTAGGGATTGTAAATACGCTGCCCGGCAAGCTCTCAGCAAGTAAGATCGTACCTCGCACTAAGGATTTTTGGTATGGGGAAAAAAAAGTTGGAATTTCGGAAAATCTTTATTACTCCTACCTTCATGTAGAATCACCTCCCGAAGTAAATGCACTTTGCCCCCGGACACTTCCACACATTCCATAAATGCCGTTCAAAGAACACACAAAAAATTATAAAAGGGGAAAATAACACTTTTTTGGATAAAATCGGAATTCTTGTTGACTTACTTGTATTCATAAACTTGAACATTTTTCATTTTTGTCAGTTATACGCATTTTTTAATAATAAACGAACGTTAAAAGGTTAAATTACTAAAAAAAAAATTTATTAAAAATTAAAAAAAAAATGGTTTCAGGTTTGTTTTCTGATTTTCGTTGCATTGTAGCGGGCTAATAACCATTTTAAAAAAAAATTAAATGCAGTTCTCATTTTCTTTGTAAGACGCAACTTTTGAGACCCCGGGTGTTTCTGAATTCAATAGTTGAAATAATTGACACACCCTAGTAAATAATGCACAAAAAATATAATTTTATAATAATTATTATTTAGGGGGGCGAATTATTGGGGAATCAACTATTGGATTACCGAAATTAAGATGAAGAATCCAGACTTTTGGATCATGAAGTACGCGCAAAGGGTTTTTTTGTTGTATTCTTCTTTAATCTTTGATACCCAGAATCAAACTAAGTTTCCCTTACACTGTTGTTGTTATACAAAATACATGAAAATCATTCATTCCCCCATTATCACGTGCCGCTGTGAAAGATATTGTAAATTTTAAAAGAATTTTACTTTGAATTCGTTCCAAGATTTGTATTATTCAGAACGTAAGAAAACGCACGAGGTCGATCGGTAAAACCCTACTTCAATACGATATTGACTAAATCCATCATCTTTGGTAAGTTAGCGATATTTGCGAGTAGGGTCAATGCTTATGATTCCGACAGTCGGTTGACAAAAAAAGGCGCCAATTTTAAGATAAGCTGTTATCGTACAAAAATTTATGAAAAATGTGGTTTGTTAAGCAACTGGCTCATTTAATAGATGGAGGTGAAGTGACGAAGCTTTTAGAATTGAAAGAAATTGTAAACGCGAAGCATAGACCTAATTCACATGAGAGACGGCCAATTTTTTCGTTCGATCTTGTAGAAACCAAAGTGGTTCAAATATGACTAAGACCTCCTCAACTAATCAACTCTCATTTAGTCAAAAAGTATGCACCAATGTAAATCAAAGTCAGCATTTTAATTCTAAATTTTGTATTTCTTAGTGTTTTTAATTTTTTGTTTGCGGTTCGACCTTACCACCGGAGCGCTTTTTGCCACAATGTGGCACTATTTAAAATACCTCGGATTGCTTTGCTGCCAATTTTGGTAATTTTTCCCTTATTTGTAAGTAATTAAGTAGAAGTATACGATTTTATAACATTTTTTTTTAAATCCTACTAATATGTGACAATTGACAAAAGATGGGTGAATTCAATGGCTATATAGAACTATAATCAGTTTATATGTCTCAATATTAAAATTCGGAGGTATGATTTTTTGAATGTGGGCGGAAAATAATCAAAATGATCACCAAAAAATCTCGAGCAATCGGAGAAAAAAGTATTAAATTGCGCTGTCGCTCCAGTGGTTAGGAATGTAAATCAGATCGGCTAGTGATTCCAGCGCTGATCAATTTCTTAATTATTCCCCGTCAATATCGGTTCGGTTGTAACAGTGCGACCGTTCTTTGTTATAACATTGTCGGAAGTTACGCCTATCGATCAGATATTGTAAAGTTATCGATTTTACCTTTCTTGACCCTCATACTGCTTTCTAACAACGTATGCAGGGACACTGGAGGTCCAGATTCGTTCAAAATAAATAAATGTAGCTTCGTTTAACAAAAAAAAAAGGAATCTTGCGAGAGCCTTGAAGGAGTAACCGTCTGATACTTATCCAAGGCGGGTAAGTGGTGGATAACCTCCAATGCTTGACACTCAGGTTTTAGTTTCTCAGAAACGGCGTTTATTGAAATAATACAGTTTTATACAAAATAAAATTTGGTACGTATGATTTGCTACATAATTTAACTGCATGCTTTAAATTAGCTACCGCGCTAGGTGTAACCTATTCTTAGGTGGGAATGATTTTTTGGTTATATCGGTATTTTAATATACATAAGCTGCTAAAAACAAGTTACATTGATCCTTTTAGCAAAGAGCAGAGCTAGGATATGTGCCAACGTGTTTTAACATTCACAGAATAAGAAGATTTTTTAATCCCCCAGGCCTCTGGAATATTGACTATTATTTCAATCAGAAATAATTTTATATTATGCAGTGATTATTTTACATACAGATAAATTAGTTACAATAAATTAATTATAACGAAATACATTATTTTTTTTTCTACAATAGTTTAATTCAAGGGTGCAGTTTAAAGCATTTTTTCTTGTTGCATAAAACTACCGATAGTATTTTTAGAAACATTTATACAGAGTAGTTAAATTATCTATAATTAACAATAAATAGGCTTACCGTAATAATATAAGATATCTATGATTGGTCTATAACAATGCATTGTAATTATTTTAATATAATGTATTTGGTTTTTATGGTTAAGTATTTTTTCAATTTATTTATTTAATACTAAAAGTTAGCTTAAATACATTAATTAAAACTCCTTAGCTAAATAAACAAATGTTACACATATTATGCTATTTCAGGAAATGTCAAAAATTGCATTTAAAGGATTCTAATACATTTATTTTGAACAAAAGTTTGGGGGTCGACCACTAACATACCTATATGTATAATATATTTAATCCATTGATCACCAAGGCGATTTTCTTAAAGATACATATTATCAGGTTGAGGACATAAGAAACTGCATTCCTTTGAGAATATTAAAAAAACAGAGTTTCTTGAGGTCGTAAAAAGACAATTCCTGGAAGAAAATAAAACTACAATCTTTTAATAAATTAAGTTTGTAATCTTAGGCCGTCATCCCACGGTTTGTAAGGAAACGACTTACCACGAGTTCTGCAATTTGTGAGGCGGGTATGGGTATCGCCGCCCCGGGAACCATTTATTGGATAACCAACACTTTTGCCTTAGGTCACCCCAAGTGGTTCGCTACGTTTGGTGCCCGGGTTCATGGGATGAGGTTTGTCCGAGTCTTGGTGGCGGACGCGTCTGCCTACCGTATGGCAGTCTGGATCGGGAGAGAGTGGTTGAGGGAGTCCCTTTGACTTCTCCAGACGTACTCTCTCGGAACATCGCCTTGCACCGCCGTGGGAGGAATGGATTCATACGTTCGTCATTCGTAGACTCTAGACACCCTGCCCTCCAGACTCTTACCCACCCCTAATACCCTTTTCCTTCCCAGAGCTTCCTCTCCCTGCTTGATCCCCAAAGATGATATATGCCCTGAGGGGAATTATTTTCCTCAGGGTCTCCTGCGCAGAAAAGTTCGCTAAAGTAAGCTTACCGTCTGCAGCGCAGTAGATAGTGTTCACTTTTCCATGCAGGATTTTACAACATTCGGATTATGCCGATTCCTTACCGACCCGTGAGGCGACGGCCTTACTCTTTCAATTGATGACACAAACACTGATTTCATTATCAAAAACGTTATTCTTTAAAGTTAAAAAAAAATAATGCTATTTTTAAAAATAAATACTCTATTCTTTGAGAACAAAAACTACGTTTGTCTGAACATTTTAAAAGCGAGACAAACTAAACTGCGTTCACTTGAAGACATGTTATTTTGTGAACGTAAATACCGTTTTTCTCTGAGGACTTAAAGAAATTCCTATAAGACCCAAAATGGAATATTAATATGATTTTTAGTAATTCCATTAGGTATATGAAAACCGTTTCTTTGAAGTCATACATGCATACATAAGGGTTTCCTTCAAGGATAATACAAAGGTGTGACTTTGAGAAAATATACACGGAATTTCTTTGATAATGTAAACATGGTGATCCTTTAGTAAGTGCGAATGGTCTTATGTACAATATTTTCAGTTTATACACGTATTATTATTATTACATATTTTGTATTATTGATCGACGAACTAGTGGATGCAACCTGTTAGCCATAAGGTGTCATAACAGATAATATTTTATAGTTAGTAATAAGATAAACAATGGAAATTATTTGAACTGCTTCCTTGAGATGATTTTTACCTAAAAACGGTGGTAAACATATTATCATCACATTATAGTATTCTTATGAGGACAGAATAACACGATATTCAATTGGAACATAAATAATTTCTACGTTTGATAACATAAACAAGGAATTTCTTTCAGGACATAAATAAGGATTTTCCTTTGAGGACAAAAACACAGTAGGTACTCATCTGAGAACATATACAAGATATTCCTTTGAGGACATTTTTTATAAAGATATTATTAGGGAATTTCTTTCACAACCAAAAAACTGTGTTCTTTTAGGTTGCAATAATTGATTTTTTTTAAATGAGTACCTAAATAAAATCGGTCATCCTCAATTTAAGATAGAAAATAACTTTTTTGAATGACATATTCAAATTAAGAAGGAAAATTTTCACTTCCGAAAATGGCAAGAGTAGAATGTCGATAATGACGAATTGTCGTGTAATTTTCACAAGTTAGAAAAATGATTATTTCTGAGGAAAGGGGAATTGGATTTGACGTTTGAAGTTATAATATATTAAACTTATTTCTAATGTCTCTTAGACTAGTCACAATGTACAGCAGTGAGGTGAAATATGCATTTATACATAGGTACACTTAAGTTACAGCTTCTAAAGGTGATTTTACTTTAAAATTAATTACTTCGTGGATACACTTTATAATAAAACATAAAAATGACAAATATATGAAAACTTATATCGAAATATTTGCAATAGAAAGTTGAAAAAACAATAAATACTTTGTGAGATTAATTTATTCATATTTAATTGCAAAACCAATTGAACCATTGAAAACTTAAACCCAAGTTTACATTGGTGTCTCTAATCTTGATCCCTTGACAGTTGATTCCTGGGCCAGTTGATGCACTAGACAGTTGGCCCCTCTGCCAGTTTATCCCCCAAAGACATTCCTAAAATCCCCCAAAGTTAATTGAAGTATTTATATTGGCATATATCAGCAGCATTCAGTGTTAGAAATATTATATAAAATTACTTTTAAATAGGATCGCAACCATTTTATATAAAAAAAGTTTTCATAAAACAATAAAGGATTTTCATGTTAAAAATACACATTATGTTTTTTTTTCATTGTGATACGTAAATAATTTTGATTGTATTTTTTGACGTTAGTTCAGTTTTAGGCTACTTTAAGTTAGGTTAAATTAGGTTAGATTAGGTAAATTCTGGTATGTATTGATATATAATACTCGAAGAGACTGCAAAAAATTAGGGTTAATGGTTAGAGGGATAAACTGACAGAAATTTACACGTTCACGATCCTGATTATTTCACCAATCCTCTGCATTCAGACTTTTTACAGCACAGGTCCTTAAGAGAAACCTTGTGGTATTCCGTACAAACTTAGGATGTGTCGAAAAGGTTAAATTTTAATAATTTTAACATCAAAATGTAAACTGTAAGGCACCTTGTATCCTTCTTTGGAACTACCTTTACATTATCGTGCCGATGTTCATTTCCAGAGGCTAGTGTTGGTCCATTAACACGCATTAATAAGGTGACTGCCGACTAAACCACGTAGAAAACACGTATTGTTTGGACACGTGGCAAGCTGTTACTTTCGGCGTTTAGTTAAGTAAGTTAGGCTTTAATTACCAAGTCACGTAGAGGATCAAGACGCGTAAATCTCTGCAGTAAGATGCTAATGACCATTCTAAGGGTGGAAATCATATTAAGGAGTAACAAATTGAAATTTTAAAATTGTCTGAGACGTTGTTGTTATTTTAACTAAAGACAGAAGTACGCATGGGATATAAAGCCACGAAAATAGGTTAGTAGCTACGTGGACAACAGCATAGAGTTTCTACTCAGGTGTCGTGGGTTAAATAACTTCTCTAGCTAAGTCCACCATCACTGCTACAGCTTCATTAGACGCTTACAATGATAGTAGAATGAAATTTTCAAATATTGTCTGGTAATTCGTAACCCCGGATTTTTTAACACCCTTTAAAAAAAAGAATATCAAATCACCCTTACCTAATTTGTTTTGTCGCTCGGCTTTCCATCATTGGATCCGAAAGTTTCAGGCGAAATTTTCATTGTTATTTTGTGTCACAATAATACGTCAAAACTTTTTGAAATTCGTAAACAGTTTTAATATCTATTTCAAATTGTAAATTGCTGAAACAAACAATTTCGAATTGCACATTCACAATTCCAATTTAGTTGTAGAGCCTAGTAATCCTGTCTAACCTAAAATTTAAATTACCGAGTAAATATAACATATCGTAAATGAAGTAGTTGCCTTTAACTAAAAACTTACAGCGGAATTCAGTGTGAGAATTTAAAATCAACGTACGTCATTTTTGTATATTGCATTCAAATGTCTGGGGTTTAACTGACCGGGGGATCAACAATCAGGGCATCAACTGACGGGGATCAGGATTAATGGATACATGGGGATGGTATCCATTAATTTTAATCCATGACAAAGGAATGTTCTTCCGCAACTGGTTGGCGTATTCATATGAACAAAAGCGCCTAAGTGACAAGTGGGATACAACATTGGAAACTCTATCTTTGACCCCACAAAAATGTTAATAAAATTCGAATAAATTGAATTCTAACAGATAAATCAAATTTTTAAATTAATAATGTCACAGGTAGGTCAAAAATTAAAAAGATTGATAAATAATATCCAAAACTTAATACAGTATTTGATAGTGCGGTTTGCTTAAAAGTTAGTTTACAACAAGTTTAGAATCTTGTCTACATATTTACAAACACTCTTTGATACAATGATAATGTTTTATCAGTTTAGATAGAAAGGTAAAGAAAATATTCTATTTGATTCGAGTTAGGATACAAAAAGTAAGAAATTCGTATAGTATATAAAATTATAGGAAATAGAAACAAATGGAAATGTTCCGTGCACCATTATTAGTATGGGGCCGCGTAAACGACCTTTATTTTTCCCTATACACTGATTGAATAACTTTCTTTGATCCCACCGTTTTGATGGCCCATACAGATAGTCCGTCTGGTTCAAAGGCATTTCTCTCTTTGTTTCTATTAGCTATGGGTTGGATGCACTAAAAATACCTGACACTTATAAGAATTAGTTACATTCAGGTGTTTCTGGTGTACCCTGTACGTAATTGCATAAACAAACGTTTTAACAAAAGCGAGATAAAATAATTTTTAAAAAGGATCTTGTAAAATGGGATAATATCTTAGGCTCATAAATATTATTTAATCCTTCCTTAGGAACAATGTTGCAAAATATAAACCTTGCATAATTTTACTAGAACGAAACGCTTAGGTCAGGTTGTTCCATCTGTGGTATAGGTATACATCTTCGGTCAAACATTTAAAACTTTTAATTTTTAAGGTATTTATTCCTTGGACGACTTGATTACGGTTAAGATGTTTGAACCCATATTTGTATCACACTAATTTTTGGCATTTAAATGATCCCCGTTAACCTCTGGTTCTCGGCCCTTTTCTGCTTTTGATCAAATTGTTATCAGCTGTCAAGCATAGAAGCTTGGCAGCTACTTTTGACAATCAGACGTTTAAACGGGCTAAATATCAGCGTTTATCGGAGACCATTCAGATTAAAATGGTCGATCAAATTTGTGGACATTACCCAACTTTAGGCTGACGTAATTTTTTATCCTAAAAAAAAAAGAATTTACTCATCGCTCTAGCTATAAAATTATTGAAACAACCGGGTCTCAGAAAATCTAAAGTAAATTTGAAATGTTGAAGGTTTTTGGAAAACAATTTTTTTTATGTAATTTAATATGTATTCAACAATAACGCTTTTTAGGTGAAAAACACTAAGTGCTGCATGTAGACAACGTCTTTAAAATAGTGTGAAAACAATTAAAGCTTTTTTTGTGAAACGATTAAGGTGTACATACTGTACATATTTATAACTAAGACGGTGATTAAAACACAAATGTAGGTAACCTAGTGATTTCTATTCTAGGACAGTGCCTACGCATTGTAACAGCTACAAATCTGTCTCGAGAAGGCCTGTGACTTTATTACGAGGAGCCCACCCAAATCCCTTTAATCTGTGTTGTAGCGGGTCCGAGCGCGACATCGTTAACATCGACGCCCTCAAGGAAGGCTCTAAAGGCGTCGGTCTTAAGGGAAGCCGCGATAACTGCGCCGATCTCAACGGAAAACGTGACAAATTAGAAGGGGATAAGATTGGAAACGCTCGGCCTATCGCTTTTTGAGCCTGAATGTTTCCTCGATTCGATAGATCAAAAGGTATGGAACCTTTTTGAAATTGCAGAAATTGTGCCGTTGTGCTTAAAGCGTCGGAGTTTGTTGTTGGTTGCGTAGTTTCTTGGGGAGACGCCCTTAGCTGACCCGGCGGGCGTCGGTCTCACCGCTACTCTTTCGGTTGTCCTATCCCGTAGTCCTTTAAGGCTTGAATGATGTGATCTTCCTGTGATGCGTTGGGGTCTAAGCCAGGATGGATGTAGCGCTTCAAGAAGTGGCAGGTTCCAGGGATGTCTTCAGGGAAAGAGTTGGGGAGACAAGAGCGATCTCGAGCCTCCATTTCAAAGCCTGGAGACTGGATTAACCACCTAAGGAAAACATATTCAATCTTGTAACGAACATAATAATCTTGTAACGAACAAAAATTGTCTGTTAACATCTGCTATGAATTTTTGAATGTTTTAGATTTCTAATTCTCAACTACAAACGAAGTTTTCAGCCTAGACTTAAATTTTATCAGGCAATGAATTTTTTTGAAACAGTTGTGTTTGGTCGTAACGAATGCAGTTATTAAAAGCGTTTAACCAGCCAGCGGCCGAAAATCCACATTTCGTCGAGAGTTGTTCTTACGATCGTGCAGGGCGGTTACAATGAGAAAGATTAATTATTCTCCATACCAGCTTTTTAAAATTATAACTCCATATCGATTTTATTTCATTCCAAATTTGCTTTAATTTATACCTACATCCAAAAATGCTGAAAGGCGTGATGATAAATTATTAAAATTTTGTACTTTTTGTAATAATTTTTTGATTATAAGTATTTATCATTTTTCAATTATGTCTAAGTTGAATAAGTATGTTCAAAAAATCTGAAATATGTCAGTTTGTAAGTGCGCAAATAAATACACAAACGGACCAATTTTCGTCAAGAAACACATGTACGTATATATTTTTTAATGATTTTATTTAAACTAAAATCAAAATTCTAAAACATGCGATACCCAGATAATGTATTCATTTATTTTACTGCATGATTATATGATTTGAAATGGGTGTGGTATAATACAAAATCTTTTATGCAAATTTAACAAATTTGCCAACGACCTATACCTTATTATACTAAAAATATTTTTTTTTTCTCAAAATTTAAAACATGCGAATGCTAGATAAAAGAACAATCCTCCGAAATCCATAATTTATAGAAAAATAAAATAATTCAATTTATATAAACCACTTATATGATGCGCAAATCCGACCGGTTTCGGAACAAACGTTCCTTCGTCAGGGAAAGCTTATACTAATTTGACAGTTTCGCACAATGTTTTATTATGGTAGGGGTGGAGCCGTTGTTAGATAATAATGTAGATTGGGTGGGTAGGTATTAGTGTAGAGTGGGTGGGTAGGGGAACAAATCCATGATTGGGCTATATGACAATATTTTTTGTTTGTTGATAATAGATTCATTATTTTTAAGGGATTTTTTAATTTCCAAAGCTTCTAAGTTATCTAAACGTTTTCCTTTATGATTAATATGAAGAATATTTATCCCTGTATTTTTTTCAAAACTATGGTTATTTTCAATGATATGGTTAGCAAACTCAGAAAAATTATTATTATTAAGACACCTTAAATGTTCTTTGATTCTGATTTCAAAATTACGACTGGTTTTTCCAATATAAAATGAGGAACAATCATTGCATTTGAGTTTATATATTCCGGAATTAGTCAATTTATGGTCTTTATCTTAAGTATTTCTCAAAAAATTAACGATATTATTTCTTGTATAAAACGCTGGTTTAATATTAGAAGGAAGATTTTTGCAACATTGAACTGAAAAATTATTAATATACAAAATTTTACACCATTCTTTATCATTAATATTATTAGAATTGTATAGGTATTTATTTTTTGAAATTTTGATAAGTTTTTTATTTAGGATGTTATCAATTAATTTTGGTTCATATGCGTTATTTATAGCAATTTGTTTTATTATTGAAAGTTCAGAAAGGAAATTATTATTAGACATTGGGACATTTACTAAGCGGTGTATCATGAAATGGAAGGTGGAGTGTTTTTGTGAGACAGGGTGGTTGGAGGTCTTATGAATTACTATGTCAGTGTATGTTGGCTTGCGATATATACTAAAATCGATTTTATTATTAATAATAGATAAAGTTAAATCCAAAAAGTTTAATTTTTCATTGCCTATTGCTATCGTAAATTTTATTTGGTTATGAAAGGAATTTAAAAGGTTAAGAAAGTTGTTGAGTTGACGTTCGGATCCTGTCCAAATGACGAAGATATCATCCACATATCTCTTTCATAGTAAAACATTGTTTAAAAGGGGTGATTTTGAATTAAAAACAGTTGTTTCCAAATCATTCATAAATATATCAGCAATAAGAGGGCTGGTGGGGGCTCCCATTGGAAGGCCTTCTTTTTGTTGGTATATGACATTATTGTATTGAAAATAATTTTGATTTAAAACTAAGTTAAATAAACGAGTTAGGTCACTAGACAGATCTGTAGGTAATTTAGAATCTCTCAATAATTTGGAAATAATTGCTTTACTTTCAGTAATAGGCACATTAGGAAATAGATTAATGACATCAAAAGACACAAGTTTAGCATTAATGGGAAGTACAAAATTTTTCAATAAGTCAATCAGTTCAAAAGAGTTCTTAATTATATATTTTGGTGTAAACACTTTACTTTTATGAACTAAATCAGTTATTAATGACGATAGTTTAAAACTGACATCAAAAGACACAATTTTAGCATTAATGGGAAGTACAAAATTTTTCAATAAGTCAATCAGTTCAAAAGACTTCTTAATTACATATTTTGGTGTAAACACTTTACTTTTATGAACTAAATCAGTTATTAATGACGATAGTTTAAAACTTGGCGAATTACATGATGAAACGACAGGTCTTATGGGTGTATTTATTTTATGGATTTTGGGAAACCCATATAATTTAGGTGATTTGGGATTTTTTGATAATATGTTATCATCTTTGAATATGTCCGATTTACAAGATATTAAATCATGTGAATTTAATTATGTAACCAGTCGTAATTTTGAAATCAGAATCAAAGAACATTTAAGGTGTTAATAATATTTTTTTCTGAGTTTGCTAACCATAATGTAGTCAGCATCAAATACCTTGGTGTAAAAATAGATAAATTCTTGAGATGGAATGATCATGTTAATATGTTAGTAAATAATATTAGGAGACTTACCTATATCTTTAAAGAACTGAGACATATACTAGACAAAGAAAAATTAAAAACTGTTTATTTTGCAATAATCCAGTCTCTGCTTTCTTATAATATTGTGTGCTGGGGATCCTGCGCAAAGACTTATATAGAACCACTTAATATTGCCCAAAAAATGATTCTTAAAGTTATGTTCAAGAAAAAATTAAATATCCAACTCATTTACTTTTTAAGGAATGTAATGTAATGAACGTAAAACAGTTATATATTACACAAACGCTTTGTAGATTTTTTAATAATATTAATATTGCAGAAAGAACACAGCAAATTCGTACTACGAGAATTGGCTCTGGTCTGAATTTTATGGCAATTCAAACTAAATCTTCTTTTGGTCAAAGAAATTATTTTTATCAAGCTCCACTCATATTTAATAGCCTTCCAGAACATATAAAGTCATCTAATTCCTTGTACACTTTTAAAAAGAATCTTAAATTATTTGTGTTAGTCGAGGATTGCCAATTAATTTTCTCTACTTTGTCCTTTCTAAATTATTAGCCAAATGAGTATGTTTATAAAATAAGCTAAAATAATTTTTATTTTTGTTTAAACTGTTTTTTTTTTCATCTTCCTCCTGCCAAATCTATAGCATGTTAAATTATATACATATATTTATTATTTACAACTTAATCTTAAAAACAAAACAAAAAAATACTTTATTTTATTTTGAATCAGATCTCAAAACTATGGTCACCCTAAAAGTCTACATTAATGTACTACCTAGCGCCATCAGTTTAGTGGGTACTGGGTACCCATAATCTCAATCTGTAAGAAATACAACAATATTGTTCTTTCAAAATCTGTATAATTTTGTGTTATTTTGTTAACTTGTATAATTATTGTTAACCTCAACACAGGCTTGTCCTAGTGAGGTAACAAATTGTATTGTAAACATTTTTACCTACAGTGTAAAGAAACAATAAATAAATAAATAAATAAATAAATATCATTGAAAATAACCATAGTTTTGAAAAAAATACAGGGATAAATATATATATATACATTAATCATAAAGGAAAACGTTTAGATAACTTAGAAGCTTTGGAAATTAAAAAATCCCTTAAAAATAATGAATCTATTATCAACAAACAAAAAATATTGTCATATAGCCCAATCATGGATTTGTTCCCCTACCAACCCACTCTACACTAATACCTACCCACCCAATCTGTATTATTATCTAGCAACGGCTCCACCCCTACCATAATAAAACATTGTGCGAAACTGTCAAATTAGTATAAGCTTTCCCTGACGAAGGAACGTTTGTTCCGAAACCGATCGGATTTGCGCATCATATAAGTGGTTTATACAAAGTTGAATTATTTCATTTTTCTATAATGGATAACCACAAAGTAATAGCTACATTCAAAAATACTATAATTTTTATTTTTTTGTGGAACAGAGTCAATACGTCTAAAATCTGATTTAAAAATGACATATTTCTGGTTTTCTCTGGTAATACCCTCTTAACTTAGAAGTTATTAATCAATAAAAAATAACTGAACACATTGCATAACAATAATTTTCAGTAAATTGGTATCGATTAAACTTCCAGGGATCTATTCAGTGAACAAAAACAAACAAAACAGAACCGTGACAAAACAGAACATGATAAGAACAGGCTAGCATAGATGACATCAGATTTAATTTGTGTATCTCTATTTTTATTATATTTTTTTATTCAATATTTTATTATGAATCAATTAAAAAAAAGGATAGTTCAATTATGAACAAGTCCTGCTGTGAAATTAATTTAATAAAATTAAAAAAATACTCGAGATTGATAAGGGCACCTGTAAGTACACAACTGTACAGATAGCAAGTTCGTCAAGCTGTTTTTGGCAGCCACTTCTGGTCTGGAGCCTCAAAATACCGATTTTTAGAAAATATAAAAATAATAAGAAAACTTATAGATACTTTAGAAAAAAACCTTGACTGTGTGCAGAAACGGGCGGTCTGTTCGATAGATTCCCATATCTTAACAAACGGGCTGCAATCTTTAGAGTACAGGCAGGTTGGGAATATATCCTGGTAGGTGTGCTATTCTTGTTCTACCGGTATTACAACGGAAGATGTTCCGAGAAGCTAGCATCATTGATCCCTTTGACTAGTGCATAGTCATCGGGAAATATGTTGCCCGACGTGTGTACGCGCTTGACATTTGTCACATCAAAACGGGTCGCTTCCACGACTCATCCCTGAGTTCAATTGTTCGGCTGTGAAACGATTTGCCGGCCTCAATGTTTCTTCGATCCTATAGCATGGTTCTCTTAAAAACCATTCCTTCATTCCTCAAAAATACCCTCCACACATTCGCAAAGCATCCCCTAAGATGACAGAGGCCTAAGGAAAATTATTTTCCTCAGGGTCTCCCGTGTAGAATTAACAAAAATAATAGCAATTAGGTTTTCATCACTGACTGGTCGGTGGTTGAGTGGGCATAGCGCTTGGGTCCCACCCGAGCGTTCGATTCCTCGGCTGGCTGGTCCTCCATCACAACACAAGCAACATTTTCGGCTTTCTGTGGTGGTAGTAGGAGATTTTCAAACATTGTTGGGTTATTCGTAACCCGGGAATGTTTGTCTTTCTTTATAAAAAAAAAAATCACAACTTTCTAAAGAAGTGATAATATAAATAGATCGCGTATAATTGGCATCACCGCAATTTGACAATGCCTTCGGAAGGTGAAACAGCTATCTCTCGTAATAATAGAACTTGTTTACACAGTATAACTTGTTTATATCTATACTTCCTTTGGTTAAATTAAATGATATTATTATTAATAATTTATTTTTAATTAAGCGGATTGATTTATTTCTGAAGTATTACACATCTGACCTCATGAAATGTTAACTAAGAAATTAGCTGAACACGGAGTATTAACACAAACAAATAAATACCGTAATAATTTTGGCAGTGAAAATTTCAAACAGTTTCCGAAATTTGGTTAGTCATTTTTTGTTTGTTTTCTTCAATAGTCTGTTCTGAACCATTTAAACATATCCTGTTCTATTGATTTGACAAATATCCTGTTGTTTTTTGTCGTGGGACCATTTGACAAATGTCTTGTTCTGATTTGCCGTAGAACCATTTGTGTCAACAATAATATGAGGCAGGAGACTGTCATTCGATTTGATTTGCTCCGATTTGAAGTGAAATTAAATCAACGTCACATTGTGACTGGTGGATCAACTTACTCGTATGTCGTGGGACTGACGTTGATCTTTAGGGGTTCAGAGCCGGACTCGAACTTGTTGGCCAGGGTGCAATTGTGCCCAAAAAGGCAATATTTCAGCATCGTTTTTCCCACCACTCCAGCTAGAACTGTACCGGTGTGAAGGCCTATACGCATCTGGGGAAAAAAATATTTTTTTAATGTGAATGTTATATTGCTAGCATGTTTCAAAAGAAAACGCGATGAATCCACCTGTGAACTTTTCTACTTGTCGATGTAGAGCGCCAAATTCTGTGGAAAAACAGAATATGTCCACAGTTGTATTCAAAACGCTTTCTTTCTGGAAAGCAGGAGAGCATAGAATTCTTCACAGGATGCGTGGGCACTGTGACATTTCCATCCTTACTTACCGTTAGGGAATTTGAGTTATACTATAAATAACAACCAGAGTATTTTGTGAATTAAATCAACATTCACTATATTAGCAAGTAAATCGTACAACATGGGAAATCACAGACTTATTACAAAGCGAACAAAACAATACTACGACTCACCCCCTTTTGCGGCCTTGACCTTGTTAAACTATCTAAACTGCCTAAGAGTATGCGAAGCATGCATACAGCACGTGGCGGAGCTTGGCGTCCCGTCCAGCATCCAAAAGGCTGCCTGATGCGATCCGTCCGATGACGTGATGCCAAACCTCCTGGGAGCATCCGGAAGGCGAGAGACGCGCTGATAAACGGCCTAAGTTTGGCCAGCAGTACGAGGACCGTCCCACGGAGCCACCATACCGAAATGGATGGTTTTATTCAGGATCCGGTGAGTGTTGAACGGTTCCGCCGAGTGTTGAAATGTTCGCCCAAGAGAACAGCGGATGTTTCGGCTTAAACCGCGGAAATCGAATAAATATACATTACTGTGAATAGCGATCACTAGCGGGATTCAATAAACTCCGTACGATGGCAAATGAACGCCGATGAGCCAGATTATCGGCGTTTATTACTTTTGCCACACGCGGTACCGTCGGCCATTGATACCTCCGAAACTTGGTTTTTTGGAAAGAACAATTTGAACATTTTTCGAATCCCGTAAATTACAAAAGTTAGCTCAGCTTTGTTGTCTTTACAGGAAGTCTGTATTATTTTTGTGCCATTTTTTGTTAGGTTTTAGTATATATTTTGTGGGGGATATTTTGTCCGTAGGATAATTTGTCGGGGATATTTTGTTAAGTGATGAAAAGTCGCGGAACCGTCAATAGTGGATTCTATATACACTGATTTTTCCAAAGCTTTTGATAAAGTTAGGCTACATATTCTTGTACATAAACTAAATATGTTGGGCAGTAAAGGAACCTTATTGAACTGGTTTAACAGTTATCTTAGTAAAAGAAAGCTTTGTGTTAAGATAAATTCTGTAGAATCTTATATCCCCGAAGCCACAAGTGGGGTTCCCCAAGGCTCTCACCTCGGAACAATTTTTTTTATTATTTATAAATGACATTGTTAGTATATTTAAATATGTACAAGTTTTACTCTTTTCTGATCATTTAAAAATATATAAAATGATACGTAGTAGAGGATTGCCATATTTTACAATCTAATTTAAATAAATTGTTTCATTGGTGTGTGATCAACTAGCTATTTCTTAATATTCAAAAGTACTAAGTTATTCGTTTTCATAAAATCCAAAGTTATGTAACTTATGAATACTCTTTAAATTATGTAATACTGACACCAGTCGCTCAGATCAGGGACTTAGGTGTTATATTTGATGAAAAGTTAACATTTACTCTGCACGTAAATTAAATAATAAATAGAGCTATAAAAATACTTAGTTTTATATGCAGAACAGCAAGTGATTTTAAGTCACTAGAATATTTGAAAATATTGTACACTTCTTTAGTAAGAAGCCAGGTAGAGTATATTCGCCCATTTGGTCCCCATTGTATAAAATACATTCCGATAATATGGAAAGGGTACAGTACAAATTTCTAAGATTTATTAACTTTAAGCTGAATATTCCAATTCAAAATATTAACCATGCCCTTTTGATGAAACAATTCAATTTAATTACGCAGTCAGATAAGCGGATCATCTCTGACCTTGTACTGTTAAATAAAATCATTAATAATTGCATTGACAACTCTGAAATTCTCGCCAAAATAAAATTTTACATACCGACCAGAAATACGAGGCAAAGTGCTACCTTCTTCTGTGACAATTTTAAATCAAACTATGAGGCTCATACACCTATAGATAGATTACATCATTTTGGCAATAAATTTGTGAATATTGTAGACATGTTTGCAGATTCTGTATTAGTTATAAAAATTAGTAGAAGTCCACATTATTACTTTAAGGAAATGTATAATTTTAATTTTGATTAATTTTATTTTTTACAATTAATTTAATCATTATATATTGTGAACTACGTACCTGCCTAACTATTATTATCTAGCTTTGTAAAAGCCCACTAGTAAATAAATAAATAAATAGGGGAATTAATGATTGCAAAAAGAAAAATGATATCAGATACCAATCTTTTGTCGGACAGCTTTATTTAAAAAAAAATTGTTTTAGAATCTCAATTCGTTCAAGAAAGATATTCGAATAAGAATCACCGTCACAATGTTATATTTGTGTGCCTTTCTTGAAAGAATTGAGTTGTGAAACAGAGTTTATGTTAATATTTTAAAGTGTTACTTCCAAGAAGTTTTTTTCCTGCAATAATTAAATTAACGCCATCTATGAACGAGCAGTTTATGAATAATTATTTTAAGGTAAGTTTTTTACGGCCAAAAGCATTTTCGTTATTTGTTTTTGGGGTGTTATGCCGTGTTGCGCTACCTCATTCTTTAGCCAACGTTTCGGACATCGTTGCAGTGTCCATCATCAGGGCAGATCCGGCAGATCCGGTAGATTCACACATCTACCGGATGATGGACACTGCAACGATGTCCGAAACGTTGGCTAAAGAATGAGGTAGCGCAACACGGCATAACACCCCAAAAACAAATAACGAAAATTATTTTAAGGTTTCTCTTAACCCAATTTTTTCCAGATTTTACCTGAATTTACTTATGGCATTTTTCTTATTTTAAATACACACAACGTACCTTTATGGGATCTCCCAAGTGAGTAAGATGGTCTGCGCAGACCTCCACCATGCGCAGAGCCATCCAAGCAATCCTCTGCGCATGCGTGTTGGTGGTGCCTTGGAGACCGCTGGCCACGCAATACGCGTCTCCGATGGTCTCAACCTAAAACAATTTAATTAAAAATTATTCTAAAATGGTTCTTTAAGTATCTTCGTGCATTTCTTATGTGAAAATTTTCTTTCTGTTAATTTTAAAGATTTAACTTTGTCAGTCGTCGAAATGGTCCAGTATGAGGAGGTGGAAACTTTTAAATAAATTTAATGACTAAAACAAAGAAATTCTTTCAAAATGAAAATATATTAATTACTAGACTTCACGATCTTTTTTTTATTTTTTTTATTCATCTCTATTAGTTTTGAGTTACAATTTGTTTTATTCTATGCCTGTCTCACTAGGAGAACCTGTGTTGAGAGCAGGCGCTTAGCATGAGCAGTTTATAATAATAACACATACAAAGTACAAATAATAACACAATATTACAAGTAACAGTTAATCATCAACGTAAAATTTACTTTAGCTGTCAAGAAAATTTTCTAGCGAATGTCTACCGTTTTCCTCACACATGCAAAGGTTCTGATTAAAATTTCGCGGATTTTAAAATTTCCGCTGGGTTTTTTTTTTTAAATTCAGCTGAATACGAAACTAGCCTAAAAATGAATTTCAGATTCTTAGGAAGACTTTTGACAAATGTATTTTATGTTCTTAGGTTCATATTTTAGATTAAATAAGTTAAGAAAAAAAAACTAATCCTAAAACTTATGACCAAAATTGAACAAGCGATTCTAACTTTCCACATAACTATTAAAACGAATTATTTTCCTTCTCCGGAAACTGAAATACTTATATATTCTTCATTTATAGTTGTTAATTTAGTTAACCGATATATTTTTAGTTGTTACTCTTTTATGTGGGGTTTTCACGTTAACCGTGTCCTTTCTTTATGCATATTTATCAAAGTTATTTATTTAGGAGGCGGGTATGGGTACCGCTGCCCCGGAAACCATTTATTGGATAACCAACACCCTTGCCACAGGTCATCCCTAATGGAATTTGTAAAAATTTAATGATAAAATAATGATAACATCAGAGTTATGAAGTAATTAAGGAAAGCGCTTCTTTTTCAGAATAAAAATATGTAGGTTCTTAAAAAGACAAATCACCTGTCAGAAAAAGCAACAATATTAAGTTTGGCTGTAAAAATAAACAAATTATGAATAATTGGTTTGGCTCGGTAGGTGAAGTAATTCAGGAGAATTTATAAATTTTATTTGGAAAGTCTCATTAGTAGAATGGCATTCATTTCCTCGAGTGTTTGTGACAAGGTCGTGGAAAAGTGAAGGTTTGTTTGACACGATGCTAACACAATGGTTATGAGTAGGATGTTTGGTAAATTGCTAGAAAACTAATTGGAATTGGAATAGTTGGTAAACATAATGAGCAGTTTATACTTTGAGAGCACGAATGTTTATACTTTGAGAGCACGAATAAGGATTCGTGTACTAAGGAGTACGCCGTCAAATAATTCTATTTCTAGTTGTTGATATTTGAATCGTTTACTTTCAAGACCTTTAAGAGTACCTATATTAGGTACTTATTCAATTATAATTGTTTAAAAAGCGAAGGTTACTGACCTCTAGCGTAACATTTCGAAGCTTGTTTATTATTGCAGATTCCCTGCTTGCAATCTAGGGTTTTATTGATTGAAATGATAGTCGATAAAGGAGATTTCTGTGTATCCCCGTATTACATTGATTGGCTGACATGTGTAGTTTTTATTGTTTGTTTGTGTGAGGTTTTATGTTATAAATAATGTGCTTTTTAGGTAAAAGGCCTCTTATCTCTTGACCAGTTTTAGTCATTGTCGGGTCGGGAAAAAGTTATTGTAACATGTGCTTTATGAAGTGAATAAATAAGTTGAATTTCGCCAATGAAGGAAGATTATTTTCATTGAAGTTCTTCTGCCACAAAAACCAAACTCTAACAGTAATATTAGTTATTATTCTTTTAACTTACTATTATAATACTACTATTCCCACTAGAGCGATCACGCGAAATAAATAAATTTCAGTCGATTGCTTAAGATTTCTCAGAAGATAATTTTTAAAATTTTTCGCCAACATTAAAAAAATTCATGCCTTCTAATTCAAACATGGAGACATAAAAAAAACTTATTATAGGACTATATAGAAAACAAATTAACTTGTATTTTACCGTTTATTTCATATTTGTAGAATTTATAAAAAAAATATTAAAAAATCGTAAAACCAATTTTTGTGAATCTCCACATTTCTCATACAAGCAAAACGCCGCAACGTCGGGGACTTCATATAACGTATAAAAAATAGTTGGATACTGTTAAAATTCAGTTTACCTTATAAACATCGAGTTGTCCGCAAAATACGTCAAACACGCTGTATAAGTCCTCCAACATGTTGATGACCATCATTGGCGTGGTCGTGGAACAGATTGAGGTGAATCCCACGATGTCGCTGAACAGCATGGTCACCCTGTCGTGCGTCTTGGCTTCGATCGTTTCACCTGTTAATTTAAACATTCGAAATTAGATGATGGAGAGCGAACAGGTTTTGAAAAGTTACAATAATCATCAAATCTATTCTCGTCCTTGACTTCATAGGCTAATTTGTTCGGTTTTCGAAACAACTAATATATTTTTAAATCGGCGTGTCTCCCTTACTAGCATGGTTAGAAATATGATACAAACGATGTTAGAAAGAGAAACACCATGTTTTATATTCAAATCTAAAAGTTAACCACAAAATAATTTAAAGCTTGTGATGAACCTGCTTTGTCGGTTGGTTGGCGAATAATTTTTTTTAAATAACAAATATTACCGAAAGCGAAATTAAAGGGATCTGAAGCAATTGGAGCTGGCTTGTCGCGGAAGGATTTATCTACTAGGGTAACGAAAGCTCAACGAGTCAGAATAGGTATCGAACCATATATTAGGGGCGTCCCATCGATCACAGGAAAGGGCGAAATCTGATGCCTCTTGGTGGATTTAGAACAAAATATTGTCCCACGTTTTAGGGAATAGTTATTTTAAGTGGAAGGAAGAGTCATAAATCATGAGTCATAAATCGCGTTTGTAGGAAAGAGAACGGAGTCAGCAACGAGTGGTTTCAAATCTAGGGACGGGAGTTTTAGAAGGAATAGGTTAGAAAACCCTAAGGTTTTGGATTGGATTTTTGTGTCTTTCAGATAACGCAGATGAAAAATGTGTTCGATCCCTTGTATTTGAGTGGGTTGTCAAGATCGATACATTAAAGCTGAATTTATCTCTTGATTTTACGTGTACGAGATTCAAGAAAGTAATTAGTGAAACTAATAAAAATTAATGTCCTGTCAGAACTTTAAATTATGTGCAAATTCAAGTATTTTTCCTGAAGGGCAGTTCGCATAACTGTGAGAATTTATGAGTGATAAATTAATGTAAAAAACGTTGGAAGGTAGGTTTGACATGGGACATGCGAGTTGGAAAGAGGGTAGATTAGACAGACATCCTTGAGTCGGAGGGGAGGCTGGTCGTGGAATTTAAAAAAGAGTGTTGTGGCTCGCTGTGGACTTAGCGAAAACGAGAAGTGTTTGTTAAAACTAACTTCAGTGAAGATTTTGCATTTATGGTGTAAGATAAAGAAGTTCGGTGTTGTGTTACTTAATAAAGATAATCGTTGTTAAAATTCGCGATTGCCGCGCGATAAACATTTAAATTTGGGAATAGAGACTTATTAAAGTATTGGACTCCTGTCATAATTAATAATAATAACAATAATATCTTTATTGAACGAGATCTGCGAGATAATAATAAAAAAATACAGACTCAGTGTTAATGCTTACAGTGGTTTTAAAATTACATAAGTGCAAAAGGGGATATCAACTGAAAACCCTAAATACGAACACTAGATAAGTGAAGAATATAAAACGGTTATAATATAGGTTTTCCCAATAATCCGCCACTGGACTAGCCGTGTTGAGGCCGTAAATTTTAAGTCGACTTATAATTCTCGTAAACAGGCCTACATTGAAATGTAATCACATAATAGATTGGTTACATAAATAATAATTGCAACTTATCATTCATTATGTAGAGACAAAAATATAACAATAAATATTTGTCTTGAGTAACGACAATGGTCCCGGATCATAATAATAATCCCGTAGAAAACATTCCATCCTTCATTTAAGGACAGTGCAACGAATAAAATAATGATAATAATAAAAATAGTGGAAAAATGGTGGTAATTCGGTTGAGAAGTTTTAGCCAGAATAATTAGAGTTTAGATGATAAATGTACAGTCAGTCGAAAGCTAGAAATGCAGTTTTGAAAGGAGGCTTTTTTAAATATAAAGTAGGTCTGACGTTACCGTGTATAGTTAGGGGGGGGGGGGTTGGTAGTTATGATTGCGCAATAGTCTGGTAAGGGGCCACAGGACGTGAGAGAAGATCTTCCCACAATTCAGCTTAGAGAAAAAGGGGTTTTAAAATTACAGTACCTACATTAAGACCTTGTACGATGATAAGAAAAGCAAGTAGGGAGTTTGATCATTTATAGGGAGGACGCGTGATTAAGACGCGGAGTTGCGTTTACCCTACCGGGAGTCGCGGTTTTAGCAACCATGTTCTTGGTAAGTCAAATAACTTTAACCTATATTACAGGACCTCACTGATTGCAGGATGGAGTGAAGAGAACGCTACAAGAACAGCTACCTTTTCTCGGCAGACAACTGATGCCGAGCTAGACCAAATGGGGTAGACACGTGCGGAATCAGCGTAGGGGATACCTGGCTCTCCAGGGGGCTCGGGTTCGATTCCCGGTACCGGAACCTAGAAAATATAATTGAATTACATGTACTTGTTTGCAGAGTGACGTGAATAGAACGCGAATCTTGGACAGTTAATTGCATGAGTGTCTGTATCGAGTAGATTGATATACTAATTTACCCCCGAATAGGTACTAGGCATATTTCACAGATGTTACCAGTCACCACCCTGGACAGTGACCTTTTCTCGGCACACGGCTGATGCCGAGCTGACACAAAAAATGAACCTGACACAGAGAATACAGTCAACCAAATGGGTAGCGTCTCGAGAGTACGACATATCAAATTGAAGGCGATTACCTGCAACCCGAGCAGACATCTTTAGACAAGGGAGCAGAAGAGCAGAATCACGATATAAAATATGAAACAAATAAAACTAACAGGTACTCTGCTGAATTCCTACTTCTTGAATTACGCTTTTTTAAATCTTTACGATTGGGCAATCTGATGACGAACACCGAGGCCACACATTATGTGGAAAATTGGTGGTCCCCCGGTAAGGGTCTTTCTGCATTGTCATGTTGGAGGATGCTCACCATAGACTGATCGGGTCTCGCGAGGTGCTGGAAGCAATTCCCTTTCGCGGAACTATGTCGAGCGGATGGGCGCAACAGGTCGTATGAAATGAGATGCCATCAGTATGAAAGGACATGGTTCGCTGACGGAGGCGTCTTGACCAAAAGCATCTCGAGTTACCGGCAAGGTAGTGTGGATGGAGGCATAGGCATGGCTCTTGTGGAGAGATTCCTGCAGCATCATCACATTTTTTAATCCTATCGACCTGGAAGCAAACGTATCTCTTACAAGGGTGGGGATAAGTCGGTTTCCAGAGGTGGTCTGTAACGCTAGGTCGGTCACGTGGGAGAAGGATCTGCCTGTCACAAGCTTACGCCACTTTGTACCGTGAGTAGAGTCTTGATAAGGGACGAAATAGATTACCCCTTCTAGAGCCAGTAAAGTAGTTCCGGAGGTGTTCGATACTGGAGTTGTCTGGGAAAGGTTTGAAGGCATGCCGTTCTTCTTCTGTTATGGCGGGGTCCGGGTATCTGGTTTATCGTCAAGAGATTTTCCGGGTGCCATGGGTATAGCCTCATCATGCATTGGTCGGAGGGTCGTGTTCTGAGAGCTGACCACCTAGTCAATTTGGTCAAGTGGAGGAGCCAGTACTAGTTTGCAAAGAATTTCCTCTCCATCACCATCCATTCTATCCTCTATCCCGTCTTTATACTTCCATCCTAGGTATAAGTTTGTGTTTACTAACAACAGAACATATTATCACGATTATGTATAGCATCTAGCCTTGGAGAGCGGTGCTGAGAATTCGCCAATTATCCACATTAAATGAAACATTCCAGGTACGTACATTAAAACTTATTAGGACGTAGAGGGGGAGAGATCAATTTTATAGCCTAGCGAGAGTAATAACAACAGTGCTCATTATGTGAGACAAATTCAGGATAGTTTAGACAGGGCGTGTCCTTCAGACGTCTAAGAGATACAGAGTTATTCTTCCACACCTTACCTAAAAGAACCGAAGGTTACCACGAAAGACATTAAATACCTATCCTAGATGTTCTAGGTGCTCCGAAAAAAAAAATCACACAACGTGGAGAAAAGGGTTTATTGTAAGAATTTCCCGGAAAACTACCTTTTACTGTGTTCAGTCACAGGGGTGGGAAAAATAAGTCATGATTCAAAACATTAATGGCGAATCATTCAGTAGGTACGAGAGGAAGATCTACCAACCGGAGATCTGAACGCACGAGAAGAAGAAATATTTTTAAAAGTTTCCATTTAGGGGGGGGGGGGGTTGACCCCATCACAAGTGTTGCCGAGAGACCAGGAGGTAAGGTTTTAAAAGCTGGAGGAATTTCAATGTATCTTAGTGCAATTTGAAAGACAGTTACGAATTATTACGTGGGAAGAAAAGCTTTCAAAAAAAAATAAGTAGGCAAGAATAGAAAAAAAAAACAAAAATGTATTTAAACAAATCAGTAGCCAAGAGTTTTAAATCTGCAGATGTAGATCATTGCCTCTTAGACGGGTAGATAAAATAAATAGAAATTTTGTAAACAAAACATAAACGAAAGTTTACAACCACGACGGTTTGAATGTAGGTCATTGCCAAGATGCAACAAAAAAAAAAAGGTACAGTGAACACATCATAAAGATCGAAGATTTATGACCTTACGTTCGACTATCGTAACTAGGTCAGGAATGCAACGACCCGGGGCGGAAAAAAATACTACGGTTAATGACCCGGGACAAGATAAACAAACTTTAGTTAAAATTTTACGACACAAAAAAAAGGGTAGGACAAATTGGAAAACCCCACACAAAGGAGCTATAAGTAGGTCATTAAACAAAGAACCAAGTAGGTACGGAAATAATGCGGTATGCAATTAATGTAAAACTGAATAGAATAAAACATTAATAAAACTAACGAGTAGGTAAACGTAAAGATAAATAGGTAAGCGCGAAATAAATAAATGAATAAAACAAATAAGAGCAAGTGAAATTATGTTCGCGCGGAATAATTAGGAATATACTCGTATGTGTATGAGGACGCGTATACACACATATGTATTTCTGTGTGAAGATCAAACAATTTAATTTTATGAGAAGGGGTTTTAGTGGGTTAGGGAGGGGATGAGACCAACCAAATGGTTACTACATTCCACGTGTTTAGTTTAGAACAAAAAAAATCATGTTAAAGGAAAAAGGAGGTTTTATGGCTTAGGGAGGGGGCGGAACCAATCGGTTGGTTATTAAATTCAAGCATGGTTAGGTTAGAACAAATTCATGCTTAAAGGCGACAAAAGGATTTTTTTAGGCTTAGGGAGGAAACGTGATCAGCTAAAAGCCTTTAGTGGATTTAGACATGTTCGTGTCACACCACACTGGTAGGAGAGATTTTGATTAAAATGGGTTGGGAATCAGTGAGAGTTGCGCCGTACGTCAATTAAAATTTTGAACATAATCAGCAGGGTAGTTAGTAGTTAGTGGTATCCAACCTTCGATAAGAAGCAACGAGAAAGTGTGTCATGTATTAGGGGAGATAGTTCTTCGATGATCCATTTCAATATCGATTCACCGTAGCGAGTATAATAGTGGTTAGTCGACCTGCACTAAGGTTTGAAATTTCTTTAAACTGGGGTGACCGGACAACAAACCAGTAGAAACAATGATGCAATCGGGCCAACATTGAGTAGTCCTGTTCATACACTAATTGTTATATTGAATGGAGACGGTCTAGCGCACGACAAAAACAAAAAATTATATTGATAGGTAATAATGTCTTTTCTAAGTTTATCAATGGGAAAAAGGGTTAGTTTATTTTGAAGGGAGACCGTAGAGATAGCCCAACGAAGAAAAAAAAAAACAATCAAAGAAAAAAAAAAGAGGGCATAAATTGTTTTGAAATGACGTGTTTCATATCAAGATAATTAGAATTCATTAAATAAAACAAATATGAAAAAAAAAGATAGTTTAGTTTTAATCAGCACACCAGATTTTGTTGTTTATGACAAAAAACAAAGAAAGGGTCGGTCACACTAGTAAAATTGCGCACGAAATAGCAAAAAATTAAGATAACAGATAACAGACATTAACAAAAAAATACACTACCCTATGTCGGAGTACGGTTAAAAGAATGCGGAAAAAAAAAATTACTGTTGGCGGGCAGGGGGTTTGAAAAAAAAAACAAGGACATGTGGCAGTTCGTAAGACACGAGCGTACCGGTGGTCGCTTAACAGTGGAACAGCCAGCAGGGCCGGATTGGGAGAGTCGCTTGAGATTTACGAAAAAAATAAATAAAAAAATAAAATTCTGTAGTTAACTAAATACAGTGGACTTTAGACTGTTGATTTAGGGGGGATAAAAGATAGGAGGGGAGGGGGTAGAACAAGGATAAAAAGGGGATAAGCAACATTAGGTACAAAAGAAGGGAAAAACTACGGGGGGGGGGGGGGGGGGGCAAACAAAAATCTGCATTTAGAAATGACTCCACTGACCAACCACTAATAGCGTGCTTTGACATTGGAGATAATTTCTATAGGGAGGCTGTGATGAACCTGCTTTGTCGGTTGGTTGGCGAATAATTTTTTTTAAATAACAAATATTACCGAAAGCGAAATTAAAGGGATCTGAAGCAATTGGAGCTGGCTTGTCGCGGAAGGATTTATCTACTAGGGTAACGAAAGCTCAACGAGTCAGAATAGGTATCGAACCATATATTAGGGGCGTCCCATCGATCACAGGAAAGGGCGAAATCTGATGCCTCTTGGTGGATTTAGAACAAAATATTGTCCCACGTTTTAGGGAATAGTTATTTTAAGTGGAAGGAAGAGTCATAAATCATGAGTCATAAATCGCGTTTGTAGGAAAGAGAACGGAGTCAGCAACGAGTGGTTTCAAATCTAGGGACGGGAGTTTTAGAAGGAATAGGTTAGAAAACCCTAAGGTTTTGGATTGGATTTTTGTGTCTTTCAGATAACGCAGATGAAAAATGTGTTCGATCCCTTGTATTTGAGTGGGTTGTCAAGATCGATACATTAAAGCTGAATTTATCTCTTGATTTTACGTGTACGAGATTCAAGAAAGTAATTAGTGAAACTAATAAAAATTAATGTCCTGTCAGAACTTTAAATTATGTGCAAATTCAAGTATTTTTCCTGAAGGGCAGTTCGCATAACTGTGAGAATTTATGAGTGATAAATTAATGTAAAAAACGTTGGAAGGTAGGTTTGACATGGGACATGCGAGTTGGAAAGAGGGTAGATTAGACAGACATCCTTGAGTCGGAGGGGAGGCTGGTCGTGGAATTTAAAAAAGAGTGTTGTGGCTCGCTGTGGACTTAGCGAAAACGAGAAGTGTTTGTTAAAACTAACTTCAGTGAAGATTTTGCATTTATGGTGTAAGATAAAGAAGTTCGGTGTTGTGTTACTTAATAAAGATAATCGTTGTTAAAATTCGCGATTGCCGCGCGATAAACATTTAAATTTGGGAATAGAGACTTATTAAAGTATTGGACTCCTGTCATAATTAATAATAATAACAATAATATCTTTATTGAACGAGATCTGCGAGATAATAATAAAAAAATACAGACTCAGTGTTAATGCTTACAGTGGTTTTAAAATTACATAAGTGCAAAAGGGGATATCAACTGAAAACCCTAAATACGAACACTAGATAAGTGAAGAATATAAAACGGTTATAATATAGGTTTTCCCAATAATCCGCCACTGGACTAGCCGTGTTGAGGCCGTAAATTTTAAGTCGACTTATAATTCTCGTAAACAGGCCTACATTGAAATGTAATCACATAATAGATTGGTTACATAAATAATAATTGCAACTTATCATTCATTATGTAGAGACAAAAATATAACAATAAATATTTGTCTTGAGTAACGACAATGGTCCCGGATCATAATAATAATCCCGTAGAAAACATTCCATCCTTCATTTAAGGACAGTGCAACGAATAAAATAATGATAATAATAAAAATAGTGGAAAAATGGTGGTAATTCGGTTGAGAAGTTTTAGCCAGAATAATTAGAGTTTAGATGATAAATGTACAGTCAGTCGAAAGCTAGAAATGCAGTTTTGAAAGGAGGCTTTTTTAAATATAAAGTAGGTCTGACGTTACCGTGTATAGTTAGGGGGGGGGGGTTGGTAGTTATGATTGCGCAATAGTCTGGTAAGGGGCCACAGGACGTGAGAGAAGATCTTCCCACAATTCAGCTTAGAGAAAAAGGGGTTTTAAAATTACAGTACCTACATTAAGACCTTGTACGATGATAAGAAAAGCAAGTAGGGAGTTTGATCATTTATAGGGAGGACGCGTGATTAAGACGCGGAGTTGCGTTTACCCTACCGGGAGTCGCGGTTTTAGCAACCATGTTCTTGGTAAGTCAAATAACTTTAACCTATATTACAGGACCTCACTGATTGCAGGATGGAGTGAAGAGAACGCTACAAGAACAGCTACCTTTTCTCGGCAGACAACTGATGCCGAGCTAGACCAAATGGGGTAGACACGTGCGGAATCAGCGTAGGGGATACCTGGCTCTCCAGGGGGCTCGGGTTCGATTCCCGGTACCGGAACCTAGAAAATATAATTGAATTACATGTACTTGTTTGCAGAGTGACGTGAATAGAACGCGAATCTTGGACAGTTAATTGCATGAGTGTCTGTATCGAGTAGATTGATATACTAATTTACCCCCGAATAGGTACTAGGCATATTTCACAGATGTTACCAGTCACCACCCTGGACAGTGACCTTTTCTCGGCACACGGCTGATGCCGAGCTGACACAAAAAATGAACCTGACACAGAGAATACAGTCAACCAAATGGGTAGCGTCTCGAGAGTACGACATATCAAATTGAAGGCGATTACCTGCAACCCGAGCAGACATCTTTAGACAAGGGAGCAGAAGAGCAGAATCACGATATAAAATATGAAACAAATAAAACTAACAGGTACTCTGCTGAATTCCTACTTCTTGAATTACGCTTTTTTAAATCTTTACGATTGGGCAATCTGATGACGAACACCGAGGCCACACATTATGTGGAAAATTGGTGGTCCCCCGGTAAGGGTCTTTCTGCATTGTCATGTTGGAGGATGCTCACCATAGACTGATCGGGTCTCGCGAGGTGCTGGAAGCAATTCCCTTTCGCGGAACTATGTCGAGCGGATGGGCGCAACAGGTCGTATGAAATGAGATGCCATCAGTATGAAAGGACATGGTTCGCTGACGGAGGCGTCTTGACCAAAAGCATCTCGAGTTACCGGCAAGGTAGTGTGGATGGAGGCATAGGCATGGCTCTTGTGGAGAGATTCCTGCAGCATCATCACATTTTTTAATCCTATCGACCTGGAAGCAAACGTATCTCTTACAAGGGTGGGGATAAGTCGGTTTCCAGAGGTGGTCTGTAACGCTAGGTCGGTCACGTGGGAGAAGGATCTGCCTGTCACAAGCTTACGCCACTTTGTACCGTGAGTAGAGTCTTGATAAGGGACGAAATAGATTACCCCTTCTAGAGCCAGTAAAGTAGTTCCGGAGGTGTTCGATACTGGAGTTGTCTGGGAAAGGTTTGAAGGCATGCCGTTCTTCTTCTGTTATGGCGGGGTCCGGGTATCTGGTTTATCGTCAAGAGATTTTCCGGGTGCCATGGGTATAGCCTCATCATGCATTGGTCGGAGGGTCGTGTTCTGAGAGCTGACCACCTAGTCAATTTGGTCAAGTGGAGGAGCCAGTACTAGTTTGCAAAGAATTTCCTCTCCATCACCATCCATTCTATCCTCTATCCCGTCTTTATACTTCCATCCTAGGTATAAGTTTGTGTTTACTAACAACAGAACATATTATCACGATTATGTATAGCATCTAGCCTTGGAGAGCGGTGCTGAGAATTCGCCAATTATCCACATTAAATGAAACATTCCAGGTACGTACATTAAAACTTATTAGGACGTAGAGGGGGAGAGATCAATTTTATAGCCTAGCGAGAGTAATAACAACAGTGCTCATTATGTGAGACAAATTCAGGATAGTTTAGACAGGGCGTGTCCTTCAGACGTCTAAGAGATACAGAGTTATTCTTCCACACCTTACCTAAAAGAACCGAAGGTTACCACGAAAGACATTAAATACCTATCCTAGATGTTCTAGGTGCTCCGAAAAAAAAAATCACACAACGTGGAGAAAAGGGTTTATTGTAAGAATTTCCCGGAAAACTACCTTTTACTGTGTTCAGTCACAGGGGTGGGAAAAATAAGTCATGATTCAAAACATTAATGGCGAATCATTCAGTAGGTACGAGAGGAAGATCTACCAACCGGAGATCTGAACGCACGAGAAGAAGAAATATTTTTAAAAGTTTCCATTTAGGGGGGGGGGGGGTTGACCCCATCACAAGCTACACCTTTATGAAAAAAAAGTTACCGACCACGATGTGAAAAAAAAATTTAACTTTGGGAATTTTTATTTATTGTTATATAAAACGACAAAAAAATGAGTCGTCGATAACGTTTATAATAAATACATTATTTGCCTAATAAAGAAGTGTATGTTTTTATGTTTTCGTTAACTACTGAAATTCTTTTACTACTGAAATTCTTTTTTTAATATTCAATGTGCCTACAATAGACAAAATGTATAAAAAATATTCAATACTTCAAATTTACAAAGAAATACAGTTAAATGCTCGTAACTTCCAATTCAATACGTCAGCAAGATACCAGAAAACTATTAAAATCCCTAAATTTAATTCTAAGCAAATTCAAAATTCCTATCTTTATCTAGGTATAATCTATTATAACAACCTCCCATTAAAATTAAAAACCATCGAAAATATGCCGGAAAATTAAAAAAATTACCTTAAACTGCTATAAAAGTCCCAAAAATGTTTACTCTAAATCTTAAAGTCTGCTATTTTATAAATCGTTCATTCCTCATTTTTCTTTCATTTCTTAGTTTCTATATCTCTAAAGGCGCGTTCAGATGTTTCGATTGTTGTTGATCCACTTTTATTTAACGTAAAAAGTTGAATAAGATTATGTTCACACGTTTCAATTTAAGTAGAACCGAATTTGACATTCAAGATGGCGTCAACTGAAATTGTCAGTGCGTGCGTCTATCTAACTTCTGGTGTTCTGCGAGACGAGCTAGAGATTATGGAAAAGCATAAAAAATGTCGTATTTGGGCGAGAAAATGGATTATGAGAACGAGTGAATTAGGCGCATCCAACACAATTTTGAAAGAGATGGCCCTAGAAGACTGCGAACGATATAGAAATCACTTGAGGATGACAGAAAAACAATTTGATGAGCTGCTTTCCAAAATTGGCGATAAAATTATTAGAGATGTTTAAATTAATAATAATTACTACTAACAACAGTAACCGGAGAAGCAAGGAAATAATGCATATTTCGTTAAAGTTAGCTTTACCATAACCTAAAAACGACAACGCCAAACGTCAAACTTTGACATAGTTAGTTATCGGTAGTTATTGTTATTAGATTTGTACAAATTGTTTTTTCTTTTAATTTATGCGTATTAATGGTGACGCATGTCTCTGAATATTTACCGCTGTTTTCTGTCATTATCATAATATATTGGGTAGGTAGTGTAAATGAAACACATTATTTATTGCAGTATCACGGGCATTTCTATTTTTGTACACTTGTTGCTTTTGATCCCAAAGACAGGGATGCATAAATCTGAACATCATCCGACCATTTCAGATATTTTTTCGTTGAAACGGATTCCATGACAGTAGAAACTAGGAATGTCTAACGAATATTGACATAAATGTTTGACGTCTACCCGCGAGTAACTATGGTAACCAAGATGGCGCGATCATACTCGAACGTCAAAAGTAGACGGGCTATCAACTTTAGTTAGTCAACAAAAAACTTGTTCAACTTTGTTGAAAGAAGGTTCACACCTGTCAATATGCTTTCAAGTGTCGAGTTGATCAACTAAAATTGAACCGTGTGAACCGGCTATAAGTCTACTATTGAATAAATCTTGCGTTCTTACTTACATATCCTTAACTTATTTATTTCAATAATTTTTGTTACTAACTCACATGATTCTTTCATTTATAATGATTTTTAATTTATATAATGATTTTTTAAACTCTTCATGATTTTTATTTTTAAGTTTATACATGATTTTTTAACATACTTATTATTTACAATAGCCGTTATTACTAACTTACACGATCTTTTTACTAATTGAGTTAGAACTCCCTCACCAAACACAAGAGCATTGTCTCTTTATGGTGAGGAAATAGTCCAGTAAACGAATGGTCCAAAAGGAGGTGAAGAGTGCGTGAGCAGGAACCTAAGCGATTCTTTCAGGACTTGTTTAGGGTGCTTAGGGTGTGAACATACTAAAAGTCCTGACGTCTAGGTGGTGAGCTAGGGGGGGGGGGGGGGAAGGTCCCGATTTTCGGGTATCCGTTTATATCTCAAAAACGGTGCGTCGCAGAGGAAAACTTTTTTAAAATAAGTAAAAGCTCATAAAATTATCTACAACTTTTATTCTATACGTAATTTTGGAAATCTCAACCGTTTTTGAGTTATACGCTCCACAAATGTCAATATTTTCGAAAAAAATCATTTTACTTCACATTTTTCATCAAACATTCCTTCATATCGTCTAAAATATTCATCCAAGAAAGAAATTTATTTAAAAAAAGTTGTAAATAATTTAATTACCCTTTAGAATATATATACATATGTAAATAAACCTCCAACCAGTAAATATTTACAGCAATTTTAAGTTTTTTCGTAAAATGTCATTTTCAGAAAGAGCTGTTTTTTCTTACCAAATTATTAAGACGGGTTTTTTGTTCATGGGAAATTCCTTATTAATTTTTGCATGCAAGGAAGCAGGTAAGTTGTTCTCGAACAGATGATTAGTGGAATTCATTTTATAATCATTATTATTGTGATGGGTGATTAGGTTAGTCGTCGGAGATGCTACAATAACGTGCTACGATGCTGTTAGAGTTGGTGAAAAGGCAATGAATGCGATAGTGGGCTTGACATTCTCAGACATCAAGTTGTCCCGCAAAGTTCGGACATTCCCAATATCTTCTGTCAGCTCGTCGATAAATGAAAAGGTTGCAGTTGACCCAACATTGCTGTTTCAGCGGATGTGTATAAGCAAACGATCATATGAGGATTTGATGAAATTCTTTGAGTATGAGTTGGACCCATTTCCCTTGGCAATGTTCAATGAAAGTGGGATGCGAAAGACAACTAAATCTGTTCTGTATAGCATACTCGAGCCTACCAAAAAAACTGTTCTACTGTCTCAGATGAACATAGTTGTGGACGGAGGATTTCTACTACACAGAGTAATTTGACAAAAAGATGCCTCCGTTGCCGCAATTTGTGATATATCACCTATGTCTATCACCACTATCCTGGAATGACTCGCACTGTGGTATTTGATGGGTACGTAAACCCATCCAATAGTACGAAATCATAAGAACAGATGGCGACGATACGGACTGAGAAGGTCAGCAGACATCAATTTGACATGGAACAAATCAATACCCGTTAAACAGGAAGATTTTTTATCCAATCCTACCAACAAAAGTAACTTCATCTCCTTACTACAGACAAAGTTTCGGGAGAATGGGATACAGACTCTTCAGGCCACCGATGATGCTGACGTCCTTATCGTGAAGATTGCTGTGGAATTATCCTTTCACAACTCTGTGGCTGTCTTTGGTGAAAATGTGGACCTCACTGTCCTTTTGATTGCTTCCACTCGTCCCACCTAAGATATTCTGCTGCTGAAACCCGGACGAGGGAAAACCAAAACAATGGCACTGTCCACCCAAGAGATGCAGCATCGTGGATTTGAACACATCATATTTTTACATTCCTTTACCGGCAAAAGACAGACCTCCCTTAACCAGTACCGCTTCCAGTCGTTCACAAGGTCCGTGGCAAATATGAAGCCTGACATCAGCTCCCTCCCTCCAACAGAGAGTGCAGCTAAACAGCATTCCCGGCGGACATTCCACCAAGTTCAGCAGTGTCTTGGAATTGAGCTGCCCCCTGAAGAATGGGGGTGGAAACACGAAGGAGACACCCTGGTGCCAGCAGATCCTCCAGCACCAGAGGTCCTTCTGAAAATGATATTTTGCCGCTGCACCAAGGATTGTGCAATTGGCAAATGTGGATGCCGAAAAGCAATGCTGACCTGTTCTGCAGCGTGCCTTCACTGCCAAGGGAGATGCTTCAATAGCGTGCCTGTTGCCGAGGACGACGATGAAAACGACGTAGAGCCCTTTCAGCAAGAACCATCCACCACTGAAAATGACGATGCCATGGATGAACAACGCTTGCCAGGACCCTCACGTCCAAAGAGGATATGATAACGTGAATCCATATAAAGTTGAGAGTGTAACCTGATGTTATTGAGAACAGATCCAAGGGAAATGGGTCCAACTCATACTCAAAGAATTTCATCAAATCCGCATATGATCGTTTGCTTATACACATCCGCTGAAACAGCAATGTTGGGTCAACTGCAACTGAATTTTTATCGACGAGCTGACAGAAAACATTGGGAATGTCCTAACTTTGCGGGACAACTTGATGTCTGAGAATGTCAAGCCCACTATCGCATTCATTGCCTTTTCACCAACTCGAACAGCATCGTAGCACGTTATTGTAGCATCTCCGACGACTAACCTAATCACCCATCACAATAATAATGATTATAAAATGAATTCCACTAATCATATGTTCGAGAACAACTTAACTGCTTCCTTGCGTGCAAAAATTAATAAGGAATTTCCCATGAACAAAAAACCCGTCTTAATAATTTGGTAAGAAAAAACAGCTCTTTCTGAAAATGACATTTTACGAAAAAACTTAAAATTGCTGTAAATATTTACTGGTTGGAGGTTTATTTACATATGTATATATATTCTAAAGGGTAATTAAATTATTTACAACTTTTTTCAAATGAATTTCTTTCTTGGATGAATATTTTAGACGATATGAAGGAATGTTTGATGAAAAATGTGAGGTAAAATGATTTTTTTCGAAAATATTGACATTTGTGGAGCGTATAACTCAAAAACGGTTGGGATTTCCAAAATTACGTATAGAATAAAAGTTGTAGATAATTTTATGAGATTTTACTTATTCTAACAAAGTTTTCCTCTGCGACGCACCGTTTTTGAGATATAAATGGAAACCCGAAAATCGGGACCTCCCCCCCCCTCCCCCCCCTCGCTCACCATCTAGACGTCAGGACTTTTAGTATGTTCACACCCTAAGCACCCTAAACAAGTCCTGAAAGAATCGCTTAGGTTCCTGCTCACGCACTCTACAACTCCTTTCTTTACTGGACTAAAAGGCATTTTTTAAATTTTCTTTGTTAAAACCTTGTGTAACTATGTTACTGATGTAACTTCATATGTATTTTTAATCAGCATTGCCAATAAAAAATAAAAAAATTTGTTAGAAAAAACTTAAGGTGGGCCATTTTTAAAACTTTTTTATATTTGCAATCGAAATGTTTATTATTTAAAAAATTACATTTATGCTTATTGTGAATTATAATATTTGAAAGCGTTTTTCATCACCTTTAAAAAACAGTTTTTAGGTTTCCGAAATATTCCATTTATTTGGATTTTATTGCAAAGCGGAAATATTTTGACCTTCCGACATCATGGGACCGAGGTCTGAGGGGTTAAAATTACTAAACATTTTTTCTGTATTTATCTACGAAACCAAGATCTGATGAAAATCGTAATTATCAACTTCTAAAACATTTTAGATCAGAATGTTTATTATTAATCTTCCTAGATTAATATACTCTTATAAAATTATTATTGTTACTGGTATCATAACAAACGAGATGTATACCTAGAGTTTCATATTGTTTACGTTATAATGTTGATTTTTCAATTATGTTCTCATTAGTTAGTTACTTAGAACATGTCTACTTTATTTTTAAGCCCTTAAATAATTTTCACAATATTGTGACCTTGCAAAGAAAATCCTCACAATGATTACGTTGTATTTATTTAAATAGAAGGTTCAACTAAAAATAGCCAGATTAAACAAGCTAATTAATTAAGAGACGTCATCTTGTCTTCGGGACAAAACAAGAGAGACGGCATTTTAAAGAATTGAACTTTCACAAGTAATATAGACTTAAATGACGAAACCAACGAAAGAATTATCTTTTATAAGATCCATTACAATATCCAATGTTCTTTTTACGTAATTTGAAATCTGCGGATATTTTTTTTCGTATCATTTTACACACCGTGTATATTATTGGTTACAGAAAAAGATGGGTTAAAACAAAATTTTGTTTAAATAAATGAAGGTAATATAAGCGAAACTCAATCGAAAATCTGGAAATAGAAAAATCAGAAAAACATATTGACACGTCTGGGACTGACACGTCTGTGTCAATATGTTTTTTTTTATTTTTCTGTTTCCAGATTTTCGATTGAGTTTCGCTTATATTACCTTCATTTATTTAAATATTACAATTTGATGTTTTACTCATAAAGTTAAAATAAAAAATAAAACAAAATTTTGTTGTCTTGTTGGTTAATATTTTGACATTTATTAAAATTATCGCGAAAATTTTCTTAAGTTTGTTATAAAATCTATTATAAAAATCCGGAGACAACGGTTTTTATTCACAGCGTAGAAAAAATCTGGCTTTTGCGACACAGAAATGAAAGACATTTTTTGATAGACAATAATAACACCCACCCAAAATTTAATTCAATATGTGGAGGTCGAACAAAAGACACTGAATTGCAGTCGGCTAGCTATTCGGTTGGTCCCCAAGCAGCCAATCGAATTAATTTTCAAGTCACAAGAACTTTCTCCACGCCGCATAAAACCTGCCGATGATTCTGCTTTAAGATGAAGTCATAGTAAATAATGCAAAATCATATGTTTTTGTTTTGAAAATTTGATCGCTTAGAAGTATTGTAGATGCTTCAATTAAATACTGCGTGTAGAACATACCTTGGCCCTTAAAAATATCGGTCATTTTTTTTACAAGTTTTTAATAAGCCTATAAAAAAATAAAGTATAAGGTCTAAAAAACACACTTTCAAGTCCACACTCTCCTATTTATAAACTCCTTTTCGGATATTGTTTTATTGTGTAATGTGGCAAATTCAGTTTATTTTATAATAATCGCAAAAAAAGTTGATATTTACACCCAATCTTCCCAAAATAAAATAAAATATGCATTTTCGCGTTGATATTTTACAATACGGCCGCTAGTCGACGAATTCGGTTATTGAAAGTGACCCCTATGGCGTCCACCGAAGAACTACTGTCCACGGCACAGTAGTGAACTAGTGGATCGCCTTAAACTCCCGGTCAAGACTCACTTGCATATCGTGTTTGTTCGCCCTTCACATTATTATTATTGTAAAATATTTAAATATATAGGAATTACATTTAAGTTGTAAATTGTTAATAAACCTGCAAGTAATGTACCGACATCTTACTTATTTGATTTACCACACCCTTTACACACTTTAAAACACATATCACATCATTAATATTTAACTATTATCGTCAGCATCTATAAGCCTCTATAATTGGTGACCTCCATAAAATACACATTCACTATAAATATTAATTTATTCTAAAGCTGTTGAACTATTTATTAACTATCTTAGATGTATGGCTATTTATACAAAAGTTAATTTTGAATTTGAGGTCAAAAAACCCAACCAAACTGAATATTAAAAAAGTGCCAAAATGTATATCAAATATCTGGTAGGGAGTGAACTATTTCAGAGGCGGTTCGTTGGTATGCGCATGTGTCGTTTGCACTGTTTGACTTCAGCCTTAACATAACCTACAACGACATCATATTATGTTCTCCAGTTAGCGATATACGAAAGGACATTCCCGTCATAATTCCCGCCAGGTCATTATTTGTGCTATCTTCCAGTACAAGACTTCCGCACGGCGCATACGAGTCGTACATATTCCGATATGCACAAAACTTTGTTTTACCGTACTACGGGACCCCGACGGGCTGTATCGATGCAGCTCGGTAGGCCGAAATGGTGATATGAGCGAGACAGATTTCACTCACAACGGCAAATCACGTATTGGTTCAGTGCAGATATATAACTCATCCCGTGCACTAGCGATGCGTGCGCGAAGCGCCTTGAGTCCAAGTGAATTTTGCACTACTTCGATCACGCGTATCTAATGCGTCTGCAATATATTTGTTCAGAAATACTAATTTACATGGTTAGTGCAACAATATTCAAACATTTGATCTCGTGAACGGCGAATTTGAACGATTTCGTGAGATTTTTAGCTGGGAATTGCGTGTTTTTTTACTCTCGAGATGATTTTGAGTACTCTGACGGAGAAGTATTATTTATTCAAATATTTTACGAATGTCCTTAATGGATGAATTGCAGTACCCCCATTAGTTGATTTGCTACACCTGCGTTATTCACGAGTAGAAACATTTTTAAAATGAAATGCACATCTGACAATTTCAGTCACGAGCCGTCTCTGAGCTGTTTGCTTTATTTGTGTTGTCATGAAATACTGGCCAAGAATTCGATTAATCGTGACTATGACGTTAAAGATAATATTACTGAAACTAATGAAATATAAAATTAATTAAAAAACATCACATTTATGTTCCAACCTTAAAAAATTATTATTTATGCCAAAAAGCATGTTTTTAAGTATATATTGTTGAATTGAAAACTTCTTTGCACCGATGTGATTTGAAATTAAAATAGCGACACTAAAAAGAGACAACTAATTCATCTATAGTTCTATAGGATTTATGTAGTTTTCTACTAAGTTTTCTGAAGGTTTCACTTCTACCGCGTGTGAATGTCATACTCTGATTTTTAAGTAAAAAACTTCTTTAGCACCGTTGTGATTTGAAAATCGATGAAACGAAAAAGCGACACTAAAAAGAGACAATCACTTAGGTACATCTACAGGACCTAGCCTGCAAGAGAACGAGGCAGAATAATCATTTTTCCTCTTTGTGAGGTGCTTCGTAGCCTCCTCACTCTTGCCTGCTTTAGTTTTCTGAAGGTTTCACTTCTACCGTATGTGAACCGAACGTTCGTATTTTTTTTAAATAAGAATATAATATCATTGCAACAAGAAATGATTGTGCTGCAATCACTATGGTGAAATTTGATAAAATATATTTTCTGTATTTTCTTGAGCAGATAAATAAATAATTTGTAGGCAAAACTTGCAGAAATTTTGAAACGAGGATGAAAGAACATTTGAGATGTCTAAATAGCAATAATTATTCGGAATTTGTAACCATCCAATTGAATTTAACCATTCATTTGATATAAATACTGGTTTTAAAATTTTACACACTAACGTTAGTGGCTTTCACTTAAATCTTTTAGAAATATTAGAAATTAGGAAAAATGTCAATAGAAATTTGAATATTATTAAAAATCAAATTAATTTTGTGAATAACCCTATCTTAAGAGCGTTTAACCAGCCAGCGGACGAAAATCCACATTTCGTCGAAAGTTGTTCTTACGATCGTGCAGGGCGATTACATTGAGAAAGATTAATTATTCTCTGTACCAGATTTTTAAAATTATAACTCAATATCGAATTTATTTCAATCCAAATTAGCTTTAATTTATACATTCATCCAAAAATGCTGAAAGGCGTGATGATAAAACTATTAAAATAATGTACTTTTTGTAATTATTTTTTGATTACAGTATTTATCATTTTTCAATAATGTCTAACTTTAATAAGAATGTTAAAAAAATGTTAAAAAAAGAAATATATTAGTTTGTAAGTGCGCAAATAAATACACAAATGGACCGATTTTCGTCAAGAAACACATGTACGTACATATTTTTTAATGATTTTATTGAAACTAAAATTAAAATTCTAAAACATGCGTTTGCTAGATAATGTATTGATTTATTTTACTGCATGATTATATTATTTGAAAGGGGTGTGGTATAATACAAAATCTTTTTTGAAAATTTAACAAATCTGCCAACGACCTATGGAATAACCTTATTATACTAAAAATTAAAAATTTTCTCAAAATTTATTACATGCGAATGCTAGATAAAAGAACGATCTTTCGAAATCCATTTATAATTTTTTGTGGAAAAGGGTCAATACATCTAAAATCTGATTTGAAAATGACATATTTCTGGTTTTCTCTGGTAATGCCCTCTTAAACATATTTCCATTGTAATTTTTTGTCTATGTTCTTCGAAGCACCCCCCTTTCCACCTCTCTCCCCCCCCTCATCTTTGTTGATCTCCTAAGCACCTCCCCTTTCCACCTCTCTCCTCCCCCACTACTTCCATTTCTACCCACGCCTGTCTTTCTATGTTTGATCATTTAGTTTTAGTACATTAAATGTCCTGATGAAGAGAACGTTCTTGAAACATGTTGACTTTTAAATAAAGATTATCGCGGTAAAAACAAAGTGTTTTTAATTATTTCATTAATAATTTATTTGACATGTCTGGGGCCTGTCAGATAAAAAAGTCTTCTGCATAGAAGCAATACAGTTTTCTTTCATGTTTGTAAGCTTTCATGTAGTAAACTTTACGAGGGTAAGCCACTCTTTTAAGAATTGTTTGTTCAATTTTCAGTTCAAACCGTACTTTTCTGAGAGCTAGAACTGTTGTTATTTTGTTGATCTGAAACGGCAATGCCATACGATATTGATCTCTAAAGTGGTACTCTTTAGAGCCCAATATCGAATGGCTTTGCTGTGTGAGATAGAACCTTGTTGTTCCTCGGGTGTGCAATGGTAATTACAAGGACAAGGGGTTGATGGAATTGTCATGATTATAAAAGTGTTATTTACATTTACCAAACAACAGCCCATTTTGATTAAAGGGCATTTTTATGATTGAAGAACTTCAAATAAAGGGAATTCGAAGTAATTTTAATTAGTAGGATTAATGCCTTACAGCACGCAGTGGATATTTTGGGGTAAAAATTTATGTAAATATGTAGGTTTACCAGTGGATATCAAAATTTGGAACATGCAATATTTTTTAATTAACATTTTAAGTACATACACTTAATTCGTTAAATTTAGATAATATATTTTCTTGAAACGTACACGAATACCTTAAATTAAAACGGTAATAACATGAATCGCCACGGGTCTTCGTCAATAGATTTTTATTTTGTAGTAGATACTTTAATAAACTTTTTCTTAAAATAAGATAAATAATCATATATAATTAGAGATTTTCGCGGCCAAAAGTGTTTTCGTGATTTATTTTTGGGGTATTGTCATGTTCACAAGTTGTTTTATTAACACAATCAGGTTCTCCAACTCGTCTTGGATGGAGATTACTTCTTTGGAATAATTAGAGATGGATTTATCTGGATTTATTAATACTTCGCGTATTACAAATGTTGTGACCGCGAGTAATCAACCTAACTAGAAGCTAGCTGAAATGCGTCTGAATTATGCGAGTTCCTGCAAACTGCACCCGGCCCTCGGCCCCCCTGGCGCACAAAATCCAAACTAAACCAACCGCCATCTTGCGGACTTTCGGGACAGCTCTTAGCACTGCCCTCTATGTGACAAGCTCGGAAGCTTTAAGATATACAACAGGAATTATGCCCTACCTTCTTCTTTCTCCAACATTGTGGACAGGATTATTATTACAGTATAGTATAGGGCATATGTGTATTATACTCTGATGATGGAAATGTTAATGCTGTGCGAAAAGTTGGCTAAAGAAGGAGGCATAATGCCCCAAAAAAAAAATTCCCGTTAAGATGACAATCTTTCTACTTTCATACAAATGTTGTTTGTGCAATGATGTAGGACTAGGGCCCTTCATCCACGGGTACGCATGAATCCGATATTCGACTCAAGTATCTTGAAGACTACCGCTAAAGTCTGGGCAGATTTGTACACAGACACATGTCGCCTACATTTTGTAAACTCGTCTGTGACGGCAGTATTCCGCGACTAGTTGGGCGAGGAATTCCTGTTATGTTATGTTGGTACTAGTCAAAGCTTTCACGTGCGGACAGTTGGTAGTCCGGTCGTGTCACTTAACGCTAGCTTTGAACGTGTAAACGGAGTCAATAAAAGTCTATAATTACGTCGAATTCCTTTTATTGTTAACAAAGCGCAGACATGTAAGTTCCCACCGACATCGTCGAGGCGTCGGACATTTTGTAACAATGCGTGTGCTTTAGATCAATTTAGGAATAAAACAGTCAACGAAGGCAGCTACAACACAAAGCACTCTTTTAGGGTGAATTGTCTAAGTAAAAAAAAGACAGCTACAGCAACTGTTTAGTTGAAAGATTGGTCAAGAAAGCATTCTAGTTTGACGTTTTGAGAATTTAACAATCATTGGTGGCGATGCGAGTCTCGTGATTTCAATAACGGCATGTATGGAGTATGCGTGACAAGTTGTTTTCAAATTGAGTACACAACTTGAGTATCCGATACTTGTGAATCCACGTATCAATGGCCTTAGCTAGCAGAGGATTGATCAAGCGACGCCTGAGTTTTTTTTCTAGTCGGCAACTAATGAACCTAAACAAATTGACAAAAGTTTACGAAAAAGGAGTAACAATTAGAATCAAGGATTAAGGTGACTGTTTCACATGTGAACCACGCTGGCTCGCGTTAAGGTTTTAAATCCGTACGTAAATCCGTTTTTAATATAAAATAACGAAAAGTTAAGATTTTCTTCCATATTTTTAGATTTTTACCGGGGAAAAGTTTAAAAACTGGTCTGTGCGATATTTTTCACATTATTCAAATGGGTCTCAGTGGTGACGTAACTGAAAAGGAATTATATTTTTTATTCGGAGGCTTTGGGAAAAGGCTTTCTTTTCCATTTGAATCACCGCGCTGAGCATTCTCCGCCGTTATGTGCCAGCGAGGACGTCGTTATACGTTTCTCGTAGAGGCCGTCGTAATTGTATGTAGACTCTACGCCGCTACGGCGTTACGGCCGCTACGATGCTACGACGTTATACGAAGACCATACACGCTAAACAAGAACGTGGGTAAAAAGGCTTGAAGTAAGTAGGGTGAATGTAACATTATTTGGAAATTCGTTATCGTATTAAAAAAAAATCAAATGGACAGTTTCATACATCTGTCCACGTGATACCATAATTACTATAAATTGACGCTCTTTAAGAATTAGGAACAGGCAGGCAATAGTTATTAAGTCAAAAATAACTATTGGTAAAGCACATAAAAAAATAATAAAAGAAGTTATCCCCTCTAGTAGTTTTAATCATTTAAATTAGGGAGAATTTCACCACCCCCTTTGTAATGCTGGGTAAAAGAGTGCAACACTTAATAAAACATTACCTATAAATAAAAGAGCTGTGGCAACAATTAAATTATATTATTAAATAATAAAATAAGAACATGAGACTCTAACAAAATAAAAATATTCTAATACGATAAAAAACTCAGGGTCGTGTTTAGCCTTTAGAAAAAAGAAACTAAATAGTTAGAAAACTAATAAATGAATCGATAGCTTGTCGTGTTTTAAAAATTTTAACAAAACAAAAAAAAACACTTCAAAAACTACACTAAAAAGAAAAAAAAAATCGTATTCTTCTACAACTTCATAATCAACTTATTTTTTCTAATCATCAATATGTAGGTACGATTGTTACTTTTGGAGTCGGTGTCAGTCAAGGTAGGTTTGTAACTACATACATAGTTATAGGTGAGATGTGCTTGTGTCGCACAAGAGAGGCGAGAGCGGGGCCGCGGCGGCGCGGGGAGCTGTCAAGTGAACACGCCGGGCCGGGTACCTTTGCTGACACCGACTCCAAAAATAACAATCGTACCTACATATTGATGATTAGAAAAAATAAGCTGATTATGAAGTTGTAGAAAAATAGGAAATTATTTTTTTACTATTTAGTGCATTTTTGAAGTAGTTTTTTGTTTTGTTAAATTTTTTGTTTATTTTTTGATTTTTAGTGAATCTGAAGTACACTAACTAATTTGTCTGAATATGGGTAAACCTACTAAACGTGCTGCTCATATGAGACAGACATAATTGGACAATGGCGACGTTAGGGTCAAATTAAGAGATTCGACCGAGTTTCGTTAATTGTCATGGATTCGATAATCAGAACCCAACCAAACTCATCAAATTATTCTTGAAGTACATTCTTTCCAATAAAAAAAGAATTATCGAAATCGGTTGGCGTGATATTGAGTTATTCGTCCATTTGTCCCACACATACTTAATGCAAATTTAAGACTTAAATGGTTTTCTCATGGATGCCATTGTCGGAACTGGACCAAATTAAAATGGGACCACACGGGAATCACCAGCTTTCAAATAAAAAAAGAATCATCAATATAGGTTCACCCAGACAAAGTTCTGAGGTAACAAACAAAAAAAAAATACAGTCGAATTGAGAACCTCCTCCCTTTCGAAGTCGTTTAAAAATAATCTCAAGATGTTAAAATTACTACAAGGGGGGAGGGAGGGCGCCAGTTCAAATAGAACAAAATGTTAAATGGTAAATCAATAAACTCAAACTAACCGAAGTATAAGCTCACAGGTAATGGCGATCTCACCGAAGTACATGTCATCTCTCGTCGAAACAAACTTCCGAACTCCCTGGCTGCCTACTTGGAACTGTCGACGAAAAATTCTCTTGTTGGTAGTATGTTTTGGGCAACAAAAGAAATGCTGGATTCCATTTGTTCAAAGAATATTTCCAATTAGGAATTAAAATTTCAATTTGAATTGATACGTAGCAACCAACGTAATTATTGGGTACTTACTTCGCAAGTGATTACTAGTGCATTATAATTTCAAACTGTTAACAGCTTATCCATGGGATAACATATGCTTTAGATTTACGCTTCACGAATATTTAATTTTAAAGTCCGAGTTTACTTAAGCTCATCCACGGAATAATGTAGGTATATTTTAGATTTACAAATTAAGATTTATTTATTTAAGTCCGAGTTTAATATTTGGTTCTCGACCGTGTGCATAGTGGCAATATTGTATCGGATGAGTTAGCCGAGTTTTCTACCTATTGCAAGTTTTTATTTGTTTAAATATCATTTTACGTTGTCCTTTAGATAAGCAATCGAGATATGGGTCAAAACGCCTTAAAGTTATACGTTAAAAGCTTCTTAATGGCTTATCCGTAGGATAACGTATATTTTCGATTTACGGCTTACGATTTATTAAATTATAAATCCAAGTTTACTATTCGGTACTCGAACCTATGAATAGTGGATATACATCGGATAACTTATTCTAGATTTCTACCTATTGTGGCTATAAGGCTCTTAAGCGGCAATCAATTTCCGGCGTGATTTACAATTATTAATTTAAAAGATATAGTATATTTGCGCCCCCCTCTAGAGCAAAAGATACTCTCTGTATCGCCCTGGACTATGATCCCGTTTGACCAGGTCTACATAGCCAGGTACTTCCCCTTATTTCTCTTTCTCTTCCCTCTTCACAAAGTCTGTGTTATTGTAAAATAAACACAGAATTCCTGACCAACGTAGCTTGTTTTACGCAGAATATGACCTAAAACCCTAACGTTTTATAAGAGAAAAATACAATATTATAAACAATGTTTGATTTAACACTTGCTAATTTATCCTCCTTTATTGTTGAGTAGATATTTATTTGAAATAGGTATATGCATCTTAAGTTTCTTTTATTCTGTAGAGATATTTTGCTTCTTTGAAAAATATATTGCCGCTTACTACCAGCACTGATACGATCTTCAATACCTTCAATGTTATGGACACAAAACAGCTCTACTCAAGATCCATCTTAGTTAATTTACACAAAAACAACAAAACACTATACCAAGCTACACAAACAATTCACAATACCCGAGCCATAAACAAAGAACTTCTCCAAACTCGTTTTTCCAAAACCTCCTTTGGACAAAGACAATCTAAATACATAGCTTTCAAACTATACAATACACTACCAGCTACGATCAGACAAACTGACTCATCGACAAAATTCAAACAAGATATAAAAAAATGGATTATAAGTATTGGACGCCACACTATTAAAAACATCTGTAAAATAAATCACACATAGACAGAAATGACTATTCACTTTCGACCTAACCCGTATGAAATAAATGAAAATAATAGAATCTTGTCACATTTAACTCCATGAATAGATTAGACAGAATTTACTTCTTTATTTCATCTCCTCCAACAATTATAAGATAACTAACTCTCTTTAAATGATTTACCCACCATTCCAATCACCTTTCTGTTTTAATTTCGGTTCAAATTAATATGTATTTTACCTTAAATACTGGATACGCGCCATAAAATATATTTAAATATATTTGGGCATTAGTCTAATTTAAATTAATAATTTATGCTATGGGACCATGGGGGTGCCATCTATGGTGGTTGTATCATGGGCGTAGCCAGGGGGGGGGTTTGGGGGTTCAACCCCCCCCCCCCCCGAAAACTTAAAATATCAACATAAATAATATTAAAATAAGGAGATGCGAGCGGCATTACTTATTTTATTACTAATTATTACACTAATAATGTATTTTGGATTCGCCCTCTCTACCACTCGCCGCTGGCCGTCGTTGATTATCCGATCGCATTCGGTAACTTTTGTATATTTTCGTGCCGTATTGGTATGGTATTGTTATGTATCCCCACACTAGTGCTGGTATGTCTAGGGCAATTTGACTAGATCTAGGGTAGAAAAATATTTTTTAGGGAAAAGGGAAATCAGCACTAAATCTACGGAAATTTCTACCTGGTAAATTTTTCATTACATATGGCAATATTACTGGTATTATATACCCATATGTTTTTTGGAATTCCCATGAATCTTATATATTGTTGATGTACTTACAAGCAATGTTATTTTTAACACTGACAACTCAAATTGATTTTTATTTTGCAAAGAGATTTTTATTCGGAATTCCGTTTCTAATCAGTGGCAAGTGCCTACGTACTTTGAAATGTACAACTAACGTTTATTATGTATTTGGTTTTGAAAATATTTATTTTCTATATACATTTATTACTTTAATTTTATTAAAAAGGAAGAAAAAAAAATAAGTTACCAATATACATAGAAAACAAAAGTATTCAACAAATAATTTTATCGTTAATGCTCAAGAAATACAAAGTCGCCCCCCCCCCCCCCCCCCCGATCAGTAGTTTTATTTTATTTTCTTGAACCCCCCCAATACTAAAACCTGGCTACGCCCGTGGGTTGTATTATATTGAATTTATCTATGTGACATTGAATTTCAGTATATTCATGCATTTTCTTACCTCTGTGGAGCAAGCAATTACTTCCGACGTGAGTGTTAGTGAAAGCCAAGAGATGTCAGGCATTATCAAATAATTCACCCAGAATTGAATTATTGTTGTACCTAAGATTTTTGGCACGCATTATTAATTTGCAAATTTATATTCATTGTTTGAACTTCCTTCCTGTGATAAACACATGTTGAGGTTGTGCACTTACCACCTTGGCGAAATCAATATTTCAAAAAAACTAGTGTCGTTTGTCTGGACATCGTGCGAGAGCTGCATTCTCTGAGTGAGTATTGTTTTGTTTTCACTGAGGTTTTTGGAATTGCTGTGTAATCTATTTTGTGTCACATAGAGAAGAGTTCAACTTTCATTAATTTACATAGGGTAGTATTCCCTTGTGTCTGGGGCTATTTATACGCCCCTACAAATACTCTTGTAACTACGTTATTCGTTTATATACTTGTATGCCTGTCTCGACACAGGTATATCCTAGTGAGACAGGCATAAAAAAAACCAATGTACATATACTCTTTTATAGATATATATATTTATTTTTTTATTTTGTTATTTTAGAGGACCTTGGAGAAAAAAGAAAATAATATGAACACAAATATAATTTAACAACTTCATTTTAACATTTTACGTAAGTACTTAGCTTTATATCATCATGACAAAATTAAAACTAACTAGGCGTAGGGTAAAATTCATTAAGTTTTAAAATTTACTAAGGTTATTTAGTGCTGGAAAAATTATTAAAAACAAACTTAATTTATTTTGAGTAATGCTGTAGCAAAAGGACGCATACTTTTCAACGGACGTGCCTCTATTTCTGTCAAGAAAATTATTCCGGTCCACCGTTACAGCTTCCCGGAATGTGACTTCAAGGCCTCTAGAGAGGTAATACACGCGATTATGTTCTCGTACAATGAAGGCTTCAGTCTACCTTTAATAATGAGAATAAAATTAATTAATTTGTGGGTATCTTGTGCGCAAAATTATTCATAGACTGACGACGCCAATTTAATTATTTTAGGACAAAATACTTTTTTCGAGTTATTCATTGAAATATTAAGACGATTTTTTTTTTGTTTGCGCTCATAAATTCGGAATATGAATATTAGTGAATAGTTTTGTTCGTATAATAACTCAATTCTCTCGAGAAAGGCACCCAAAAAAGAGATGCCAAGAATGGTAATTTGGCCCATTACCGAATATTCGGCAGTCGAATAGTTGTCTTGATCGTAAGGAAAACCTTGATAAATGGGTGGCGAGCTAAATTAAAACGTTATAAAAAATTAATGAAGTTTGTTAAAAATTATCTTTAATCACCTTTCAGTAGTGTCTATAGTGCGAAACTATTTTTGGTGGGTGGTATAGTCTACGAAGAAAATCGTAATCGACTTTTTTTTTACATGAGCTCCACACAGGAGGCCCTGAGGAAAATAATTTCCCTCAGGGCCTATGTCATCTTTGGGGATGCCGTGTGGAGGTTTTTTTTAAAGGATAATAATAATGATTTAATATATATTTGTATTATTTTACCAACAGAATTTCTTCATTCATTTTCATTTTCAAATTCATTTTTCTTGTTTTATCTATTAATTTTTATTTATTAATTTTCGGGAAATCGACAGTTTATATTTATTTCAGTTTGTACATAATATTAAATAGCCAAAATAAAACCAAATACGGATTTCCTCCTTGTGGCTTTACTTCTACTGAGACAGCATAATAAGAATAAGTAAGTTAATTTTATAAAAAAGGAATATTAATCCAAAATTATATAAAACAAAAATATATATATACTCAAAACAATTTTTTAAATATAAAAATGAAAAATTACAAAACGAAAAATCTATCAATACATTGGTAGCCATGGAGAGAAGTTGTACATATAAATCAAATCATAACAGAAATATAAACAATAAAAACATAACATTATTCAAGAACCATCAGAGAAATACTCTTTTATCGACCTTAGTTTATTTTTTTAGTTTATTATGTCAGCTAAACAATAGAAAAAATGTCGTGGTAAAACTGAAAGTATTCTAGAATATGAATATACATATGTATTATTTTACCAACAGAATAGTCAACACTATAACTTACTATAATTTACTATAACTTACATGTAAAAACATTATCATATTGGAATGTCCTAAAACGGGCATATGCCTAGTTGGACATTTTAAGTTCATTATATTGTATTACGTAATATTTACAAACAAACAATAAATAAATAAATAAAATTAAAAAATTTAAAAATTTAAAAAAAATGAAGGTGAGGAGAGTTCTGGGAAGGAAAAGGGTTTAAGGGGTGGGTAGAAATCTGGGGTTCAGTGTGTCCTGATCATCCGCCTCCAAGACCTAGACAAACCTCACCCCATGAACCCGGGCACCTCTGCTAAATCACTAAACGTAGCGAACCACTTGGGATGACCTATGGCAGAGGTGTTGGTTATCCATTAAAGGTTCCCGCCTCCCAAACTGCTACCCGGCATGCGCAACTAAATTTTATTTGATTAATTAGTGTTATTTCACAATTAATTCATTTAAAATAATATATAGTATGAGTGGAGTATAGAGTGGAAGATATTATTAGTATCGCCCTGGTGTAAGACCACCATTCAGAATTGAAACGTTGCTTGAAAATGGCTTTAGCCGTGTTTAGTGACCAGATCTGAATAGCCAGGTACTTCCCAACCTTCCTCTTCCCCACCTCCTTCCCCTCCCCATACCTTCAGCCTCACAACATACCCCAATTGGGGATGCCATAGTCTCACTGGCTCCAGACGGGAGCGGGAGCAGTTGAGATTCTTGTGCGGTATTCACTGTAAAAAAAAAAAAAAAAAAAAAAAAAAAAAAAAAAAAAAAAAAAAAAAAAAAAAAAAAAAAAAAAAAAAAAAAAAAAAAAAAAAAAAAAAAAAAAAAAAAAAACCTTCCCGGAACTCTCCTCTCCTTCATTTAATTAAAAAAAAACTCCACACAGCATCCCCAAAGATGATATAGGCCCTGAGGGAAATTATTTTCCTCAGGGCCTCCTGTGTGGAGCTCATGAAAAAAATTTTTTTTCCTCTCATTAATTATTTTTATCAAATAACGAAATTCTCCATTATTAAATGAACGCTTTTTGATCGAAAAGCGTTTTTTTCATTATTAGATAAGTATTCGGTATTCGACCAAATAGAAGACAGTATTCGGTCCGATACCGAATTTAAAAATCTTTGTATTTGTATGCATTTCTTGAAAGAATTGAGTTTTATGACGGGCAAAAGTATTTATTTGTGTTCCGTGTGTACACTTGTACAGGTGCAAACAAACAATAATAATTCATCTTAATATTTTGAAGGCTTCAAAAAGTGTATTTTTCCAAAAATTATGAAATTAGCGCCATCTATGAATAAGCAGTTTATAAATAATAATAGGAAAACTGGAAAACAACGTCATTAGAAAGAGGAATTCGAGCGAATAATTAATTCGCATAAGTATAATAGATTCATTTCCATTGCATTGAAATGCCAAGAGTCGACACTCATTATAGAATCAATACCTACCTGCGTGACTAACTAACCAACCCTCTCAACCCATCGCCTTGCACCGCAATTGGGGGGGTGGATAGTGTTTAAAAAAAACGCTGGCTTGAGCCAAACAAAAACATGGACCTGAGTCCTTCTGCTTCAAAATGAAGTGGAATATTTGTTATGACATGTGGTGTATTATGAGAGGACCAATGTTTGAACATTGTTTACTTCCTTAGAAATCATAGTAATGGATAATTTGAATCATAATCATTATCATTATCATCATTACATAGTAAAAAATGAAGTCGCTCAAAATGTATGTGCGCGTTAATCTTTTAAACTACGTAACGGATTTTCATACGGTTTTTACCAATAGATAGAGTGATTGAAGAGGAATGTTTATATGTATAATACATGTAAATTATATTAGAGAAAAGCCGAGAAATTCAAAGAAAATATATTTTTGTGCGATTTAAAACGGCTGGCGGGCCGTACTATAGTCACTTTTGAAATTCGTTCTACGGAAGAAATTGGAAAATTTGTCCTGGAGTAAGTAGGTATTTGATTTTCCCTTTTCAAATATCCAGTGTTGCATTGCAAGCATTGTATAATTAGTGGCGAGTTAATTAGTTTATATGTATAATACATGCTTGTTATAGTAGAGAAAAGCCGATAAATTCAAATATTCAATTCAGGCAGCGGGCAGCTGGCAAGCGGGTGGTGTGGATTTTATAAAGATTGGGAAATGGCGTTGTGTTTCATTAGCTACAGCAACGTGTGGCCGAGTCTGCTAGTACTACATAATACGTAGGATTTGAGTCATAATACTCAAAATGCAACTAAATCATAAAGATGCAAGTCCATGTACATCTTTCTGCTTCTAAGATAGTTGTTGCATCAAAGGTAGTTGCATTCGTATACATTTTTAAAAATCCTATTTTTCTTCATGATAGGACCTGTATCTTTCTGCCACTGATAAACATGTTAATTTACTTCCAAGTCTGCATCAGAAACTCGTTTCTTCAAATTTTGGACTTGCATCCGTATGCTTCTCGGGTACAGATTTATAGTGAATATTATAGATATTTTCTAATTTTCAAGAATGCGGATAAAAATCTTTTTATATATTTTCGACGAACATCAATGATATTACATTTTTGAAGAGCTCATCGCTAGATTTTTTTTTTATTTTTTTTTAATTAGTTTTATATACATATACATGTAATATAATCATGAGTAATTACATTTTCAGGTTACAAACGGATTAAACTCAAATCATTAAATACTAACATGCAACATTGATTATAAACAGTATAAACATATATATGTATATAATATATAACCTTTACGAGAGTGTAACTACTCGTGTGTAAAGGGAAAAGAAAAATATATATATATTTTTTAAATTAAAAAAATTAAAATTAAAAATTATAACACATACATTATAGATACCTTATAGTTATATGTCGAAGATAAATAGCCTCTAGTTATATGTGTATTTACATATATATAATATCGAATACGAATATATACGAATCATATTGCCTTCCAATGCTTACATCAGTCTCATCATCAAGAACTTTCCGCATCAACGACGTTTGAAGCATGGAGCGTAATACTGCTATAGTAATAAGCTCGCGACATCTCCAGTACTACCTACTCGTACCTCCGTCTTGCATCCAGTCTGTTGAAGATGTTATCTATCTCTCTGGCAATCAAAGCTCGAAGCTGCGATTGCTCGAGTCTTCCGAGCCAGTGATTTTATTTCATTGAGTTTCCTCTCAAAAGCTACTCCTTGATCGAGACGTACTTTGGCTGATAAATCTGCAAGAATGCAGATACAGGATGAAAGAAAATAATTTTTTGTATTTCTCCGGTAATTACTATTTAACAATTTCTAGAAATTTTGTTTTGAAAAAACCTATCCACTATCTTAAGCTATATATAGACTCAATAATTGTTGGGAGCAGTTGTGAATTGTGACTCTTGTGCAGTATTTACACAGAAAAAGGATACCAGGTAACTTCAACTTAGATACATGAAAGAATTTCGTCGGTTTTTTTTTTCATTAACTCTACACAGGAGGCCCTGAAGAAAAAAAATCCTCAGAGCTTATATCAGTTTTGGGAATACAGTGTGGATGATTTTTTTATGGAAAAGAGGGAGAGGAGGTGCTAGGAAGGCAAAAGATGTGAGGGATGGGCAGGAATCTGGGAGCCAGTGTGTCCAGGAGTGACGGACGTATGAATCCATTCCTACCACTGCGGTGCAAGGCGATGGGTCGAGAGAATCTGGCTGGAGAGGTCAAAAAGACTCCCTCCTCTCCCGATCCGGCCCGCCACGCAGTAATTATCGCATCCGCCACCTACATCAAGAAAAACCTCACCCCTTGAACCCGGGCATCCCTGCTAGGTCACCAAATATCGCGTCACAAGGCAGGGGTTTTTGTTATCCAATAAATTGTTCACGGGGCAGCGGTACCCATACCAACCTCCCAAATTGTCCTACATCAGTTATAAAAATTTAACAATTTAAAAAATATATTTTACGTACTAAGTTAAAATGGAGTTCTACAAAATAAACTTAACAACAATAAATATTTTACGTAATCTGTTTAGTTTTTCATCACCGAGAGAATGGGGGTTACATAATTTCGTTGCAACGACTATATTATATTTCCTTTTATTTACCAATTTACTGTCGACATAAGTAAAAACACAGTTTACTCCTTGATATTTTCCAGAAAGGCACTGTGGTTCGATCCATAGCGGTAGTGATGGCGGCGGTTAGAGCAAGCCCTGGCAAGGTAAATGTCCTGGGTTCAATTTCTGGATGCGACCGAATCTCTTTCTAATTTGTTTGTTTAAAATGTTCGTTTGAAAGTCGCAATATTGAGATGAGATGAATAAAAATGATCGAATATAGTTAACTACATCTCAGTGGCTTGCTTGGTAGAGTGCTGGTCCCGGTAAGACTAAAGTATCTGGGTTCAAATCACAGTTAGCCTCCCAAAAACTGGGCGTACTGTACAGGGCCCGCAGATACTTTAACAGTACACAACTGCTAACCCTGTACAAATCACAAGTGCGCCCCACGGTTGAATTTGGCAGCCATCTCCGGTCTGGAGCTCCAAAATACCTGAAAAATACCCTCGACTCTGTGCAAACACGGGCGGTCCGCTTAATAGATTCTCCCATCTTAACAGACGGATTGCAATCTTTAGAACTCAGACGTCGGATGGGGATGCTATCCTTATTCTACCAGTATTACAATGGAAGATGCTCCGAGGAACTAGCGTCATTGATCCCTTCGGTACCGGTGCATAGTCAGGAAACACGCCAAACGCGTGCCCAACATTTGTACACGGTTGACATTTGTCACATGAGAACGGGTCGTTTCTTCGACTCGTTCTTGTGTTCAACAGCTCGGCTGTGGAATGATTTGCCAGCCTCTGTGTTTCCTCCTTCCTACAACATGGGTGTCTTCAAGACCAATGTTCATTCCTTCCTCTCCTCAAAAAGACCCTCTACACAGCACTCCAGATGACATAGGCCCTGAGGGAAATTATTTTCCGCAGGGCCTCCTGTGTGGAGTTAATATAAAAAAAAAGTTGCGACCGTTAATTTTTTAATTTTTTTTCTATCGCATGATTCATTGAGAGTTATTATTTATATTTTCTTCGAATTTGTTTATTTTAATAATGCTTCAAAATTTACGTGAATCGTACATACTCGTATAACAATGTGTAATAAAGTTTCCGACCTTCTGAAAATACGGAAAATATTATAATATTTTCTTCTTGATAAATGTAATAAAAAGAATCCCTATTTCATGATAAAGTATCGGCTGTAGGCTTATGCTTATATTTTTCGTATAAAAATCAGTCATAGAAATCCCTAAAGCGGCTTACAGTCTGTTGGAATCTTTTGGAATTATGCGGGTATCCTTCGACTATATAACACAATATAATATTAAATTTTTTTTTAAATTCCAGTACCACCAAAAACTGGTTTATGAAATTCAGTATCAACCTTTTTGGGGGCTCTCATAAAACAATAATACGTGTAATGCCTTCATAAGCTTATTTCTATCTCCTATCTAACATTAATATGTAGGTAAACAAGTTGTCCGGAATATCCTAGTACGGAAAATTGTTGAAACTACACCCAATAGAGAAACCAAAAAACTTTTTGTTTTGGATTTGAGCTATTATTTTATTTTATTTAAACTATGTACATTTCATAATTATTTACCTCCATTAGTATTCTGAGCAAAGACAAATACACAACATGGTAGTTAGTCCCAGAAGTTATGCACTGAAATAAATCCCAACATCTAGTAAACATTTCGTAGTGGAATATGAAAGCTTACCAATGCAAGAATTCTGGGATATCAAATGCTTTTTTTTAGTGTTTAATTTATAAATACCAAGTCAGTGATAATCTTTCTGTTCGAAAATTTAAGCCTAATATTTATATAATTCAAAATAATGTCGTAGTTGAACTAAATTGCTGGAATAACCATTTTAAATAATAATAATAATAATAATAATAATCCTTTATTCCAGAATGTGGGGAGGTGAGTGCAATCCCACACATCCTATATAGAGTAAGTACATACATAAAACACAAGTAAGTACATAAAAAATACATATAAATAAAAAAAAATAAAATAAAAAGTAGTAGGCATCATTGTATAGTAGATATGCGCGGTTCTATAAATCTTCGGAATACAATTCCCTCCGGCCAAAGTTCTTCTGCCAGGAATTTCTTTACTTCGATCGCTTTAACAGTGAGTTTAAAGGTGTTAAAAGGCGTAGGACGAAAAGGCTTGATTTTTTCAATCTTGGTACATTCCAGATCTTTTTCTGTTAGGTAGTTATTGATGTTTTCCTCTGTAGTTTCCACAGTAAACCTCGAAATGTATACCGTTGTGAGTATGTCAGCTGACTTTAATGTTGTTGATGTTGCTTTACCTCTCAAGTTTCGGTTAATTTTCCGCGTTACTAATGTGAAACCGCTTTCGTGAGTCGCAGATGGCCGGTGTTGGTGCCGCGGGCCGTGTTCGCGCGTTCCCTGTTTATTTGCTGTGTTTGTGGGCCTAAGTTCGAAGTCCGAACTCGGTCGTTCACGGCGATTACTGCTCCTTCGCTCTGTGCGTCTTGTGTAGTATTCGTGTGTGCGGTAGTTCCATTACTGTATGCGTTCTTAGATGCAGTCGATAAGTAGGTCGCTTCTGTCGGTATTTGTTTACTTTTAAGTTGTGGATTACCTACAGTTTTGCCGCTATTTTGTTGCGAGTTCTCAGCTAAATCGCTTTGTATATTTGGAGCATGCAGTTTTGTAATTTGTTCTCTTAGCGAAGCCAGTTCTTGTTTTAAATCATCATTTCTTGTGACCGATGAATCCTTTAATTCCGTTTTGATGAGAGTTATTTCTGTTTTCATATAATTAAGTTCCTTTAGAAGTTTAGATACGTCCACACTATCGAAGTTGACTGGAGGCAATTTGTGCAGCTGTCTGGCAACGAATATAGGCAGTTGGTCAGGGTCCGTCTCCTTCAACGCCCTCAGGATGTCCTGGAGATCTCGGCTAATCCTGCCATCTCCTTTCCGCAGAGTGCGTTTCTCCGGAAGCTTATCGAACAGGATAGTTTTTGCATCTTTTACATCCTCCTCCGAGAAGGTGGAAATTCATAACTGGATGATGGCGATCTCATCGAGAGTATCTGCCTTATTTTGCATAAACGTGAGACACTCGTTTATGATGACGTTACATGAGTTACACGACATAGCTTAACAATACGTCCTTCCGTCACGGCGTTTGCGGACTGACTTATAACTTAAGCATAAGAATTTATTACGTGCTAGCTCGTTCCCGCGTTGCAATGCCATATTCAAAGAAATAAATTGCTTCTCCATGCATGTTCTTTCCCGTGCGTCCCCGTTTCCCTCCTACGTCCCCTTCCCCGCCTTCCCTCCCTCCTCTCCCGCTCCCCGTCCTGCAAACCCCCTCCCGCGTTCCATATATTCAGTCCCAGTACATTCAGTTTTCAAGCAGCTCGTGTGCCACCTATTACAATTTTTTATTACAATTAAAAAATTTCATATATTACAAATATTCATTTTTGTATATCATATATAAGAACATTCAACACTAACATAGGTACCTAACATAGGTACCTGTTTAAAATATCTATAATTCTTGATTCTATTCAAATTATTATGTAAGTACTTCAAATTAATTCATTAATTTAAAGAGAAAATTGAAATCTGATCTTCAATCATTGTTTTGCAAAATGTCATTCTCAAATTTTTGATCGTTCCGTAAGAATTTTTGTGATAATTGAAAAAATTTTCAGATGTATTGTGATGTGGTAGAAATAATAAAAAAAAGATCGCAACATTTCCTATGCTTAATATAGCACCACACAATACACTAATTCCCGAATACATTTTGATTTTTATGTCTATACATATATTTCATTAAAGGAATACAATCACTTTGTTTGTAACCACGATTTATTGATTTAATTTTTATTTACCGACCGGTTTTGCTTAATACAAGCATCTTCAGGGTATAAATTAAAACTGATGAAAAAATATATTGTGTGAGCTTATATATACATACAGACAGAGACAAAACATAATATAAAGTAAGAGTGAGAGAGTGTAATTAATTAGATGCTTAAATAATAATGGATTTTCGGAATTCGCTAATCACCTTATTGATAAAGATCATACCTTCAATCAAAACACCGGTGTTAAGATTTTACACAGAAATGGTCATGGTAACAGGCTTAATAATTTAGAAGCACTCGAAATAAAGAAAGCCGTTAAAACAAAAACCCAAATCCTTAATAATCAGTTAAATGTGTCCAACAGTCCGATATTAGGAATATTTCCCATAAACTAAAAAAACCCGTAGCCACTTTATTCCTTAATCATCTGTTCAAATGACGTTTTGTCCCGGTAGATATAATGTAATTATTCATTAGATATACCCGTCTCTTTCTCTCTATCACTATGTAGGATGTTAATTACACTCTCTCACTCTTACTTTATATTATGTTTTGTCTCTGTCTGTATGTATATATAAGCTCACACAATGTATTTTTTCATCAGTTTTAATTTATACCCTGAAGATGCTTGTATTAAGCGAAACCGGTCGGTAAATAAAAATTAAATCAATAAATCGTGGTTACAAACAAAGTGATTGTTTTCCTTTAATTAATATGTCAAACCACAAAGTGACTGCTTTCTACCAAAACATATATTTCATTTTATTGCTCGATCATGAATATTGCAATATGGGTCCCAGACAGATAAATTTGACTTCTCACAAAGGCAAAGTATAAAAATGTTGACATGTTTAGTTAACCTAGTTATAAATTCCTAAAATAATGTGCTGATGTAGATGACGATGCTGCACTGATGTTTTAATAAATTGTTTAACATTTTATGATGGCTCTAGCTGCTCGACTGGTTTTGGAGATGCGATTGAATCACGACTTCTAATTATTTGCCGGTCCCGAGATTAAACTCTGCCCAGCGAAGTGCAATACAAGCTCGTCTTCTGCCAGCGAACCACCTACCACCGAGTCACTGAACTGTGTAATATTCCGCTGTAATGGCTAAGAAGCCATCTTTTTGAGGTGGAAACATGGTAAAATGTTTCCATTTATTATTATTTAACAGCATCTTCTAGATGGTTTTGAAGCCAATTTTGTTTCGGGGTTTCAAAATATAATTTCAAAGGCATTTTTTCTCGAATTTACTTTTATTTCAATATACCATTGTTTTATTCGTGTACCGCATAGACCAGTGTTCCGTAAAGTGTGCTTCGCGGCACACTGGTGTGCCGTGGCCATTTGTAAGTGTGCCGCGAGTCCCGCGTCACTTCTCACAAAGTGCTCTGTAAATCGGTCTTTACTTTTCTGTGCGGCGCGGCGGCCGGAGGTGGCGTGGGTGGGACTCGATCGCTGCGAAGTGGCCGTGTGCTACGCCGCTACGCTACATTATCACGTGTGCTACACTACGTCGCTTTAGTTTGTATTTGTCCAACAGTCTATTAGAAAATTTTTCAGGAGGAGAAGGTTTTCTTTAATTATTTCAATAAAACATTATGATAGGTGTTTAAGATAAAGCTATTTCCGTAAAGGTAAAGCTCCAATTAGTTTAAATAATTCTTAATCAAGTGATTAACTATCATTTTTCATACTTTGTTTTTAATTTTAAAGTGGAGATTGAACAAAAACTAAAATGGTCTGTTGGACAAATAAGAACTGAGGCGACGACTACATAAGTGGGGTGCTATTGCTACATTATCACGTGATTGCGCACGAGCTATCGGGATGCATGCGCGTGACAACATAACATTACGAATTACGACGGCGACGTTGCGCCCGCTTGTTTGGTAGTCATTCGTTAATTGACTTTTTTAATTGCAAAAAAATATCCCATATTACGTGGACATAATCGATAAATTCGTTAAACGTGCCGCAAGTTTGTCAAGTGAAACTAATGATTCCCAAGAAGAAGCAGAGTCAACGAAGAAAAAACCTTAGCTTTTTGATCGGAAATACGATGAGAGCTATGTGCGTTATGGCTTTATATAATGCGGTGACGAATCGTGCCCAATCCCAAAATGTCTTGTTTGTGGAGAAACTTTGGCTAATTATTCGATGGTGCCCAGTAAACTTTCACGACATTTAACAACTAAACCCCCATCGGTGGCTCACAAAGATAAAGCCTTCTTTCAACGTATGAAAGACCAGTCTAAGAAACAGGTAACTCTCATGAGTTCGTCTTTCAATACATCAAGCAAAGCGCAAAAAGCAAGCTACGTGATCGCTAATATGCTGGTTAAATCGAAGAAACCTCATTCTCTCGCTGAAACTTTAATTTTACCTGTCTGCAAAGAAATTGTCAAAATTATGATTAGCCAAGAAGCCGCTAAGGAAATCGAAAAAATACCTGCGTCAGCAGATACGATCTCACGTCGCATTAATGAAATATCTACCGACATTCAATCAACGTTAATTGAAAAATTAAGGCTAAGTGGAGTTTTCGCGCTACAAGTCGACGAGTCTACTGATATCAGTGGTCACGCGCATCTCATCACAAATGTGAGGTACACGGATGGATATGAAATAAAAGAGGAGTTTTTATTTTGTCTGCCACTACCTGGTTATACCACCGGAGAAGAAATATTCAGAGTAACAAACCAGTACTTCAGTGAACATAATTTGGAATGGCGCAACTGCTTAAGCATTTGCACAGACGGAGCAGCAGCTATGACAGGAAAAATTAGGGGATTTATAACCAGGGCTTCTGAAAAAATCCTAATATTAAAAATTTACATTGCTTTTTACACAGAGAGGCACTGATGACGAAGTCTCTGCCTGAAAAATTGTTGTGTGTCTTACAAGAAGTCGTCAAAATTGTCAATTACATCAAGTCGCGACCGCTGAACTCTCGTCTGTTTAATGCATTGTGTCAGGAAATGGGAGCAGTTCATCAGTTACTTCTGTTTCATACAGAAGTACGATGGCTTTCTCGCGAAAAAGTGCTTTTTCGGATTTACGAAAAATATTTTTCTTTATTTATTGAAAAATGAAACCCAGACATTTCTAGAAACCCAGGGTTCAGACTTTGCTTCTCTATTTAAAAAAGAAGATTGGGTAGCAAAACTTGCATATCTGGCGGACATATTCGCTCAATTAAATGAGCTGAACAAAAAAATGCAAGGAAGAAATTGAAACATTTTAACGTCTTCGGACAAGATTGAAAGCTTTCGCGCTAATTTGGTGCTATGGATCAGCCACGCTACCAATGGTAGTAACGAAATGTTTCCAAATGTCATGGCTGCCGATTCAGAAAAAAAGTGCAGGCTTTGATAGTGAAACACTTGGAGCTGTTAGCAGAAAAAATGGCTCAATATTTTCCTAAGTGTGACCTGTGTAATGGTCCGACACTCCTGGCTTTTGACACCAATTGTGATGAACCCTACCTAGCTGGTTTACTTTTCTAAGCTTCTACCTCGTAGTTCAAATCTCGTAGCTCCTGTCTCGTAGCCACGCTCATAATTCTACCCTTAAGTCCTACTGATCACACCACTAGGTATGATGGCCTGACTCAACCCTCCTTCCGGTTTGTTTCTACCTCAGGCTCGTGATTTCTAAACCCCTATACTTTATAATCTAGCTAAACCTACCCTATCCTCTTAAATCCCTGCGATTTTCTCACAGTAATAAAGATTTAAGATTTTTATTCACATTATTTCTATAATCATCGTTGTTTAATTTTTTGTTTTAGATTTTACATCTATTTGCATACTTAATATGCACACATATGTCGAGAAGATAATGTATTACGTGTGGTAACCCATAGATTCTTTTAGAGAAAGGGTGAGAATTTTCCAATTTATTAATTATTATTATTTTAGTATCTTTTAACCGAGTTTGATAAACTAACCCCGCCTTTAACTTTGTGTCTATTTGATTTCCGTAGGAATTTAGTGTGTTTATTTAATTCTTCCTATCACCGCTGCTACATCGATAACATAAACAACAGTTAATAAATTGAACATTTCAAGAAAGCAAACCTTACCTTACCGGTGTAGGATAATCGTACTCGAGGGTCCAGTTTTCTCAATTGAAGTCCTTGTCTGCAACCTCCCCTAACATAATGTTTTTGTATTCATAGTTAGTGTTATTGGTTAGTATTCGCAAAATTTGTTGAAAGAGCAGGAATGGATGGATATGGGGAGGGGATAATATGTTTGCTGAAAAGTCGGCTCCTCCGCTATCCAAGTGAAGACCGATGAACAACAATTACAAACCGGTTTCTCCCAGGTACGTTTGCTAAGCTTATCCTTAAGTCCGAGTTTTACTCTCTTCGACGAGCGTCTCTTGTTACAAAAGGGGCTCTTCACGCCAGATGGGGGAATTCCAAGTCTTCATGCCGTTTTTCTGTCTCACTCCGACTTCCGTCGCCTCCGGATTGAATTTAACTCTACTGAGTCTAGAAGGGGTATTTCATGTCTTTCCTTATCATGCCTCTATCCGTTGAATGTGGCGTAAGCTTGTGACGGGCAGATCCTTCCTCCCACGTGACCGACCCAGCGTTACACTCCACCTCTGACTAGCTGACATAAAACGCACCTCGTGAGCCTTATGTTTGCTTTCAGGTTCGACAAGACTTACGGTATGCAAATAACCTGTAGCTTTAATGTCGCGTCAGCGTACTGTCCGCATACGTCCTTCCTCTTCCCCGCATGCTCCAACTCGACAATACCGCCACAAGATCAAAGCCCTCCGTTCGAGAAAGGTTGACACTTACATTTCCAGATGGCTCATACCCACATACAGAAGCCTTGAAGCTTACGTTCGAGAAAAGTTAGGATTCAGGACTGTATGAGTATTTGAACACCAGTGTTTTTTAAATGAGGTCACTAGCTCCTCGTGTGTTAGGTATTTAGGATTTTTGGGTATTTATGGGTTCTTGGATACCTACTTGCTATAAGAAAGATTTATAATGAGATAAATCAAGTTGTCATTGAATCAATGACCTCCTGAATAATTGTGATGAGCTCTCATTGAGTTTGAAGCTAGCCGAGGTACTTTACGTTGCGAAATTTTGCATGCTAAATCAATGCTACCTATAGGCGATCGCTCTAGTAAAATCAAGTCGTTTAGAATTGAGTGAATTTAACGTCAGTGTCGCCTTCACATATTGACCGCAGGTTTCGTCGCAAGCTATAATTGATAAACTTGTCCCTGACGTTAAAGCTTTGTTTTGTTTATTCGCTAATGGAATTTAGGTGACTGTGTCAATGGGTGGCATTGAACTCAAATCGAAATTTTTGGTACACTATCGAAGGTCATATAACCATACCCTAATCGTGCTAGTGAAAAGAAGCGATAGGTATTTATTTTGCAAATACGCTAAGATACCAAAATTGATTTAGTGATGCGTTTCTATCTAATTATGTGTTAAGTATTTGTTTAGCAACATTTCATTCTGTATGGGAGGTGTGACATGCGAATGCTAATAAATTGGTTAGTTATTTATTTACCCTTACTTGGTATCACGTTCATCAATGTCAGATTACCCATAGGAACCTGTAAAAGCTTAAATATTGTAAGGACTCACCAAGCTCTAATGTCTTAATTTCAGCTCCACCGGGTTACTATCATCGGCAAGAAATTTATTAGAGCATCCAGACTACCTGTGTAACTTATCGCACTTTTATTTCGACTTCCCACTTTTAACGATTTAATCCTACAAGATCCGGAATTCATCTCCTTCCTTTCTCCTTTGAATAGATCTCTGATGTAAAAAATCCTCACGTTTTCCTTTAATATCTGCAGTTATTATTGAAGAAGAACGATTCTATCTAATTAACCCCGACAATCCTTACCTCCCTCCCCTTTCCTTCCATATTTGATTTCAATCTAAAGAGGGGAATCGATTCTTAATAATCGTTTGCTCGAATATTATTTTATTATGTGGTATATAACTATACTTATTTAATCTTTAATGAATTGATTTATTAATTCGGATTTTTTTTAACTTTTAATTATTCCACTTTATAAAAATATTTAAGCTTTATTTATTTTTTCTCAATTTAAATAATAGTTTTTTTTAATAACAACTAAAGATTTTCTTTAAATTTGAATTATTCCACTTTGTAACAATATTTAAGGTTTATTTATTGTTTTTTTTTTCGCTTTTAAATTAAAGTTCATTTATAACAAACTAAATATTATTCATCACTCAAATTACAACCAAACTAAAAGAACCACTTTCACTTTATTTTATAACACTTTCGTTTAGCAACAAATTAATAATTTGGATTATTTATTTGAACTTCGGGTTAAGTATTTTCCAGATTTCGGATCACTTATAATTATTACTTTGTCGTCTAACGATAATTAATATCTCGTAATAAAATTTCCAACTTTCGACTTAAACGTTAATTTTTATTTTAATAAAACTTATTAGATTGCAACTTTCTTTATTTAACCTCGGACTAAATAACTTTATTTTAACCTTCATAGAACAGATTTAAATCAATTCAAACACACTCTATTAAACTCCTTCCGCATTGAATTTGTAATTAATTAATTCATTATTAGATTTTATTGAATCGGAGACTATTGCAAACACTGATTTTAAGATTTATTATAAGATCATACACTCCGTTAAATTGCTCGATTAATCCTATCCGGACACTCCACTCTCTATTTTATCACTGAAGTTTTGTAAGTATAAACTGACTCTAATTTTCCACTGTATTTTTAAAGTATAAAAAACTCATTCTAGACTCTAATTAATTACCAGGGTAATTCTCACGACATGCGCGACGTTTTAAGCAACCTTGCCAGTTGTCGAAGGACTCACGAATAATCCCAAACACGCTATTTTATACCCATAACAGCTCCAAAAGGGCATAATCGTATTTTCCTTGACAAGAAAATATAATCTGTAATAGCTCGAAATTTTTTGAAATCCCCATCTCGTTATGCTTTGTTCCTACATAAGATCTTTCGATTTTTCAACTTCCTAATTCTGGGTTCGTCCCACAACTTTGTCTCGCTTCCCTAAGGTTTATAGTCCCGGACTTAGTAAGCTGCCATCCAGTTTGCCCATTTTCCACATGTCTTCTGTCTTCATAATATATTTTATAAACATGGTTTAAATCTTGTTTTTTTTTCTCAATTTGAAACATGCCCATAAGTGATCTGCTCAAACTGTATTTTAATTGGCATAAATATTTGGGAAAACGTAGATTCTTCAGTCTCTTAGTTTTTGTCACATCACTATTGTATGTTGCACATCACTAGTGAGGAACTACTTCTATAATGTTTGTCATCTGTGGTTTATCTATTGGGAACTAATGTCAATCAATGTCAATGGTGTAAACACGTCTTCAATAAAAAGTCTTTTATAAAATAATAACAGTGTTTTCCATATTAAATATATAACTAAACATGGTGTCAGAAGTGGGATGCTAATATTAATAATATAATATATTAAAAATTTGTGGTAAAAAAAAAAAAAAAAAACAAGATGTCGAAGGATGCGCCAAAGTACGTACAACATGATTTTAATGCGTTGTCAAATCTGCACATATCATCAAATAACATAAATAACGATGGAATATGGAAAAACTGGTGGCAAAATTATGAAATATATTTGGTGGCATCAGGTTTGGAAGAAGCCCCAGAAAAACGAAAAATAGCAATTCTACTTCATTCCATTGGCTCCAAAGGTATGGAAATTTTCAAGTCATTCAACATGAATATGGAATCTATCACGCTAAAACAAGTCAAGGAAAAGTTTGACAATTATTTTGCACCACATAAAAACTTAACAATGTTAAGGAATTCATTTTTTACACGAAAACAAAATATTTCTGAAGACATCAACAATTTTCTACTGGACCTAGAAAACAAAAGTTTGGAATGTGAATTTGGAGAACTAAGAGAATCTCTGGTAAGAGATATATTTATTGCAAACATGAGTTCAAATTTGAACCACATTCGTCAACGCCTACTACAAGATTCTGCATTGTCATTGCAAAAAACGATAGAAATCGCAAAAACCACATTAATGTCACAAAACAACGCTGAAAAAATAAATCAACAAATACACACAGAAAACATTCTTCAAATAAATCACAAAAGTACATCAAGACAGTCAAGATCACCGTCACCATCATCACATCGTCATTTTCACTCAACGTCAAGTCAGTATGGATTTTCCAATCGTCATGGATCACCGTCATCATCACATCGTAATTCAACGTCAAGTCAGCATGGGTTTACCAATCGTCAAGGGTCACCGTCACCATCATCGTCAAGGTCAAGTGGTCACAACAATCCATGTGGAAGATGTGGACAACATTACCGCTTCAAATGCCCAGCTATAAACATCAAATGCAGGTCATGCAATTCTTTTGGTCATTTTGCAAAATTCTGTTTTAAAAATAATTGTTACAAGAAAATCAGAAATTTAAAGTCAGAAGATTCAATACCCAATGATGACAGTGCTAATTGCTCTGAGGGACATTTCATTGCAACAATAAGAAATATTAACAACAGTAAGTTTTCAAGTCAAGCATGGCATTTAGATATAATTATTAATAACATAATATTAGACTGTATTTTGGATACAGGAGCAGACATTAACGTAATTTCAATATCAGACTTTAAAAAGTTAAATTTATGCAATACTATTTTACAAAAAGTTTCTACCAAAGTGTCAGGTTTTGGTGGAAATAAAATACCCATTATTGGTCATTGTGATCTTATGTGTGAAATACATGGAAATGTAAATAACATAATATTTTTTGTAACAAGTTTAGATTGTCAATCTGTCTTAGGTCTTCCCACTATTGAAAAACTTGGGATTGTAAAAAGAGTATTTAATGTCCAATGTAATCGTAACACCATATTAACTGAATATAATGACATATTTCAGGGTCTCGGATGTCTACCACCTGTCGTTCATCTCAAGCTTCGCCATGATGCTGTACCGTGCGTCGATCCTCCGAGAAAAGTCCCATTTGCCTTACAAAACAGTCTTCGTGAAGAATTAGATCGCATGGACAAGATGAAGGTCATTGAAAAGGTTACTAAACCTACTTCTTGGGTAAATTCTGTCGTCATAACTGTCAAAGAGTCAGGTAAATTGAGAATTTGTCTTGATCCTAGAAAATTAAATAACTGCATAATGAGAGAATATTTTCCATTAAAAAATATTGATGAAATTAGGTCAAAACTTATAGGTGCTGCATATTTTTCACATTTAGATGCTTATTCTGGATTCTGGTCACTAAAATTAGATGAAGAAAGTAGTGATTTATGCACTTTTCAAACTCCATTTGGAAGGTACAGGTATTTAAGATTACCATTTGGAATAAATGCAGCAACGGAAATTTTTTATAGGATTATGGTAGATTTGTTTGGGGATCTGGAAGGTATTTTAATTTTTGTCGATGATTTTCTGATTTATGGAGAAACTGAAGAAATTCATAACATTAGATTAAGAAAAGTCTTGGAAAGGGCTAGAGAAGTCAATTTAAAATTAAATAAGTCAAAATGTAAATTTTTAGTCAAGGAAGTATGTTTCCTAGGTTATATTTTTAGCAAGGAAGGTGTAAAAGTCGACAAAGAGAAAGTCAAAGCTATATTAGAATTACCGTCTCCAAAAAATGTCAAAGATTTGCAACGATTTTTGGGAATGGTAAATTATTTAGGTCCGTTTATTGAAAACTTGTCTGATAAATCACAAATTTTGAGAAATTTATTAAAAAATAATGTAGTATGGTCATGGGACGAGAATTGTGAAAAATCTTTTAAAATTTTGAAGGAAGCTATTTCAAATGCAACAGTTTTAATTCATTATGATCCAAAAATACCATTAACCTTGTCAGTCGATGCATCAAAATCAGCTGTAGGTGCAGTCATCATGCAAAATAACCGTCCAATTGCATATAGTTCAAAAACAATGACACAGTCGCAGGAAAATTATGCTCAAATTGAAAAAGAATTATTTGCCATACAATTTGGTTGTAATAAGTTTCATCAGTATGTTTATGGTAACAAAGTGACAGTACAGACTGATCATAAACCTCTTGTCTATTTATTTAAAAAACCTTTACATGATGTACCAGCTAGATTGCAACGTATGATGTTAGCTCTTCAGTCTTACGATTTAAATGTGGTACATGTCCCAGGTAAAGAAATGTATATATCGGATACTTTATCTAGAGCTGCTTTGAAAGATCATTATATACCCGATTATGAGTCTGATCTACATTGTCATGTAAATTCAATCTATATGAACTTAGCTATTAGTGAAGAATATCGTAAAAAATTGAGTAATGCTACTGCTTTCGATGAAACTATGCAAATATTAAAAAAATATTATTACGAAGGTTGGCCAAATAGTAAAGATAAAGTCCATTGCACTTTAAAATGTTATTATAATATTCAAGACGAGATTCATGTTATTAATGACTTCATATTTAAGGGTAATAAATTATTAGTACCTCAGTCTATGAGAAAAGAAATGTTGAATAAAATTCATGAAGGACATCAAGGAATAAACAAATGTCTAAGATTAGCAAGAGATTCTTTATTTTGGCCTAGTATTTCAGTAGATATAAAAAATTTAATTGAGCAATGTCAAATATGCAATAAATTTAAAGTTTCGAATCAGAAGGAACCACTGCTAACTTATGAAATGAATAAGTTTCCATGGCAACAAGTAGGTATTGATTTAATGTATTTTGATAATCAAACATACCTTATTGTAACAGATTATTATTCAAAGTATATAGAAACTGCTTTTCTCAATAATAATTCCACTGCAAAAAATGTAATAATTCACTTAAAGTCTGTTTTTGCACGTCATGGAATACCAATGTCTTTAGTGTCTGATGGAGGTCCTCCTTTTCAATCAATTGAATTTAAATCATTTTTATATGATTGGGACATAGAACATGTAGTTACTAGTCCATATCATTCACAGTCTAATGGTCAGGCAGAGAGTTCTGTTAAAATTATAAAAAACATTCTTAAAAAATCTAAAGAAACAAATACAGATCCTTATATAGCATTATTACATTATAGAAACACACCCAAAGCTAATTTGCCGTCACCTGCTCAATTATTAATGTCCAAAACTTTGAGAATGAATATTCCCTTAGCTAAAATTAAATTAAAACCAAAGGTTGTAAGATTTTCCGATTACAGAAAGTGTATTGAAAAAAATAATGCAAGAAATTCCAAATATTATAATGTGAATGCAAAACCCATGTCTATATTACAAACAGGAGATAATGTATACTTTAAGAAAAATCCCAAAAGTACTTGGTTACCAGCTATGGTCAAAGAAAAATTAAAATGTAATAGGTCCTATATTATTCAAGATTATTATGGTAACACGTACAGACGAAATAGAATTCACTTAAAACTGAGATATAATGAAAACGTTAATAATGATCATCTGTCCATGCAATCTAATCCGGCACTTGAAGAGGCAAAAGCTGGAGATGAGAGACAGGTGGGAGAAAATAACATTAACATTAACAACCCTTACATTACCAGATATGGTAGAGTTGTCAAACCACCGGATAGGTATAATGTGTAATGTTAATTTAATTAAAATTTTATTGTATAAATAAAGAAAGGGGATGTCACATCACTATTGTATGATGCACATCACTAGTGAGGAACTACTTCTATAATGTTTGTCATCTGTGGTTTATCTATTGGGAACTAATGTCAATCAATGTCAATGGTGTAAACACGTCTTCAATAAAAAGTCTTTTATAAAATAATAACAGTGTTTTCCATATTAAATATATAACTAAACAGTTTTAAACGCCAGTTGTCCTGTATGAATTTCCACGGAAATTCTTTCTTTTCCCCTAGTCTACGTAAGCAATTATGTCTCAGAACCGTATTTTCATTATTTTTGTGGCATATTTAACTTTTCCCTTTTCCCACCTAAATTTCCTTCAAGTAACGGTGTTTTAGCAACTATTCTTAAATGATTTTCCCTTCGTTGTTCATAAGGAATCATATCCTGGTTCCGTATCTACTCTACTTATAACGTTTTGAGTTTTTCCCATTTCCTTATCTGAGTTTTCTGGTTATGTCGGTTTTTCGTTCTCTCCCCCTCCCTAACTCATGATCCCTTATTGAAATTTGACGTTTGCCTTTTTGCCGTGATTTCATCTCCGCGCTAAAATCCTTTTTCCCCTTTTTGATATATTATTTATGGTGTTTTTTTGCCCCATTTCCCATTTCTACACTGGAATATCTGTCAAGTTTACTACTTCGATCAAATTCCGCCCAATTTTCTATCTCTCTCTTACTCAAAATCCCATAAACTGTAAGCTCTGACGTTTGTATACTTTATAATTTCTACGTACTTGGCAATAAATTCATTTTTATGTGTTTGTAATTTAGTTTTATGGAAAATCTATAATCTAAATACCACGTAAGAGCAATGTTAATTTTTATGGCCGCTTTTAATGGATAATGGGCCTTAAATAAACAAAAGGCATGTTCGGATCTTCATTGTTTTTGAAAACAAAATACATGTGTGATCGACAACCATGTCCCGTGTCCACTTTGTCAGTAACCAAGCTCAATTATGTGATTCTTTCAACGGCACGAATGACATAAAACGACCATTTCTGTTGAATAAAATTATCCGTAATTTGTCCGGTATTGTTACTCGACCCCAGACACTTAACAATACTAATTGTATTCCCTTTGAGATTGCAATTAGCACACCAAGCCATCCTCTCGCTTGCCCTACGTCCCCAACGCATCCACCATTTTTATTAAATTTTCTTCTAAAAATCGTTTTTCCAATATCTCCGCTTCGTCTGAAATAATTATCAATAATTTTCCATTGTTTTATGTATATTCATTTTCCTTTCGTACGTTTTTTCCTCGAATTTGGCGTCTCGGCCGTCATATGTAGTTATTCTCTAATTGAGAATCCTCCGGCAAGCGTCCCCCTCGTCCCCGCGTTTTCTACACAATATTTTACTGATAAAAATTTTCCATCGTTATCCAAGTGTGTTTTTCCGCAACTAAAAGGCCCCAATGCATGCGATAACTAAGGTTTCCGATCCCCTGAATGTGCTCGTTTTTAATAACATTACTCGGGTTCGTTGTACTAAAGTCCTTGAAGAGTTCGATATTTATCTCTTAGTGCATTCAACCCTGATCTCTGTGGGAACGTCAAGACCATTAATTACCTCACTAATCACTCCAATCTTTTATGTCCACAATGGGCACGGCCCTCTTCTCTCTGATTGGTTCAGATTATTTTTAATCGTCTTACTTAACCTCTTATTGGTAGAATTTAAGCTTTCTTTGTTCTCGAGATAGCTATGATATGGGGCTTCCCTCTCTCCAGTCTTTGTGCAGATCTCTGTAATAGTTCCCAACTGCTCGGACAGATGCCGCCGAATGTACCAATTTCTTTACATAATATTTAGGGGAAAAAAAAATTCTTGTAGGCTTATCGTAGATTGAAGGTTGGCATTCATCACACCTGCTACCTATGGACTGGGAAAGAAATCCATTTTCGGAAAGCATTTCCCTTGGACATTTACCAATAAACGAGCAGGAAGAATTCATGGAGCTTAAAACTGATCGGACACTAAAATTAAAATTTTCTGAAACAGAGTTAGCACTTTTTTGGCTCCACGTAAAAAATGAGTATTCACTGCTGTCAAAGCGAGCTATTGCAATTCTATTACCATTTGCCACGACTTATTTATGCGAATTGGGGTTTTCAACTCTCACTACGATAAAGTAAAAAAAAAGAACGCCTGAGGACGATCGACGAAGAGATGCGAGCAGCGTTATCAACGATTGTTCCAAATTTTGATCGTCTGTGTTCAGTTAAACAGGCTCACATTTCGCATTAAACATCTTTTCACGTTATATTGATTTTAATAATAAATATTAATAAAATATTGTTTTTGGTAAATTTTGGTTCGGAGTGGCCACGCTTATTACGAATAATTTTTAGAAAAAAACTTTAGATATGCCGTAATTACTATAAAAGGAAACTTTTTGGCTTGGTGGCGGCGGAAAAAGATGCATTTTAATTATCAATTGCGTAAAATTAAAATTCACTTCTCGAACCAATTCGGTGACAGTCCGCGGTCATTCTGTCACCGTTATGTGATAAATATCAATCATAATTACACAAACCCGGCTAGACAAACCCTGCCTTGCCAAACAAACCATTCAAAACCTGGGATGTTTTTTTAAATTATGATGACGTGCAGCTTTCGTAGTTTTACCTCAAAGTTCGCCGTTACTCGTAATAAGCCTAGCCAATCCTATCCAAAATTTACCTTGTTTTTGTTTTTGGTGTACCGTTAAAATTTATTGATTAGTTAGGTGTACCGTGAACATAAAAAGTTTGCGGAACACTGGCATAGACATCCAAATCAATAGACCAGAAGATGCAGATGAGGGGTAAAACCAAACTATGGGCGGCGAAGAGAGGAAGAAGAGACTGTGATTCGTTAAAAAATCAATCTGACAGCATATAGGCATCTCGCATTATAATATCACCATTTAGTTCTTAAAAGCAAAATCAGCTTTGAATGAATAGACCTTTTTACATGGGAGCGCGAATTGCTTGCCACATTAATAACATATTTTCGAAGGCCAAATGCTCGCCCCGAAAAGGTTCGCCCCCATTCACGAAGAAATATTTTGTTGCCGTGTTTAGTTAAGACACTTTTACAAATGTTTCATAATTTACTTACCCCTGTAACCAGCGACGAGCACACTGGAGAACCGCCCACATTCGCTTTGTCCAATAATATGTGGGTATAAATGTATAGCACAAGCTACCGTTTTGGCGTATTATTTCGTAAAATATATGAATGTTAGTTCCGCGCTGGTCACGACATGAATGATGACGTCACATATTTTAGATTCAAGCGAGGTTCTCTCCCCTCCCTACGGAGCGAGCTGGCTCCAAGGTGGAGCTCTAGCCGGCTCCATGGGAGGGGGAAATAATACGTTTTTATCACTTAGGGCAGATCCAGATATATTCATATGTCCATGGTGTACCGAGATTTAAAACGTAATAAGCTATGGCTCTTGATAATACGAATGTCATTATTTGTGAATTCACGAAACCTTCCTCCTGTTTATTTCAGAAAACCCTCACATTTAGAATTATTATGTAATACATTGACAGTGACCCTAAGAAGAAACCTTGTGGTATCCTAAAACCATGTTAAAAAAGCCATATATTTTCATCATATTTGCAGCAACATGTAAAGCGTGAATCATCTTATATCCTTAACTTAAACTACTTTAACATTGTCGTGTCGATGTTTAGTTGCCGAGGCTCATGTTGGTCCATTAAAAGGCATTGATAAGGCGACTGCTAACTAAATCACGTATTGTTTGACCACGTGATAATCTGGCACTTTGTGCGTTTAGTTAAGTAAGTTAGGCTTTAATTACCGAGTCACGTATAAGAGATCAAGACACGCAAATCTCTTAAAGTGAGGGAATAATGACCACGACCATTCGGTACGATCTAGTTTATTTTTCACCCAGAAAAGATCAAAATTGGTTTTTGATATTTATTGAGGAAACATTTTTTTCCTCCATGGAACAACCATTTTTTACCGTAAAATAAAGTTTTTTTTGCCGATGCAATCGCAATCAACCTCCTGAACAAAATCGATCTTTCTGACATGTCAAAACATGACAAAATTTGACAGGTTGTGAGACACTACCATGCCAATCTGTCAACAATGCAACTGAAACGCGACTGCCGCGGCGACTAGCATTGCTTTTCAGTTTCAGCGCGTTTCATTTACATTGTTGACAGGTTTCAATGGTAGCGGCTCACAACCTGTCAAGTTTTATCATGAACTGTCAAGTTTTCGAGCAATCTGCGATATGTCAAATCAGAAACATATCGATTTTGTTCAGGAGGTTAATTGCGATTGCGTCGACAACTGGTTTGTTTTCATATATTATCTGGTTTGTTTTCAGTTTCTCCGTGAGCGGATGACCTAAATGGGCTGTTGAAAAGCAAATCGTAATCAACACAATCATCCGACCACTGACCGGTCAGGCGTTCCGTGTTCGATTCCTCGGCAGGCTAAGTCCTCAATCACAACTCAAGCAATATTTTGGTAACAATTATTATGAGCAATAATTATTAGCCTGAAACACTCATCTACATTGAAAAAATCTTCCGAGAAAAGATACATGCCGCCAACGGGACTTTTATGTGGCAACGGGACGGCTATGCATAAAAATCTTGTCTAATGTTAGTTTATCAATTAAAAATAATAATTAATATTTTTGGCTTACTGTGATGGTAGTGGGAGATTTTCAAATATTGTCGGGTTATTCGTAACCCGGGAATGTGTGTCTTTTTTTAATTAAAAAAAAATAAAAATCTAAACCTTTACAAGACAACCTATTTTCCGTATGATAAATTTCCGTTGTCCAGAGTAAGCTGTTTTGCCAAGCATACACATAAATAAAGTGAGTAATTGGTCAATTTGGGTATTTTTTTTAAACATCTGGGGCACTCTTTTACTTAGAAAATGTTGTAAAGAGAAATAATCGGAGAATTAGAGGAAAATATGTGAGTGGCGTTTAGGGAAATAGAAGTGAAAAGTGTAAAGAAGATGGTGAACGTGGCATCATATGAATTGGTAGATCCTTGGCGCTGGGCCCAAAGGTCGCGAGCAAATTTATTTATTTAATTTCAACGGTATACATATACCATAAGAACTGATTACATGTCACAAAATCAAAAATAATAATATAGAAATAAAAGAAAAAAAAAAGTTTAACAAATAATTGTGGCATTTGAATGAGAAATGACACCAGAGAGACAGTTGCATACAAAAATCCATGGTACAAATAGAATTAATATTGACTGAAAGATTTGATATCATAACCCTCTTGTACTTACCTTCCGTGCAGTTAAATAGATCTGCCACATCTGCATAAATATTACTAACATCATGTAACCTAGGTACAAGGGAGTGTTTCGAGTACTCAGTCCTATTATTGTTAGATTTAAACAGGTTTTTAGATTGAGTGGTTCTCGTGGGAATATGAAATTCAATGAGCTTAGTTAAATCAGGACTGTCTATTCTACCATTTACAATTTTGAACAAAAATATTTAGTCGGATATAATTCTTCGATCTGAGAGTCTTGGTAGATAGTTAGTCAGTAGGTACTGCTTTCTCACCACGAGCACTTTAATAAATATAATATTTACGCAGAACTGTGAAAAATCACGGAATAGTCGAAATTTTGCATACATCAGTTCCGAATTTGAAATTTACAATTAAAATAATTTTCATTAAAGTAGAAGATAACAATACCCCTCCAAAAGCAAAGTAGTCATCTTCACTCGTCGTCGAAAGCTCCCAGAAATTCAGGTGAAATTTGACGATGAAATCATCCCTATCTCTAAAGAAGTTAAGTTCCTGGGAATGTTTTTAGACTCAAAGCTTACTTGGAATTCTCACATAAATCATGTCATCATGAAATGCGAAAGCAACATCAATCCCCTTAGATTTCTGTCCGGAGTGTGGTGGGGATCTCACCCATCATCTTTAAAACTTCTGTACAATGCTCTCATCCGAAGCCATCTTGATTACGGATCTTGTCTGTTTGATCCAATGTCCACTTCAAATTCGCATAAATTAGATAAAATTCAGTCAAAATCTCTTCGCCTTATCTTAGGAGCCATGAAATCTTCCCCAATCAACGCAATGCAAGTTGAATGCTGCGAACCTCCCTTAAATATAAGAAGGCGATGCCTAGCAGAAAAATATATTTTTAAAACATGCTCTATAACTTCTCATCCCTTGATTCCTAAACTTCAATCATTAAAGTATGAGGTTAATTTGAATCCATTTTGGAAAAAACATCCTCCTCCCCTTCTCTATGATTGCTTCAACACTTTCCTGGATGTTTCCACAAACTCCTATCGCAATGAATCTCTCCCATTATACTCTTATCCCTATGAAAATCTTACTTTCTATCCAAAGGTGCACCAATTTATAGGAATATGTAAAAAAAAATATTAAAAACTCAGTTCAATCCAATAATGCAGAATTCAACAGAATTATTGAAAATAACTGGCCAAATTATATAAAAATTTTCACAGATGGTTCCAAACTCAGTTCGGACTCCCATTGTGGGGCCAGTGTCTATGCACCTCACAGGAAATTGTGTTTCCCACACAGACTTCCCAAAGAGTGTTCCATTTTTTCTGCTGAATGCATAACAATCATAGAAGCTTTACGTCTCGTCAAATCTCTCAACATTAGAAATGCCCTTATCCTTTCAGACTCACTTAGCTCATTACAAAAAATAAGCGCATCCCCTCTCAATTCTAACAGCGACTCTCTTACCTGCTCTATCAGAGACCTCCTGCATTCCTTATCGCTGGCTCACGTGTCAGTGGTCTTGGCCTGGATCCCAGAACACCTTGGTATTGTTGGAAATGAAAGGGCTGATTCTATTGCTAAGGAATCCATTGTTCATGGTCCATTAAGTAATATTCTTATTCCCGTTAGAGACTATTTTCCTATTTTAAAATATAAGTTACAACGCCAATGGTCCTCTGAATGGAAAGCATCCTCTCTGTTAAAAGGTCACCAGTACTCTTTAATTCAACCTTCTATTCCTGTCAAGCCCTGGTTTCACAAATACACTTCCATGCCTAAAAAATACATCTCTTCTATTATTCGAATGCGTTTAGGTCATACTTGTTGTCTTAGCCATCTCGCCAGATTCCACATAGTCAATTCGCCTTATTGTGATTGTGGTTCAGAGGATACTTTAGACCATAATTTTTTTGAGTGTCCTATCAATGACCAATTTCCAAACTTTATACCTGAATTGTTAAATCTTAAAATTGAATTCCCTACAAGTGTACCCTGCCTTCTTAGTCTCAACTCTCCTGAAATTCACTGTTTGTTAGCAAAATTTATTTACAAAAATGGCCTCAACATTTAAGCATCAATCACATTTCTTTCTCTTCCATATGTACACAATTGCTTCTTGCAGTGTTATTATGTACAGTTGTACAGGTTCCTTTTTTTGGGAACCTGCACATCTTCCTACTCTACATTTTTGTAATGACTATTAATACCAACTCTGTGTGTTACTCTGTATGTTACTCTGTATGAAGATGGAAGTATGGAAGATGTACAGGTTCCTATTTTTGGGAACCTGTACATCTTCCTACTCTTCAATTTTGTAATTTCTACTAATACCAACTCTGTGTGTTAACTCTGTATGTACAGTTGTACACTTTCCTATTTTTGGGAACCTGTACATCTTCCTACTCTACAATTTTGTAATTCCTATTATTACCAACTCTGTATGTTAGTACAACTAGTATAATCATCGTCTCATTATTCATATTGGCCCATTGTCTATATTTGCTAACATAATTTATCTATTCCATGTAAAAAACTGAAAATGTAACTAATTTTAAAAAATCTGAAAGTGTAACTAATTTAAAAAACTGATAATGTAACTAATTTAAAAATTACTGAAAATGTAAATAATTTTTAAAAATTGATAATGTAACTAAGTATTTAAAAAAAAAAAAAAATGGATATGTAAATAATTTTAAAAATATGTAACTTACTTTAATAAATGGCCAAGATCACCCTTAATGGGTAAAAGCCAAATAAATAATAAAAAAAAAAGATAACAATAATAATAATCTAAACGAAAATATTTAAAAATAGAAAAAGATAATGGTGGCAACCAATAAAAAGAGAGTTTTTCTTATAAAAAATTGAATATTCATTTAGACTTTTATAAAAAGTCAATCGTTCATAATAAATAAAAATCGGATATATCTATCCGTGACGCTATCTAGGTTACAAACCAATTCTTAGAAATATTGTTCCCAATAAAAGCATTGTTACCAAATAATAAGGAAAAAAAATTGTTGAAGATTAATATCGTTAATTCTAAAATTTGAAATACGAGATTGACTAATGTGACAGAAGGTGGCATTGGCGGAATTGGTAAACGCGTACGTCCCTCTTAGACGATAGGTTCTGGGTTCGTTCCCAGTTGCGACCATTATCTTTTTCATTTTTCCGCGTCTTGTTCTCTTTCATATGTTCGTTTAGATTAGTAGTGTTATATTCTTCTCGAATAATATATAACATTGATGGTAATAACCTTTATTAAAAGTAGATTCGATCTTATTGAAAATTAAAAATAATTTTCTGTTAAAATATTCTAATTCTTATCGGTAGGTATTCCGCGGCCCCGGGAACCTTTATTGGATAACCAACACCTCTGCCATAGGTCAGCCCAAGTGGTCCGCTACGTTTGGTGATTTAGCAGGGGTGGCCGGGTTCATGGGGTGACGTTTGTCGAGATCTTGGAGGCGGATGACCATGACACACTGAACCCCAGATTCCTACCCACTCCTTAAACTCTTTTCCATCCCAGAACTCTCCTCTCCTTTCTTTCCTTAAAAAAACCCTCCACACAGCATCCCCAAAGATGACATAGGCCCTGAGGGAAATTATTTTCCTCAGGGCCTCCTGTGTGGAACTCATGTAAAAATATATATATATTTATATATATACGAGTATATATATCGCGTGTCGGAATTCTTCATACAATCAGTTCCAATTTTGAAATTGGCACTTAAATTCAAAGCAATTCGAGTATATTGAAACAGAGTTACACAGGCAGGCAAAACAGAAATTAGTATTTTTGATGTTGTTTGCAGCGGTTTGGTTCGAAGCATTGGGTTGGCACCCAGGTGCGGCGGATTTAATTCCATGCAAGTTAATTGTTCTATCATTTTAGAAGCAACTGTTTCAGCTTTTCATGTAGAGAGGTTTCTTATAAGGATACCCAACATTCCTGGGTTACAAAACACCTGACAATAATTGAAAAACTCGTTCACATCATAAAAATGCCAAAGACATTCATTCTGCTAACTGTTTTATTTTATAAGATTCACATTAAATTTTCACTTTCGAAGTACGTACCTACTGTATCACATACAATTTTCACTTTTGAAGTACGTACACACTGCATCACATTAAATTTTCACTTTTTAAGTAGGTACTTAATGTATCACATTAAATTTTCACTTTTTCGAAGTAGGTACTTACTGATACGTTTTAAGATTTTCACGGCCAAAAGCATTAGTTGTTTTTGGGGTGTTATGCCGTGTTGCGCTACCTCCTTCTTTAGCCAACGTTTCGGACATCGATGCAGTGTCCATCATCAGGGCAGATCCGGTAGATGTAGACACACCTACTTACTGTGTTAAAATAGGTACTTACTGTATTTAAATTACATTTTCCCTTTTGAAGTACGCGCCTACAGTATCACATTTAATTTTTAAGTTTCCAAATTCTAATCATCAATCTATGTACATCCTTCATTTTTACATAGTCCTAGAACACCACGCCGCTAGCTTTATGACCTTGGTTGATTAAAATGAAAGCAAGACATCGATAAATTAATAAGCACTTACGTAGATAACAAGAGAAATTATAAACTCAGCCTTGTTCGTTTTATATACACCGACTTTGATACCCACGTATCCTCTTTAATACTAGACACTAATTAAGATATCAGTTGCGCATACATTTGATTAATTTGGTTTTACAAATTCAAAATTAATTATCAAAACGTCAACCTAACGCAAGGTAAAAGACATTGCCTGATTTAGGTGTTCATATTAGAGGTGAGGTAATAATATGAAATGTGGATTATGACTTATGACAATCATTCTGCTCGTATAATTTTAATTAAACAGTCTGCTAGAATATTTGAATATTTAATCAAACCTTACGTAACTCAAAATTAATTATGAAAATGTAAAACTAACGTTGAACTTAAGTATTTAGCATTACGTGAAGAGTCAGAATAACAGAATAACGTGTATGACCTCTGTAGTCAAGGAGTAAAGCTCTCTGCAAATCCGAAGGTCGGGGGTTCAAATCTCGGCGTGCGCAAGTAAATTTTATTTGATTAATCTGTGTTTTTTCACAATGTAATCATTTAAAAACCATATAAGGTATGTTTGTTGTACATTCCAGAGTGGAAGATATCCTCAGCATCGCTCTGGTGTAAGGCTACTATTCAGAAGTGAAACATTGCTTGAAATGACTTTAACTGTGTTTTATGGCCAGATCTGAATGGCCAGGTACTCTTCACCTTCATCTTCCCCACCTCTTTCCCCTTCCTAAAACCTTCAGCCTTACAACATACTTACTCCAATTGGGGATGCCATGGTCTTACTTGACTTTTGTGAGGTATTCAAATAAAAAAATGATTCAATGCACGAATGGGAATGAAATTCTAGTAGGTAGTTTGTGCCTGAAGCAGAACTGTGTTGCGGTCTATCCTCTCTGCCTTCTCGTGTCGGTAAATTGTGTGATTAACCTTAGTTGGTTAGTTAGTTAGTATTATCTTGTTCACCAATATCCAAGTAACTACTATGAAATAACCGGTTTAATGAAATAATAACAGAACTTCAATAGTACTTCCAAAGAACTTGATTTTTAAGTTTGAAATTTGATAAATTGTTTAAATTCTGTGAAACACCACGTCCAATGTTCAATGTCAATGCTGTGGGAACAGTATGGTGCCTAACATGTGGTGCAAGTGGACCGGTCAAAAGATTTTTCCATTGTTAGTCTGAATAATTTCAGGAATTGCTGGTTAATATGTCAGATGTCACATGACTGCAATATTACAAGTATAAGTATGTACATATATGTCTTGTATTTATATAAATAAGATGGCTGTGGCGAATCTGAATATGCAAAGGTGACTACAATACCCCTAGCATTGATTGGATGAATAAAAACTCTTGTACCAACTTAAACCTGCCAGAAAAGCTCGTGAAATAATAGATATGACGAACTTACTCTCTCTACATCAAGTCAATCAAGTCTACAATAACTATAATCGGCTGCTGGATCTGGTATTATGTAGTGATCTCTCAATTCGTATTGTTAAATCGGTTGATGAGCTCCTCCCCCTAGACTGCCACCACCCCGCTCTAAGCATAACCATCACGACGAATAACTCATCAGACAACACAACTATTCTGCCTAACCTTACTTATAATTTTTCCAAAGCTGACTATCCTAATATGAACCAATATCTTGCAAATGAAGACTGGTCATTTCTTCACCACAACAATATTATTAATTATAATCTTGAAATTTTTTACACAATTATTAACAGGGCCATTGAAAATTATGTACCACTTTCACACTTCAAAGAAGCAAAGTTCCCGAAATGGTTCAGCAGTGAGCTAATTAACATAGTTATCTGTAAAAAAAATGCACACAAAAACTTTAAAGAATCCAGCTCCCTTAACGACTATAAAATATTTCACAACTACAGAACTCAATGTAAAAAACTGTCAAAAATATCGTATTTTAATTATATAAATGAAATCGAAAAATCTATACCCTCTAATACACAAAACTTTTTCCCACATGTCAACTCTCTTAGAAAAAACAAACAAGGTTTACCCATCTCAATGCACTTCAAAGAAAAGAATAGCACTGATATGAAAGTGAAGGTTAACTATTTTGCTGATTATTTCAAAAGTGTCTATGACGAAAATGTCCCAGACAATTATGTAGCACCTCCTTCCCTTAATGAGAGCATACATATCCCTACTGTTCACATCAATATAGATGACGTTAAAACTAAAATTAAATCCCTAGACAAAAACAAGAAGGCCGGACCTGACAATGTGCATCCCAATATCCTTATTAATTGCATTGCTTCACTGGCCGAGCCAATTTGTTTATTATTTAATCAATCCCTCGACACAGGTTGCTTCCCTGACATTTGGAAACGTTGCTATCTAACACCTATATTAAAAAAGGGTAATAAAAGTGATATCACTAACTATAGACCAATATGTAAGCTATCTGTAATCCCGAAACTCTTTGAAAAACTATTGCTTGATCAAATTTCCCCATATATTAACCATCTCATTGTTCCAAATCAATACGGATTTTTGTCGGGCAGATCAACTCTAACAAATCTATCGTTATATGAAAACTATATATCAAACGCATTAGCTAACAGAAATCAAGTCGATTCTATTTATACGGATTTCATCAAGGCCTTCGACAAAGTTTACCATAAAATTCTACTGGTTAAGTTACGTAAGCTAGGTATTGATGGAAAACTTTTAGATTGGTTTGCAAGCTATCTATCTGATAGAGTACTACTTGTTAAAATTAATTTGTTCCTTTCCAATCAATTTATAGCTACCAGTAGTGTACCACAAGGGTCTCATTTAGGCCCAATTTTGTTTCTTCTGTTTATAAACGATATTGTTGATATATTTGATAAAGATGTAAATGTGTTGCTTTTTGCAGATGATTTGAAAATAATTAAAACCGTTGAAGATTGTATCTGTCTACAGAATAATTTACACAAGTTAATTAATTGGAGTTCTGTTAACAAACTGTTTCTGAACATAAATAAGTGTCATGCAATAAGATTTTACAGAATAAGTCAACCAATTATTCATCCATATGTACTTAATAACACTACCCTTACCTCTGTCAAAGAAATTAACGACCTGGGCATAATTTTTGACTCTAAATTAAACTTTATAACCCATATAAACACAATCGGTAATAAAGGAATGAAAATGCTTGGCTTCATTCTTCGAAATTCCAGAGGTTTTAGGAATATTTCAACACTAAAAATTTTATATACATCCTTAGTACGTAGTCAAGTCGAATATAACTCCTCGATCTGGTCCCCCCATTTTAAAATACATTCAGATTCAATGGAAAAAATTCAACATAAATTTCTAAGACATTTTAATTTTAAACTCGGTATTCCCATTGAAAACATAAACTACAATTACTTGATGAAAGAACTAAATTTATTAAAACTCTCAGATCGAAGAATTATATCCGACTTAATATTTATGTTCAAAATTGTAAATGGTAGCATAGACAGTCCTAATTTAACTAAGCTCATTGAATTTCATATTCCCACGAGAACCACTCGATCTAAAATCCTGTTTAAATGTAACAATAATAAGACTGAGTACACTAAACACTCCCTTTTACCTAGGTTACATGATGTTACTAATAGATATGCAGATGTTGCAGATCTATTTAACTGCACGGAAGGTAGGTACAAGAGGGCTATGCTATCAAATCTTTTCAGTCAATATTAATTCTATATTTTGTACTATAGATTTTTGTATGTAATTGTCTATCTGGTGTCATTTCTAATTCAAATGCCACAATCATCTGTTAAACTTTTTTTTTAATTATTTCTGTATTATTATTTTTCATTTTGTGACATGTAATCAGTTCTTATGGTATATGTATGCCGTTGAAATTAAATAAATAAATAAATAAATCAACAAAATAAGAGAAAGGTCGCTGTCCAAGTCTGATTTTTGTAAAGCCCGGGCAACGCCGAGGACTTCAGGAATCTAAAGTTCCATCAAAAACCTAAACTCTAAATTTTATAGCTACATAATTTCTATTTCATATTCAATAAGTACACTATATTAAAAAAAATATCCTTTCCCGGATACGTCGAGGCCGAGTGAATTAAATTATTCATTTTGGGGTGTTCAGCAAAGATAAATAAAAAAGAATGAATTCTTAATGATTTTAGACTAATACTTTATCTTCAAACCTTTGTGTAGTGGTTATTTAACATACATAAAATTAAATTTATAGGTACACAGGAGAGTGTCTGTGGCGGCCGCGTGGTGGACACCAGGCAAGCGGCGAGGATGTGATTTTTTTAAATCTAGATTTTTATTTCGAGATTGATATAATTTTACGTACTAAGCCTCCAAAACAAGAAGAAGGTTACTCTTTATATGAAATTTCAAAAAACCAGCCCCATCCTTTTTACCCATCCCTTAGAGCAGACTAAAGCCCGGGCTGCGCTGTGTACTTTAAAAATATATATACATTTTTTTTATTATAAAGACAAAGTAATACAATATGATAGGAAAAAAATATAAATATTTTAAAGAAAAAAAGAAAAGTTACAACAGAAATTTGGATAACTTCTTACAAGGGTAAAAAATCAACTCCGATGGGGCAGTCCAAACCGCCTTCAAAGATTTTATTGATTCCCGTCCGAATGGTTTTTTTTTTTTCAATGGATTTGTACATTTTTTGATTTCAGCAGGTAACATATTTAATAAATTTGGTATCATGTAGTCCAGCGTTCTTTGTCCATACTTGTTTAAGTGCTTAGGTACAATTAGTCCCTCATTTAGCGTAAAACGGGTATTGTAAGTGTGGTCCAGTTTGTGTACGTATACAGGGCTATTCATATGCTGAGATATAATTTTATACCACAGAATTGCTCTTACTGAGAGAATTTTGGGATTCTGGTAAAAGTACGGAACATTATTTATTTTATTTATTTATTTATTTATTTCCGCCCATTTAGGCTTTTACATTCATATATACACTTAACAATATTTACGAAATTATACTAGTAAATAGTGCAGGAAATGACTGTTTACAACACTTGCACATAAACAAATATAAAGCAAAAATACTATTGAATTTGATCCACACAGTATGCAGGCACAAAATACAAAAACAAAAAAAAATACTATAAAAATAGAATTTGATCGGTACAGGATGCAGGCACAAATTATTAAAAAAAAATACAAAAATAGCTTCTCTCCTTCAGCCGACAAAACACCACCAATATGCTAGTCAATTCAAACAGTTTCATCAACACATTCCCCTACTTGATAAAAAAAACTTCAATAAGGTATGTTTATATATTAAAATTGATGTATTAAATATATCAACAACATCGGAGTATTTGTTTCCAAGTTGTTGAATCCGTCGCATAGGAGTATAATATTGGCATGTTGACTTAGAATTGGCACAATAATATGGTAGGTACTGTCTTGTGACTGACCTACCTGGAGTATGAAAGGAGATTACATATAATAAATCAGGGGTGTCAAACATTGAATTAATGATTTTATACAAACAGGTTAAATCGAAAATGATTCTACGATCCGATAATTTTATTAAATTTAATGAACGAAGTAGGTTATCGTAATTTAGGTATTCACTAGGAATGCCCATTTTAAAATTTACATATCTTAAAAATTTATTTTGGATTCTTTCAATCGCATGTGAATGAACCTCATAATTTGGGGACCAGACCGTGGAATTATATTCTATATGACTCCTTACTAGTGACATATATAAAGTTTTTATAGTATTGACATTATTAAAATCGCTAGAAACCCTTAAAATAAATCCCAACATTTTCAAAGCTTTATTGGTTATTATTTCTATATGCTTGATAAAGTTGAGTTTCGTGTCAAACCAAATACCTAAGTCATTAATTTCCGAGACAGATACTAACGACATATTGTTAATAGAATAATCGAATAATATAGGATTCTTTATTCGATAAAACCTCATAATTTGACATTGCTTGTGTTAAGTTGCAAGCGGTTATCGTGACACCATATAATAAATCTCAACAAGTTATTTGACAATATATGGCAATCATTAATGTTTCTGATTGCTTTGAATAGTTTTAGGTCATCTGCAAACATTAATACTTGAACATCATTGAAAATATATAACACATCATTAACAAATAATAAAAACAAGATTGGACCTAAATGTGACCCCTGGGGAACACCACTCGTAGCAGTGAATTTGTATGAAAATGTACCATTAATTTTAACAGCCAGTAATCTGTTGACCAAGTAACTGTTAAACCACTTATATAGTGTACCACCAATACCGAATTTATGCAGTTTATTCAGCAATAACTCAAGATTAACTTTATCGAAAGCCTTACTAAAATCGGTATAAATAGAGTCAACTTGACATTTATTAGACATAGAATCAGATATATAGTTTTGATACGTTAACAAGTTAGTGAGGGTAGATTTTCCAGCAGAGAAACCATGTTGTTTGGGAGAAATGACGTGATTTAATTGGAAAATAATTTTTTTAAGAAGAATTTTTTCAAAAACTTTAGGAATTGTTGATAAAAGGCACACCGGTCTGTAGTTAATCACCTCGTGTTTATCGCCTTTTTTAAAAATAGGCGTAAGGAAGCTGAATTTCCATTTAGTAGGAAAACATCCTGTTCGTAAAGACTGATTAAACAACAAATATAAAGGATACGCCAGATTAGTAGCACAATTATTCAAAAATACAGGAGGTATATTATCTGGTCCACCGCTTTTGCTTTGATCTAGTAATTTTAGTTCAGTCAGAATATCATTATATTCAATGTGGATACATGATAAATTAAGATTATGATCAGTGGTAAATTTTGATGCTATACTAGCAGGAACTGGTGTATCACATTCATAAACGCTTTTAAAAAAATCAGCAAAAAGGTCAGCGATACTTTGAGTGTCTTTGACCTTTTTACCTGCATATTTTAAGTTGGCGGGTATTCCAAAGTTGTCATTTTTCATTGTTCCAGAAATACTTTACATTATGATTTATTGAAGTTTCAACATTATTAATAAAAGAATTGTAGCATATTTTTGATAAGATTTTGCAATCTTTTCTAACGTTTTTAAATTCAATATAATTTGATAAAGACCTATCTTCTTTATATATCTTATGTAAAACTTTTTTAAGGGCAGTTAATTGAACAAGTTCTTTATTGAACCATCTCGGATATTTCGATTCTTTAAAATGAATGAGTGGGATGAGATCTGAAATAATTTTATTCAGTAAATAATAAAATGATTCAATATTTTGATTAATATCACCTTCTTTAAGAAATGACCAATCTTCCTTGTGGAGACGATCATTTATGTCCCGATAGTTCGCATTTTTAAAATTAAATGTAGGAGTTGAAATTTTTTGATTGTCTTCTTTATTACAAGGGATAAGTATTGCTAGTGGGGGATGGTGGTTGTCTATCGGAAGAATAGACTCCAATGATTCATTTATTATTACGTTGCTCTCATTTGACAAAACTAGATCAAGAACACGATTATTAGTATTACGGACATGGTCAAATTGGGTTAAATTAAAAAGTAAAGACATATCTAGAATTTCTCGTTCGCAGGCGGTTGCCGGTATTGAATTAAAGTTACTGTCTAAAACGTTGAAATTGCAATTAGGTAGGTTACAATCACCGCAAATAATTAATTTATGATTTGGGTATTTTGTTATTACTAACTCAACATCTTCACAGTGTTTTTTATAGATTGATATGTTATGATTATTATGTCTGTGTTCGTATAAAATTTTATGCGCTAATAATTTAACTTATGATTTTTGAATCGATTGAACATGATTTACATTTGTGTTACAGGAAAGTCCCCAGGCCGTAATTCCATACCTTATAATAGATTCAGCTAATGATAAATACATTATTCGAAGTGTGCATATCAGAACATAGAATTTTAATTTATATAATCCGCTAACGATAGATCTAAGACGTTCACAGACTTTCAAATATGTAGTTATTAAAATATGCGATAGGTATATATGACGTTGAATACATTTTGTATGTATACATAAAGCTGTTTAGGGCAATGTTTAATAAAATACACCCATTTCTTCGTAAGCCTTTAGTAACGAAAATTTGTCAAACAGATTGCCAATTACCTGCAAACCACATAGCGCAAATACCCTTAAAACTACAAACATAATAATCAGAGACTTCTAGTGCTTGGTGAATAAACTAACATTAATTTCAGTGTTCCCCTCGATCAAGATATAAATTTATTTATTATGGGTAATTAATCCAGGTTGGTTTTGTTACTCTGGAAACCAATAAATTAACGTTAGTTGATTTTATTACTGGTGGTTGAGATAAAATAGTCAGTATTATAAGACTGAAATTGCTAGTGGTTGAGGATTAATATAATAATATTTTCGTAGATTTTACAAAATGCTAATTGGGTCTTTATTTTGTTACCAGATTTTTATTTTATTCAGAACGTTTTGAGGATTAAACCCTCAGGCCAATTTTTTCGATTTTGGGAACAGCTCTCAACGGTCTCATGGAAATCGTTGTGTATCCCCTACTCTCATGATCAGAAATATGATCAAAACCATAGGTTCTCAACGTTGGCGATAATTCCCCATTGTGGATTAATGAAGATAATGTTGGTAGTTCTTAGTCCAAGTATGATACAGTTAAGGCGCCGCATCCGCGCTCAAAAAGAAGAAGATGTAATACGAATGTTAGAGGAGCGCGCTAATATTTAAAACGACAAAATCGATGCGAAAATTGCGAAAATGTTTAATAAAATATGACTCGTTTACAATAGAGCAAAAATCTCGCGGAAGGTATTTTACATTTAAGGAAACATTGCGAATTTTTTCACAACTATAACTTGTAAAATAACTGAAACAAACGTGTTTAAAATAATTTTCGGAGCATATTTTGCGATTTTTTTCTATCGAGGGAATTTTATATAATTTGCTTTTCGGCGTGGAAAAATAACATGTATTTTTTAAGAGCTTAAAAACTTAAAGTGTTTAAGGGAGATTAGAAATTCGGGTAGTGGGCGGCGCGGCGCCTTAAATATGACCGAATAAGATAAGGACATATTAGCTCAGTTGTTAGAGTTGCACCCCAGCAAGGCGAAGGTCCTGCGTTCGAGTCCAAGACATCACCGCATCTTTTTCTGAATTTTCTATTTTCAGATTTTTGATTTAATTATAAGACTCCAGATACTAATATCTACAGCTCATATGTTGGACAAATATCCATGAGCGAGGACTAATATCCACAGAGCGGTCTGACGAATATCTATGACGGTCCCAGTGGTGACTATGGAGCGTAGGTGGGACTAATATCTACAGAGGGCAGCTGAGCAAGAGGTTTTACGGAAAACCTAACCTAACCTACGCAATATTATGCGCAATGTTATTCCAATATGCTATACATAATTGCAAATCCAACCTCTGCCAGTGCTCACTTTGGTTCTCATAGATGTTAGTCCGATTTGTTCAGTTTTTGGAATTCCTGTAGATATTAGTAGACGCCTCCGAAAATATTGTACACGAGAAGGAATTTGTGGCAGTGAGAAGATATTCGGGCTCGCGCTGTTTGGTCTCCTTATTTATTTGTTAACGCCCTTGACTTTTAGGTAAAAGAAGTCTCAATTACCTTTATTGTTTTAAAATACATGTTATATAATATAATAAAGAGAATAATCAAAATAATAAGAGTTTTCTTCCTTGCCACATGAATATTAAATGAGCAAATTAATTTATCTATTCTCCGTCCAAAATAAGAACAACCCGTGACCGCGCATGTCTCCACCCCTCCCCCCGTCTGCTGCTTGAATGCGCGTTAACCCATTAGATTCCCGTGTTTAAATAAATTAACTAAATTATTTAATTATTTTTTTCCACCCACCTGCAATCAAACGTTTTAACAATTTATTCATTTAAATAATTATTGTAATGGTTCTCCAATAAACGCACTGCATTTTATCAATTTTTGAAAATATGCTCAATGAAATCATCGATTTTTGTATGTTGCGAAATATCATGTTCTCCAGATATTTTTTTTTACAAATAATAATTAATCAATATTAATAATTGTGAGTTGAGGTTTGTGTACGGCCTATAAAAAAATAAAACTGATTAACACCAACATTCAGTAATTTTATAGTACAGTACGTAACACCATTGTTTTATAAATATGCATTGTTCATATTATTGCAATTCGAATATAAGGACATAATTATTATTGTCATACTTTCCTATTTTGTTATTTGCAATTAGTGACAGTGATATCTAATGAATTAGGACTTGGCTGAAACATTGATGTTTGAATAATCGACCACCATAACACGGGCATGTACCGTAAAATGTAAGCATTGTCGTAAAATCCGCAAAGTGTGTTACCATAAAAAGCAATGAATAAAGAAAAATTAGTAATAATAAATATCCATTTTATCACAGGGTCTGAAAGGGTTAAAATTTCAAGTCACGTGCACACAGCGCGACAGCCGACGAACGACTGATCTTTGTATATTTATGGACTGATCTATGGGCGGAGTAACACAGCGGTGGTGAAGGGACCGAAGAAGGGGGCGGGGTATGCGCAATACGAACCAAATTTCGTACTCTCCCAAGTTGATCTAAAGGTGGACGGAGAATATATTGGCGTAATATCAATCAATGAAATACAAAAAATAGGAACAAAATTAATCAAAATAATATTCTTACAACAAATAGAAAGAAAAGAGAAAACATAATAAATACCTATCTAAAAACCAAAAACCAAAAAAAAGAGTCGTGGAATATCAAACAAAATTTTTGAAATATCTAACTTATGTTTTAATACGGGATAAATAAAAGAAAAATCAACGGAAATGAATTTATTTACAAACCTATGTGGCTTTTTTTACCGAGGAATAAATAAAATAGTTTGTTTTCTATGAATTTGAATGCATAAAGCTGCCAAAACTCCAATCTGAATTCCGAAATATGCTTTAGATTAGTGTCTATTTCATAATAGGCATTTTTAAACGTTTAACGATGTTGTATAATATTGCATATACTTGTACAAGAAAGCTCCCTCTGAACGATTAAAATGCATTGTTATCTATTAATATGGTGTCGACGCATCACTAAAAATCACATTATTGGATAGTACTTCAATCTTTTCTGAAGTAGTCAAAAGCGAGGTATACATATTCTTTTTCCACATCTCCGGAATCGTATTCAAGCTTCTTTTAAATAAGGGTATTGAATGGTTATTTTATGTTGTGAGAGTGGATTTATGTGTTTTGTAAAATGACTGGCGAAGGACCTTGATTTTTGTGTTACTAATCACTGCTTGCAATAATAAAATTACATGTTGCATAGAAGGAATGACTCACCGGAAAAGGATAAGAACTTTGTATGCTGGCAATGCTGCAGTCGGGAGTTGGTTTATTTTATAATACACGGCGCGGTTATTTGATAGCGGATTTTCGTGAGCAGAGCACAGTGATGGCTATAGGCAGCGGGAGTTTATTGCAGACTGGTTAAGATTGTGGGTAAGATTGACGGGGGGGCAATTGGGAATAGGTAGGACAAAGGACTTGCAACAATAATTTATACCAATTCCAAGCAGTGACAGTATGTATGCATGATATGTAGGTGTGTGTATGTGTAGGTATGTGTATGGGCGTAACCAGGTATAAATAAATCAGGCTCTATATTTATAAGTGTATTTCTGTGAAGCTTCCGGTGTTCCTAACCTTAGTCAGTCTCACCAAAATAATTCTTCTTACGATTAAATTAAATATATACAGATAATAAAAAATTATTTAATTTCTGATTTTGGTCGAATCAGTTTTGAAATGTTCTCTTTGGATTCAGTTTCGTCAGAATTTGAAAACGCGGTTTCCGTCGATCTTTACAATATTAACGGACATGCTTATTATATTAGCAACTGGAATATTTGATTGCCAATATAATATGCAAATTACCAAAAGTTTGGATATTCTTCTATTGTTCATTAAGCAGTATTCCTGACAGCGTCTTCCAATCACCATATTTTTATAATTCTACCTCCGCCCCTTTCGATTGGGTTGAGGAACTTAATGATGTAATTCTTAGAATACTTGAGTCAACTTTTTAGTAGGATTATAAGGTCGCTTCTCCCATTAGGGGCGCAGGACCCCGTCTGAATTGTAAACAGCCTTAAAAGCGGCGGCGGAAGCTATTTGGGAATTTCTTGTCGGGTCAAGGACTTCCTTTGAAGAAGGGGCTGATAGATAAGGCTGTGAGGGGTGTTCGGATCTAGATACGTGTCAACTATCTGGATTGTACTGGACCGTAGGTTCTAGAACAGTGATTAGCAACCCACGGCGTACGCAGCCCACTTGGCTAAATAAAATACATAAAAAAGCTATTATAAAAAAAAAAATCAACAGTTTCCGTTCAGTTTAGCAAAAAAATAAAGTCTGTCTGCAAAGTTTTAAATCAGCCGCTCAAAATAATAAGCTTTATCTTGCATACTACGAAAGAACATTTTCAAAAACACAGAATTTTGTGTTTCGACCTTAATTGTAGAAAAATTTTCGCCTTCGGAGCAAATAGCTTTTTTGAGGTCTATGTTTACTGCATTTTAAAAGTTTTTTAACAAAATTTGGTTTGTTTGACCAAGTGTTTTTGTATGCATAATTTAATTTTGGTGCCGCCTCTGGGCTGGATCCCCACAATACTTAATAAATCTCCTTTATTCTGTGCAAAGAAGAGCGATGCCCCTGCAAATTAATAAATTGGTCCTCTTGCCAAAAAGGTTGATCATCACTGCTCTACAAGTTTGGTAGCAGGGAGATCGGTAACTTCGATTGAATGATTTGCTATTTTTAGCATTGTATCTACAAAGCCAGATGAAACATCAATACCTGGGTACTACGGAATGACATTTTTGTATAAATTTAATGAATTAATTGATTTTTTCATCTTATGTTTGATTTTGAAGAGTATAGCGTAATTTTGTGGTTTCGAGTGCAGCATTAACGATTACCCAACAACCCATGTTAAAAGCAAACGATGAAATGAATCTAACTATTTGAAATAAAAATTGTTGAAGTGTTACTTTTGAAATAGCCAATTCCTTTGTGGCAGCGAACTTCACAGCTATTTTGAATCGCGGAATCATTTCTATTGGCTCCTCACACGCCAATAGCGATCCCACAACATTTTCACCTAGTCACTGATTGCCGGTACAAAATAATAGGAACCATTCTGTTCCAGATTGCCGTCGGCGTAATAGCTCGTGAATCGCTACTTGCTCGCTCCTATTGTTGATACACGAATATTTTGTAAATATAAATTATGGTACAGGATTAAATTATTATAATAAACTTGTAAATAGAGTTTTAAGTGCTACGATGCTAGCAAGAGATTAAAGTCATTTTAATTTACTCGTGGGCGTAATTCAAAATACGTGCGGTGCACATAGTATTCATAGGTTAAGATAGTGCACACTTTGGTCAGTAGCAATTTTGTTTTTAAAAAATCTCAATCTATTTTCGTTGTTAGTAAAAGGTGACCTTACCTTAAATAATAATAAGTAATTAATTATTTTCTTTTGTTAGTTGTTTTGTTAAAATACCTCCAACTTCTTTTCGCAAACATTTAGAATATAAGCACTGGAGTACATGCTACATTTATTTGCAGATTTCACGTGTCTGTTTACGAATAATTTTAGGGATAAGTGTTAAAACTTACCTAGCCACAGTCGTTTTGCAATATCTGGCGGGAAAATTAGGTGAAGCAGACTGACGTTCTTTTCTCTCTCCTTGTCCACCGCGTGGTTCGCCTCTTCTATTGAGTTTTTCAGTTTATCCATTCTTCTTCTCAATCCATCCTAAGAAAGAAAACAATATTTTTAACATCTACAAAACACACAAAACAAAAATACAAGACATGTTTGACAGATTCCTCTATCTGAACGAAAGGATTGCAATTTTTAGAACGTTGACGTCAGATGGAGATGCTGGGAGATGGCTGTGAGATGTTGCGCTTTACTACCGCTAAAAACGAGATTCATAATTGATCCCATTCAGCATCAGAGTATAGCTAAAAGATAAGCCAATAAGGGCCCAATATTTGCTCAATGAATTTATGTATTTTGTATCTCTTACAACATGGAGGTCTTCAAGACCATATTCAGCCCATCTCTCTATAAAAGACCCTCCTAATGGCATCACTACAGAACTTTATAATTTTAGCCTGTTACGAGACCAACTTCAAGGAAGAAATTGGAAAGGCCCTAAGGGAAACCCCCGAGGGATACCTCGTAGTCTTATATGTTGAGTTAACGTATTAAAAAGTAACTTTGATAGTTACCTTACAACCAAACTAAGCTAACTACTCCAATAATAAACCAGCACGAGAGTTTCATATTATAAACTTAGTATGTATGTGAGTTTACTGGCCCAGTACTGTGTATTGTGTACGTAATTATGAAATTCGTATTCCAGTTTCGTTGTGCTTACCATGCAAAACGTTTTCGTTTTTCATTTGATAGACACTCATCTCCTGTAATTAGAATTTGGTAAACGCTATCCGAATAATTTGTAGGCAGAACTGAAAATGATTATGTTTCGAATTAACTTTTTTTAATATCCATGAGTGCTTATTCAGCGGGAAATAATTTGTCTCAACTTGCGCTAGCGTGAATTTTGTTAATAAATAAGCTCATTTTAAGGGTTCTGACAGATAATACAAAACGGTGTGTCATTCTAAGTGACAGTTGGTGTGGCACGTGACGAAAATATTGTCACGCCTTGATACAAATTATTTACGTTGGCCGAATTTATAATTTATTTTAAACGGAATATTTGTTGAACGTGCGGACGGTTGAATCAAAACGTGTCCTCTCGAAAATTTGTAAGAGAAATTTTGAATAATTTTTCATTTATTTAAGACGAGTTTCGCATTTTGTCGTCAGTCATTTTCGTATAGGGTACGCAACGTAGGTTTAAAAATTTGCAATTTTTTTATTCAAATGCTCCGAGTCGATTTTTCAATGTGAATGGAATAAGTGATCGTGGAAAAACAAACTGGGCTGTATTTTTATGCCAAAAGGATACTTGCTATACAATTAGACCTCGTTATGAAAAGCTTCTTTCATGACCTTTACATAACTCACTACGAAGGAATCACTAAAAATGTAGAGATGGAGATTCCGACGGTCATAAACGACTTCATATTTAGAATATTGTTTAATTTATAACTTTCAATAGAGAGGTCGTTGGTGACCTTAGATAAGAGAAACAAAGGTTGGTGACGGTCATCGTTCTAGTGTCTTCTGTCTTTTTCGTTTTCGTACAAGACGTGTGAGAAGGATTTTTTTTGAATGATCATTTTAGGTTTGTCAAAATGTGACTAGGACAAGATGGAAAGAGACAACGAAAAAAAACATGTTGTTATCTGAATCTGAACCCTCTCAGATTTGAGCAAGTGAGCTGTGTCTGTCTTCTGTTGAACTGAAAGAGGGTTCCAAATTCTGTTGGTTAAATGCAAGATTTGTTATATTTATCAATAACTAGCTGGTTCCCGGCATGCGTTGCTATGCCATTTAATAAAGAAATTGTTTCTCCCTGCGTGTCCTTTCCCATTCGTCCTGTTCCCTTTCCGCCTCCCCTTCCTCTCCTGCGTCCCCTTTCCACTCCGATTCCTCCACTTTCCCTCCCCCTACTCCACTCCCCCCCTTCCCCCGTCCAGAGAACCCCCTGCCCGAGTTCCCCTCCCCCCTTCTCCCTGCCGTATTCCATACATTCAGTCCCGATACATTCAGTTTTCAAACAGCTCGCGTGCCACCTGTTGCAATTTTTTAATGCCAATTTCATAATGCCAGAGCTCACCAATAGTTTTATACAAACCTTGTCCTGATAATAAAAAACACACAACAAAAAGAACTATCCAATTTGGTGCAGTCGTTCGGAAGTTATGCGCGTGCATACATTTCGGCGATTCATTTTTATTTATATCGATAGATAGATAGAAAATAGATAGATTTAATAAAGCATTGAAAAATAAACAAATTCCCCATCAATACGAATAATAAAATGTAGAATAAATATGTTGTGGCTATATACTCATTGTAATTTTGAAACGCTACGAGAGAAAGAGAGATTTACTGTAGAACGGTTCGCAAATATCAAGTTTCGACTTCCAGGTTCACTTTCTAGAGAAGCCCCGATATGACGCTTCTAACAGTGTGTACCCCCAGAGTAAGAAGAACGAGGTCCCAATACCGCACGACGGAATAGCCCGGAACAAGACCGTCTCGTAAATCGAACAACTGTAATTTTTTTTAGATATATCTACCTATAGCGGTTTTAATAAGATAAAATGATCGATAAATATTTATTATAATATTATTTAAAATAATGTCAAAATATGGGTTCAGGCTGAGATACTTTATTGAATCAAAATGTGGAATATTTCGTGGTACAAATTGAAAGCATTTCAGCTAGATTAATATGTAGCTTATTATACCTCTATCATCGCGAAGTTTGTTTTTTAGGATTTAATAATATGTATTTTTAATATTTTAGTTTAAAATAACAGTGATTTAAGCTTACTTTAAGCAAATGATATCTAAACCAGATTTTGACAAAGATCAGATAAACTTTGAACAGGTCGCAGTGTTTGCCCTATGGATATTTAAACCCCATTTAATAATAAAACATTTTTTTAACGTGTTCACTGAAAAAAGTATGCAGATTTTTTGCGCAACAGCGTCAAAAAACTTGTCGCAGTACCCACTAATTGACTATTCAGTAAAAAAAAAATTGGAAACTTAAAGATTGTTTTGTTTTTAATCAGCACAGCAAATTTATGTTTTCAAGATAAAAAATAAAGAAGTTGCGATCAGAGACGATAATAAGCATTTGCAACCACGCCGACTGGGATTCTATTATTTGGCAAGATGACAAAAGGAATGGTATATCTGGTAGGAATCCAAGGATTCCCGATGTGGGTAAGAAAATACATAATCTAGAAACATCCTCTTGCGTCGGTCTGTAGCTCTATGGGTTAGCAGAATCCGTACGATCCGGTGGCTCTAGTTCATTTACTCATCCATGTCTCCAAAATATATTCCATATAAAATTAGTGTGGGTTTAGTGGAAACCATCACCACGTGGACGGCTACGCAAAAAGCACCCGACAAGAACAGGCGTCGACATCGTGTCTTCAATTTGGTAATTCCTCGATCGTGACACCAAGCATCATTTCCGCTTAACGTGATGGTAGTGGGAGATTTAAAAACATTGTCAGGTAACTCGGGAATGTGTCTTTCTTTAAAACAAATATTACGCTTAAGTCAGTCTATTGTGCCAAGTTGAACTTCCTGTGCAACTTATACATTAACTTTATGCTGTTTTGTAGTTATGACAAGGTTAATTCCGCTGTTGTGTAATTAAGAAAGTGTTGCACGCGCACATGATATTGTTATTTTAACTATTTCATAGTTTTATTAATATTATGTCCCTTAAATGCATCTTGTGATAACTAAAACATGTGTCGTCCACACAATTGTTTTGATTCAAAATATCACCAGACCACAAATTGTCGCATAAAAAAACTATGATCATGAAAACGTTGCATTACACAATTTTCAAAACTTTTGTGAAGTTGTTTTATTGCAAGCGGCTGTTCAATTCTTTCAATAAAACAAATAATCCAAATTAATCATTCATTTTAAAACTCTTCTTGACATTTTTGTTTATTTAATGGCCAATATTTACTTTTTATTTCATTAAAATGTTTTCCTGAAAAACATGATTTTTTTTTAAATTGAAAAAAAGGGGTTAAGATTTTCAAATCATGTTTCCTGTCAACTGAGCACACACAAAAATAATAAGATAAATATAAATGAATAAATAAACTTAACCCCATGAACCCGGGCACCCCTGCTAAGTCACCATACGTAACTAACCACTTGGAGTGACATCTGGCAGGGGTGATATCCAATATATTATTCCCGCGGGCGGCGGTTCCCATACCCGCCTCCCAAATTGAATACTACACAAACATACCTAAATAAATGCAGACTAACCAAACATTCTAATTTCGGCTGTCTGAAATCTTGTTCGAATTTGCTTAGAATTTAAGTGGCATTTTAATCGTGATGATTGTGTAAACGATTCAGACAAGCAGTTAAGTAGGTAACACCTATAATATTAACATAGTTTATTTAATATATTAATATATATATATTATATATTATTATTATAAGCAATAATTGTCAGCCTGAAACACTCATTTACATTGAAAAATCTTCCGAGAAAAGATACTTGACGCCAACGGGACTTGAACCCGTGTCCTTCTGATTGCCGGTCGGATGCTCTGACCACTGAGCTATGGCGGCTTATCTAATACCCGCCAAATAATTCAATATATACTGGTGTTTCATTCATTCAACAATTAGTGATTATTATATAATATTAATATAAAATTTAAAAATAGTTTAACAGAAAATTATTTTAATTGTCTTTTTCAAAATTGTCTCCAGTAGTATACCATACATATATGGTAAATTTGACAGTGCACATGATTTTACGCAGGTCTCCAGTAGTATACCATACTTATATGGTAAATTTGACAGTATATATTACTATTGTGGTTTTTCGCAGGTCTCCAGTAGTATACCATACTTACATGGTAAATTTGACAGTAGGTATACATTATTTTTGTGATTTTTCGCAGGTCTCCAGTAGTATACCATACTTACATGGTAAATTTGACAGTACATATTACTATTGTGATTTTTCGCAGGTCTCCAATAGTATATCATACTTATATGGCAAATTTGACAGTAAGTACATATTACGAAATTATCATGATTCCTTTGACGAAAACATACGAAAAAAAAATCATTAACAAAATTCGTTTTGCAAAACTTAATTTAATGTATGCCGGATGAATTTTGTTTCAAACTATAGCATTATATTATTGACTGGGTACACGTAAATATTTTGTTCGTAGACATATTTTGCGCATCGCCTTTTAGCATAATTAAATAATTCTGTCACTTCTAACATTATTAAAAATAATTTAGGTCACCATAATAATATTATTTTTCACGTGAATTTAATAGATGCGAAACACCGCCTGTTAAATTCTCGGTTCAATGAATCCGTAAAACAATAATTTAGTAGGTAGCAGTGGTGGTTCGGGGCCTATCTCATTGGGAGTTCAATCGGATATTAAAAGAGGGAGAAAAAAATTCCCTCGGGTATATGAAAAAAACCTATTTTGTTTTTTCCGATTATATAGATATTTTTCTCTGGATTTAAAAGAATCTCATCCTACTCGTATTAATTCACCAGAGATTTGCGACCAAGCAACAAAAACAATTAGGCGATTCAACGACGTCTGTGACTACATGTGGTAACTAAAACAAATTTTAATTCGAGAATCACGATTTACACAACATGCTGTTAATTTTTTAAAAATCAAATTGAATCATTTACATTCCGTACAAATTTAGAATGAACTCATAATCGCTGAGCATACGTTAGCTAGTAAAAACACAAGGTTTACCATTAATATGTTTGTATGATCTATTTCCTAGAACAGAAAGTTCCATATTCAAAGAGCGGGTCCGAAATGAATCGCATTTGTGCATTATTATTATTATATCAATCGCCTTTCTTTTTGGGAGGTGGGTATCGGTACTGCTACCCCGGGAACTATTCACTGTATAACCAACACCTCTACTTTTGCTACTTTTGACTTAGCAGGGGACTGACTTACCTAACCCAAAGCGCATGCAAATAGCATACATAATCGCACATTAAACTATCTATCCAACAAGATCGTGATTAAAATACTAGCCTCCTTACTAATAAACTCTCTTTTATGGTAAATGTTGTTTATAGGTTAGGTAAATTTAAAACAAAAAAATATTAGTAAGTTCTTGTGAGCATAAAATGAACCTACCGTGGGATTAACATCAAGAAAACAAGAATGTATTGTGATTCTGAATGAGTTCGGTTCATATTTGAAACGCGATGAAGGATCTTATTAATATTATGGTCGGCTGAGAAAAGTACTGGCTGTCTTAAGATTTTAAATTTATTTTGTGGTTCTTACCTGCGCTCTGGCCTGCTCACCCACCAGTATGACGTCCCTGGTAGCATCGTGCAGAGGTATGTCTGATATGAAGAGGCCCCTGCCCGTGAGACCCTCCAGACCATCCAGGAAGGGGGAACCAATGAAGAGTAGGGAGTCTGACTCCGGGCAGTAGACCATCTGGCCCTTGAGCTCGAGACCCTGAATAAATTAAAAACCATGTTAATATCAGCACAAAGTCAGATGGATTTTAATCATTTTTAAAAGAAATTGGTTGATAATGCTGTTGTAGAAATAATCTACAACTTGATCTTGTAGGTATTAGCACTTGGGTGGTTTTAGCAATTGATGTTGTTCATGTATAAGGTGTTGATTTTGCATTAGCAAATCACGTTTTGTCGCTTCAGCAAAGGTACTTATTGTATTAGAAATTTATTGATGCTGTATTAGAAATGGATGTTGTTGTTGTTGTAAATGATGCCAGTTTGATTTGGTAATGGTAATTGTTGTTTCATTATGAACTGAAGTTTGCCTAAGATGATAAACAAATTATCGATGCTGTATTAGCGAAAGGATTTTTTTGACGCTAACTGTTAATTAGATGTTGTTATCGTAATTGTTGTCACATTACCAATAGAAGACGTCCAAGATAAGGTGTTGATTTTGCATGAGCAAATCACGTTTTGTCGCTTTAGCAAAGGTACTTATTGTATTAACAAAATTATTGATGCTGTATTAGAAATGGATGTCGTTGTTGTCGATAAAAGACGTCCAAGATAATCAGCAAATTATAAATGTGCAATTAGCCAATGTTTTTGAAGTCGTAATTGTTGTTGCATTAGCAATATTATCTTGTATCGTCGTAATTTATTTTAGGGGTATAATGCCGTGTTATGCTACCTTCTTCTGTAGCTAACGATTTGGTCAGAATTACAGTGTCTCTCATCAGGGCAGATGAGGCAATATATGTACTTCTAAAATAAATCACTATGACACCAACGTCAAGTGCCAATACAGGCGTGAAAATCTCTATTGTTATCCGACTTTGGTGTCGTTATTTATGGTGAGTTAACAATTTATTGATTTCGTTTTAGCAAATTAATACGTATTATCAATGGAGGTTGATGTCACAATGTTGTGGTTGTCACAAATATTTATGCTGTCATGCAAGGTGTTATTACTAGACATTTTTCATGTTATAAAGGAAACTGAACTTGCTTTCGAAATTGGGCTCGCATTATAATTTTATGGGTGTTGTATTAATAATAAATATATAAGTAATAAAATATTAGTTCCTGTCAAATTATTGTGTTATCTTGGTACAGTATTAGCTATTGTAAATCTAATACCAAAATGATTGTTGAGGTCAAAGGGGTCGCGCGGGAAAAGTTTTCCCAATAAGGTTTCAATACTCACATTAGCCGCACACTGCGCCTTTTCGCTCGGGATCTTGACCACAAACACAAAGGGCGTATTGGCCCTCTGCAGGATGTCTAGAAAGGTCAGGGAAATCCCTCTGGGCCTCTGTAGGGTGAAGTAGGTGCGGAGGGTGGTTCCACAGAGGGGTAGGGCCGCCCCAAACAGCCGCATGAAACCGGAACCTGAAAAAGGGACATTATTACTATTTGGCCTTGTTTCTGGTAATAGGCAAAAAATAGCCACAGTATTGGAGGCACTGAAGAGATAAAACGATCAGTGTGGTTTAAAAGGCGGCTTTCCGCAGAAAAAAAATCGTTTTAATGGAGGCGGGGGTGTTTAGTATCAAAAGCTAATAACAGGAGATGTACTTGAAGCACGCTTTGAAACTTTGCTTCTCGAACGAACATCGAACATGGTTTGAAACTTTGCTTCCATCAAAATTCGCAATATTGTCTTACATCTGGTAAAATTGGTACATTTCTTTGTCTGCATTATTTTTATCCCATTTTTTGTTAGGTTAGGTTCGATTTTAGTACATATTTTGGTGGGGGATATTTTATCCGTAGGATGTTTTGTCGGAAAATATTTTGTAGGGGATGATTTATTGCGGGTTGAAAACGCATATTACCAATTCTTTGAACTGTCCGAGACCTTTGAGTAAAGATATATTACATAATTTGTCAATAAAACTACTTTTTTTTCTTTTCGTGTCCGTATACATCAAACTTCTAGAGAATACCTGTTCGGTGAGTAGAGCACCGGAATAGGGTTGGGTCTGTTTGATGGATTGTGATAATGAGTTTCTGAGAAATATTAGTTTCGTGGACATTATTCGTAACGGTCAAATTTTTAAAACAATTAGTTCATTGGAGATTTCGTCCGTTTTACTTAGTTTTATGAAATAATTCTATGACATGTGTCATTCAATTTTTATTTGCTTATGTGACTTAAAATATGATTTATGATGGTAATTAGAAAAATTTCAAATTTGGTATAATAACGTAAATGCAGTAATAAAATATACTCATGGTGGGTATTTAAATGAAGTTTTGAAACTATTTAGTCCATTTAGACATTTGGACTTTATCAATTCGGAATTTACTCATTTAGAAATACGGACATTTAATTGTTTACTATTTTAGTATTTTGCCCGATGGCCCGACAGTTGAAAATTGGCCCTCCGAAATGATATTTACTATAAACTATACTTTTTTGCGCATTATTATCAAACATAAAATTGTGGCTGAGTTGGCATCGCGTTTGGGTCCCACCCAGGCGTCCCTTGTTCGATTCCTCGGCTGGCTAAGTCCTTCATCACGACTCAAGCAACATTTTCGGCTTACTGAGGTGGTAGTAGGAGATTTTCGAATATTGTCGGGCTATTTGTAACCCGGGAATGTTTGTCTTTCTTAAAAAAAAATGTAAATATATAAAATAAAATATAATCTTCATTAAATTAAAATATAATAAACCAATAATAAGTTGGTATGAATGTTTTAAGAATTTATGGACAGTGTCGATTTTTTTGTACCTCTGCGCTGGTATACACAGAACATAGAAAAGCAGATTTATCTTTGATGCATTTGAATGAAAATATGTTTTCTACTTTTGTTATTCGGCGGTACATCCTCTCTGCAAATTTTCTGGAATTCCAACCAATTAGAAAAAAAATATATGCACATCCCTTCGGGGGTCGCTTAGTTATATTTAATGTAATTGAGTATACCGTATTTTACCTAAACCGACTGCACATTGTATATAAGTACGCCGGGGGGCCAATTGTCAGCGGATCGACAGTCATGGAACCATTTTACCCAATACTGCTGACATTCATTATTGCATCGATTTAGAATATTCTGGATTTAGTTTTTGTCTATTTGGACAAAATTTAGTCCAATTGCACAAACATGTTATCCAATTGATCACGTTAGACGCTCGTTTGGTCCATTTAGATATTTGTCCAATTAGAAATTTAGACATTTAGGCTGATATTCATGTTTATAGATATGGAGAAAATCAGCGCCCGGGACGCGTATTTACAATCCCTACCGCGTTTCAGTCGCTTTAAATTTTCAATATCAAAATTTAAATATTTAGAAATAAAATTATTAATTTCTAATATACACATTGGAAAGATTATTTTATCTAGATTTTAGAACAATTTTTGTTTTTGCAAAGTGATAAAAAATTATCAATATAGAGGTGTATTTACAATATATGGGAATAATATTAAAATTTAAATATTTAGAAATAAAATTATTAATTTCTAATATACACATCAGAAAGATTATTTTATTTAGACTTTAGAACAATTATTGTTTTTGCAAAGAGATAAAAATAACCAATATAGAGGTATATTTAAAATGTAAATTGTCATTACCGCGACTGAATTGGTATAGGTTTTGTAAATACGCGCCCGGGACTAGCCTCTTCTTTATGCAGCTCTTCGTCGTGTCTCTGTCACCCTAAATCTTTTGCATTTTGCTCACGTGCCGTCTTCTTTTTACTTCTGTTTCTTCCTTCACCACTTGACGTCGTCACCAATAAATAATTTTGTTTTAGATTTATTATCTGATTATTTGTAACATATCAAAATCAAATAAATTATTCAATTTTTAAATATGAGATTGACAAAAATATGACGGTTTGACGGAAGGTGGCAATGGTGAAATTGGTTAACGCGCACGTCCCGGTTGCGTATTTACAATCCCTACCGCGTTTCATTCGCTTTAAATTTTCAATATCAAAATTTAAATATTTAGAAATAAAATTATTAATTTCTAATATACACACTGGAAAGATTATTTTATCTAGATTTTAGAACAATTTTTGTTTTTGCAAAGGATAAAAAATTATCAATATAGAGGTGTATTTACCATATATGGGAATAATATTAAAATTTAAATATTTAGAAATAAAATTATTAATTTCTAATGTACACATCAGAAAGATTATTTTATTTAGATTTTAGAAAAAATGTTGTTTTTGCAATGTGATAAAAAATAACCAATACATGATACATTACATCGATTGAAATAACCTTCAAAAGTTTATAAAAAGAGAGTTTTTCTTATAAAAAATTGAATATTCATTTAGACTTTTATTAAGAGTCAATAGTTCCACATGGATAAATTTAGATTTATTTGTCCGAGACGCTATCCAGGTTACGAACCAATTCTTAGAATGGTTGTTTCCAATAAAAAGGGTAGTTGCTCACATTTTGGAAAAAAATAATTAGTTGAAGATAATAGATATTGTTAATTCAAAAATTTTAAATATGAGATTGACAAATTGGTTAAGAGGGCATTACCAGAGAAAACCGGAAATACGTCATTTTCAAAAAAGTTTTTAGACGTATTGACTCTTTTCCACAAAAAAATATAAATGGATTTCAAAAGATTGTTCTTTTATCTAGCATTCATATGTAATAAATTTTGAGATTTTTTTTTAATTTTTAGTATAATAAGGTTATTCCATAGGTCGTTGGCAGATTTGTTCAATTTTCAAAAAAGTTTTTGTATTATACCACACCCATTTCAAATAATATAATCATGCAGTAAAATAAATCAATACATTATCTAGCAAACGTATGTTTTAGAATTTTAATTTTAGTTTCAATAAAATCATTAAAAAATATGTACGTACATGTGTTTCTTGGCGAAAATTGGTCCGTTTGTGTATTTATTTGCGCACTTACAAACTAATATATTTCAGATTTTTTTAACATTCTTATTAAATTTAGACATTATTGAAAAATGATAAATACTTATAATCAAAAAATAACTACAAAAAGTACATTATTTTAATAGTTTTATCATCACGCCTTTCAGCATTTTTGGATGAAGGTATAAATTAAAGCTAATTTGAATTGAAATAAATTCGATATTGAGTTATAATTTAAAAAAGCTGGTACGGAGAATAATTAATCTTTCTCATTGTAATCGCCCTGCACGATCGTAAGAACAACTTTCGACGAAATGTGGATTTTCGTCCGCTGGCTGGTTAAACGCTCTTAACGCGCACGCCCCGGTTAGACGAGAGGTTTGGGTTCGAGTCCCGGTTGCGACCATTATCTTTTTCTATTTTTCTGTATCTTGTTCTCTTTCATATTTTCGTTTTGATTATTATTGTAATTATTATTATCTTCTTCAAAAAAAAAATTTTTTTTTTAGAAAGACAAAAATTCCCGAGTTACGAATAACCCTACAATGTTTGAAAATCTCCTACTACCACAACAAAAACCTAAAATGTTGCTTGTGTTGTGGTGAAGGACTTAGCCAGCTGGAAATCGAATACGCGACGACCGGGTGCCCACTCAGCCACTGACCAATAAATTATTAATTATCATTGTAAATTGAATACACAATTATTGTTATTGTGTAATTAACATGGTGTAATTATCTCCTCTCCCATTAACCTTTGAACAGTAATGCACAGTGGACAGTAGTGCAGGCGCATATTGCAGTTCGCAGATTGCAGTTTCCCGGTGAATCCCGGTACAAAGCTTTTAATGCACGAATAACTCCCCCTCTCAAACGGAACGGTCACAGCATTTGGAATTCAAGCCCAAACTAGTTTGCCAGAAGTTTCCTCCTGGGACTGTTGAATATTTATTTCCTGGTCGTGTGACTAATTGATATTTTGCAACTGGTATCACTTTACAATTCAAAACGTCTATTTTTTTAAGTGAAACTTTTTTAGTGTCGTTAGTGATTTGAAATTCGGATGAAACAGAAATGCGTCACAACTCAGTTCTACACGAATACTCTGTTCTAATATAATGCGCTAAATTCGCACCTCGGCGCGTGCCTCCCATAGCGCAATGGGCAAGACGCCTGATAAGTCTCAGTGGCCAGAGAGACATACATCATGCGAACGGAGGTTCAAATCCTACGAAATCTATAAAACCAAAAAAAAAATTGTGAAATCATTATCTAATCTTCAAACCACTTTTAAAGAAACAGCCAAAAGAAAAGAAAGCGACATCTAAAGGCTTTCTAGTTTAACTTCTACCGCGTGTGAATTACACACTCTGATTTTTTCTAAAAAATGGTGTATTATTATTTATTTATTTGATGCAATATATTTACATTTTATACACAATTCAATGATGTTGGCCTCACTGGGTGGTTTACCCGTGCTGAGGCCTCCATTTACATTTGGTGTATATTTGGTGGATAGCTTGTAATGATTTATTAAAACAGTTTAATACTTTAACACCCATTTTTATTTTTACCGTTACCGATTTCATCATATCAAGACCATTTCCCGACTGGTACAATTTATATTTAAACTATGATATTATATAACGTACAATTTTTGGGTTGGTAAAATGATTTTATTTAAATTTTATTAATCAGTATTGTTATGTGCTATTTTACATTAAAAAAATCAAAGTGTGCAATTCACACGCGGTAGAAATGAAACCTTAAAAAACTAATGTAGACAAGAGTAGGGAGACTACGAAGCTCTGCACAAAGAGGAGATTGATTATACTATCTCATTCTCATTCTCATGAGTTTATTCCTGTATAAAGTAGTCAACAATAATATTCAATGCCCAGAGTTGCTAAATAAAATTCAATTCAATGTACCTGCACGTTCAACACGCTCTTCTGTCCTGTTCAGGGTGGATCAATGCAAGACAAACTGCAAGCAGAATTCTTGCCTGAACCGACTATGCAGTAGTTATAATAGAGTATTTTCCAATGTGGACATTTTCAATTGCAAACTTACTGAATATAAAAGGTCCATAAAAGAGTGTTTCTCTAATGGTTCTTGAATAATGTTATGTTTTTATTGTTTGTATTTCTGTTATGATTTGATTTATATGTACAACCTCTCTCCATGGCTACCAATGTTTTGATAGATTTTTTTTGTTTTTTAATTTTTCATTTTATATTAAAAAAAAAATGTTTTGAGTATACATATATATATTTTTTGTTTTATATAATTTTAGATTCATATAAAAGATATTAGATTTCATTCATATTAGATTTTTATAAAACTAATTTACTTATTCTTATTATGCTGTCTCAGTAGAAGTAAAGTCACAAGGAGGAAATCCGTAATTGGTTTTATTTTGGCTATTTAATACTATGTACAAACTGAAATAAATATAAACTGTCGATTTCCCGAAAATTAATAAATAAATAAATAAATAAATTTCTTTTTAGCGTCCCTATTTTTCGTTTCATCGAGTTTCAAATCACAACGATGCTAAAGAAGTTTACACTTCAATATTATTGTTGAGTTAAAGGTAACATTTTTAATTCATCAATATTGTAACTTTATAATGCCTACTTGGTTGATGAAAACGATGGTTTTCAAATCATTGAAGATGTGTTTTTATATGTGTTTATGTAATCAATTATTAACGCCTAGGTTGCCGACGGTGAAAGTGTAATTGAAAAAAAAAACTGAATAATGAAAGGTTTGTTATTTCTGAATATATTTTTAAATATTTTTGAATGTAGCTATTACTTTGTGGTTATCCATTATAGAAAAATGAAATAATTCAACTTTGAAACGCTTAAGTGGTTTATACAAAGTTGAATTATTTCATTTTTCTATATTTTTAAATGTTGGGTTTTCCCATCTCAGTCGCTATATCGTGTTTCACAACTGAAATTCCAATTATTTGGGTATTACCAGCATTAAGAATAGTTACAAAGGCTTAATCGATTTTTGAACTATGATATATTTATTATGAATACCTCACTTCTGTTTAAAAAGAAGCATGTGAAAATACTGAATAAAATTCAAATAAAATCATCGTTTTCCATTCCTGATACCCCAAAACTTGTATAATGTACTATAGTTTAATCACTCCGACCCCTAAGCTCAAGCACGATAAGCTTTTTTTCAAGCTTACGCTTGTGTTCCTACAGAAATCGTTACAACTCCGTTATTCTTCTTGTGACAACCCTAAAACAAAAAGTAGAAGATCTATATTAAATCAAGCTCTACATCTCTATTCAAAATTGTCCATAGAAATACATAAAAAAATACTTGTTTTGTAGAAACAAATTACACCCGCCAAATCGCTTACGCGCCGTTAGAAAATATTATTTTTTTGTTAAATATTCTTGTACGAAATGGTAAAAAAGTAAGGTGACAGAATTGTTTATTATTCATTTATAATATTTAATGTTAATATTTACAAACGTTAATATTTATTTTTATTAATACAATTTGAAAGCTTATTTTATAACCTTTCGTAAACAGTTTTTAGTATTCGGCTACAATCAGAAATATTTCAATATTTTTATTTTTTATTTTAAATTTATGAGTAAAATTGTAATATTTAAATTAATGAAGACAATATAAGCGAAACTCAATCAAAAATCTGGAAATAGAAAAATCAGAAAAACATATTCCCAGATTTTCGATTGAGTTTCGCTTATATTGTCTTCATTTATTTTAAAAAAGAAATATTTCACTTATTGAGCTTTAATTGCGAAGCGGAAATAACACAAAGTATATATAAATCTGACAGTTCGTTTAAGAGAAAAAACTTGCACAATTACTGATTGGTTAAATAAGTTTGGCAGTCTTAAGTCATTACTGACTTTATTTTTCATAATTAATTAATTTAGTCTAATAAACTTATATTTAATATTGATTTCCGTGTTAAAATTAGTTTTACTTTCGTCGTGACGAAGGAAGAGCTCTTCCAAAATTTATAAACAATCGTAATAAATTACGTGGTTAAAATAGAGTATTTATTTAATTTAATTGAAAACAGCCTTGAAACTTCAATTTGAAATGACTCCCACTCTGTTCTACCAGCGCTTGGTATGAAAACTTTGGAGTGTTTTTTCCGATAACAATAATAAGACAAGAAGAGCAGTTATTTGTTCCAAGTTCGTCGGAGTTTCAGAGCAAAAGTCTCTAGAGAAAGCTCTCAAAGTTTTAACTTTGACTTTTAACCTATTCGATGACAACATAGCTCCAAACTTTTCACAAATTCAACTATTAGACGATTTTTCAGAACGAAGGAATGGAATATTTGCAGAATGTAAATTTGTCTTTTTGTTTTATTACTTTTGTATCAGCGTGGGATCTGCTGACTCACACCTGTTATACCTATTAAAGTCTGTGAAATTTAAAAGTTTTATTAACATTCTCTTTTGGATAAGAAACTTTAATAAACAGTAAGATATGGAGACATGAGATGAAACGATTTAAGAACGAGTTCAACTTTTATAACTAAAGTACAGAAAAAAATATTGTTAAACAAGACTGAAAAATCGATTAAACATATATAAATTATCTAAACCTAACTAATACTTTAAAATTGTTTTTTTTCTTATACGTGAGTAGTAATCAAATGGGTTTATTATGAAAACTTTTGGATAAGCACACTTTTTTTTAACTAAATTTAATAAAGCAGCTTTTTGCACAGTTGCAGTACTAACAAAACAAAAAATATTACTGTGAATGTTTCTCAAATGTAGAAAAATAATATTTTACCATTCAATCCAAATACATTTTTCAGAATTACTTCTCAAAATTTTATTTTAACATCAATTTTTTTTGTCAGTTTAACGTAGTTTAAGTTTGTACATGATTGTGAATTGAGTGTTAATTACAATGAGTTGGGTATACATAAAATACATTACTAAAGAATGTATATAAGAATAATGTCATAATAAAGTTAAAATTCGTTTCGGACCCGTAGATTTTTTCTTTAGAGGAATGAACTTATATTTCTAAAGGAAACTACAAATTTTTAAGATAAGATAATACGTTGAAAAACGTGCATGGCAACATGTGAATGTTGATTTTCGTTTTACTTTATTATTGCAACAGAAGCTATAAGTTTAGTTTAGAAGTTTGAAATAGTACAAGGTGAAGGATTCGAATGGGTAACGGTTGTGGTAAAATAGCGGTTTATGGAACCAAAGAAGACAATCAATTCCAATCTGTTAGAGCAGTAAAATATCAAGGCGTTTTTACTTTTGCAGCACAAAAGTCAAAGAATACTGTCCAACGCATTCTGCACATCGCTACATACGTCACAATTGTGATTAGTTTAGACTGCAGTTCAATGGCATAAACCAAAAGTTAACTATAGTAATTCATAACGTCAATTCGTAGAGAGACAAATTCACTCTTTTAGAGCACTTCTCCGCCACCGAATGGGAAGTTCATGGCGCACACTACGCACGAATTCATCAGCACTGCTATGGCTACCTGGATGGAGTCCCTCGATGGTCAAATATCCTGCATAAACGACTATATGTATAATTTATAATTAAAGTTTTTTCAATTACTTTATTTTTATGTCGCATATTATTTATTTTGTTTTAATCTAATTATGGAATATATTACATTACCCCATCCCTTCATATCTTCCGGAATAAATATTAATTATTAAGTACATGGAAAACGTAGAATAACATTTTTAAAAATTAAATCAACCCAGGAGGCCCTGAGCAAAATAATTTCCCTCAGGGCCTTTGCCAACTTTGAATACGCTGAATGGAAGGTCTTTTGGAGGGAAGGAAGGAGTAAACATGGATATTTAGAGATTCTGTCGTAGGAGGGAGGAAAAGCCCGGCAAATCGTTTACAGCCGAGCTGTTGAACTCAAGAACGAGTCATAGAAGCAACCCGTTCTCATGTGGCAAATGCCAACCGTGTACATGGGTTGGACGCGCGGTTCAAATCCGGCGTGCGCAACAAATTTTTTTTTATGATTGAATTGTGCTATTTCAAACAATATTTAGAATATTTCAGATGGAGTATGTTCCAGAGTGGTAGATTTTTTTTTAATTTTTTTTTTTTATTAGTAATAGAAGGTACATAAATTACAAATAATTTTTATGCAGTAATTAATTACATAGTAGAATATTTGATGTACTCCCATAATTAAGCAAAGCTTGTGTGTATGGGGGGGGTGTTATTGTATTGCTTTTTTATATCATTCAGTTTAAGATGAATATATACGTGAAATCCTATTTGATACTATTTTGATTAATCTTTACGACGAATCGGCTTACAGTATGAACATCAAAAAATATGCTACGGATAAATTGAAGCTTTAACTACTTTATCTATGTATAATCAATTCAATCACGTAACTAACAACATAGATCGAATTTTAGATTTAGTGTTTTCAAACCATAACCTTAACATTCAAATTGCTTCACATGTGCTATCCAAAATTGACCCTTATCATCCTCCCATTGAATTCGATCTTTTGATGTCCAAATACAGACCCCTACCCACTAATCCAGATCACATCAAATATAACTTCAAAAAAACGGATTACATTAAATGCAATGAAATGTTATCACTTAATAACTGGGACGATCTTAACACGCTGAATTGTAATGACTCCCTACTACATTTTTATAACTTGTTATGGATATCAATTGAAAAACACACTCCGCGGTTAAGAATCAGGAATAATAAGTTTCCAATTTGGTTTAGCAGTGTTCTGATCCACCAACTCAGAGAAAAAGAAAAGTTTAGAAAGAAATGGAAAAAATACAAAAATCAATGTGACTATGACAGTTTTTCTATCTTGAGGGCTAGAGTAAAAGTATCCATACGTATATGCCTTAAAGCCCATGTAAATTCAATAAAAAATTCTCTCCCTAACAGTATCAAAAATCTTTCAACCCTCATTAACTCAAAAAGAATTTCCAATTCTCTCCCCAAAATCATGCATCTCCATGACAAATCAGCAACAAATGGAGAAGATACATGTGAACTGTTATCTACTTACTTCTCTTCTGTTTTTAGCTTACCATCCAATTCTAAAAGTGACTCTAAACTTTCTTCCCCACTCTATAATTACCCACTGTCTCAAATCAAAATAACTTTAGACGAGGTCAAAGAGAAATTGAACACTCTTGATATCAATAAGGGTTCCGGCCCAGATGGAATTCCTCCACTATTTATTCGAAATTGTGCAGATCAGCTTGCAGTACCATTATACAAAATATTCATCAAAAGTCTGAAAGATGGGGTATTTCCGGATCTGTGGAAGGTTGCCCACGTCATTCCGATCCACAAATCTGGCAGTAAAAATGATGTAACAAACTACCGTCCTATCAGCCTCTTATCTTGTTTTGGCAAAATATTCGAGTCCATTGTATACAAAACCATCTTTAACCATGTAAAACATATACTTAGTCCTTTCCAACATGGCTTTGTAGCTAAAAGATCCACAAATACTAATTTACTCGAGTATATGGACTTTCTATGTCAATCGATGAATAATAAAACACAGGTTGATGCCGTGTACACCGATTTCAGTAAGGCCTTTGACAAAGTTAGTCACTCTATCTTAATGAATAAACTCGATAAAATCGGCATTCACGGAAATCTGCGTCGTTGGTTAGAATCATATTTATCACATAGAAGTCAATTAGTTACTGTCAACGGTTTTAACTCTTCCCCAATATTAGTTACGTCGGGCGTACCACAAGGATCTCACCTTGGACCCTTACTTTTCTTAATCTTTATTAACGACCTTACATACAAACTCCGCTGTAATTTTTCTCTATATGCTGATGACCTCAAATTATATAAAACAATCAAATTTATGAAAGATTGTGAACTCTTACAACAAGACCTTAACACAATATCTACCTGGTGTGTTGACAATGAAATGGAACTGAATATAGCTAAGTGCAAAGTTATAAATTTCACGAAGAACACAAACAAAACTCTGTATTCATATAGCATATGTAATCACAATCTAGAAACAGTTGAATCAATAAAAGATTTAGGAATTATATTTGACAACAAACTAACATTCAATCAACACATTGAATACATTGTGTGTAAATCAAATAAATTACTTGGTTTTATTGTAAGATCAACCAAACTGTTTAAGAATTCTAACAGTCTAATAATTCTATTCAATTCCTTAATCCGAAGTGTTCTTGAGTACGGGTCAACAGTCTGGAATCCACATTATATTACACAGATATCTAGACTCGAATCAGTCCAAAGAAAATTTACACGGATTTTGTCTTACCGATCAGGTGTCTATCATCTTCTAGACGGGTACGAACAAAGACTTAGACATTTCAAATTAGAAAGTCTGGTTAAAAGACGAAACATAAATGACCTCTTAATGCTATATAATATTGTGAATAATCGTGTAGACAGTAACTTAGTCAACCAAATCAAGTTATACGCCAGGCCCAAATCTACCAGAAACCTAAACATATTCTGGACTGAAATTTTTACCAATAATACTGGATATTTTAATCCTATGTCCAGAATATGTCGATCATACAATGATCTTGTTAAAATACACACTTTCATAGATATTTTTCTAAATAATGTAACCTGTTTCAAAAAATATCTCCACGATTTGTGCACCTAAAAAAAATAAATTATTTTTGTTGTTTTATTACATCTCAGGAAATACTTCATATATATTGTATACTTATAATGTATTTCAATTTTGTATTTTGTTTTTTTGTTTTTAAAGTTATGTATAAATAATACTTGCATTGTTTTTCATGTGTTTGCTTCTGTAAAAATTCAAATGTGATTACTGCAGACACATTAGTCTAGGGATATTTATATTTGTATTTTAATTTATTATATTTAACCCACAAAAATGTTTTATAAATATCCTGTTTGTGTCTTAAATAAATAAATAAATAAATAAATTGGAATTACAATAAAATTATTATTTACGTAACAAAAAATATAAGCGTAAACCACTAAAAAAATGTTTTCTCATGACTTAACTATGAAGTAATGTAAGTAACAATTTTTAAAAAATACCCCATTACGGCTAAGACTATTTTTGACTTTATCTATGTTCTAACTTTTTTTCGTTCTTATAAAATTATGCACAAAATAAATAAAAACCACTTTTTCGCTTACTTGCCTCGTGCAAAAAGACGCTCGATTTTAAAATTTTGCAGGCATGAGATTCGAAATATTTCTAGCGTTTATATTCCTCTTAAGTTTTCAGTAAAATTTTTGAGGTGAGTTTTAAAATTTTTTATATTGGTATTCATGTTTCTAATTTTTTCTGGTAATGAATTAAAAAATTTAGCTCCGAGATATTTATGACTCAATTGTCCAATTTTTTTTTTTACATTTTGGAGTGGGAAGTATTGATGTTTGTCTAAGACTTCTGTTATTTTTAAAGGGTGCAACTTGATTTTTAATATTATCTTTATAAATTTGTAATGTTGCATGATAAAAGTATAATGCACTTAATTTTCTGACCTTAAATTGTTTGAATAAAAGTTCTGACGAATATGAGTAGGGTTTTTTTTAAATTGTTTTTATTATTAGTTTTTGTGATATGTAAATTGTTTGTGTTTGATTTTTATTTGTACCGCCCCATCCTATAATGCCGTATTGTATAATTGATTGACGGAAAGCGAAGTATGTGGTTCTAAGTAATTTTTCGTTTAAAATATCTCTTAAACATCTAAATATATATGTTAGTTTCCTTATTCTGTTATTCAGAATATTTATGTGTGGAGACCATTTTAAACGCTGGTCTATTGTTATGCCCAGGTACTTAATATCAGTTTTGCTTTCTATTTTTGAACATGATATATTACATTTGTGGTTTTCTGTATTTGTCACAGAGTGGATTATTAAGTTTATTTCTTTAGGTGTTTCTTGTTTTTTAATGAAAAATGGTAAATAATAGGTTTTTTTAGAATTTAAAGTAAACAGGTTTTTATCAAACCATAATTTTAGTGCATTGATATCTGTATTTGCCATTTTGTTTAATTCAGACCAGGTGTTTGCTTTTAGTAGTAGGACTGTGTCGTCAGCGTAGGAGACAATGTCTCCATATTTAGAAATATTGAATATATCATTGACATATATAATAAATAACAATGGTCCCAAAACTGTACCTTGGGGTATTGAAAAATCGCTATATTTTGAATCGCTGACTTGATTTAGTAATTTTACTTGTTGTGGTCTTTCATGTAAATAACTAGCTATCCATGCTAAGACTTTCCCATTAATTCCTATAGATGTTAATTTATTTATTAATTTTTTATGTGATATGCTGTCGAAAGCTTTTTTCAATTCTATAAATATTCCGATACATTTTTTATCGGAATCTAGGGCCGTATATAAATAGTTGGTTATTTTTGCTATCGCGTCGTGAGTACTTGTATTTTTTTTGAAGCCGAATTGATTATCATTAATTATTTTATTTTCATCTAAGAATGTCCAAATTTGTTTTTTTACAATTTTCTCATATATTTTTGATATATTTGGTAGAAGGGAAATCGGGCGGTAATTTTGTGATTCTTTAGGACAGTCTGTTTTATAAATGGGAGTTATAATTGCTCTTTTGTAATTATTGGGAAACTCGCCATTTGCTAGACTTAGGTTTATTATATGTGTTATTGGGAGAATTAAGTATGTTTTCATCGCTTTTATTGTCTTAGCATTTATGTTATCAAAGCCGGGGGCAGAACCTCCTTTTAGTTCCGAAATAGTTCTGTCAATGTCGGCTTCTGTGACTGGCTCAAATTTATTTATTTGACATTGTGTTCTGTGTTGTGGATTTGATATATTGGTCGAATTTATGGATTTTGCTAGGTTTTTTCCAACGTTATTAAAATGGTTATTTAAAATATTACAACATTTTTTTGTGTTATTTTGTACATTATATATTAATTTCCCATCTGATATTTCGGATATGTGCTTATATGTTTTATTTTTATTTATTATTTCATTTATTGTTGACCATATTTTTTTATTATTGTCTTTAGCTTCTGTTATAATTTTTGAGTAATAGTCGTTTTTCGTTTTTCTAATTAGAGTAGTTAATATATTTTTATACTTTTTATAATATAGTACAATTTTGTTGTTAACTAGTGGTCTTTGTGTTATTTTATAAAGTTTATTTTTTTTCTAATGGCTTTTATTAATCCTAGAGTAATCCATGGTTTAATTTTCTTTGTTTTTGAATTGGGGACGATCTGTGTTGTTTTTGTTGCTTCTAAAACGTGTTTAGTTAAAGTTTTTTCAAACAGTAAGGCACTTTGGTTGGTGCATTTATTTTTTAAAACTTCTTCCCATTTTTCATTTATTAATGATTTTTTTAATAATTCATAGTCTATTTGGGAATATGGAAGATTTAATTTGGGTATTGTGTTTAGTTTTTTATTTGTCTCATGTAATATAAGACACGCGTAATGGTCAGTTATATTAGTTTTCCAAACAGTAGATTTAATATTTTTTATTTCATTTAAATGTATATTACACCAGATATGGTCTATACATGATGGAGTTTGGTTTTTAATTTCTCGAGTGTTACTATTAATACAAGATTTAAAGTTGAGGTGTGTCATTATGTTAATGAAATTATTTTTTTCTATTGAGTTATGGTTAGCAGAGATGTTTATATTGAAATCACCACATAAAAAAGTAAGAATTTTCGATAATTTGCTTAGATATTCATATAGTTCATTTATGAATTTAGTTATGTTTGATTTGTGTGTTCTGTACACTGTTATAATTCTGTATAATTTGTTTTTTAATTTTATATCTATTTTTAGACAATTTACATGTTGTATATCAATTTCTTCAATGTTAATAATTTCACACTCGTCATGAACAAATATAATTATACCACTATTTTTATTAATTGGTGTTGTTGTTGCGATGCCTTTGTAGTTGGGTAGTGCATTAATGTGTTGATCGTTATTACAGTGCGTTTCTGTTAACACTATGCAGGCGGGCGATAAAAACAGATCATTTATATTTATCAAAAATTCATCAAGGTTTTTTGCGATGCTTCGAATGTTCATGTGTAGTAATAAAAAGGGGGGACTGTTTGTAACGCACCACTTATTAAGTTCTTTGATATTTTGACATATTTCTTGGTTTATTTTGTTTTTTTCGTCAATTTGTTTTACTATGTATTCGGTCATTTTGAATTATAATTAATTTTTTCTTGAGCAAAGTTAAGCATTTTCAATCTGTGTTTGCATTTTTCACCATTTGATTTGTGGTCTGTTGGAGTCGTAGTATTAAATTTTAAATTAAGTTCTGTGCAATTAATGCATTTTGGTATTTCGTTCTTATTAAAATACTCTCAGTATCGCTCTTTCAGACCGCCATTCAGAATATAAACGTTACTTGAAATGGCTTTTAGATGTGTTTGGTGACTAGATCTTTCACCTTCCTCTTCTCAATCTCCTTCCCACCCCCTCTACCTTCAGCCTCACAACATACCCTGATCGGGGATGCCATAGTCTCACTGCTTCCAGGCGGTCGGGAGCTTGTGCGATATTCACATAAAAAGAGTTGTAGCAAAGTTGTATTTTTTTACATTTACTCCACGCAGGAGGCGCTGAGGAAAATAATTCCCTTCAGGACCTATATCATCTTTGGGGATGCTGGGTGGAGGATATTTTTAGGAAAGGAATGAGAAAAAGTTCTGGGAAGGAAAAGGGTATATGGGGTGGGTAGGAATCTGGGGGTCAGTGTGTCCAGGAGTGACGGACGTATGAATCCATCCCTCCCACTACGGTACAAGGTGATGTTCCGAGAGAGTACTGATGGAGATGTCAAAGAAACTCCCTCGACCATTCTCTCTCGATCCGGCCTGCCACGCAGCTGGTGGGAAGACGATTCCATCGCCAAGACCCGGACAGACCTCACCCGTGAACCCGGGCACTCCTGCTAAGTCATCACTTTTGGTGACTTATAGCAGAGGTTATCTAATAAATGGATCCCGGGGCGGCGGTACCCATACCCGCCTCCCAAATTAAAAGCGTTCCTACAATGATTCGTAAGCAATCATTTACTAAAAAAATCATTCAGTGCATTCAAAAAACAGCCTGGGTTTTACCCGTTTTATACGTAAAATTTAATAATAATTATAAAAATAAATATAAAATAAAAGCACAAATTGATTTTTTCTACAAGATCAAAAAATATTAATTCTCACTTTGTTTTCACAAGTTTTGTCTCCATTTCCAAATAAAAATATTATATTGGTTAACTTTGGAAATTTCTTGAATATTTCACCTAATATTTTGCATATTTGCCCATCCTGAAAACTTTCTCCCCTTCACAACTCCGCAAAAAATATTATGGTATAAAATCAACTAGACCTCAAGAGGACAAAGAAAAATGCTTTGAAGCCAACTTTTAAGTCGCCTTGCGAATTCCCAAAAACGGAGTTTAAAAGTTTCCACGTGCAAAAGTGGATTATTTTGAATACAGTTTATTGAATCTAATTTCACGAAAAAGGGTAAATATTGAAAGGAAAAGGGTTTTAGCAAGGTGGTTTTCAAGATTACTTATACTCGAAATAATAATAATAATAATGTTACACAGACCTTTTCGATGTTAGGTATATATTTATTATATTACTAGCTTTTTCCCGCGGCTTCGCTCGCATGGTGTAAGGGGGGTTCCCACTCCGCCTCATCCACCTCCCCCCCTCCTCTCCCCCTCTCACCACCCCCCCTCCCCCTCCCCCCTACCCCCCACCCCCCTGTCCCAACCCCCTCCCCCCCTCCCCCCCCCATATCCTGATTTTTTTACCCCCCCCCCTCCTAGTGTTATGTTATTTGATAAGTGAAATACATATCAAATAACATATCAAAAATTAACATCACTACATAGTTTATATTCATTGTACACTCATAACTTATAACTTCATTTCATGTCATATCAAAAATTAACATCACAATATCGGTTATATTTATTGTACACTCTAAGTAAAATGTATGTTATAAAAATGAAATAATTGTAAAATAACTCCCACGCCAAGCTCAAGAGCTAGTACTCATCATTGGTGTAGGAATTCATTAAAACTTACTCTTTACTATGTATAGAATGAAGTCAATCACGCTGTATGTGCGCTTAGATCTTTTAAACTACGCAACTGATTTTCATGCGGCTTTCACCAATACAGTGATTCATGAAAAAGGTTTTTAGGTATATAATTTTTCAAAGTTTTGTGTAAATTGGTTGAAATACATAATATGGCCAAGCGGCAGCGGGCAGCGTGGTGTGGATTTGATTTAACAGATGGCGTTGGTTATAAAGGTTTCGTTAGCTACAGCAACGTATAGCTGGGTCTGCTAGTAATAGATAAAGCTTTTCAATAGCTTTATAGTCCAAAACAACAAACGTGGGAGATACAAATATTAAAAAAAATCATAATAATTGCCGAATCAAGAGATAATGTGTTTTTTTTATCCGAAAAGCAATATATGGCAAAAATCGCTCTAGTGTTAATGTTAGAGAGTATGTTAAGAAAAATAATCCTTACGCATAATTTAGGCAACCGCAATCAGCTTAGAGCTTTACTAATGTTAACTAGTATTATTTATTTAATACAGCTGATAATCAACCAATAATGCAAGAAAAATGGTTGTTTATTAGTTGAGTATAATTGTAAACATATTTATTTGTAAGTATTTAACTAAATAACTGTAAAATCTACAAAATTATTACGTATTTTTGAAAATATACCCATTTTTCTTGTGCTTTCAATTCTGAAGAACGAGCTCTTGAATAATAAATCACGTATTGTTCTTTGTTCTTTCGCCCGGTGCTATAAAAGTTCATGAATTCTTCCGGAACATTTCAGACCATTAAAGAATGCTTTTTGAACAAACAATAAAGGATTACGTAAAGTAGTCATTATTGTTAAGTGGATATATTTAATGTTCATAACAGGAAATAATGCAATATATTATTTTATACTACGTAAGGTACTTTTAATGGTAATGCGCGTTTTCATCCCGCGCCAAAATACCCCTGACGAAATATCCTCCGACAAAATATCCTACGAACAAAACATCCCCCAACAAAATATCCCCTAAACCTAACCTAACCTAACAAAAAATTGGACAAAAACATAGACAACAAAAATTTAATAGAGATTTAAGATTTAAGATGAGGGGAAAAACCAAACTATGGGGGGCGAAGAGGGGAAAGATGACTGTGCTTCGTTAAAAAATCAATCTGACAGTATATAGGCATCTCGCATTATAACATCACCATTTAGTTCTTAAAAGCAAAATCTGCTTTTGAATGAATAGACCTTTTTACATGGGAGCGCGAATTGCTCGCCACGTTATTAACATATTTGCGAAGTCCAAATGAAGCAAAGTAAAGTTGGCCACTTTTCACAGACGAATATTTAGTTGCCGTGTTTAGTTAAGACACTTTTACAAATGTTTCATAATTTACTTACCCCTGTAACCAGCGACGAGCTCACTGGAGAACCGCCCACATTCGTTATGATCGCCATATTTTAGGGTATAATGTATAGCACAAGGCACAAGCTATCATTTTTGCCGTGTTATTTCGTAAAATGCACGATATGAGCTCGACGCTGGTCAGGACAAGAATGATAACGTCACATTTTTTAGATTCAAGCGAGGCTCTCGTAAGCCCAGCCGGCTCCATGGAACCGGTATGGGCAGTACCGGATTATCCCTAAGGCAGAGTAGGCAACTGCCTAGGGGCCCCGCATCGGCTAGGGGCCCCACATCGGCTAAAAAATGACTTGCTTCAATTAGTGAGCAACGAAGTTTCGGAAAAAGTCAGCTTTCAAGAAGTTTTTTTTTAAATATTTTTATTAGGAACATTTACTGGTTGATAACATTAGGTACACGCATTAAAGAAAACAACAAATTATAATAACTAGGTTATAACCCAATAAATAACTAATGTTCACATCATGTACAAATAATAAATAAAAAGTCTATAATTACAACAAATATGTAAGATATATATAGATATATATGTAAGATACATACTTGTATTTTACTTTTCTTTCCTTCTATTTGTTGCAACATTACTTAGTATCTGAAGTGATTGAAGGTGCCGTGTATGGTTTATATTGGCATTTGTTTCATTTTATTTTTAATTATACATACAAATGTTTAAAATATAAATGTTGTACAAGCTTCAGTATGCACTACCTATCTGCTGGGGAAAATAAAAGTGAAGGCCGGTCGCTTGAAACGCCGTACCATCGTTAGTTTTGCTCCGATTTACTTGAAATTTTGACACAGTACTCAATATACTGACATGTTTTACATTCAGAAAAAAATAAAAAAGTTTTAAATCCTTACCCCCCCCCCCCTCCATTAAAGCCTTATTAAGGATTTGATCAAGGGAACAAGGAGGCGTTTGGAAGCCCCTTCAACCCCCCCCCCCCTCCCCGGTTAGTCCGCCATTGGTAAAGGGGCCCCGAGACGTGCATTGCCTAGGGGCCCCGACATGGTTAATCCGGCCCAGGGTATGGGGAGGGGGAAATAATACGCTTTTATCACTTAGGGCAGGTCTATACATATATATATATATATTCATAAGTCTATGGACAAAAGTAATACAGACATCCTGTAAAGACAATAAATTATTGTTCAAAAATAGTAAAATGGTACAAAAATAATACAGATAAAAATTATTTGTTTTATTTTTACCCTTTTTTGGTTAGGTTAGGTTAGGTTAGATTTAAGTAGATATATTGTTTGAGGATGTTTTGTGAGTAGGATATTTTGTCGGAGAATATTTTGTCGGTGATATTTTGTCGCTGGAAGAATAGTCGCGGAACCATCTTTAATTCAGCAAAAGTTTTTTCATTTCAAGGAAAACAAACTTATCTTGTAACACAGCAAACTTATTTAGTGGCACCATTTTAATTAACCGTAAATCGATACTTGGTTTTAACTATTTTTATTAATAACTTAAATTTTTTGAAGAAGTAAGCATAGCTTACGAAATACGTTATTTTTTTAAATAATAAAAGCTGTTAAAATTATTTGTAAATTATTTATTTATTAAACCAAAATTGAATGAAGAACAAAAGTTAGTTTTGAATTCTTGATGTTCCAAACAAAGATATATAACTTTAGGTGTTATAATTTTAGGATTTCTGAAGCTGAAAAAAAGTATTTGCTACAACCTTACTTTACTTTCAGAATAATCAACGGTAGCAAATTTGAAATATTACGACTGTCATAAATTTGAACAAATGTTATATACGTTTTTAGAAATAAATACGTAATTGTTGTTTAATAAAATAATTTTGGAAGCTACTTTATAGCTTGTCTGTACTGAATCGTTGCAACAACCAGTTCCAATTTTGAAAATCAATGCGAATGCCAGTTTCAGAGGTCATTGAACCGAAATTATTATTTTTTATATTTGTATTCACAACATACAGAAAGAAACTGCCGTAATATGGCAAAGGACATTTGTATGATTGAAGAAGAAAATAAAAATAATAATCTAAACGAAAATATGAAAGAGAACAAGACACAGAAAACAGAAAAAGACAATGGTCGCAACTGGGACTCGAACCCAGACCTCTCGTCTAACCGGGACGAGCGCGTTAACCAATTTCGCTATTGCTGGTACCTTCTGTCAAGCCGTCACAATAGTCAATCTCATATTAAAAAATAAAAAAAATAACAATATTATCTTCAACTAATTATTTTTTCATATTACGGGCAACTAACCCTTTTATTGGAAACAATCATTCTAAGAATAGGCCACTTGCATCAAATTTTTTTTTTTAAATTTTCCGGTTTAGGCAAATATTCTAAGACATTCTGTATTTTTATTTTTTTTTTAAATCGTATTTTTGAAACCCTGGGGATTTTTTGAAAATTTCAATCCGATAAATCAGACCATTTTTTATAAACCGGAAAGACGGGACATAATTTTATAGGTGTGAAAAAACGATAATTACATAGCCGAAAATCATTTGAAAAAAAAAATAACGTTTTCCACACGAATGGCACAAGAGAATAACGAGGCATACCAAAAATATTACATCTCATAAATATTTTTTTTCTTTGATCCATCTTATTGACCATAAATCATTATAATGAACAGCGTCTATATTACTAAATTCAATGTAATATACTTGTACTTGTAAATTATAATAATAATAAGAATATTATAAAATTTTATTTTGTTAAAATCAGCACCATAATCATTATACCTCTAAAACACGTATCGACATCATCTGCACGTTCTGAAGAGAACCCCGTAGATCATTAAAAGTACGGGGTTCTCTTCAGAGCATCTGTCAAAAAGTGAAACCAAATGATAAGTTCGCAGAGAACACACAATAAATCTAGTGAACGAATTCAAAAATTCACCTGAAATCAAAGTGATGCCATGTAAAAAAATAAATCAGTGTGGATTTTAAAAAAATAATAGGAACATTTTCGGCGACGGGACATTTTCATGTAGTGACGTCACGAGCCTAAATAATGGATTTATTTATTTAAAATTAACAAAAACTGTACATTTCTAAACAATTTTACCAACATTTTCTTAATCTTAGTAAAAAGATCTATCCACATGATTTTTTCCAAGTCGTTATGAAATCCATGCAAGTGGCCTATTGGTTTGTATATTTTTGACCGTTGTCTTTTTGCTGTTTTTTGTGACTTGTTCTCTTTCATATTTTCGTTTAAATTATTATTGTTACCTTCTTCTTCAATGATATATTACGTTGATGGGAATAACCTTCAAAAGTTATAAAAGAGAGTTTTTCTTATAAAAAATTGGACATTCGTATGCTTTTTAAAATAAATAAATTAATAAATACATTGGAGACTAATTCATTTTGTGCAGTTTTTCTCTGTTGTGTTAAAATCTCTTTATATTAATAATTAAAACCAACGATTTAACTACTAGTAAAAAGTATCTATATAAATGGTAAGGACACATCAAGTTGAAAGCTAATCTAGGCTCCCCAGCACGGTCGATCGTTAGGGATTATATCGATAACTTTCGCTAACGTCTCATCGTTCCCTAGCATGACTACTGATCGCTAACGAATAAATGATAGTTTGCAATGGGCAAGGATGGGTTTAAAAAAATTCATTGTACGAGGTCAATTTTCATGTTCTGTGAAAGTTCTATTCAAGTTCTGTGATAATTTCAGTTTTACGAAGCAACTGGCCTAATGGTATAATAACAGAACTAGAATAGAAATTAACTTTAAAAATTTGATAAATTGATCAAATCCATCCTTAATGTTCCATTAGAAACATACATTGTTAGAATATACATATATTAGGTCCTTACATACGAAATTGGCGTTTTGTATGGGAGGAACATAAAGTTGATTTTTTTTAATATAATATATTTATTTAATCAAAGTATGTACCATTGCTATCTATGCACTTTTGCCATCTCATTTTGCCGTTCATCGATCCCTTTACTAAAAAAACCATTCGGACGGGAATCAATAAAATCTTTGAAGGCGGTTTGGACTGCCACATCGGAGTTGAATTTTTTCCCTCGCAAGAAGTTATCCAAATTTCGAAAAAAATGGTAATGTGTTGGGGCAAGGTCCGGAGAGTACGGTGGATGTTTCCAATTGAAGCTCCTCTAATTTGGTAGCCGTCTGTTGTGCAGTGTGTAGTCTAGCGGTCAACGCGCGTTTGTTGATTTGCTTCAATCAATTCGTGAGGTACCCACCTTTCAAGCTTTTTCACCTTCCCAATTTGCTTCAAGTGGATTAAAACAGTTTTATCACTAACACCGCAGCCTGCAGCTAACTCGGACGTTGTTTGCGATGGATCCGCTTCCACAACAGCCTTCAATTCTCCATTATCAACTTTGGTCTCCGGCCGTCCACGGGGCTTGTTCTGCAGGTCGAAATTTCCAGAACGAAAACGTTGGAACCAAAAACGCACTGTGTTTTCTTTTGCGGCACCGTCGCCATACACATCATTAATCCTTCGAGCCATTTCTGCAGCACTGGTGCCACGGTGGAACTCGTACTCGTAAATAACGTGATATTTCAAGTTTTCCATTTTGTAAACTAAGTGACGCAAAGAAAAAAAAAATAAGGAAAAAACAAATGAATTATAATTTTCGAAACACAAATACATGAGTAAATAACTGTAAAAATTTGAATTTGGAATTCCTAACCAAAGAGAAGATATTCGAGATCAAAGTTGCCAGTACGGCAAAACGTCAATTTCATATGTAAGGACCTAATATTAGAATATATTAACGTCAACTGTTGTTTGTACGTTAGCGTTCTGCAGTTGTCCTAGGGAAGGATGAGAAGTTACCGAAAGCTATCGAAACAGTCCTTATCGATCGACCGTGCTGGGAGAGTCGCCTAGCGGACCTCATTAATTCAACTGCAGAAAGAGTGAAGAGTCCATTTGAAGCCTGTGAGTTAGGTTTTTTGCATCTAGCCACAGTCATACATCACTGGACTTTCAGTGACCACTTGCGCACCAAATAGACAGACTGACTAAATCAACAATAGTATGCCATTGTTACAGAACCAGTATTATGTATGTAAAATTTATTGTACAATGAAACGGGAACCGATTTTGTCAACCATAAAAATTCTGCTTTTGCATCAGAGATTGTTTCATAATGGCTTCACAAGAGTGTTGTAAGCATTGAATTCATTAAGCTTAAAATTTCTCGGTGTTCACAGGTTCCCTACAGAAGGTAACTTCAAGTGAATTATTAAAATTCTGGTGTTATCCCTGTATAAGGGTCTACTAAAGGATCTGTTAGAACGCTTATTTCTGCGTTCTGGGAGGGGTCGGTTTTGGGAGACCCTTTGACCCATCGACCCATCCATCACCTTGCACCGCACTTGAAGAGATGGATTCACGTCCGTCACTCCTGGACATACTGACCTCCAAAACTTCCTCTTCTTCCTTTTCTTAAAAAACCCTTCACAATGCACCCTCTAAGATGACACAGGCCCGGAGGGAAATTAATTTCCTGAAGGCCTCCTGTATGAAGTTAATGTAATAAAAGTTACTAGTTACCTTATAATATTTTATTTAAACTTAAGTACTAAGTAAAATGGTTACGTGAAAAATTCGATGAATTATGTTACATATGACTTTTTAATTTGAATACCGAACAAGAGTTACAACTGCTTCCGTCTGAATCCAGTGAGACTTGCATCCCTAATTGGGGCATTTTGTGAAGCTGAAGGTAGAGGGAAGGAGAAGGAGTTGCGGAGGAGAAAGGTGGGAAAATATCGGGCTTTCCAGATCTATCGCCAAACACAGCTAAAGCCATTTCAAGGACCGTTTCAATTCTAAATGGTAGTCGTACACCAGGGCGAAACTGAGAGTATATTCCACTCTGGAACGTGCCACATATATACGTTATTACTATTTATGTGAATTAAATGTGAAATAACACAAATTAATCAAACAACATTTCGTCAACCGACGGATCGCTGGTCGAGAGCCTTGACTTGACCACGGAGGGCGTCAAACTGCTTATCTTCTTGGTTATTTCCTATTAATAAACTTGTTTTAATTTTTACACAGCTGACAAACTGTAGTGTAGGTTAAATGGTTGTTTGTCAGTTGTGTAAAATATATAACACATTTCTTAGTAAGTAAGTAATTGTGTAAATCAGATAGATTTTAAAACTACGAAAATATGCAAATTACTTAAGTTTCGTTTTCGGTAAAATATAAACATGATTTATGGCTCGTTACGATGACGAATTTTACGGGATGGAAATATTAAATCTCATGTCGTTGTGGAAACTTTGCTTGGATATTTAAATAAATTTATTTTCACAAGGATAACATTAAACGTGATTTATTATTTTAGATGGGAAAAGAGACAAGAGCGGTTTTAAAAATTTTACATTCTGGCTCAAAAAAAAATTAGAGTGAAACTAGAAAGTCGCTAGATGTCACTTTATTTTGCCTGTTTATTTTAAAGTGGTTCGAAGATTGGATATTGATTTATAAGAATACAAATGCTTATTTTCTTTGGATTTCGTAAGATTTGAACCTCCGTCCGCTGGATTTTTCCGGCCGCTTTTATATTATATAGATTTGCGACGCACTATACCGCTGCGCCACGGGACGAGCGCGGCTAGGCGCGAATTTTTTTTTTTTTTTTTAAGTTTCTTTATTCTTTAAATGGTTCGTTACATAAATTGGGGATTTTTCGACCTCCATACTAGGCACATGCCCGTGTTGTGGTGGTCGATTCGCCGTAATATATTCCGATGACCCGTAAAAAAACACAGCGGCCAATGAGCGCAGACCTATCGTCGTTTCCTTTTTATATCTCAACCAATAGGAGCGTTGAGCGCAGTTGGATGCTTCGTAGGTGATGTATTTCAGTTTCATCCGAATTTCAAATCACTCTAACGGGGCTAAAGAAGTTTCAATTCAAAAGCTTGCGATTTGTAAAATTTGTATGTTTAAATAATAATTGCAATAATTTCTGACTGTATAAAATCAGGGTTAAGGTAGATACTTCTGCTTTCTGCTAATAGCCAAGCTTCTGTAAAAGAGGACACCAGAAATAGTAGAAAAAAAGTAAACATTCTTGTATGAACGGGTAACGAAAAATATTTCTGTCTTTCTAACCCTTGATTATTTAATTTACCTGCAAATTTGTAGCAAAAACAGCTTGGTAATTATTTTACAGGCCTCGGTTGCTGTACTCTAAAGAAGCCTTCATTTTTAATGCGATTTCCACTGTACCAACGTCGTAAACAATTTTTACTCTCCGAGCTTAATTAGGTACGGAGCTTAGACTCTTCGTGAAAAAAGATTCTTTAAAACTTAAGAAACTCAAACCTGGAAAGGCTTTCAGAGTGCTAATTAAAACTCATTGGTCTGGTCTCAAGCGGTCCCGAAATGTACTTAGGTAGGAAATATTTCTAGTGCAATAATTTGCAATTAGTAATCCCACTTGCATGTTTACAGTGTAATCAAAATAATTTATTCTCGAATTTACCCACTCGAGAAACTAAACATTTTATTTTTTGGTTTGGATTTTGCAACTTTTATTTATTCTACTGTACTATTTTCAACGGCATGAGACACAAAACACAACAGGAAAAAAGGTGTTGAGTAATTCTGTTTTAATTTTATCAATAATTAATTCTTGCTTTAATCATATTGTTACATTTTGTAAATCGAATATTTTGATATATTGCAATTGTAATATTTATTCAACTGACTCAATTTCAATTAGCAGCAAAAGAACAGACATAAACGTGTGCCCTAAGCGATCCTGTCGTCTATCAGAATAAGAAACAAAAGGGACCAAGATCTGAGCCTTGTGGAACACCTGACATGGCGGCAGATGTTTTTAGAAATCGTATCCATTTGACGGTACATACTGGCTTCTATCTTACAGACTTTTTTGTTTTCTACTTTCGCACGGTAGCATGATACCTGCCACCTTAGTGTTATTAATAACTATTAAATACCTATAATAAAACACTGTATACTTAATGTGACCAGACGTCACGTTTTCACCGGGACCCGGACAGTCCCGTTTTCAGGCGGCGTATCCCGGTGTCCCCGGGTACAGCTTTGGGAAGCCAAAATGTCCCGTTTTAAGTATTTGAATGAACACTGAGAATGTTTCAACCGAAACATAAGAAACGGTTCAACAGTGAACCGTGAACCGTGGACTATTAACATCTCCTATATTCATTAATGTAATTTTTTCAGGAGGAAGTAAAACCCATGAAGAGTACCTCATTATGGAACACTGGTTGCAAAACATATTCCAAATAAAATCAAACGTCAAATTAAAGAAATCAGTTATTGCCAGTGTTTTCTATTGTGTTTAATCGATATTTCTAAAACATCATCATAATATTTAGGACTCACATTTAGAATGTAGTGTCACATGGTGTATCTAAAAAGGGTCCACAAGATGGCATTAAAAACGCTAAATTATAAAAATTGTGATTTAGGAAGTTTTATCAGTTCACGGTAGACATTGATTATAACCTAGATGTAGCCTTAATCTTCTTCACCGAAATTTCGTGATTCATGATGTCCTGCTTGATTGAATGCAAAATCCTCTTTTAATCGTCAGTTCTTCTCATCTGCAGGTAATATGTTATTGTTTAAGAGAAGGATGCAACGGAAATGCCATTTTATTATAGATGAACTTACCAAGTTGTACTATCTCCATCTTCCTGTCGATAACAAAGTGCCAGGGGAACGCTTTACAAAAGCTGCCTACTCCCATCTTCAGATCAGCAGCCTCCGTTGACAGTTCTCCCGGTTCTCTGAACTCTCCACTTCCGGGGAAGTTTTGGTTCTCTTCATCATTATCATCATCGTCAGATTGTTCAGATTCTGCGGGGATGACGGTGGGCGGGGGGCGGCCTTTGGATGTGGCGGGGGCGGCATGGGGAATGGCGGTGATTTCATATCTGCGAAATAAATAAAATAAAAAGTGATTATTTCTTCTGACATTTTATTAAAAATAAAATTATGTCTGCACGTAAGAAATACATAATAACGACCGTACAACCGATATCCAGCATGAAAAAGCGAGAAGAAACTGCTAAAAAATATTGTGAAAAAATGTCCAAGATCACTTCCTCATTGCATGTCACTCAAGAACATGAATAATGGAAGCTTTATACAGGATCAGCGCCTTTTGTGACAAATATCATCCTCAAACCATAAGATGAAAAGAAGTTCATTTCTTTGAACGTCAGTATTTATTAACAGTTTTGACGGTGATGAGGTTTTAATAAATCCCCCTATTTCGGTGTAAATGGATTACATCGACTTTCTCAAGCCAAAAACGCTTACCAAGGTACAGATATTTTCGTTCCTACAGGCAGAAATTTTTTGCAATATTATGATTTGCCCTTGTATCAATTTTCAATAAAATACTGAAGACTTATGATATTTAAACGATTTTAAATGTTATTTTTTAATAAAAAGTCTTCACAAAGTTTTTTTTAACTTCACGCACTCCAAGAATATCTACCCGCGCTTGTGCCATCTTTGGAGTTTCTATGCGGCGGTTTGGTACTTTTCGCTATTAAAAAATATTGATTTTTTACTTAAAATTATTGCCCTTTAAAAACGAAACTTCCGATCGATATATTTCCTTTTTGCCGTAATCAATTTTCTTAATTTAATAATTTTTTAAAATGTTTATAACTTAATCTGAATAATTTTTTAATCATATTACTATCATTATCTAGCTTATTACGAAAAATTCCAATTTGTAAACTTTACCGTCATAACACAGGGACATACCTAGCAAGGCGGGTGAGATAATACTAAAAAACGTATGAAATAAACAATTCTTTTGACATAAAAAAAAACCATGGATGGGTATTTTTACAAACTGGATACGGTTAAAAATACAGGGACAATTTAATGCTTATTTTTCTGATTTTGATCGCTGTACTAAAAATGTACATTTTTAATATTTTCACGGTTGCAACTGGCTATAACGTCGTTATGACTTATGCCAGCATCACATGCACCGAGTACATGGGCGAGACAGTAAAATGATACTAGACCGACAGTGAGATGGACGAGTAGGTGTTTAAACGTAATTTTTAATTTGGCACCGAGTCAGTCAGGCAATTCAGTTGCGACGCGCGGGAAACGGTAGCGTGGTGCGAGCGACAATGGCAGACAATGGCGAGTACGCAGCGAGTGAATGTTTATACCCGTCGAGTAGACAAGCGAGTCAGTATGAGGAATTTCGGGGAAGTGCGGGGAAGTGCGGGGATGGGCACTCGGCCTAGTAAGTAGAACAGGGTCCGAGTGAGTGTTTCGCCCTTTTACTCGGCCGAGAGCACTGTCTCGCCAATCTATTCGGTCTGTGTGATCCACGCATTAGGAACCGCCGGTGGCTGGTAAGTCGGCTGTCATCGTTTTGGCGGCAAATCGAAAATGGCTTATTTTAAAGAAAACTTATCGTAAACATGAAAAAAAAATAAAATACCCTCTCTATCAAAATATTTTTCAAGAATAAAAATCATTGAAAATTCCCTCTAATCAGTTTAATTTGACTTCCTCTGGTGCTCCCAACCTTCGTAGTTGATAATAATTAGAGGAATCTCCTTCCTGTAGATTGTAGCCTGAAGCAACATAGCTAAAATGCATTCATACTGATCACGTTTCTAAGCTACATGATATTATTAGGTGTTAGGTTCGGTACCTCCTTGTTCTATTTCTTCCAGAAATTTCCCCTGGGCAATAAGTTAAATATTTTTTTGCACAACCGCTTTGGTAAAATTCTGGTCAATTTCTAAGAATTTTCATGGGTAATGTTCAAACCAACTGAAAAAGGCTTATCCTAGAAAATTTTTACTTATTATATGGACTTTTATTTTGTAAAAGATACTTTAACTGTGTTTAATTATTACCTATACGTATCACTTGATTTGGAATGCAATATGTATCTAAATAAATAATGAAACATATTTTCAAAATTCAAAAATCTGTTATGAGAATTAGGTAAGTAATTGGTTAAAAAATCGGTTATGACGTACTGATGTGGAATTCCTCATTTTAATTTCCTGACTCAATTTAACGCCTGTCTCAACACAGGTATACCCTAGTGAGACAGGCATCGAATAATGTAATGTAAACATACCTTATATAAATAAATAAATTAAGCAGAGTTGTAAACAAGTTATTAATGATTCTCCACAAAATTTTCATCACATTATAAATAGACAATATTTGTATATACATAATATTTTCGAATTTATTCGAAAAAAACTTACAAATATAAACTAAATCTTACTCTAAAGTCTTGAGAAAAGTTTAAACCGAGAAAATTGTTTTACATATATATATATATATGTAAAACACTTTTCTCGGTTTACCCGCGTAACGTAGTCCTGAGAAGGACTTTTTAACTCCTGACGTTTCGGACAGATCACACTGTCCATCTTCAGAGGCCTTATGTCTTTAGCTTTTGTCTCAAACTGATAGCTTTCGCATGTCTGTTCGGTCCAGAATCCATGAGTCTTGGATTCTGTCCGTCTGATGAAAAAGTCCTTCTCAGGACTACGTTACGCGGGTAAACCGAGAAAAGTGTTTTACATCTTACACCCGTGAAAACCTTAACCATAACATATATATATATTTTTTTTTAATATGAATACCGGACAACCGCCTGGAGCAGTGAGACTACGGCATCTTTAATTGGGGTATGTTGTCAGGCTGCAAATTACCGTACCTAGCTAGATCTGGTCACCGGTGTTTGGCCATTTCAAACAACGTTTCAGTTCTGAATAGTGGTTTTACATCAGGGCAATACTGAGAGTATCTCCCACTCTGGAACGTGCCGCAAATGTACCTTATATTATGTTAAATAATTTAATTGTGGTAACACAAGTCAATCAAATAAAATTTAGTTGCAGAAGCCGTGATTTGCACCCGCGACCTCAAGATCGCTGGTCGCGAACGTTGCCCCTAAATCACAGGGGCCGTCCGTATCCGATGACGGTATGCTTCCAGTTAGAAAAATAATTAAAACCTTAAATTTTTTGCTTATAGTTGAATTTAGAACCTTGTTACCCCAAGACTAGCTGACCCGGCGGCGTATTTACAAAACCTATACCGATTCAGTCGCGATAACGACAATTTACATTTTAAATATACCTCTATATTGGTTATTTTTTATCACATTGCAAAAACAAAAATTGTTCTAAAATCTAGATAAAATAATCTTTCTGATGTATATATTAGAAATTAATAATTTTATTTCTAAATATTTAAATTTTAATACTATTCCCATATATTGTAAATACACCTATATATTGATAATTTTTTATCACTTTGCAAAAACAAAAATTGTTCTAAAATCTAGATAAAATAATCTTTCCAATGTGTATATTAGAAATTAATAATTTTATTTCTAAATATTTAAATTTTGATATTGAAAATTTAAAGCGACTGAAACGCGGTAGGGATTGTAAATACGCGACCCGGCGAACTTCGTACCGCCTCAAACTTCAATAACTGTTGATATACATATTAGCTGAATTAAATTCAGTTTTTTATTAAGTTAAAAATTACACAATGAAGAAATTTTATTCGCGCAACTTCGTGTTTTGTTTTTGTCAATATCAGAGATGGCGTTGTGTACGGATTATTTGTGATTTTGTTACTTTTCCACTTACTTACGGGAATTACATTTTATTTTCTTTATACGTATTGTATTTTTCGATTTTTTTTTATTTTTTGCATGAGCTTCACACAGGAGGCTCTGAGAAAAATAATTTCCCTCAGGGCCTATGTCATCTTTAGGGTTGCTGTGTGGAGTGTTATTTTAAGGATGGGAACGAGAGAAGAGTTCTGGGAAGGAAAAGGGTTTAAGGGGTGGGTAGGAATCTGAGGTTCAGTGGGTACAGGTCATTCGCCTCCAAGACCTAGACAAACCTCAACCCATGAATCCGGGCACCCCTGCTAAATCACCAAACGTAGCGAACCACTTGGGGTGACCTATGGCAGAGGTGGTGGTTATCCAAAAAGGGTTTCTGGGGCGGCGGTACCCATTGCCGCAAATTTCTTTTGGAGGGTTGCAGACATACGTTCACCGTTTGTCTCATTTTCGACTATTGACATTTTGTGTGTAAGAAAGAGGGGCAGCATTATATGTTTTAGAACAAAAGCAAACAATCAGCGCATTGACATTTGTGTCTGAGAATTTTTGGAATTCACTCACTATTCATATTATATTTATCACAATATTGTTGCAGCTCTTTCAAAATGTGAGAATTCGTTTTAATAGCTATTCTGCTATTCGAGGCGGAGACAAATCCAACAAATCAAAGATCATGAAAATTGGCCTAGCCGTTCTTGAGTTATAAATGGTGTAACCAACCCGACTTTGTTTTATATATTATAAGAAGATAAGATATTCAGCGGAATAATTTCTGAATGATTATTTGTTATGAAATATGCTTACAAAATGCATTTTCTTCATTGTTGTGCACAATAATTCTAATGGTATAAGATCGGTTAGAAATAAGTGAGCCGGAATATCAGAATATTCCATGAAAAACCACTAAGACCAAAATACCCGCTTTTATCACCGCTTACTTCAGATCGAAGGTCGAGTGCCCCATTATCCGAGAAATTCTTTACCGGTGGCTTTCGATAGAATTAAAAATAGATCGCTCGTACAAAAAGAAACTCCATTTTCCGGGACAGCGAATACGATTGGGACTGCAATGCAAATAAGTAATATCGGTGGATGCAATAAAAGGTTAATTTAATGTTCTGCAATTGAGTAAATAAGGTATAAGCTATTTGCGGTAATTTAAATATTAGATTTCATTAATCGTTCAATAGGTAATTATTACACCTAGTATTGGAAGTATCTGTAATTTTTTTCGATATCATAGTGTTTTTCTTCTAGCACTCAAACACAAATTTTCAATTTGGGAGGTGGAAATGGATACCGCCAAACAATTTATTGGATAAATCCAACACCTCTGTCAGGTGTGTCAGGATCTTGCAGCGGGTGACCTGGGCACATTGAACGCTAGAATCTTACCCACCTCTCGACCCATTTTCCTTCCCAGAATCGCCTCTCTTTCCTTTTCTTAAAAAGACCCTCCACACAGCATCGCCACTGATGACATGGGCCCTGAGGGAAATTAATTTTCAGTTATTTTTCAATTATCTGCAGGGCCTCCTGTTTGGAGCTAATGTAAAAAAAAACTTGGAAGAAAAGCACCACTGATAGTATCCTAAAACTAGAACCAGAAAACCAATAGATGCGACTCAGATTTGGTCATTTCGCAATCAAGAGATAATTTATACCAAAACTATTTTTAGGATGAATTGCCTACTTCAAAAAAATAAAGGGATATTTATATGCATAATGATAGTTATATATTTATTTATAGGAAATGTTCCTGGAGGGATGAGTGCACACTTTCCGAGCACTTCTCCGCCACCGCATGGGAAGTTTATGGCGCAGACTGCGCCATTCGAAGAATGCGATCATCAACGCCATGACTGCCTGGATGGAGTCTCCCTGATGGCCCTCTGGAGACGGGAGATGATCAAACACCCCCCGTAAATGGCTATTTGCGTTGATTTTAGTGTTTAATATTTCATTTCTCATGCTTATTTGTTTTTATTTAATTTATGTGTTGATGTTAATTATTTTTCACCTCATCTTATTATTTGTCTTTCTTTTGTAATTTCAAAATATGGAATGTATTGCATTGTACTTCCCCTGCACACATTCTGGAATAAACTATTATTATTATTATTATCAATATTGTAATGAAAATCAAATCACTTTGTTTAAAACACTATTTAATTATCACTGTCAACATGTTTCAATAACAACGTTATCTTCATCAGGACGAGATGTTAATAAAAAATAAATATTTATAAATATATTAATTAAAGAAGTAAGCTATTTATATATTTGCTCCATAGATGGTGCCCATTTTTCATTAAAAAACACATACAAAATGTGTAAGAGGTTCTACGTCGTCGGCAAAATACCTGCATCTGCTTAACAGTCGTGTTTTTGCTTAACACTATTACTGCTATTACTATCGGACGCTGCCAAATATATTAGTATTTTTTATATGAATACCGCACAAGAGTCCCAACTGCTCCCGTCTGGAGCCAGTTAGACTATGGCATCCCCGATTGGGGTTTGTTGTGAGGCTGAAGGTAGTGGGGAGGGAAAGGAGATGGGCAATAGGAAGTACCTGGCTACTCAGATCTAGTCACCAAACACGGCTAAAAGCCATTTCAATTCTGAATGGTGGTCTTACACCAGGGCGATACTAAGAGTATCTTCCACTCTGGACCGTACCTCAAATATACATCCATACATTATTTTTAATGAACTAATTGTGAAATAACACAAATTAATCAAATAATCTTTTTTGCCACGCCGGGATTCGATCCCGCGACCTTCGGATAGCGAGTCAAGAACCTTGCCGCTAGACCACGCAGGCCGTCACGATATCAATGCCCCGAGTATGATGTTCAAGAAGCATATTTCTCTCACCTAAAATGTCTCGGGTCATTGCTGTATCTGTGGAACTCTATGACGGCGGTGGTGTTGTAGTAGATCTGCGCGATGGCCTTGAGGCTGCCCACGAGCAAGAAGGCCACAGGCTCCCGCTCCGTGGTGAAGTGAAGCTCCAACTGGCCGTGGCGCGTGGGACCGCACACGAAGGCTGCCTCGTGGTCCTGGCCGGGATTCTGTGATGGATCATCCTGGGAACAAAGTCAAAAGATTGATTAGTACGTTGAACATTAATAATATTTCGGAGAATTTTGAAGAAGAGATTGCATTAAATTTGTTGATTATTGAGGTAATTTTGTTTTTATCTTTGGGGATGATGTGTGGAGGTTCTTTCTGTGGAGAGAAAAGAGTGAACACGGGTCTGGAAAATCATTCCCTAACAGAGCTGCATGACCACAAAAACGAGACGAGGAAATTACCGGTTCACATGTGATATATAACAAAAGTGTACAATATAGTACATATATGTCAATAGAGTACAAATACAGTGCCGATATGCACCACTTTCGGAGGAATCAATGTCGGTAGGTCATTGATTCCTCCGAAACTTTAACTGAAAACTTTCATAATTTATTATCTTTAAAATTACCAATAAGAGCGTTTAACCAGCTAGCGGCCTAAAATCCACATTTCGTCGAAAGTTGTTCTTACGATCATGCAGGGCGGTTACAATGAGAAAGATTAATTATTCTCCGTACCAGCTTTTTAAAATTATAACGCAATGTCGATTTTATTTCATTCCAAATTTGCTTTAATTTTTACCTACATCCAAAAATGCTGAAAGGCGTGATGATAAAACGATTAAAATATTGTACTTTTTGTAATTATTTTTTGATTATAAGTATTTATCAATAATGTCTAAGTTAAATAAGAATGTTAAAAAAATCTGAAATATATTAGTTTGTAAGTGCGCAAATAAATACACAAACGGACCAATTTTCGTCAAAAAACACAAGTACGTATATATTTTCTAATGATTTTATTTAAACTAAAATTAGAATTCTTAAACACGTGATACCCAGATAATGTATTGATTTATTTTACTGCACGGTTACATGATTTGAAATGGGTGTGGTGTAATACAAAATCTTTTTTGAAAATTTAACAAATCTGCTAACGACCTATGGTACAACCTTATTATACTAAAAATAAACATTTTTCTCAAAATTTAAAACATGCGAATGCTAGATAAAAGAACAATCTTTCGAAATTCATTTATAATTTTTTTATGGAAAAGAGTCAATACGTATAAAATCTGATTTAAAAATGATATATTTCTGGTTTTCTCTGATAATACCATCTTAAAATACTGGAATAGAGATGGTTGCCAAATTCAAAAAGGTAAAAAGCCGTGTTGCGTATTCTCCTTCTTGAGTGCTTCAGACGGCCTTGAAGTATTTATCAATAAGGCAGATTAGTATAGAAGATAAAATTAACAAAATAGGTAGAACACTCTAAATAACGGACAAAACATTGGCAAATGAAAAGGAAGCGCAAGACAACACCCTAAAATCAACTTTCATAACACTTTTGGTCGTAAGAATCTTAAATCATAACAATTATAATAACTAATAACGGTTAGGGCGCCTTCAATTTAGACGTTTCGTGTCGGACCGCTGCAGTGCCGAAGCGGTGCGTTTGTCGTATGGCGCAAGGACGGTCATTTGTTTTCATAAGAAGTGCACGGAGCGGCAACAGTGCGGCGTCGGTACCGAGAACGCTCGACGACAGGACGGCAACGTCGCAAGCTCCACGTGTTCATTTCGCTGTTTAATAGTGCGGTGACAAAACGTGAGAGCTAATTTCACCGAATTTTCGTGTTTATTGTTTGCTTAAAATGGATGATATAAACGTAGAAGAATTTATAAATGAAATTGAAATTCTGAATAAAGTTTCTTGCCGTTGAATTTTAGTTTTAACTTATACAAGTAATTCATAGAAACATTCCCTATACATTCTTAAATAATAAAAAAATTGCTCGGATCTTGTTTTAACCTAGGGTAGAGATTACGGATATCGCCAAAATTTTATGTTAATGAAAACATCGGTGATGCTCTTATACGGGGGCATCGTTTTTGTTTCTGTTCCTGTTGGATGTTTTTCATCAAGAGCACTAACAGTAATGTTTCTTCGTCAGAGTCCATGGCTTAACTGCTGTCAAATGAACTTAAAACATCAAACAACCCACGTCTAAACATCACTAGCATACAAACGCACGGCAGTCAGATACCCTTTTAATTTAGGCGTTTGGTATCGGACTGCTACCGGACTGCAGCGGCACGGCAGCGGGTTTTAGCCAGTGGCACGGTAAACGTGCGGCAGCGGTCCGACACGAAACGTCTAAATTGAAAGAGCCCATAGGCCGGGAGTGTTTTCTAAAGGGTTAATAATAACGGCAATGCACGTTTTCATCCCGCGACAAAATTTCCCCAACAAAATATCCTCCGACAAAATATCCTACCTACGGACAAAACACCATCCAAAAAAATATCTACTTAAATCTAACCTAACATAACCTTATTTTATATTTTACTATTTTTGAACAATAATTTAGTATCTTTCCAGGATGTCCATATTATTTTTTTCCCCATTTTTTTGTTAAGTTGGGTTAGGTTAGGTTTTGCTGGATATTTTGTGGGGGGATGTTTTGTCCGTAGGTTGAAAAGTCGAGGAAACAATAATAACTAAGTCCAATTTAATGTATCAAGGACCAGAACCACGCTTAACCGAGGATTAAACATGGTTGGAAATATGGTTTAAAAAATATTTTTGTTTTCTCTAATTAACCTTCCATTAATATATGTATGTGGTTTAATCTTCAGTAATCAGAACAGAAACTGTGCCAAATCGAAACTAGAATTTTGGTTGTCTCTCGAAAGCTGGGAGAACTGCAGTACTGAGCTTGCAAATAATGTAATAATATACAATTGCAAGCAACATACATTACACAAACCACAAGTGCACTGTTTAGTTGAGATTGGGAAACATCTCTGATCTGAAGGCTTATGTTACCTGAATAGCTCCTTGAATCTTCCCAAAATCAAGCAATTAGTTTGAAATAATCCCTGATAATTATACTCTGTCCTCTAAATACCATGTTAATCCATGATACTGCATAATTAGAAAAAATATGCCGAAAGCACGGACATATGAATATATCTGGACCTGCCCTAAGTGATAAAAACGTATTATTTCCCCCTCCCCATGGAGCCGGCTATAGGCTCCGCCTTGGGGCTAGCTCGCTCCATGGGGAGGGGAGAGAGCCACGCTTGAATCTAAAATATGTGACGTCATCATTCTTGTAGTGACCAGCGCGGAACTAACGTCCATACGTATTACGAAATAAAATTGGCAAAAAACGGTAGCTTGTGCTATACATTATAGGCATATGTTATATGGACATAGCGAATGTGGGCGTGTGGTTCTCCAGTGTCCTCGTCGCTGGTTACCGGGGTAAGTAAATTATGAAACATTTGTAAAAGTGTCTTAACAAAATACGGCAACAAAATATTGCTATGTGAATTGGGGCGAATCTTTTCGGGGCAAGCATTTGGCCTTAGCAAATATGTTATTAACGTGGCAAGCAATTCGCGCTCCCATGTAAAAAGGTCTATTCATTCAAAGCAGATTTTGCTTTTAAGAACTAAATGGTGATATTATAATGCGAGATGCCTATATACTGTCAGATTGATTTTTTAACGAATCACAGTATCTTTCCTCTCTTCGCCCCCCATAGTTTGGTTTTACCCCTCATCTGTATCTTCTAGTCTATTGATTCTGATGTCTATGGCCGAAAGGTATGAAGAATGCTAGTTTTGCCGATAATTTAACAACTTTACTTTCTTTACGTTATTTACACACAGGAGGCCCTCAGGAAAAAATTACGTCATTGATACTTTGGTCCCAACTAAACTGGTAATTTTTTTTTCCACATGAGAATGAATCGGTTTTGCGACTCATTTACGAGCTCAACAGCTTGGCTGTGTAATGAAGTGACTATGTTGTGTTTCCTTCTTCTAAAAACATGGGTGTATTCAAGATGCAGGTTCAATACTTACTTTCTACAAAAGACTCAACTTACAGTAGGCCAAAAAGTGATAAACCCTCCAATGTAAAGTTGAGTTGAAAAAAGATATTTACAATTAAGATCAGATCATAAAAAAGATAAAATGTAGCCGGTGAAATATTTTAACTCTACTCCGATGAAGTTGGCAATAAATCTTCCACTGGAAAAGCTACATTAAATAATAGAACACCACTCAAAATTCTAGCAAAGTTTTCATCTCTCAAAATAAATTCAGGTTCTTCAACAGGAAGCCATTATTTTTCAAGTATCACAATTATTTTTCATTGCAGGATATGAGAGTTGCCTAGTTGAGAGTCATTCTATGGGATGAAGTTTTAATTTTATTTATTTCTTTATTAACGATAGAGTTTTAACATTTGAACAATGTAAAGTTTTTTTTATTAGTTCAATTAATTACTTCTTCAAAATTTGCAAAAATACGTTGCTTATTTGATTATTTTCGTTGATTATCCATTATTGACATAATCAAAACAAATAACTTAGTTTACACCGCTACATTATTAACAATATCGAAACGTTTCAAAAACAATGTTTTCTTCGTCAGGGTAAGTTGTTAAAGTCTTATCCTGATGAAGAAAACATTGTTTTTGAAGCATGTTGATATTGTTAATATTATAGTGGTGTAAACTAAGTTATTTGTTTTGATTATAATATGTTTAGTTAATTAATTAGTGAAACCTAAAATTGTGGCATTTTATCTGATTTGATTAAATAATGGCATGTTTATCCAAGACGCTACCAAGATTGCATTTAGTTCGGATAAAATCTTACAATTTAAAGATAGCAGCCAACAAATATACGTTACTTAAATGAAGACAATGTTGGTAGCTCTCAGGTGAGGTTGATGCAGTTAAAAATGAGGTAAGATGATATGGTTGAATTAGGTCAGTGGACAGAGCACTTCCCCGGCAAGGAAGGCGTCCAGGGTTCAATTCCCAGATGCGACTTTATTTTTTTATGTATTTCCTGTTTCACATTTTTTTTTCACAATGGCCATTTTTATTATTGGCCATACATCATTGAATCCAGCGAATGTGAAAAAATACATATTTTTCAGAGTTAGTCCCTAGAAACTCATAGTCCTGATATGAATTTTGTTTAATGTAAAAACCACATGAGTCCCATCTGCCTGAGCCACTGCGTTATGATATCCTAAGTTGGGATTTGTTGTGAGGGTGAACGAAAGGTGATGGGAAAGACAAAGATTGTGAAGTACGTACATGGATATTCAGATCTGATCATCAAACAAAGCCATTTCAAGAAATGTTTTAATCTTCACGGTGATCTTTTCCAGGGCGATACTTAGAGTACCTTCCGGTCTAAAAGTAATTTTATTTAGAAATTTTGAAGTAATCGACGTAATTTATATTAATATAAACTACCGGTCAGCAACGTAAACAGATATATGCGTTAAAAATACGATAGCAGTCTAGTACAATAAGCGTGTTTATACGTCAACGCGTGTCTCCATAGAAATCTTTCTAACTCCGTTATTGTTTTAGTGACATCCCTAAAATAAAAAGTAAAAGGTCGATAGAGGATCAAGCTGTGCATCCCTATCAAGTTGTCCATAGAAATACATAACAAGAATATTCTGTCAGTCGCTCGGTTGACACATATTTTTACCCGCCAAATTGCCCACGGGCCGCTCGACATTGTTAATTTTTATTAAATATTTTTATATGAAATGATAAAAGATGACAAAAGTGTTAATTATGCATTTATACAATAGAATAAGTATTATCGTTTACATAATCTGTGATTTTAGTACCGTTTTCACATAAAAACATCACGTGAGTCATTTTTATATTTTTTAATGTTTGTATTCTAAATTTTAATATTTACAACCGTTAATATTTATTTGTAATATAACAGTTTAAAAACGTATTTTGTAACCTTTTTAAAACAGTTTTTAGTATTCGGCTACGTTCAGAAATGTTTCATTTATAGAGCTTTAATTGTGAAGCGGTAATAACACAAAGTTTTCGTAAAACGGACATTTCTATTGAGACATTATAAGTGAATATTTGCGATTTTCGGAGGGGTTAAATAATTTTACTATTGAAGAAATAAAATTATGAACAAGTCTGCAAAACCAATCTCCCTTAAAACTTTCAATTTTCTTAATAAACTTTTGTGAAGTTTAAGTTTATGAAATCCATTAGTTTACGAAGCGAAGAACCCTCTTGAATTCAAATAATTGAATTGTATTTTAAATCAACGTCCCTGAATTTTTATTGAATATTGTGGTAATGAAGTCTAACATTTACATGTATTTATTAAAAACTTTTCTAATAAGCTGCTAAAAAGCAATTTGCTTAAAAGGTAACTACTTCTGCCCTCTGTAGGATAAAACTTAAAGGTATTAGGTTTGGAGCTTGACTAAACCCTTCTGTCATTTTTATAAATATGGGTTATGTGATAAATCAGTTCTCTTGTTTATGTGATAAATCAGTTCTTTTGGTAATATAAAATGCTACTATCGAGCATAATTGTAAACACACTCTGTCAGTTCGTTTGTTATATTGGTTTGGTGACCATTGTTTTTTTTTATGAAGTCGCTCAAAATGTATGTGCGCGTTAATCTTTTAAACTATGCAACGGATTTTCATACGGTTTTCACCAATAGATAGAGTGATTGAAGAGAAATGTTTATATGTTACATGTAAATTATACTTGAGAAAAGCCAACAAATTCAAAGAAAACATATTTTTGTCCGATTTAAAACGGCTGGCGGGCCGTACTATAGTCACTTTTGAAATTCGTTCTACGGAAGAAATTGGAAAATAGATGTCTTAGAGTAAGTAGGTATTTGATTTTCCCTTTTCAAATATCCAGTGTTGCATTGCAAGCATTATATAATTAGTGGCGAGTTAATTAGTTTAAAGCCGATAAATTCAAATATTCAATTCAGGCAGCGGGCAGCGGGCATCTGGCAAGCGGGTGGTCTGGATTTTATAAAGATTGGGTAATGGCGTTGTGTTTCGTTAGCCACAGCAACGTGTGGCCGGGTCTGCTAGTTGTAAATAAACTCAGAACATTTTATGGCGTGTTTTTTTACTGAAATGACCTAATTTCTTAACAAAGAACTTTTTTGATGAAAAAAATAGATTGGACATTAAAAGGCTATCCGAAACTTTGGCTCCAGAAGAAATTGGAAGTAAAACACATATTTTTACCACATAAATTGTATTGAGTTGTCAAATGTGCGTTTCAATTATAAGTTTCGTTGACCTAGAAAACCTGGAAAAACGTGTAAACTCCATTTATACCTATCCTTAAGACAATGTTTTTGACGCTTCAGAGATCAGTTGTTTACTAATGACTAACGAAAATAATGAAATTGGGTAGATTTCAATGAAAACACTTTTCACAAAAGCTTATATTATTATATCTTTGAGCTTTTGTGGCATAAATTCATTCCACGGAACCGTTCCATTTCAAAGCACTATTTGAGATTCAAGCACCGAAGCGAACCATTTTAATCATTCGTATAATGCCGCTGACATTGGCATTGTATGATTTTCTTCAACATACACTTCAAACACTTTAGCACCACTTTGTGATCCCATTACCGCTGAATCAAATCCACTGGAATTCCATTCACTAGTGTAGTCAATCCAATTTGAAATGGTTATGACTCATAACAATGGACCTTTCTTTGTACTTAGAACTCTGGGAGAATGTTTACCATTTCACTCAAACTCCCTAAGGAAGCCAAGACAAAAGATACACATGTCGCGTCTCTTAGGGATTAGAGAATGGTGAAACAATAGCTACAGATCTACAGATTTAGATTATTGACAATGATACCTACCCAAGGCTTGATTAATTTAGGCAGATTGCATTATTGCGCAGACTACGTCAATCCAAAAATACCACCACTACTGCTGTTTGGTTTTGAAATGGTAATACGCATAGTTCCTACCGGGATGTCATTTATCCCTATCTCTCCCTAAAGCTTGCTGGAAAGTATTAGAAATTTGGAACAATGGCAAGAAAAATAGCAAATTCGAGCGCATTTAGACCGGTCAGAGACTGAGTGGGCATCGCATTTGGGTCCCACCCGGGCGACGCGTATTCGATTCCTCGGCCGGCTAAGTCCTCCATCACGACAGAAGCAACTTTTTCGCTTAGTGTGGTGCGTTAGGAGATTTTCAAAGACTGTTAAATTATTCGTAACCCGGGAATGTTTGTCTTACTTAAAAATAAAAAAATATTTATATATATAATAAATTAAAATAAAAAATTTGTTTCTGAAAAACAGAAGAAAAAAACTGGACCTACCTTGGAATCAAGTTTTTGGTGTGTTTCGTTTGCATAATCTCGTTTTTGAATTAAAAGTAAGGTATCCATCTCAAAAGTAAACATTTTATTGTTTTGTTGTGGCGATAATTACCTCGAGGAATCGCGGTGTAACTATATAACTATTGTGATTCTGTTGTTTGCTCTTTCGTAGAAGCACAGTGGTAAGTGATTGGTAATCCTTTTTCCTTGTATCTCTAGTTTTCCTACATATAATATCACTCAATTCCAGCGAACACCATTTCGTCTCGTTTCAATTATAATATTACAGACCATTTACAGGTGCAACACAAGCTGTAATTTGTAAGCAGTTTCGGTGCAAAAACTGACATGGTTGCCTGGATGGAGTCCCCCTTATAGCTCTCTTCAGATGGGAGACGATCAATTATATATACTTCTTGAACGTCTATTTGCATACTATATAATTAATAATTTTTCACTTTTCTCTGTTTTTATTTAATGTATCTGTATATTTTTATAATTGAATGGTTTAGTTACTGCCCTCTGCCTGTCTTAATCTGTTTTTTTACCGACAGACATTATAATATAATAATAATAATAATGATTTATTGTCTTCATTTCTTAGTAACAGTAGAGATAATGATATCCTCACTGGGATCTCCCGTGCTGAGGATTTCATTTACATATTATAATTTAATTATAAGAAATTGATATGAATTAGACATAACATATATCATGTAGTATTTTTTTTAAATAATTATAAAGTAAATAAGATAGTGGTTTTTTTTTATAATTCAGATTACTAGATTTGGTTTTAGTCTGTATTTGATATCAGTATATTTTCTATTTCTGATCTCCCTATATTTAGTATCCAGCTTTTTATTTGAAATTTAAATGTTATAATGTTGAGGTTTTTGAGTGAGAGTGGTATTTTATTGTAAAGTTTAATGCCATAATATAAGAAGCTTTTTTGCCCAAATGTTGTGTTAGTAGTTACTTGTTGAATAAGTTTTTGACCATGAGATCTAGTGTTTCTAATGTACGTATTAGTTGTTATTTCTTGGGTTTTGTACTTATGAATGTAAATGAGTATAGTTTTAGAATATAGTTGTTTAATTGACATGATGTTAAGATTGTTGAAGATTTCGTCAGTGCTAGTTCTTACAGGAACTTTCAGTATAATTTTCATTATAGCTTTTTGAGTTTTAATTAGTGGATTTAGTATGTTTTTATTTGCACTGCCCCATCCGATAATACCGTATTCTAACAGTGATTGGCAGAGAGCCATGTAAATCTTGATTAAGTCTTTTTTAATGAGGACATTCCTGATAGTTTTGAAAAAATAACTTAGTTTTTTAATTTTATTATTTAAATACGTAATGTGTTCGGTACATTTTAAGTTTTGGTCAATTTTTAGACCCAGATACGTTATATGGTCAACGTTTTCTAATGAGGGACAATCACAATTCTCATTTAAGTGATGCGGGCTATGGATTTTCACGTTCAGGTTTTCTTCAGAGTTTTTCTTATTTTTTATTTTAAAAGTGATGAATTTGGTTTTATTAGCATTAAGTGTAAGTGAATAGCAGTCTAGCCATTTTTTAATCCTATTAAGTGTGTCTTCTGCTTTCTTAAATGTTTCTGTCCAATTATTCCCATTTATTAGGAGAACAGTATCATCCGCAAAACTGATGATTTCTCCTTCACATTCTATGTGGCATAGATCATTAATGTAAATAAGGAACAGAATCGGACCCAGAATACTTCCTTGCGGCACCCCGAATTTGACATCAATACACTCACTGATTATGTTATTAAGTTTCACAGTTTGCTTTCTATTTCCCATGTAACTTTTAAAAAATATCAGTTCATTATCAGTAATCCCTATGTTCTCTAGTTTTTCAAAAAGATGTGAGTGATTTATTGTGTCGAAGGCTTTAGAAAGGTCGAGAAATATGCCAATGCATTTTTTATGTGAGTCTAGAAAATTTTTAATATATTCAATTACTAAGGCTATGGCGTTAGATGTTCCTAGATTTTTTCTGAAACCAAATTGTTTTGGTGATAATAGTTTATTTGATTCTAGGTAGTCGACGAGTTGAGTTTTAACTGTTATTTCTAAGATTTTAGATAATGTGTTTAGAATTGTGATTGGTCTGTAGTTATTGATATCTTTACGATTTCCTGATTTAAAGATTGGTGTAATAGTCCCTATTTTGAGTTGAGATGGAAATTTGCTTTCCGTGATAGATTTATTTATTAGAAAGAGTATCGGTTCGGTAATTTCATCTTGTAAGAATTTTATTGTTTTCATTGTGATTTCATCACTACCAGATGAAGATGTTGGTTTGAATTTAGATAACATTAGAGTTAGTTCTTGTTTAGTGATTTGTTTTAGAGCAAATTTAATCCTTTGTGGATTTGGGTGTTTGTTTATGTTCGGGTAAAAGTGTTGAGGTTTGGTTATTTTGTTGGCTAAATTCGAGCCTATGTTTGCAAAAAAGTTGTTAGTGTAGTTAATTAGTTTATGTACGTTTTTGTTGAGCGAGAGTGTACCGTTATCTGTGTTGATTTCTTCCAATGGGTTTGTTTTGTTTTGATCTGTGTAGGTGATTTCTTTAATTATTTGCTAGATAAGTTTTGGATTATTATTGGATTGATCTATTTTAGATCTGTAGTAATTTTGTTTAGCCGATTTAGTGAGATTGGAGCAGATGTTTCTATAGTTTTTGTAAAATAGTTTAAGGGAAAGGTCATAAGGATTGTTTTTTACTTGCTGATGGATCTTGTCTCTTTTTCTTATACATTTAAGTAGGCCAGGTGTGATCCAAGCTTTTTTGATAATTTTATTGTGTAAATATGTGTAAGTTTTAATTGAAGTGTGGTTTTGTATTTTTAATTGCAAGTGTTCAATAAATATTTTCCAAGCAACTTCTAGGTCTTCAGCATTATATATTGACTCCCAGGTTTCAGTTTGTAGTGATTTTTTTAGTTTTATGTAGTCTATAACATGTCTATTCCACGTTAAATTTTGAGTCGATGATCGATTTTTCTTTGCATGAATGTTAAGAATTAAAGTGTAGTGATCAGTGATGGTGGATTGATGTATGATTGTGGAGTAGTTTTTATTTGTTTTTGTCATTATGTAGTCAATGCAAGTTTGCGAGGGGATTGATTTATTCATTTTGTGATCCACTCTTGTTGGTTCCCTTATGGCGGCAGACATCCCGTGGGAGAGGAGGAGTAATTGGTACTCCTGTGTTTGTGGATGTTGCCTTCCAGTATCCAGTATATTAATGTTGATGTCCCCAATAATGAACAGGTTCCTGATGTTTCGTTCTTGAAGTAGTATGGAGTCTAGTGATCCAAGAAATGGTGATAAATTTGTAGTTGAAGGCGATCTGTAGATAGCGAAGATGCATATATCTTGATCGAGTTTTATTTTCAAGTGTGTTGATAATGTAGGTTTCTATTGAGCGTCCAGATGGCGGTTGTGGTTAAACTGTCAGGTTGTCAAGAGGTGATTTGTTGATAAAAAAGCCGGTTTCTGTGCATGCATTCTCTTTTTACAGCAAATAATCGAATAATGAACAAGGCTTGTCCTCCCTTTAGTTCTATTGAACTGGGAACCGGGATGTGTAGACCAATTGTCGCATTTTAAAGTGTTCAGTAATGTTAATCTAAAAGTGGTAAATAAAAAACTCAGTTCAATTCTCTTGGAGTGTTTATTGTGGAAGAAGAGGACTTAGCAAATCCTAACTGTATCTATATGCTGTTATTTTTTTAAATCTGAGTTATGGAATATATTGCATTACACTATCACTGCATACCTGCTGTAATACATTATGATTATTTATTACACCCACTAATGTTTTACAAACGATAGTAGCTGATTGGACAAATGCATCAAGTTCCCACCCAGGCGTCTTAGGTTTGATCATCCGCCAGCTAAGTACCCAAGCATTGCGCAAGCGAATTAGAAGTAAGAGAATTTAAAATATTGTTAGGTTTGTCTATTTGTGCAAAAGCTAGAGTTTGGTGATATCAACTTCATTATATGGAAATCCCAAAAAAAACATAAAATATGTTTTTTTAAAAACGTCCCGGATTGCAAATAATCTGACATTATTTTAATTCTACAATCTCCCAATCTTATTGTGCGTTAATGGAGGACTCAGTACACAGATGATTGATCTCACAAAGATGGATATGAACCAGATGCTTTGGACAACTCAGGTACAAACCATTGTTTTTATAAATTGATTGAGCAACTAACCATCACTTTATTGGAGGAATAGGCAGCTCAAAATCTTTCATTTATACCAGTTTTTCCTATCAACACTATTTTTTATAGGTTCTCCGTAAAACAGTTAAACACTAATATATTATGGAGAAGATTACAAAATAAAAAAAAGTACATGGGGGCAGTTTTACTACGTCAAAATATAGTTGCAGAACTCTCTCTAGGTGACATTGAAGATATCGATGGTAAACACAGAATAGTTAAACAGTCGAGTCGCTCTTTTTAATGGCGCATTTTGATAGGCAGAAGTTCTCGCTTTTGGAGCATAAAAAGTGTATGGGATCTCCCACGAGTATATTAGTTAATCTCTTTCAACGCGGGTAGATTTAGTAGAGTACCGGAGATTAGCTAATTCGGCGGGCTTCTAAGGTATTAAAATCGAGCTTTCCTGGAATAATGATGGATACCGGAATGGGTAGTGTATATATCCCCCATACACAGATAACGCATAAACGTTTTTGGAATTTTTCCATTTCTAGGATATGGTTTGGTTCAGAAGGGTCCCAAATAATGGAGCTATATTCCAGGATGCTACGGACAAGTGCTTCATATATTCTCCGTATTGCAATTCCATTAGTAATTATCATTTTCATCACATCTCAATAAAACGATTGTACAAAGGAACTCAAACTGAAAAGATATATGTGGCAAATTTTTGGGTAGGTATTGTTTCTTTAAAAACATGTTTTCTGTTCGCAATTTTCTAACTGTTCATTTCCCCAATTTTCTGTGCTGCTTATACCCTTGGACACAAATTGCCTTTGTGAACAGAGAAACCAAAATACACAAAGAAAATATTCCATTGGCAAAGGAAGGAAACATTTTCAAGAGGCTTTTTGCATTAACATATTTATGTGAGCGTGTCGGATGATTCTGCGCTGTGGGCTAAGAACCTATTTCCCTACATCGCTCCATAGTACTATTTTTTATTCAAATATAAAAAATTGTACAAAAGAACGAAACATCGATGCATATTTGAACAAATTATAACTCCCCAACTTTATAAACTACAAAAAGTTAATTTATTAAGTAATCTCTTAATGGATACGAGAAAACGAAATTATGTGAAAAAATAATACTGTTTCTATATGGGTTGTTCTTTATCCAAAATTATTTATTTATTACAAAAAATTAACGAAATTAAAAGAAAAAGGTAAATAAGAGTCAGTTAAATAATAATTAATAAACTTAATACAACAACAGCCCAACATTATTACACATACTCAGCCATAAAATGCTTTAACGAACTCCCTAAAGAAATACAATCCGAAAGTAATAATTATTTTTTTAACTAAAACTTAAAAACGTTTTACTATTAACTAGATTTATTTATATGTTACGATGTGCCAACTTATATTTCCATTATGAACAAAAAAATGCCAACTTATATTTTCATTATGAATAAAAATTTTCCATTATGTACAAAAAAAATGCCAACTTATTATTCATTATGTACTAAAAAAGTAGTTCTACATACATCTAAATTGTATTAAACTGTTTAGTATGTATAGTACTGTCAATCTGATGGTGCTCCCTCTCTAAACACGAGAATTTCTCAATTAGGGAGGTTACCACTAATGTTACCACTAATAATATATATATATATATATATATATATATATATATATATATATATATATATATATATATATATATATATATATATATATATATATATATATATTGGTTAATTGTACAAAAAAAGAAAATAAAAAAAATAAAACAAGAGACGGATGATGTTTATTATATGGATAGCAAAGATAAAAGACCGAAATAAACGTTAGAAAACAGAAGTGACAAGTCAAGTTAAGACCTTGTTAGAAGTCATATACACTTGTATTTATCCTGGACTTAACAGACAGAAATCATTTAGTTAAAATTATTCAACAAAAAAATCAAGCTTATGTCTTCAGTTGACCTACACCAGGGGTCATCAATTACTTTCATTAGGGGTCCGTTTTTTAAAATAACATGACCGTCGCGGTCCGGAATGGAAAAAGCTTAACACCTCCCCCCCCCGGCTTAACAATTGAAATAATAAACTGTACTACTTAAATATTTGTAGATACAATATCAATGAAAAAATAAAACGAATGAGTTCCGGATCATTATTTTATTACATAATAAACGTATTTTGTGAATAAAAAGAAGGTTTTTTACAATATTAATGAGAAAAAAATACATTTTTGGCCTTGGACTATCCGTCCGAAGTTTGGACTAAAGTTTGTGCAGGGTATTGTCATTAAATCTTGGAGATGTTCATCAGTAAGTCTCCGGAATTTATTTTTAAGGAAGTTCATCTTAGAAAATGCTGCTTCACAAACATATGTTGACCCATACAAAGTGAGAAGTTTCAAGGCTAATTCTTTTAATTCTGGGTATTTATTAGCACAAACAAATTTTATCCAAAACTCTTGACAAGAACTTCCAGTTTTTGGTGTTTCAAAACTGTATTTTCTTGGAAATTGATCATTTCCATCTGGAGAGCAGCTTTATTGTCCCGAAAATATTTGCAGCTTCATTGCTCCATTTATCACCAGGGTGCAGAGAGTTAATGTTACTGAGGATATTGATGACATTTTCAATTTTTTTTAAATCTGTGAATCGGTTCTCATTAATTAGCACAAAATAGATCGGCGGTCCGGATCCGGACCGCGGTCCGCCATTTGGTGACCCCTGACCTACACAATAATTTAATAACTAGTTCCGTTAATTATTTTATACTTATTTTTTTTAACTACTAGGGCAGACCTGTGAAAAATCATGGAATAGTCTGAAATCTTGACACATCAGTTCCAATGTTGAGAACGACAATTCGATTAATTTTCGGTTCAAATATTACATTACGAGTTGGTTCTTTATCGCTTTTTTATATTAGCTCTACACAGGAGGCCCTGAGGAAAATCATTTCAATCAGGGCCTGTGTCATCTTAGGGGATGCTGTGTGGAGGGTTTGTTTAAGGAAATGAAGAAGAGGAATTTTAGGGAAGGAAATAAAAATGAGGGGTGGGTAGAAATCTGGGGGTTAGTGGGTTTAGGAGTGACGGACGAATGAATCCATCCCTTCAACTGCGGTGCAAGGCGATCGGTTGAGGGATTCTGGCTGGAGAAGTCAAAAGACCTCCTCAACCCCTCTCCCTCGATCCGGCCCGCCACGCAGCAGGTGGGCAGACACATCAACCGCCAAGACCTTGACAAACCCCACCTCATGAACCTTGGCCCCCCTGCTAAGTCACCCATCTTAGTGAACCACTTGGGGTGACCTATGGCAGAGGTGGGCGGCAGTACCCATACCCGCCTACCAAAATAGTTGTCTGAATTATTCAAACCATTAGTTTTGTTTATTTTGAAAATGGCACTTAAATTTAAAGGAAAATCGCGTACAATGAAGCAAAGTAACACAAACAGACTGACCCATAAATGAAATAAGTAAATTTGATGATATTGACATATAAAACACGTGACTTACAAAAATCAACAAGATGTCCCTGTAAATCTGTTAAATGGTGTTTTGTTACCTGGTTGTACAGGACGTCATGAACGCTGTCTAGTGTTGCAAGGAAGTCCTGAAGATCTCCTCCAAGACACCTTAAGGCCCTCTCTAGTCTCCCGGAGCAGCAGCGGGCTACCAGCTCCGATCCTAGCATCTCCAGGAACTGGGGAGCGTCCAACGCTGTAAAAAAAATAAAGATTGTTAATTAAGCCACTGCAGGAAACATTTTTGCACACAGGCAATTTATATTATTAACATTAGCTCCACGTAGCTGCTAAAATTATTTCCCTGTCATCTAGAAGAAGACTGAATGGAGGGTAATGTAAGAAAATTAGGAAAATATGGTTCTGGAACAGAAAAGATATAAAAGACGTGTAGGAATCTGGGGGTCAGTGTGTCCAGGAGTGACAGGCGTATAAGTCCATTCCTCCCACTGTGGTGCAAGAGGTTGAGAGAGGCTGGCTGGAGGGGTCAATGAGTTTCCTCGATTGGGAGAGCCTGATCCGGCTAGTCGGTGGGCAGATGCATCGGTAACCACACTCCATGAACCACGGCTCCCCTGCTCAACGACCGATCGTATCGAACCACTTGGTATGACCTGAAGCACAGGTTTGGTTATACCTACAATTAGTAAAATGTAAGGGTCTTTATTTATTGTCTCTCAAAATAGTTCAAAGCTGAATATAACTATCATTACCACATAATTAATCTTGTGGATGAACCGTTGTCAATTTACGAATTTTTGCCTTCGTGGAGTAATAACCTTCCTATTCCACACATATTTGTTTGGATGGTACTAGTTTACGTATCTTCATTTATATAATATTTTTTAATAATTATTTATTTTATTTTGTATGGGTATATATATACAGTCATGGGAGACTGTATTTGAAAAAGCTGAAAAGGGGATGAATCGGGTAAAACAATGGCTTGATTCAAATTCACTAACACTAAATGATACAAAAACTACATATATTAAATTCAAAATCCACAACAAACGGACGGATAACCTCAATACAAACCTGTAAAGACTGTACAAACATGAACCGAGAAATTCCTTGCAACTGTCCAAAATTGAAAGAAGTACAAACAATAAAATACCTTTGAATAATATTGATCAAAACTTAAATTGGAATTCCCAAGTGGAATTGAGCAACAAATTAAAAAAAACCAACCTATTTTTTCAAAACAATAAGAAACATCTCTACATATTATAAAGTAAAGTCCCCCGCGCCGTCTGTCTGTCTGTCTGTCTGTCTGTCTGTTCGCGATAAACTCGAAAACTACTGAACGGATTTTCATGCGGTTTTCACCAATAGGTAGAGTGTTTCGTGAGGAAGGTTTAGGTATGTAATTTGTCAAGGATTTGTGTAAATTGGTTGAAACATAACGATAATTGTTAGAAGTGTCGGAAAAAGTCAAGCCGCCTGGTAGCTTTCATCGAAAACGCTGCCTAATTCTTTTGGGATATAACAAAACAATTCATGATGGGATATTCCTCTTTTATAGATCTACAAAAAAGTCCACGAGGGCATATATCTATCTTTTACGGATAGCTTACTATACCCATTCTGTCTTCTAAAAAAATGGTCACGTACATTGCGGTAATTGAAAAGTTATTTAGACAGATACAGTATTAATCCTTATTAACTTAAATAGTTAGTTACACCAAGCATTTCATGCACATTTTTATAATCTTTCACACCATCTCTACGTATTATAAATTAGTCCTCCGCGGCATCTGTCTGTCTTTTCGCGATAAACTCAAAGACGGCGGTGTGGTTACAAAGGTTGGATTTTACAAAGTGTTTTATTAGCCACAGCAACGCGTGGCCGGGTCAGCTAGTTTTAGATAAAGAACAACTAATTAAAATCTATTATGCCTTAGCCCAATCTCAACTACAATATGGTCTTATCGGATGGTCCACTCATGCGATCCCACTATAAAACCAGTCCTCATAGCACAAAGGGCAATTCTGAAAATTATACTTAGAGTACCCATCAGAACCCCTACAGACTATGTTTTTAAAGCGCTGAATTTAATGTCACTGAAACAATTATATACAAAAGATATTCTAATATACGCATTCAAAAATCAGGATAACTTTACACACACAAACTCGGGCCGATTCACAAGATCTACATTGCAACATATATTCCACCAACCTACAACTAAAACGACTTTTGGACAAAGTAATATGCAATACTTCTCTATAAAATTATTTAATTTACTCCCTCTTGCAATGAAAACCATAAAAAAATAATCGCTTTCAAAAGAAGCATAAAAATATGGAAGGAAGAATATAGATTCAATTTTGCAACCTAACAAAGAATAATGCTTGTTTGTACTTTTTTTAGATTTAACTTCATAATTTTCCTCGGTAATATTCTAACATAGGTATTTACTTATAATTTTATTCAAATAAGAAAACTTGTACAATGTGTCCTTAGAACGGGGTACCCCAGTAAGGACACATTTTCTCTAAAAAACCGTAAAACAAAGAAAAAAAAATATGTGCCAGCTCTGAGCCTCGTAATACCCGACTGTATAGACCCGGTGGGACTACGGTATTACCACAAGGGGGGGCTAAAATAATCTCTGAAGGGGAAGAAGAAAGGAGATAAAGAAATGTATAGAAACATGGTTTTCAATTTTGGAGGACCCCGCCGCACCGGTAATCATTTGTTGGATAACCAACTAAGTCACTTGACTATTTTGATTAATTAGCAGGGATACCTGGGCTCGTGGAGTATGGTTTGTCTAAGTGTAAGGATGCGAATGCATTTGCCCATCTACTGCGTTGCGAGCCGGATCGAAAGAGAATGATCGAGGGAGACCTCTTTTGCCAAACTCTCTCGAACCATCACCTTGCACCGTAGGTCGTTGGATTCATACGTCCGTTACTCCTAGACAAATCGACTCCTAGATTCCAACAAATCCAAAATCATTTACTTTAACTCTTGACAGGCCAAGATGCCAAACAGGACGACCGTATCCGTGGGGGTCGGCTGATGACCACATTTTTTTTTTTTTTTTTTTTTACTTTTAAACCAAAGAAAACACTTTTTCTTTTTTGATTTTTTTTTTTTTTTATGTTTTTGCAGGGAATATTACCTACCTATATTTGACAAAATAGTTTTTCCTGCGATCAACGATTTTTTCACATTTTTTTTTAAATGGCATATTATGTATTAATCCTTTGCGCAGGAATACCTAAAATACTAAAAATATATTTTATGTATTTAAGTAGATATAAGAAGGATAGTAATTTTGGGGTCTACCTTCGGCCCCAGTTGGCTGCGGAAGGGTTAAAAGGCTCTTCACACATCATCCATAAGCACATCTATCCCACATGACATACGCCCTGAAGGGTTTATTTTCCTCAAGAATTCCTGTGTGGAACTAATGTAATAAAAAGCTGTTCAGGGTTGGTCACCAAACAAGGCATCTTTTCGAGCAACGCCCAACTTTTCGATTCTGAATGGTGGTCTCTCACAATCAAGGCAATATTTAAATGCTCTTAAATTAAACAAATTATAAAATAGAATTAAAAGCAATTTCAAATTACGTATTCTCAATCTCATTGTCAAGGATCGAGGAGCTTACTGCTCAGAAATAAAATAATTTGAATTGTATTTTCAGAGATAAGCTATAATAAAAGATTCCTTATATCTGCTTGAATGAACGGAAACTACCATCTCTTTAAATTATTCTTCGTAGAAATATCAAAAGGTCGCCTTTGAACGAAGGTTTTATTTGAAAAAGTTTAACGCGAGGAAAATACCGTTCAAAGAAGATTTATTGACCTCAAAATATTTTCGGGTCTGACGAATTCTAAGTATTTAGTTAGACTAGATAAGAACTTAAGACATAAAATGTCGGCAAATATTTTAAAGAGAGATGAAAGACATTGGATGTTTAGAAAGACAAGACTTTTCAGGTTATCGGAAAGTCTTGGTGTTGAAAACAAAAAATGGGGACAGCCATTGTTGAATATTTTCTTACACAATGGACTTTCGCTGGCCACAATGGGTTTTTGGAATTATAATTTCAAATGTGTTGTAACATTGAAGAAGAAGATAATATTAATAAATCTAAATGAAACGTGTAACAAAACAAGACACAGAAAACTAAATTAAAAACTAACGGTTGCAACTGGAACGAACTGGAAACAAAAGTTATTCCAATAAAAATGCAATATTCATTTAGATTTTTACAAAAAGTCAAAAGGTATCCCATATAAATAAAATCGGAGACGGAGAAAAATAAATAAAATCTGAGAGACTATCTATGTAGGGTATCAATAAATTCATATTTATAATCATTTTATTTCTTGCTATAGCAATCCCGATGAGTTACAGAACTCATTTTAACTCATTAAAAAAGAAAGCTGCCAAAAATATAGGGAATGTTAGTTGAGGATAATATTGTTAATTCTGAATTTGAAAAATGAGATCGACAAAAATGAGAGACAAAATATAGGTCCCAACTTAAGGCCCGCAACCGTGCACAAAATGAAGAAGATGGAGAGATATGAAATTACGAATGTTAGAGGAGCGCGCTCGTATTAAAAGCGACAAAATCGATGCGAAAATTGTGAAAATGTTTAATAAAACACGGCTCGTTTAAAATAGAGCTAAAATCTCGCGGGGGTTGTGTTAAACAGCATTTAAAGAAACACTGTGATTTTTTTCATACCTTGTAAAATAATTGAAACAAACGTGTTTATAATATTTTCGTTAGTTGTTTTTGGGGTGTTATGCCGTATTGCGCTACCTCCTTCTTTAGCCAACGTTAAAAAAAACAGGTCTAAGTATATAGTATTGCCAACTCGTGGTAAAACATTTTGTTTTTATAACTTTATATTGACTAAATTCGCTTTAACCATTGTAATTCTAATTCTAAAAGTCTTACCATTATGATTTCTAATTTTTAGAATTCGTTAAGAGATGGAGCCACTTCCGTCGGAAATTCGCAAACGGACTTGCCAGCATAAATACCACGATTTAGTGAACTTTCTACTCCGTTCCACGGCAATGACGCCACTGCTTATCACAGTTATTTTGTACTGGTGAAAGTTAGTGGAGCTGGCCACACGGTATCGCTTAGAAGTAAATAAGCACACACTTCACCACTAAAATTACACATCTACCAGATCTGCCCTGATGATAGACACTACAACGATGTCCGAAACGTTGGCTAAAGTAGGAGGTAGCGCAACACGGCATAACACCCCAAAAACAAATAACGATAATGTATAAAAATCTTAAAAAGTATCCGTGTTTATAATAATTTTTGGAGCATACTTTGCGATTTTTTTCTATCGAGGGAATTTTATATAATTTACGTTTCGTTTACGACGAATATCTAGATATTATAAAAATAACATATATTTTTTAAGAGCTTAAAAACTTCAAATGTTTAAGGGAGGTTTGCAAGAAATCGGTAGAAATTCGGGTAGCGGCGTCTTTACATACATAGGTGTTGTGTAAGTGCCTCCGTTAACGGAGATACTTACAAGCTACTCGATCCTCGTGCGCGTATCATACGCGCCGATCGTAAGTACCCCCCGTACGATTTAGCTGGTGCCCGTTCACGGCGCTACGCGGTGGCCATCGGTTTCCAATCAGTATCACGATACCGATAGTGCTGATCGCACGCGACGGTCGCATCATTTTTGTCTGATACTTATTCGTTTGACAGAAATGGCGTTGGAACATAAGAGTAATTTTAGATTTGTTCTGGAAGTGGAAAAAATGCATGTTTACATAACTATACTTTACCAGAATACGTAAGAAAGGATTTAGTGGAGAAGGCATGGATTAATGTTGGAAAAAAGTCATATTACATCGCATGACAGCGTGTTCACTTCACGGCTGCACGTGAAAAATGATCAAGTTCAGTATACTTCGGATAGCGCCGTGTATGGAGACTAGCATTAAAAAGTAGTATGTCAGCAGGGTACTTGTGGTTTCGTCACAATTACGTAGATTGTAAGTATCTACATGTACGGAGGGCCTAAGGGTTGTTGTAATAAAGGCGCTATGTCCCTCTAAGACAAGATATCCTGGTTTGGCATCCTAGTTGTGAATTTACCTTTTTATTTTTCTGTATCTAGTTTTGTTTTATGTTTGGCTTAGATCTATCAGTATTTGTTTGTACAGCACCAAAAAAACGGCGGTACACAAGTCATCCAAATATTATTATTATCTTCTTCCTCAATCTTATAATACGTTGATGGGCATAGATAACATTAAAATTTTATTAAAATGTTTTTCCATTAGGAGCCATTAACCAGCGACCGAGAATTTAAATTTTGTCGAACGATTTATATTTTTCAATAACGTCTAAGCAAAATAAAAATGTAAAAAAACTGAGATAATATGTTAGTTTTTAAGACCGTAAATAAATAGACAAACTGAAGTATTTTTGTGACACAAAAAGGGCGCGGATCGTTTTTTCATGATCTTATTTGAACTAAAATTAAAATTCAGAATTGTGGGTAGCTTCCACAAATAATTTATTGATTTATTTTAATGCATGATTATATGATTTGAAATGTTTGTTATATAATACTTTATATATACTACATACTATCACATATCTATATATATATACTACCACAACACAGGCATGTGATTAGTATGGTGGTCGAAAAATCCCCAATTCATGTAACGAACAATTCAAAGAATAAAGAAACTTAAAAAAAAAAAAAAATACAAAATTTTATTTGAAAATTTTTCAAATCCGCCAAAGACCCTGCGGTAAAACCTTATTGTACTAAAAATTAACATATTTTCTCAAAATTTAAACATGGCTTTACTAGATAAAAGAACAGTCTTTTGAAATCAATTTATATTTTTTTGTGGAAAAGAGTCAATACGTCTAAAATTTGTTTTAATCTACATATTTCCGGTTGTCTGGTTATTTCCTAAATTATTTAAAATTAGACATGCAGGAAACTTTTATTTCTACGTTGTAAACATAAATTCACATCTACGAAGGATTCCAAGAATAAAAGATTTTTATTATTTAAAATATGAGAAGAAATATATTTTTACTAAAAAGGCGCATAAAATTTTAGGTATAAATCCCTACTATTTTTCAATGTGGTTCCCATTACGCTTTTTGCCCTTGGTAAGCTTCGGCGCTAGGTCCTTGATTTCCTTGTCGTACAACTCCTACGCTGTTCGTTTTATCTTTTCGAAATATTATGTAAGTTAAAAAAGTGTATTAAGTAATACGAGGATATTTTTAAGTAAGTAGCAATAGCTAGGAGAATGTTTTTTTTGTGCTTCCAAATTTAATTGTTGATAAAATTTTGCAATACAAATAACTTTGGATTTCAGTAGAAATTTGGGACTCGATACGTTTATTGTCAAATAATATGATATTCAGCCACACTCGATCGAGTGTGAAAAAGCACTCAGGAGTAGTTTATAAGCCCATAAAAGTCGCTTAGGGGTCTTTGTTGCCATGACTAATGCTTAGCGACGACTCAGCATGCTGGACTCTCACGAAGAATAGTAGAAAGGTGTTTGATACTTTGAGGAAGGTAAGAACCTTTCGATTTACTCGAGGAAATATTTCGTGGTGGAGAAGGTACAGCCACGAGCTAAGCCAATTGTCTGAAGAGACGCCAATAACAAGATTTATTAAACCTGGACTTCTCTGCTGGCCAGGATATATAGCGAGGATGGAATATAGTCGATCACCAAAGAGGCTTCTTTACAATAAACCTCCCGGGCTAAGAAGTGTTGGGAGACCTACTACACTTAGATGACTGATCGATGTGAAGGCAAATATCGCACTTTTAGCATAATGAATGGGATGGATACAAAAGGAAGCTAGTAGATTTGAAAACCTTTTCTAAAGGTGGTAAGAAATCTATAAGGCTTTTAATGCTTAAATTGTCATAAATCAAACCCTACCTTTACGTGGTGCTGACAATAGAGTTCTTTACGGTTACGTACTTGACTTATTTTAATCGGTGATTCCTGACCTTATTTGTTCTCCACTCAGCCCGGTAACAGCCTGGTTGTCCGATCACCATTTTATTTAAAAAGTAAGAAAGTCTTGGACTTTTTGGTGAATTCTGTCACTACCTTGTGAAGTCCAAATTTTACTTAGCACGTAATTTTTGGAATATTATAACAGTAATTTTAGAAGAGATATGAACCATTTTCAAAATGTTAGTTTTCAAGCTAAATAAGATAGTGACCGGAAAACTCAGAATCGTGCAACTGCAATACCTGCAATACACGCCAAACGCGTGCCCAACATTTGTACACAGTTGACATTTGTCACACGAGAACAGGTCGTTTCTTCGACTCGTTCTTGTGTTCAACAGCCCGGCTGTGGAATGATTTGCCGGCCTCTGTGTTTCCTCCTTCCTACAACATGGGTCTCTTCAAGACCAATGTTCATTCCTTCCTCTCCTCAAAAAGACCCTCCACACAGCATCCCAGATGACATAGGCCCTGAGGGAAATAATTTTCCTCAGGGCCTCCTGTGTGGCGTTAACGTAAAAAAAACCTTAAAGTCGTTAAAAGTGATGAAAAAAAATACAAAGTAATTTTTACACAAGTTAGGGGTCGTCCATTAATCACGTGAGGCTCCAAAGGGGGGGGGGGTTCAGAAAATATCACGACGGGGGGGGGTAAAATGAGATATCACGTGTATTTATTTTTCATGATAATATTCTGAAAATTTCAAAATACTTTGTACAAAAAAAATACACGTGATTTTGGGGGCGGGGGGGGGGGGGGTTAGTCTAAAACCTCACCACATATCACCAGGGGTGGGGGGTTAAAAAGTTGCTAAAAAACATCACGTGATTAATTTACGACCCCTTACGTCAGTTAAGGTTATGGGCTCTTTTTATATATTTTTGTAACTTTTCAAAGGGGTGTTGAAATTGCGAGATTCTGAGTTTTCGTGAAACTAAATAAAATATGCTTTAAAAAATCCTAACTCTGAACCTAATTTCTATATTTTTTTGGTTGAAAAAAGTTAGCGGAGACCAAAAAGATATCTATTTTTTACTAAAAATAAGGTCAGGAACTGATTAGTAAGTCAGGCAAGTCTCTTCACAGTACTTTTAAATATTGAGATTCCTATCCGTAAACAATGCATCTGCGCACGCTTAAGGCTCGATGACACTAAGCGTGTTTACAAGCTCCTATCTAATAAGTTTAAAAGCGGGTAAATCGGCGAGTGAGATTGCCATGGTGACACACAAAACTGTCCACTAGCTCAGTAGCGTAGGAAACTGAGGTCGCTGCTAGCGCCAGTAAGAAGAATAACGACGCCTGCGTGAACTAATTCTGTGATGTTTTACAGTCGAAATTAGCTGTTTATTGGCAGCCATCTTGAAAAACATAAATAAACCAATCACGAGCAAGCGTGTGGCGAGTAAAGTTGACGACCTTTCAACTTTTTTCGTAGATTGTCAACAATCTGCTAGTTAGCGAGTAACACGTTGACACTGAACGAGTTTACTAACAGATAGTGAATTTCCCAGATTGTAGCTTGTAAACTCGCCCTGTGTCATCGACGCTTTATGAAAGAAAAAAATTAATTTTCCACCCGGACTGAACAGTTATGTGTATAGTTTTATACAATGATGGTGAAGCTACAATATTGGCTGCATTTTGAATGGCCGTCACTGGTTAGAAAAAACTCCAGAAGGGTGAATCTACATATATCTTTTGTGTTATCTTTTGCCCTAGGACAGCGTTAAGAGGACATAGGTAGAGAAACCCAGAAATATGTCATTTTCAAAAAAGTTTTTAGACGTATTGACTCTTTTCCACAAAAAATTATAAATGGATTTCGAAAGATTGTTCTTTTATCTAGCATAGTTATGTAATAAATTTTTAGATTTGTTTATATTTTTAGTATAATAAGGTTATTCCATAGGTCGTTGGCAGATTTGTTAAATTTTCAAAAAAGTTTTTGTATTATACCACACCCATTTCAAATAATGTAATCATGCAGTGAAATAAATCAATACATTATCTAGCAAAGTTATGTATTAGAATTTTAATTTTAGTTTCAATAAAATCATTAAAAAATATGTACGTACATGTGTTTCTTGACGAAAATTGGTCCATTTGTGTATTTATTTGCGCACTTATAAACTAATATATTTCATATTTTTTTACATACTTATTGTGCTAAGACATCATTGACAAATCATAAATAAGTTTGACCGAAAAATAATTTTGGGAAGCATTTAATTTTAATTAATTAACAGCTTCGCATTTGACGATTTTATCATAGCGCCGAAACACAAAATTTCGCAGTTCATTACGGTCCGAAACGTGGCCAGACGAGGACGTGTCCGCGTCGCTCTGAATTACAACAGTTTGAAATAATATTTTGGAAACGATATGTAAATACATACGAATTCCTTGTTTCACGTTCGTAAAATCTACAGGGTTGACCGAATTTCATTTTCATTGAATATTTTTATGCAAAAAGTTTTATATTTAAAAATAAATGTTTTTATTTGTCCCTTATTATACGATACAAAAAACAAGAGTCCCAAATGCCCCATTTTTTTAAAGTAAAACTTCTTTACGCATGCTCGACACATGGGGTTAACTGGTGAATCGTTACGAAAAGTGGTGATTGTTACGAAAAGTGGTGCTGGTTACAAAAAATGACATGCGAACGGTAATCGATGCGAACAGTGATCAATTGCTAGGCGGGTCGGGCCTTTAGGCTCGCTTGTTATTCGTGTTATTGTTATATTGTTAATGGACTATTTGTCCGTAAATAAATAAATAAATAAATTATATAAAGCGGGTACCCGGAATGCATGGGTTCGGAAGTTATGCGCGTACATACATTTCGGCGATTCATTTTCATTTATATACTAGCTGGTGCCCGGCATGCGTTGCTATGCAGTTCAACAAAAAATTGTTTCTCCCTGCGTGTCCTTTCCCATTCGTCCCGTTCACCTTCCGCTTCCCCTTCCTCTCCCGCGTCCCCTTCCCCTCAAACGTTCCCACTCCGCCTCCTCCACCTTCCGACTCCCCACTCCACTCCTCTTCCCCCGTCCCGCCAACTCCCCTCACGAATTCCCTTCCCCCCTCCCAGGTTCCCCTCCCCCTCCCTGGTTCCCGTCCCTTTCCACCCGCGGCACCAATACCCAAGTTCCTATCCCCCCTCCCGCATTCCATACATTCAGTTCTGGTACATTTAGTTTTCAAACAGCTCACGTGCCACCCATTGAATTTTTAGTATACACATTTTATAATGCCAGAGCTCACCAGTAGTTATATACAAACCTTGTCCTGGCAATAACAAACACAACAAAAAAAGAATTATCCAATTTGGTGTAGTCGTTCGGAAGTTATGCGCGTACATACATTTCGGCGATTCATTTTCATTTATTAGCATTTATATATATGCCGGGTACCAACCTTTGCCATTTAATAACGAAATTGTTTCTCCCTGCGCGTCCTTTCCCATTCGTCCCGTTCACCTTCCACCTCCCCTTCCTCTCCCGCGTCCCCTTCCCCTTTCGCGTTCCCACTCCTCCTCCACCTTCCTTCTCCTCACTCTACTCCCCCCCTTTTCCGTCCCGCGATCCCCCCTCCCGAGTTCCCCTCCCCCCTCCCATAATCACCTCCTCCCTCCCGCGGATCCCCCTCTCGAATTCCCCTCTCCCCTCCCGAGTTCCCCTCCACCCTCCCGGGTTCCCCTCCCCCCTCCTGCATTCCATACATTCATTCCCGATACATTCAGTTCTCATACAGCTCGTGTGCCACTTATTGCAATTTTATTATACAAAATTTCATGATGCCAGAGCTCGTGTCCTTTCCCATTCGTCCCGTTCCCCTTTTGCCTCCCCTTCCTCTCCAACGTCCCCTTCCCCTCTCCTCACTCCCCTCGCCCGCTTCCCCTATCCCTTAAACCCCCACCCGTTTTCCTCTCCCCCCTCCCGAGTTCCCCTCCCACCTCCCGGGTTCCCCTCCCCAACCCATCCCGCGGGCCCCCTCTCCCGAGTTCCCCTCCCTTGTCCCCCTCCCCTTCCCTCCCTCATCCTTCACCCCTCTCCCATCCGCCACCTCCTCCCGCATTCCATACATTCACTCCCGGTACATTCAGTTTTCAAACAGTTTGCGTGGCACCAATTGCAATTTTATATACAAATTTCATAATGCCAGAGCTCACCAGTATATACAGAAACCTTTAGTCCAGTCAAGGAAGGGGGTGTAGAGTGCGTGAGCAGGGACCTAAGCGATTCCTTCAGAAACTTGTTTAGGGTGCTTAGGATGTGAACATACTAAAAATCCTGACGTCTAGGTTGTGAGCTAGGGGGGGGAGGGGGAGGGGGAGGTCCCAATTTTCGGGTTTCCGCTTATATCTCAAAAACGGTGCGCCGCAGAGGAAAATTTTTTGATAATAAGTAAAAGCTGATAAAATTATCTACAACTTTTATTCTATACGTAATTTTCGAAATCCCAGCCATTTTCGAGTTATTCGCTCCACAAATGTAGATATTTTCGAAAAAAATCATTTTACCTCACATTTTTCATCAAACATTCCTTCATATCGTCTAAAATATTCATCAAAGAAAAAAATTTATTCGAAAGAAGTTGTAAAAAATTTAATTTTCTTTTAGAATATATAGACATATGTAAATTTATCTTCAACCGTTCAACATTTACAGCAATTTGAAGTTTTTTCGTAAAATGTTGTCATTTTCAGAAAGAGCTGTTTTTATCTTATTACTGACACACAACACTTGTTCGTTCGCCTAATAATATGTGTGACCACACTTTAAAACCAGTTATTAAATAAAATAGGTAAAAATCATATTACTTGAAAAATACATAATTGTATTTTATAATCATAATGTTTATTCTATTTCGTTACATTAAGCACATAAAATTATAGATCTCATTGTTATCACTGTTCTCAATAACATCATGTTACATTCTCATCCTCCTTGGACGTGGGGGTCCTCGCAAGCGTTGTTCATCCATGGCATCTTCATCCTCAGTATTGGATGGTTCTTGCTGAATGGGCTCTATGTCGTCGTCATCGTCGTCCTCGGCAACAGGCACGCTATTGAGGCATCTCCCTTGGCAGGAGACTCGGAGACACGCTGCAGAACAGGTCAGCATTGCTTTTCGGCATCCACATTTGCCAATTGCACAATCCCTGGTGCAGCGGCAAAATATCATATTTAGAAGGACCTCCGGCGCTGGTGGATCTTTTGTTGTATTTGGCATCAGGGTCTCTCCTTCATGTTTCCACCCCCATTATTCAGGGGGCAGCTCAATCGGTGCACTGGGAATGCTGTTTAACTGCGTTCTCTGTTGGAGGGAGGGAGCTGATGTCAGGCTTCATATTTGCCACCAACCCTGTGAACGACTAAAAGCGGTACTGGTTAAGGAAGGTCTGTCTTTTTGGCGCCGCATACCATTTCAGGAAACATTTATTTCCAGCCTCTTCAACCTCGCCGTGAGTAGAGGAGTGGTTATAAAGATCATTGCCGCTTGCTTGATGAATTCTGACTCCAAGTACAATTTTGAGAAGCCCACCTTGCTTCTCCTGAAAGTTGCAGATGTTGTGTCGCAGCCGGTAAATGAATGTAAGAACAGGATGTGTCCAAATGCACGGTGCTGCATCTTTTGGATGGACAGTGGCATTGTTTTGGTTTTCCCTCGTCCGTTGTCAGCAGCAGAATATCTTGGGTGGGAGGAGTGGAAGCAATCAAAAGGAAGTGAAAGCTTCTCACAAAACTGTGAGAGGAATGTTCAACAGCAATCTTCACAACAAGGAAGTCAGCATCATGTCCTGAAGAGTCTGTATCCCATTCTCCCGAAGCTTCGTCTGTAGTAAAGAGATGAAGTTACTTTTGTTGGTAGGATTGGATAACAAATCTTCCTTTTTAACGGGTATTGAAGTGTTCCAAGTCAAATTGATGTCAGCTGACCTTCTCAGTCTGTATCATCGCATCTGTTATTGTGATTTTGTACCGTTGGCTGGGTTTGGGTACCAATCAAATACCACAGTGTGAGTCATCCAGGATAGTGGTGGTTGACGTAGTTGATGTAACGATCACAAATTGTGACAAGGAAGGCATCTTTTTGCCAAATTACTCTGTGTAGTAGAAATTTTCCGTCCACAACTATGTTCACCTGAGACAGTAGACCAGTTTTTTGGTAGGCTCGAATAAGCTGTACAGAACAGATTTAGTTGTCTTCCACATCCCACCTTCATTGAACAGTGCCAAGGGAAATGGGGCCAACTCATACTCAAAGAATTTCTTCAAATCCTCATCTGATCGTTTGCTTATACACATCCGGTGAAACAGAAATGTTGGGTCAACTGCAACCTTTTCATCGTGATTTTTTATCGACGAGCTGACAGAAGACATTGGGAATTGACATTATTTCATTGGCTTGTGGGAAGGGAGGATGTGCATCAAACCACTGACTGAGTTTGAAAATGTCTGCTGCATCTTTACTTCGGTGGGCTTGTCCGAGGTCCTTGTGTTGTTACTGGACGTGAAGACTCCACAATACTCTTCAAGGGAAGTGCAGATCTCATGAGTTGCGCTCATACCAACTAACCACTTCTAGTACATTGTGCAAAATACCTCTGCCTCCTGTTATGCCTTCTCGGCTTTTGAATGATAGCATCAATGTGGTTTCCATGGTCATATCTGATCATACGCCTTACTAAAAGAGCGTCGCATAATCGTCGTTGCACGTCGGTGTGTCAGTAATAAGATAAAAACAGCTTTTTCTGAAAATGACGACATTTTACGCAAAACCTTAAAATTGCTGTAAATATTTACTGGTTGGAGACTTATTTGCATATGTATATATATTCTAAAAGGGAATTAAATTTATTACAACTTCTTATAAATAAATTTCTTTCTTTGATGAATATTTTAGACGATATGAAGGAATGTTTGATGAAAAATGTGAGGTAAAATAATTTTTTTCAAAAATATCTACATTTGTGGAGCGTGTAAGTCAAAAATGGACGTGATTTCGAAAATTACGTAAAGAATAAAAGTTGTAGATAATTTTATGAGCTTTTTTTACTTATCCTTAGGAAATTTTCATGTGTGACGCACCGTTTTTGAGATATAAGCGGAAACCCGAAAATTGGGACCTCCCCCTCCCCCCCTTCCCCCTAGCTCACAACCAAGACGTCAGGACTTTTAGTATGTTCACACCCTAAGCACCCTAAACAAGTTTCTGGAGGAATCGCTTAGGTCCCTGCTCACGCACTCTACACCTCCTTTTGGAGCATTTATTGACTGGACTACTTTGCGGGCGTGCTCACAACAATTCACCAAAGTTTCATCGCAATCGGATGAACGGTTAGCAATTCACAGGAAAGTATGTAGAACAGTTTATATGGGAGAATTAAATTGTTGATTTTACTATCTTCCTCGCAACTTTTCCATATTTTCTCAACGTTTAAACCTTTCCTGGACTACGACAAACATTTCAAAACCAAAATCAGCTAAATCGGCCCGGCCGTTCTCGAGTTTTAGTGAAACTAACAAACAGCAATTGATTTTTATATAGGGGGGGGGGGGGTAAAAGAGGCGGGGGGGGGGAGGGTGGTTAGAGGTTGTGGGGTGAGAGGGGGAGGGGGTTGAGAGGGATGGGGGGTAGGCTTTTTTATATCCATTTTTCGTATTACAAAAATAACAAACATGAGAATCGGGTATGGGTACCACCGCCCCGGGAACCATTTTTTTGATAACCAACACGTCTGCCGTAGGTCATCCTTAGTGGTTCGCAACGTTTGGTGACTAGCAGGGGTGCCTGGGTTCATGGGGTGAGGTTTTTCCAGGTCTTGGCGGCGGATGCGTCTGCGCACCAGCTGCATGGCAGGTTGGATCTAGAGAAAGTGGTTGAGGGAGTCCCTTTGACTTCTCCAGCCTTACTCTCTCGGAACATCGCTTTGCACCGCAGTGGGAGGGATGGATTCATACATCCGCTCTCCTGGACACGCTGACCCCCACATTTCTACCCACCCCTAATACCCTTTCCTTCTCAGAAGATCCTCTCCTCCCTTTCCCTGAAACGAACCTTCACACAGCATCCCCAAAGAAGAGATAGGCAATGTGTCGAGCGATTGTAAAAAAAGGTCTCTCCCGATCCGGCCTTCTACGTAGTTGGTGGGGCAGATTCCACCGCCGCCGAGATCCTGACAAACCTCGCCCCATGAACCCGGGCTACCCGTACGGTGTTGATAATCCAATACATGGTTCCCGGGACGGCGGTACCCATACCCGCCTTCCAAATTACTGATACTATTTATTGACGGCCGGCGTGGTCAAGAGGTAAGGCTCTTGACTCGCAATCCGAAGGTCGTGGGATCGAATCCCGGCGTGGGCAAATAAATTTTGTTTGACTAATTTGGGTTATTTCATATAAAAATAATATATTTGCGTCACGTTCCAGAGTGGAAGATACCTACTTTAGTATCGCCCTGGTGTAAGACCACCATTCAGAATTGAAACGTTGCTAAAAATTACTTTGGCCGTGTTTGGTGACCAGATCTGAATAGCCAAGTAATTCTTCGCTTCCTCTTCCCCATCTCCTGCCCTTCCCCACCACCTTCTGCCTCATACTATACCCCATAGTCATGTCATAGTCTCACTGGCTCCAGACGGGAGCATTTGGGTCTCTTGTGCGGTATTCACATAAATATAAAATTAAAAATTATGCACACGAATAAATATTTCAAAATGAGATATTTTTTACAATCCAACTGAATATTAGGTACTCTTTTTTTCATGAATACCGCACAAGAGTCCCAACTGCTCCCGTCTGGAGCCAGTGGGACTATCACCCCCAATTGGGGTATGTTGTGAGGCTGAAGGTAGTGGGGGAGGGGAAGGAGTTAGGGAAGATGGAGGTGGGGAAGTACCTGACTTTTCAGATCTGGTCACTAAACACGGCTAAAGCCATTTCAAGTAACGTTTCAATTCTTCCACTCTAATGGCCGTAAAATAAAATGAAAAAACAAAAACCAAAATATTAAAAAAATATAACAAATTGTTTTTTTGTGTAGGTATCTACTTTATACCTACTGTGTTTATGTATCTATTTATGTCTACGCACTTCAATACACAAATTACAAATAACTACTACTTATTAAAATTCTGGAAGCGAGAATTCAACATCTTTATCTGAACCATACTGTAGGTCCAGCTTCGCGTGAACTATAGGTACGTGAAACCCGGCTTCTAGCGGAACGAAATCTAGTTCCAAAAACGTCCGCTTGCAACGGCTGATGTGTGAGCGGTGCAGTCGGAATCGAAATTATGATTTGCTGGTATGACAGCCTTAAGAGAAAAAGGCAGAACGGCAGAACCCTTCAGATATCGGAAGGCGTCCATCATGCGTTATCGGCTGTCAAATTTCTGTGTTTTCTATGGCTTGTCCATCCCTGTCATGTATTGAATGGATTAATTACCTACTTAAAAATATTACAATCTATTATTTTTGTCATGTATTATTCATCACATTTAATTAGTCACCTGTAAATTTTGTAATTACTAACATACCTACTAGTCAGGGCCGGATCTACGAAATCTAGCGCCCTGTGTAGTAGGTACCGATGGCGCCCCCCCCCCCCCTACATTTTTATTTTGATTAAAAATTCGTTCACCCCAATTTTTTTTTTATCTAATTTTTTTTTTTACACTAATTTATCAAATAACATCAAAACATATAAAGGGTGTAACCCTATCTAAAGTTTTCGAATAAATAAGCCACGATCTATGTAATTCTTCTCCATTAGGCAGTTTCTTGTAATAATACTTAGTATTAAATTTACGCTTGTTCGTAATAGGAAAATCAAAACCTTTCAATTGTACAGGACCTTCCTGAACTAATAAACTAATGGAATTTTGAGATAACTTTGGTCAGCATCCGGGATCTTTCAATTCAAGCTCTGAAAACAGAATTAAATTTAAACTGCTATCAGTAACGTTATTTTTATCTTCTAATAATTCGACCGGAGGAATTTGTGCGATAGATATCTGCTTAGATGTGCTCGGGACCATTGTAACGTCATTGCGCGGGACATCATTTTTTATCGGTGCTGGAGAAATTGGAATAAAAAAATTCCCAATGAAAACGAGTTTTTTTTATGTCATTATGCTCTTTAGTTCTAAGTTTTAGATTCTGCGAGCCTGAAAGTTTTTTTTTAATTATTGTTCTATTCATTGTAATCCACAATCCACAACCTCTAACAACCAATAGAAATTTAGTTATAAATTAAAAAATCTAATAATATAACCTCAAATTTGTACCTTGCATTTCCATTTCCCCTGTGTTCTTTGTTGAGCGAACAAACACGAACGTATCTATGGTATCAACGGCTTACAAAAGACGCTTACACTGATTATTACTGACTGTAAAATAACAAATCTAATAGAAATTAATTATAGGTACATTTAACGAACTTCAACTGTCAAATCAATGATGAAACTGTTAACAAGTTGCAACCTTGCAAACCGTGCGATGTTTATGCTAATGAATTTTGAATTTACTGAAGATTTCATAAGAAAATGGTCTTTAAGTCCCTTCTCCTAGAGACTTAAATCGTACAAAAGCATTTTGAAAGGCGCCGTCGGTTTGTTTGTTCTCTTGAATAAAAGTACGGCGCTATGATTGGTTAATGAATTTGGATCGCACTCATTCGTCGTAAAAGACGGTAAAAGATATATGGAAAAATAGATCTTACGTTTAAACTAAATATATGAAATTTGTAAAAAAATTCTGTAACTGACTATAAATTCGTAAATCGTTGAATTTCGTTGAATTAAAACCAGATGCGTGCGCAGTCTGTATCTTTGGAAAGTGTTGCTAGAGCGTAATAATTATTTCGTACTATGGGTAATTTTTAAACGATTCAGGGAATATTATAACAAATTTTTAATACAATATTTATTTTCTCACGGCGCCCCTTCGGAGTTGGCGCCAGGTTTTTTGCACGTTTTTGAACGTATGGCAGATCCGGCGCTGCTACTAGTTTATTTCTATGCCATTTACAACTTAGAAACTTTCTCTTTTATTGTTATGCACTATCTTTCCTTAAATTCATCTGTATACCTACCTTTCATATGATGTTTACTGGTCATATTTTTATAGTTTATCTTAAAAGCCCATCAGGGCGTTGAAAATTAATAAATAAATTAATAAATTAAAATTTGATGAATGAATTAATTACCTTCTCATAGTTTTTAAAACTACTTACGTATAAGGCTAATAGGCGTTGTTAAATGACTTTCCATTTGTCGCATTACTTTGAGGTTTGTGCGCGATGACATTTGATTCGCAAATTTTTCCAAGACTGATGGCTCTTAATAAGGATTACTCTTTTCGCGACAAAATGCGCTGTCATCTCTTGAATTAGGGCAACTACTTTTAACAAGAGTTGGTGTCTTAACGCAAGCGCAGTGTTTAACTTGTTAGTGCGATTCGGAAAACTGCATTTAAGAAAACTGTCAATTGTGTCGTATACTGCCGATTAAACACGCGTTAGTCTGTCGCAAAATACACAGAATCGCCCATCTGATTGTTTTTGTACCCGCGTTTAAATAAAGACTTACTCTTACTTCATTTGCAATAAATAACTCAATGGGAACATCTTAAATTATTAAAAAGGCTATTCAAATCTTACTCATTTCCCTTTAATTAGATTCAGGTTCGTTGCCAAAAGACGAGCTCTTTGAATTTCGTTCAAAATATCTTAAATTAATGCAAAATTCTCATTTTGTTATTGATGGGCCCTCGATCATTTTGAATAAACTACCCTTTGAAGAATAAACCAACATTGGAGGAATAAACCTCCATTGGGTATTTCGCATTTTTATCAGAGTCCCTCCCAAATACCGTGGTTGAAATAATAAATGTTTGAATGGACTCGGACGATCGGCGGTCTATTTGTTATTTGAATGGATTCGGAAAGGGTCTTAGATTTATTAAAATTTTTTATGGAAATGAATTATATTCCAGACGATAAAATATCTGACGTGGTCCAAAATAAATTATCGAAAAGCAGCGGGAGGAATTTGACCTTAAAAACAAATCGACGGCCAGCGTAGTCCAGCGGTAAGGCTCTTGACTCGCACACCGAAGGTTGCGGGATCGAATCCCGGCGTGGCAAATAAATTTTATTTGATTTATTTGTGTTATTTCACAATTTATTAATTTAAAATAATATATGGTATATTTGCGGCACGTTCCAGAATGGAAGATACTCTCAGTATCGCCCTGGTGTAAGACCACCATTCAGAATTGAAACGTTGCTTGAAATGGCATTAGCCGTGTTTGGTGACCAAATCTGAATAGCCAGGTACTTCCCCACCTTCCTCTTCCCTATCTCCTTCCCCTCCCCACTATCTTCAGCCTCACAACATACCACAATCGGGGATGCCATAGTCTCACTGCCTTCAGACGGGAGCAGTTGGGACTCTTGTGCGGTATTCACATAAAAATAAATAAAAAATGTGAAATTGAATTTTTCCGGAAAATACGTTTATTTATATAATACTAGCGGGTTCCCGGCGTGCGTTGCTATGCCACTTAGTAAAGAAATTGTTCTGCCTGCATGTCCTTTCCCATTCGACCCGTTCCTCTCCCTCTCCCTATTCCCCCGTCCCCGTTAAATCATTAAAGAATTCAATTTTTTATCTTTTTAGAGGCAACATTGACAATTATTTAGGAGTTAATTTATTTTTTTTTTTTTAAATCCTTTATTTTTCCCAATTTTACATTTTATAGTTACATATTTTAGATATAATAAAAATAATGGAAACCCACTAAGGCGCAGCCTGTGCGTGTGTAATATTATAGTTAAATACATTTTATCTTAGTACCTAGAAAAAACAAACAGTGGTAGGTATATGAAGCAAAAACATTATTAAAATTTAATTAAATGAAGACAATATTAGCGAAACTCAATCGAAATCTGGAGACAGAAAAATCAGAAAAGATATTGGCTCCGCTGGGACTCGAACCCAGAACCCTTTTCTTACATAGAAATAGCTCTACCGATTAAGCTACGGAACCCATATTAATTCGGTCACTTTTAACTGTATCATACTTCGACTAAGAACTACCAACATTATCTTCATTTACTTAACGCACATATTATTGGCTGCTATCTTTATATATGATTACAAGATTCAACTCGAACTAAATGCAATCTAGATAGTGTCTGGATAAATTTTAATCCATTTTATTTGTAATACGCGACATCTATTGACTTTTTCTGCAAGTCTAGGATGAATATTTATTATTAATTTTTTAAACTTTATGAGTAAAATCTCAAATTATAATATTTAATTAAATGAAGACAAAATTAGCGAAACTCAATCGAAATCTGGAGACAGAAAAATCAGAAAAGATATTGGCTCCGCTGGGACTCGAACCCAGAACCCTTTTCTTACATGGAAATAGCTCTACCGATTAAGCTACGGAACCCACATTAATTCGGTCACTTTTAACTGTATCATACTTCGACTAAGAACTACCAACATTATCTTCATTTACTTAACGCACATATTATTGGCTGCTATCTTTATATATGATTACAAGATTCAACTCGAACTAAATGCAATCTAGATAGTGTCTGGATAAATTTTAATCCATTTTATTTGTAATACGCGACATCTATTGAATTTTTCTGCAAGTCTAGGATGAATATTTATTATTAATTTTTTAAACTTTATGAGTAAAATCTCAAATTATAATATTTAATTAAATGAAGACAATATTAGCGAAACTCAATCGAAATCTGGAGACAGAAAAATCAGAAAAGATATTGGCTCCGCTGGGACTCGAACCCAGAACCCTTTTCTTACATGGAAATAGCTCTACCGATTAAGCTACGGAACCCATATTAATTCGGTCACTTTTAACTGTATCATACTTCGACTAAGAACTACCAACATTATCTTCATTTACTTAACGCACATATTATTGGCTGCTATCTTTATATATGATTACAAGATTCAACTCGAACTAAATGCAATCTAGATAGTGTCTGGATAAATTTTAATCCATTTTATTTGTAATACGCGACATCTATTGACTTTTTCTGCAAGTCTAGGATGAATATTTATTATTAATTTTTTAAACTTTATGAGTAAAATCTCAAATTATAATATTTAATTAAATGAAGACAATATTAGCGAAACTCGCTAATATTGTCTTCAGACGATTTAATATGGGTTCCGTAGCTTAATCGGTAGAGCTATTTCCATGTAAGAAAAGGGTTCTGGGTTCGAGTCCCAGCGGAGCCAATATCTTTTCTGATTTTTCTGTCTCCAGATTTCGATTGAGTTTCGCTAATATTGTCTTCATTTAATTAAATATTATAATTTGAGATTTTACTCATAAAGTTTAAAAAATTAATAATAATTATTAAAATTTGTTTAAACAGTTTGTACAAAAAGTGTGTTCAATAGTGTACAAGGTAATAATTAGTGTATAGTGTAATAACAGTTATAAGTGTAAAGTTTGTGAGAAACATAAACTGATATTAAATTAAATTTATAGAGTTTTTACATCTGTATGGTTCAGCCATATTTTTAACTCTTTTATGAAATGCGGAAGTTTAGTTGCAACTTGTATATTTTTTGGTAAAAGGTTAAAAGTGCGAGGTCCAATAAAACTACTGTGAGTTTGCATTTGTTTTGTGTTTGTTTGAGGGGTATAGAATACATTATTATTTCTAATGTTTGTTCTGTTTTCATTTTTTTCGAATTTGTTTCTGTTTTTTAATCATATTAATTAAAAAAATATACTCCGTATTATATTAACTATACAAATTTGTTGAAATATTTAAATTTTATTTACAAACGTTCGATTTACGTAAGAACTCAATTTTGTAGTAGGTATATAATTTTGACCCCATAAAGAAAATTTTACAATTTTTTATTTTAATAATTTAATATTTCATTATTTTTAAATGGTAGATTGGGCAATATTATTTTTAAACAGTTACCATTAACTCACAAAAAATTGTCGAAATTGCCTCAAAAATCTTAAAAAAAGATTTCTTTAATGACCTAAAAAAAATAAAAAAGTACCTACGTATCCGTACTAGATATTTGCTATACCTTTCGATTAATGATTTAGTATTTTGGCCTCAAATATAAAATAAAGTTTTTTACGATAAAAGTTCACAAATATACCAATTTCTCTGAATGTGTTTGTTGTGCACTGGCTGCCTTCTGCAGAGCTAATTTAAAAAGTATATCCAATAGGAGTTACTTAATGGCTTAAGATTTCACGTTTTTTTTTAAATAAATTTCATATTTTAACCATTTTAATTAAAAATAATATGGTGTCTTTTTTCTCAGAAAGGTACAAAAGCAACACATTCCCAATGGCAGCAAATATTTCTATTTTTCCTTTATTTTTCACTTGAAATTTTATGGCTTCAAAGGGGAAAAAAAACTTCCGGACGAATGAAATTGTAAAAGTGACAATTCCGGTCAAACAGTTCCTACGTTTATTGGATCGGAAATGGTGTTTGAACTGTTCAAAGGCTTCGAGTTAAGCCTTGCCTAGAGCTTTAATGGAAAAGTGAAAAGTGGACGAAACGTCTTTCTATTCTTTTTTAATTTAATTTAAAACTTAGAAAGAAACGGATATTGAACCTGGTAAGTCAAACGTACAACCTGTCAGCAGGTGTCCTTAAAGTATAATTTATTTATTTATAACTAGCCAATTCCCGGCATGCGTTGCAATGTCACCTAAATGAATAAATTTTATTCCCTGCACTATCCTGTCCTTTCCCATTCGTCCCCGTTCCCTTTCCGCCTCCTCTTCTCTTCTCACGTTCCACCTTCACGTTCCCCGCCTTCCCCTCTCCATCGACCTCCCTCCCGGATCACCGTGAATCACCCCTCCTTTATTCCCCTCCACCCCCCCGGATTCCCCAACCGCTCCCGGCTACATTTCCTGCCGCTAAACTACATAAAATACACTCATTTTTCAAACAGCTCGCACGCCACCTATTTATATTTATTTATGCAATTTTATATATAAATTTTTGCAATCAAATGAGTAGTATGGGAAATAATTTCATAACGCCGGAGCTCACTATTATATATAATAATCATCGCGGGCATCAAATCACTGAAGTTTCAACGCAATCGGATAAATGGTTTAGGAACGCGTAAGGCACAAACAAACAAGCAAGCATACATTGATTTTTATATACCTAGATTTACGGCACTTACATACGTTACATGTGTTTTTTTTATAATTATTTTTAAACAGTCATAGTACTGTAACAGACAATAAAAAAATAATATAAATTAGTACCAAGTTAATGAAAATTAAAAACAGAAGAAAAAACAAATAACCTCTTATGCAGTCACCTCTTTAAAATATGTATTGCTAAAATGTTTAATTAGTGCAGCTTTATACTTCTACAGGAGATTCAGCAAGCATAAAAGTTACCAATTGTACGTAATCTATTTAAAACAGAATTGTAGCGTGAGACCGACGTATAATTGTCACCATAATACTAGGAATCCTAATAGTAGGTACAAGAAAGAGAATCATCTTTAGTACATCAGGGCTGTCCAATGGATAATTTACATTTTTTTATAAAAATACTAGCTGGCCCCGGCATGCGTTGCTATGCCACTTAATAAAGAAATTGTTTCTCCCTGAGTGTCCTTTCCCATTCGCCCGGTTCCCCTTCCGCCTTTCCTTCTTCTCCTGCGTCCTCTTCCCCTCTCGCGTTCCTACTCCGTCCCCTCCACCTTCCCTCTCCCCACTCCGCTCCCCCCCCCGTCCCGCGAACCCCCCTCACGAGTTCCCCTCCCCCCTCCCAGGTCCTCCTCCCCCGTCCCAGGTTCCCCTCCCCCTCCCTGGTTCCCCTCCTCCATACATTCAGTTTTCAAACCTCGCATGCCACCAATAGCATTTTTTAATACAAATTTCATAATGCCAGAGCTCACCGGAAGCTATAAAAACCTTGTCCTGACAATAACGAACACACAAAAAAGAATTATCCAATTTGGTGCAGTCGTTCAAAGTTATGCGCTTAGCAACACATTCAGGGATTCATTTTTATATATAAAACTAGCTGGTCCCGGCATGCGTTGCTATGCCATTTAATAAAGAAATTGTTTCTCCCTGAGTGTCCTTTCCTTTTCCGCCTCCCCTTTTTTTCTCCCGTTCCCACTCCGTCGCCTCCACCCTCTCTCTCCCCACTCCATTCCCCCCCCCTTCCCCCTTCCCGTGAACCCCCCCTCCCGAGTTCCCCTCCCCCCTCACACGTCCCCTTCCCCTCCCGCGTTCCCCTTCCACCTTCTCCGCCTTCCCTCTTCCCTTTCCCGCTCCCTTGTCCCGCCAACCCTCCTCATGCGTTCCATATATTCAATCCCAGTTCATTCAGTTTTTAAACAGCCCGCGTGCCACCTTTTATAATTTTTATTCCAATTTCCATTTTTCATGTTTATTAAATTTGGTACCTATTTAAAATATCTAAAATTCTATTAGGGGAGTACCGACTTTAAATAAATTTATCGACTTAAAGATTTTCAAAAAAAGAATCCGGATTTAACATTCATTGTTTTGCATAATATCATTCTCAAACAAGCGAACTGTCAAACGTGCGATAGTCGTTAGGTTTTCTGAAATTATCCAATTTTCTTAATTTTTCTCTCCGTAAGAACTATCCTTGTACTTCAAGGAATATTCTAAGAAAAGAATTAGCGAAATCGGTTCAGCTGCTCTCGAGATTTACGCTTAGCAACACATTTAGCGATTCATTTTTATATATAAGATAAGATCGAACATTTTGGTTCTGTCATATAACTTCAACAATTTCAATAGATGTAATACAAAATCATATTAATCTTTTGTTTTTAAAGGTATTCCAAGTCTTAAATACATAGACCTCAACATTATAAAACGAACACTGTATACTTTATACATTATGTTTGTAAGCAATGGGTGTTTTTCCACTTAACCGTGAATCCGTAAGACCACGAATAGATTGTAACCACAACTCCGCTTTTACCTTAGAAGCTTTTTTCAATCAGATAAGTCCAAAAGTAGAATAATCCTTTTGGGATCACTGTCAAAATACATACAAACTTGCGCAACTTAGATCCTGCAGAAATTATTGGGGTGTTTCTACCGGATGTAAACAACTCGCACGTATTAGTTTTATTGTTCTCAGAAAACATCGTTCCAAGATCTCTGGAGAGCTATGCGGGTTAGGATGGGGCTCTTGTTACGTACTAAGTAAACTAAGTAAAGATGCTTGGAAAGTATTAGAAAATCTATCACAAAGAAATGTCTCTTGGTACTAATAATATATTATAACATAACAGAAATATATTCGAAGAAGTTTAGTAGTAAAGGTTTGTTTTTGGAAAAAGTTGTTATTTTTTGAGGAACTGGATGCCCTAATAGTTAAGTACAGATCTTTCTACCGTACCGAACTTGACCTACCACACACATTCAAGTGTTATTTTACTTTGCACTTTTTTAGGGTGACTCTGCTCCAAGCAAGTAACTAATGCAACACATTTATGTTCAAATGGTTTTGATTTTGGGAGAGGAAGGATCAAGGGGTGCAAGCAGAATGTAATGTTGGATTTGGTTGTTCATATTTTATCATGCAACATTACAAATTTATAAAGATAATATTCAAAATAAAGTTGCACCCTTCAAAAATAACAGAAATCTTAGACAAACATCAATACTTCCTACTCCAAAATATAAAAAAACAATAGGACAGTTAAATCATAAATATCTCGGAGTTAAATTTTTTAATTCACTACCTGAAAAAATCAGAAACATGAACAGTAACATAAAAAAACTTAAAACTCAGCTTAAAACTTATACTGAAAATTTGAACTGAATAAAAAATAATAAATTGAACCAATATAATAACACCCCCCGTACACACAAGCCCTACTTATTTATGGGGGTACATCAAATACATGTATTATGTAATTAATTATTGTAAAAAATATATTATAATTTATGTATCTTTTTGTAAATAAATAAAAAAAAATATCCAGTTAGTAAACACAGCTATTACCTACTAAACCATGTCATTTCAAACGTGTTTACATAGATTGTAGGTACATGTCCGTCTCTGGTCCGCTATGCTGTATTGGGCGCAATTACCTGCTGGCCCCGCACAAATCACTGTTGAATTTGGCAGTAATCTCTTTAATGGAGCCCCAAAAAACTTGAAGAATCCCGTAACTCTTTGTATAACTCTATAACTATATGGCGGTGTGATTGATGGATTTCCTGATTTTAACAAACGGATTTCTATTTTTAGAGCACTGGGTTATGCTGCCCTTGTTGTACAGGCATTTTATGGGAAGATGCTCCCTACACCACACTGGTGCAAAGTCGGGAAACAAGTCAAATGCGCGCCTAATATCTGTGCCCGATTGAAATTTCTCACAACAGAAAGGATCAAGTCTACGACTCTCTCCTGATTTCAATTGCTCGGCTGTAGAACGAATGCGAGCCAACGTGTTTCTTCCCTCTTAAAAATTGTCTTGAAGAGACCCATGTTCACTACTTACTCTCCTCAAAAAGACCAACTACACAGGATACTGGTAGGTTATGAGGGAATTTATTTTTCTCATCATGTCTGACAGTAGATTGTAATTTCGTGGTTATATTGAGATGGCTCATAGTTTGTAGCATTTCATTGTGATTGCTGGGCTATATTCAATTATTCAATATCTAAAAGACTACATAATTGATTGTTAATTTGGAGCACACACCAGGTAAAATTTTCACACCCTTATAATGGAGAGAGTTCAGAAGAAATTTCTGACATTTTTCAACTTGTTGGAGCATGGCTACTACCCGTGGCTCTATCCTATCGACTTTCGGTATGCCCGGAATGAACGATCTATAGGTCAGAAGGAATGTACACATACACATAGCTATCGGCTACAAATTCTTCCAAATTTATTCGTAGATACTGATGAGTGTTGTGTTGTCCTATGCCAGATATTTAAATTCATTTTGCACTTAGCATTTCACATCTTATCATTTTGCTTAACTTCCATGTGTAGACTCTTTTACCCATAACTTTAAAGTATATGTCGCCTTTTGCTAAAGATTTCTATGCATTTTTGTCTGTGCTCTCATTTGTCTGTGACCATCCTGTCAACTTTCTCTTTTATTAATTATGCATTAAACCGCTTACTCGTTAATACGAAATATTTTTATTTAAACAGTTAGATTTTATTTATTTATTTATTTATTTAATACATGAATTATCGAAAGTACATAAAGTTTTTTTGTGATATTTCACCCTCCATGCTAGGGATGACCCTGTGTTATGGCGGGTGAGATTTAGCTTTATTATTACGAAAAGTGAGTATTTATGTCGGGGGAGACCAAAAAACATGCAAAAAATATGAATTTTACATTTTAATTTTGTTAAAATTAATTCACTCACGTGGTAAACGTTTATTCATCGTTTTTATTTTAACATTTCATAGACAAGCAATCAATGCTGCCAATCATAGAAAAAATATTTTTGCGTAAAACAAAGTGAATGCATTATTGACAAGTTTGTACCTGTATTTATAACAGTAGAACATGGAAAGAAATGTATTAGAATAATTAATAAATAACCCGCTAGACAAACCCTGCTTTGCCAAACAAACCATTCAAAACCTGGGATGTTTTTTAAAATTATGATAAAATGCGAGTTTATTTTAGAGAATTTATTTTATAAGATTGGTACTTCCGACAAATGTCATATTTGATTTCTATTAGTTAAAAAAGGAACATTCCGTATTATCCGTGCATCAAACTCCGATAACTCGAACGTTCCGTATTATCCGTGACTGCATATTTACCGTGTTATTAATAAGCTTGTTTTCATTTTTGCAATGCATTCTTATTTAAGTATTACAACAATACCCAGTACAAACCAACAAGTGTTTTTACTAACAACGGATAACACCTCAAACCACCACATAACCCCTCTCTCTCTCTCTCTGTACGGAATCCCTTGATGTGGAAAAAGAAGAAGTCAACGAAAGCTGCTCACATTACACCTGAGGGCGGATTATCTGGATCTGGAGACCACATCCTGGGACCCTACAGATACTGTGAATACTCAGCTATAATGGAGAGAATTCATTCCTTACTGTTCTACCAAAGAAAATAATCACTGCAGAAAATTGATAAATTGATACAAATATTAATTGTAACACTAACTCCCGTGTTCATTTTCTGTCAAATATTATAGACAGCAGCTTACTAAAATCGCATTCGAGGATTTGGATTTATCTATCACAGATTCAAGAGATATAATAACGTAATAAAATATAACTGTTGTTCCATTTTGCTTATCTGTAAATAATCCCAAAATAGGCGCGCTCCACAAGCTATTTCCAGGATTCCAAGTCATTCCCGTGTGAAGAATTCAGGAAGTGGAAAGCGAATAGGCTTTAAAGCTTAAAGCCTGAATTTGTTAGTTAGATGAAAGCCGGATCTTATTTATGGAAGAGGAAGCATATATTTTGCACTAATAAATAATATTATTATGAGACACTTCATATTGAACACGTGCATAGTTATAATAAATAAATTTATTAAAAATACATAATCCTATTGATTAATTAATAATCAAATAATAATATTAGGTCCTTACATATGAAATAGGCGTTTTGTATGGGAGGAACATAAAGTCGATTTTTTTTAAATATAATATATTTATTTAATCAAAGTATGCACCATTGCTATCTATGCACTTTTGCCATCTCATAGGTAGTTCATCGACCCCTTTACTAAAAAAATAATTCGGACGGGAATCAATAAACTCTTTGATGGCGGTTTGGACTGCCCAATCGGAGTTGAATTTTTCCCTTGCAAGAAGTTATCAAAATTTCGAAAAAAATTATAATCTGTTGGGGCCAAGGTCCGGAGAGTACGGTGGATGTCTTAGACATTCCAATTGAAGCTACTCTAATTTGGTAGCCGTCTGTTGTGCAGTGTGTGGTCTAGCGTTCTAACGCGCGTTTGTTGATTTGCTTCACTCAATTCGTGAGGTACCCACCTTTCAAGCTTTTTCACCTTCCCAATTTGCTTCAAGTGGATTAAAACAGTTTTATCACTAAAACCGCCGCGCCGCCTGCAGCTAACTCCGACGTGGTTTGCGATGGATCCGCTTCCACAATAGCCTTCATTTCCTCGTTATCAACTTTGGTCTCCGGCCGTCCACGGGGCTTGTTCTGCAGGTCGAAATTTCCAGAACGAAAACGTTGGAACCAAAAACGCACTGTGTTTTTTTTGCGGCACCGCACCGTGGCCATACACATCATTAATCCTTCGAGCCGTTTCTGTAGCACTGGTGCCACGGTGGAACTCGTACTCGTAAATAACGCGATATTTCTAGTTTTCCATTTTGTAAACTAAGTGACGCAAAGAAAAAAAAACAATTAAGGAAAAAACAAATGAATTATAATTTCGAAACACAAATACATGAGTAAACAGCTGTATAAATTTGAATTTGGAATTCCTTATCAAAGAGAAGATATTTGAGATCAAAGTTGCCAGTACGGCAAAACGCCAATTTCATATGTAAGGACCTAATATTATTAGGAGAAACTTCCCATTGAATGTGGGCATAGTTATAATAATATATAAATTTATTAAAAATACATAATCCTGTTGATTAAATAATAATAAATTAATTAATAATATCATAAAGGCGAAAGTTTGTATGGATGTATGTTTGTTACCCTTTCACGCAAAAAATACTGAATGACTTTAAAAATTCTTTCACTACATTATTTGCGAGTAATATAGGCTTTATATATTGGTAAGCTCTGGCGTTATGAAATTATTTATTATAAGTTTATTGTCCAGACGAAAAGCAAAGCGTTGCTTGATAACTGTAAGTAATTATTTGACGTGCGCTGTCATTTTGTTATTTGTTTAGGTTACTATGGAAATCCCTTTGATAGTTAATATTTTACTAATCTATACAAATATTATAAATGCGAAACTGCCTGTGTTTGATTGTTACGCTTTAATGGGTGGCACGCGAGCTGTTTGTAAAATAAATGTAACGGGATCGGGGGGAAGGCGAGAGGAGGGGGAGGGGGGGGGGGAGTGGGGATAGGGATGGTGGAGGAGGCGGAGTGGGAACCTCCCAAATACTATTTATTTATTTTTTCAGGTTCTCCATAAAACAGTTATACACCAAATTATTACGGAGAAGATTACAAAATATAAGAGAAAAAAAGGCCAAGGGGGCAGTTTCACTATGTTGAGACGTATGTCAAAAGATAGTTACTGAACTCTCTATAGGTAACATTGAAGATGTCAATGCTCAATGCAGAATCGTTAAGCAGTTGAATTGCTCTATTTAATGGGTCATTCTGAAAGGAAGAAGTTCTCGCTTTCGGAGCATAAAAAAGTGTGTGGGATCTCTCACGAGTATTCGCGTTAGGGACATATAGGTTAATCTCCTTCAACATAGGTGGATCCAGTACAGTACCGGAGATCAGCAAAATTGTTTCCCCAAAATATTTTTCGGCGGGCTTCTAAGTTATTAAGATTGAGCATTCCTGTTAAGAACAACGATGGATACAGAAATGGGTAGTATGTATATTCCCTCATATACAGATAACGCATAAACTTTTTTTGTACTTTTTCTATTTCTAGGATATGGTTTTGTTCAGAGGGTGCCCAAATAATGGAGCTGTATTCCAGGATGCTGCGGGCAAGTGCTTCATATGTTCTTCTTATTGCAATACTATGTGAGCGAAGCCGGGGGCAAAAGCTAGTATATCATAATATTATATGATGATATAGATATACGTGTACCTATGTAATATTTACTTTTGAAAAAGAAAAACAAACATTCTCGAAGCACGAATAACTTGGAAATATTTAAAAATCTCCTACTACCGCCACTTGTAAGTGGAAAAGATTGCTTGTGGCGTAAAGGAATTGAACTCACGACGCCTGGGTGGGACACGATGCCAACTCAGCCATTGACCGGTCAATTTTTATAAAGTACCGGCAGGAATCGAAAAATCATCGCTCAAGGTTACAAAATTGCTAAAGAAAATATGGAGAAAATCGGAAAGCCTGGTTTGTAGCCGAGTGTGTCGCTGGTTCAACCTCTGCTAACTTGGTCCTTTATCATTGCTTTAGCAATTTTTTTCGGTTGTTGCAGTGAGAGCTTTAGAAAATTTCTTGCCATTGTTCCAAATTTTAAATATTTTTCAAGCTAAGTGATGGATACGGAAAGCTAGAAACTGGATAAAAAATGATATCCCGGTAGGAACTAAGCATATTACCTTATTTCAAAACCAAAAACCATATGTTATTTTTTGGGAGTTTATGCAGAATTTTTCGAAATCAAATCGACGGTGTCGAAGAACAATGTCGGATGTGAGATAATTTAAACATGACCTGCATTCGAATTTTTTTTTCAGTTCATCCAATTTTACCCAGATAAATGTTTGTAAACTACCAATGCTAATCAGTTAATAATAAATTGTAAAGTCTCTGATAAACTATTTCATTAGGGATTTGAAGAAATATTGAATAATGTGTTGTAGGATACATAATGTGCAATTAACGTGGACGGACTAAACCAGCAAACGTGTTAAATCCACGCAGAATCCAAGAGAAATTTATGGTCTTCACCAAGAAAACAGCTGCGCTGCTACTTTTCTTAACCACATGTCGCTATAAATTTAAGTAACCCAATTTTCTTTTAAACGAAGCTTTACACATAATATAAGATCTGATTATTCATCCGCGAGGTACATGACGGGCTTTGAATTTATGTTACCAAAAAACATTAGAAACGAAAAAAAATATTTTTATTTTTGGAACAATTTTATTTTAGACTTTAAAATGATGTTACAAAGTCTGTTTAGACACTGGTGTGGCGAAAATTGGCGTTAAGTGCTGCAGAGCGAAGCCTATGCAACCCTCGAAGGACCAGTCCCGAAACTACGTGATCGCTAAGTTATACGGGACGATTAAATAGCATACACTCGCAAAACCTGATGGATAGTCAGTCAGTCGATAGTTTAGATCTGTGCTTTTAAAAAATTAGATAAGCCCAAATTGGAAAAAAGGAAAATAGGACTCACCATTGCAGATGGTGCCTCACTGAACTCCAGTTTGTGCTGTACACTTCACAATGTTTAATTTAAAAATCGCAATATTCTTATAGCAAGAGGTTATGATACATGCGCCCTGTCTGAGATGTTATTTTGCACTGAACAGCAAAGCACCCTGTCACCTCTCCAAAGTTGAGTACTTTCTTGCAACAATTTTTCATGGCGACATTTAGGATGGAAAGATTAGGTAGGTGGGATAAATTCAGGATTTTGACATATGCTACCCACCAAGTCTGCGAATGCAATACCCAATCAATCCCATATAATAATGCGCAAACAGACACCAAAATAAATGCATTTATTTAATTTTTCTTAAATGCTTCCAGATGTCGTCACTGGCAATAACACTGCCATTTCAAGCTGTGAGAAAGGGACGGTGCTACGTGCCAGGTTCGTTACCATCTTCTTCCCTACTCCCCCATGTCTCAAGAAGTTCCACGGGCTTCGGACAGTTGGACATTGTATCATAATATGAAAATCTGAGGCGTGCAAATAATCCCAGACTTGATGAGCTTCATACTCCAAAAAATATTTGATTGATGAATCTACTCGCGGACAAAAATATATCAATAGAATGGCAATAAGTACTGGCTGGTTTTCACATTATTTTAAAAATTCAAATATATTTCCATAAAAACACCTCGCTTGCACCCCGTCTGTGGTTCTTTCGCAGTTCACAAAATATGTTAATGTCGCTGAAAGTACATAGAGACCGCCAAACAACCATTTTGATAATAAAAATATTTTTTAATTACTATCAAGATAAAAACAATGCATATTATGATGCCTTATCAGACATGTTATTTGTTAACAAAAAAAATAGAAAAAATGTCAGTTGCGAAATATGAAAGTAATATGTTTTTCAATTTTTATTATAAAAACTCTCTTTTTATAACTTTTTATGGCTATTCCCAATTAATTTAATATATCATTGAAGAAGAAGATATCACTAATAGTTCATCGCCACCTTCCTCCTTCCCTTCAGCCAGGCCCGGACTGGGACCATTGGTGGGGGTGGGGGGGGGGGGGGGCGTCAGAAAACGGGGGGTCCGGGGGCCTCCCCCGGATAATTTTTGAAATTAGGTGCTTAAAAACAATGAAAACGCGTTTCTACGCTATATTGGCATATATAAAGAAGAAGAAATTCAGATAGGTTTTTATACGAATATTATGATTTTCGACTTTTGTTGACATTACACACGTCACCGCGCAGACGATGCGGATGACAGTGGATCGTATAAAGCTTTCGTATACACGGCAAAATATAAACAGTTGTTGGACATGTTCTACTTTAGGAAAATGTAATTTTTTTTCGAAAATGTAAACAAACATTACTAAGAACACAAAATTTTTTTTTTTTTTTACATGAGCTCCACACAGGAGGTCCTGAGGAAAATAATTTTCCTCAGGGCCTATGTCATCTTTGGGGATGCTGTGTGTAGGGTTTTTTTAAGGAAAGGAAGGAGAGGAGAGTTCTGGGAAGGAAAAGGGTTTAAGGGGTGGGTAGGAATCTGGGGTTCAGTATGTCCTGGTCATCCGCCTCCAAGACCTAGACAAACCTCACCCCATGAACCCGGGCACCCCTGCTAAATCACCAAACGTAGCGAACCACTTGGGGTGATCTGTGGCAGAGGTGTTGGTTATCCAATAAAGGTTCCCGGGGCGGCGGTACCCATTCCCGCCTCCCAAATTGAAAATAACTACTAACAAGACAAAAACTTCTTTTTGTACGTTTTGTGGGGCCCCTTCGGGGCCCTCTCGCGCCGGGGGCCCTCCGCGATCGCGGACCTGCGGACCTGGCCAGTCCGGGCCTGCCTTCAGCACTGCATTCAGCCTTACAACATACCCCGATTGGGGATGCCGTAGTCACACTTTCTCCAGTTAGAACTTGGGAGCAATTAGAACTCTAACGCTGTATTCATATATAAAAAAATACATGTCATCAGCCGAGTTACCGCCCAACCCCTCACAGCAACCTTTCCTGCCCAAAACCTACTGATTTTGAAAAATAAATATCAAAAATGTCACCGGAGACAGTAAAGTAAGTAAAATACGTACCTTTGCAACCTGTATATCGGCAAACACGTGTTTCGATAATATATTTCATCAATAAGTGTTCTGGTTGACAACGTTCCTACGTAAAATAATATTATATAGGCGGAATATATGTTAATTTTGTGAATGTATACTAATTTTGTGGGTAAATATTCCGGCCAGCTACAGGAGTCGGTCGCAACCCCGTATTTAGGATGACGGGGAGATATGGGTGGGTGAATTCGGGAGGCTAGTGGCATAGTAATGAAGGGAGTATACTTACATTCATTAGCTATCACTGTTTCGTAGATATCTTCTAGGTAGGCGTAGTTGCTACACGTACTGACATCGTTTGGTAATTTGTCTCTGAAAGAAAAATATAATTATTCAAATTAATTATTGTTAACCAATCAATTTAGTACAAATTCATCAGAATATCTATATTTATAAAAATTTAGGTTCCGTATGTTTGCGTTCGCTAATCTCGGAAAGTAATCGATGGATTGTTTAAAAAATTTTACAGAACATTGCATTTTAGCAGAAGACCATTTATACATACTTTTTTATTTGGAAGTCACAAAGGAAAAGAATAATTTTATGCGTTTTAAATTGACTCATAATTTGTCATATAAACAACGGAATGACAGTTCTAGACAGAATGATATTTTGCAGAAAAATGATTGTTAAATAAAATTCTATTTTTGAAAATATTTAAGTTGATAAATTTATTTAAAGTAGGTACTCCCCTAATAGTTTGATCGAATCAAGAATTTTAGATATTTTAAGTAGGTACCTATGTTAGATACCAAATTTAATATACATGAAAAATTGAAATTTGAATAAAATTGTAAAAGGTGGCACGCGGGCTGCATGTACTGGGATTGAATATATGGAACGCGGGAGGAGGGTTGGCGGGACGAGGGAGCGGTAAAGGGAAGAGGGAAGGAGGGGAAGGTGGAAGGCGAAGGCGAGAGGGGGGAGGGGAACCTGGGAAGGAGAGGGGAACCTGGGAGGGCGGAGGAGAACTCGGGAGAAGGGTTTGCGGGACGGAGGAAGGGGGGGGGGGAGTGGAGTGGGGAGAGGGAAGGTGGAGGTGACGAAGTGGGAACGCGAGAGGGGAAGAGGATGCAGGAGAAGAAGGGGAGGCGGAAGGGGAACGGGTCGAATGGGAAAGGACACTCAGGGAGAAACAATTTCTTTATTAAATGGCATAGCAACGCATGAAATAACGTGATATTGTAAAAGCCTTTAAGGTCTGAATAAATAAATAATTTAAAAAAAATTATACTACAGCATAGTCACAGCAGATATTCAATTAAGCAATGTGTCTTCTTGGAAAATGCACAGTTGCTAGACAATTTTTGTTAACTCCTCTAATAATTAAAATCAGACAAAGCCACAGCGAAGCGTGGTCGGGTTCAGCTAGTCATTTTATAATAATTTTATTGGTAGAGTACTATTAACAGAAAACCTCGCGTCCGTGTGTATGTTTCTAATTTTTATCCATCCAAATCAAAATTTCCTTTGAAGTCACAAGATTTGCAAGTGGATTAAAAATTATAAACCATATACGAGTATTTTATGTACCATTTTTATGAATTGGAATTTTAAATTTTCCAAAGAAACGTCACCATCTCCAAGACAGTTATTTTTTCAAACTTACTTTATGAAGGTAAGTACCATTCTCACCCACTCAGGCTGGATAAAAGACTTTCAATTTGGGAGGCGGGTAAGAGTACCGCCGCCCCGGGAACCTTTTATTGAAAAACCAACACCTCTGCCATAAGTAGTTCGTCACCACAACTGGTTCGATCGGGAGAGGCCGATTTGGTGAGACCCTTCGACCTCTCCAGCTGTCCTCTCTCGACCCATCGTCTCTAACCGCAGCGGGAGGGATGGATTTATACATCCGTCACTCCTGGATACACTGATCCACAAATTCCTATCCACCCCTTATACCCTTTTCCTTCCCACAACTTCCTCAAATTTCTTAATTTTTCTTTCCGTAAGAACCTTCTACAAAGTATTAGAAAACTTTAAAAAATTAATGAAATAGGTAAAGCCGTTCTGAAGTTATGGCGTGACCAAGGAAAACAGGAATTCATTTTTATACATATAAAATATATAAAAATCTATTGCTGTTCGTTTGTCTCGCTGAAACTCGAGAACGGTTGGGCCGATTTAGCTGATTTTGGTTTTGAAATGTTTGTCGTAGTCCAGGCGAAGGTTTAAAAGTTTGTAGGTTTTGGAAAAATTGCGAGGAAGATAGTAAAAACAACAAATTCATTTTCCCATGTAAACTGTTCTACCTACCTTCATGTCGATCATTTGAAGTTCGTCCCTTCGCGCTTCGGTACGGTAGACTCGGGTCCACTCGAATTGAAGTACGTATTAAATTAAGGGTTTTGAATCGACAACATATATCCACATTACTCGGATTATCGCGTATTTAAATTTTAACATTTTGATGGTTGTCATTGTTGGTTCGTTCAGAATAACAAAATTGCAAACGTCAGAAGGAAAGCAAACAAATTGTTGCCTTGGAAACCATGTTTTTTTTTTGAATAGGCAATTCACGAAAGAGGGGGAGGAGGATGGGGTGGAGGGGGTTCTAGGAGGGAGAAGGGGGAGGAAGGAAGGGGGGGGTAGTAGGAGGGCGGAGGGAAGGTCGAGGAGGGAGGGTTTTGGGGGAGGGGTGGGGGTGGGGGAGGGGGATGGAGGGAGGGGGAGAGCGATGGGGGGAATGGAGTGGGGAGAGGGAAGGTGGAGGAAGAACTTCAAACGTTTCTTCGTCAGAATAATGATTTAGTGAAAATGTTCAAAATGGCATTGGATCGCGTGCCATCAGACAACCATAATATTAAACGAAAAACGGATCTATGTGCGTTTGTTAATCTTTCACGCAAAAACTACCGATTGGATTTTAATGAAACTTTACAATAATATAGCTAATACATCAGAATAACATATACGAGCTCTGGCATTATGAAATTTGTATAAAAAAATTGCAATAGGTGGCTCGCGAGCTGTTTGAAAACTGAATGTATGGAATGCAGGAGCGGAGAGAGGAACTCGGGAGGGGGGTTCGAGGGACGGGGGAAGGGGGGGAGTAGAGTGAGAAGAGGGAAGGAGGAGGAGTGGGAATGCGAGGGGGAAGAGGATGCGGGGGAGGAAGGGGAGGAGGAAGGGGAGGAGGAAGGGGAGGAGGAAGGAGAACGGGACTAATGGGAAAGGACGCGCAGGGAAAAACATTTTTTTAAATTAAATGACATAGCAACGCATGCCGGGTACCAGCTAGTATAGATTAAATATCGAATTTGGTAAACAATTAGCCCGGATAGGGGAATATATATCAGAACCAAGTTGTGTGACATTCCATTGTATACGTGACAGTCGGTAAGTTTACGTACTCAACAGCGTCATTATTCGTATCATGCTTTGCTGTGACGAGCAAGATATATTATGCATAAATCTACCGATCTTTTATTATTAAACATTTTCTATCTCCGAGTCTGATGTAGATGCGACATCTCGGTATATTACATTAAGCGATGGTAATAATATGTGCCGGAGAATGTAAGTTCAAATTCCCCTTGATGCCTAATGGACCAGCCGTTAAACGCTCGCTCTGTAGGAACTGGTAATGGGTTCAACTCCGCGAACATTCAAATTTATATTGCAGAACGCGTCAGGTTTTAAATTCTTAATTCTCACTCCTAACGAGAGCTCTTAAGCTATTTTGTAAGGCAAATATTAAAATAAATAGGATTCACAACATTTAGACAGTGCCGGATCTACAAACTTTAACATGCAAATGGCGCCAACCTTACGTGGAAAGTAATCAAAAACGGATACTTAAAAAAACGGTCAATATTTTTAACGCCAGCATCTCTATAATGCTCCTGATTATGATACAAATATATTCAAAACAGGAGGGTACGCGCTGAAGACAATTGTATTATTTCTCTTCTTTATGTATACAAAAATGAATGTTACTTTTTTTGTCCAGTATGCGTTCCAATACCAGTCATCCGATTACGTTGAAACTTTTGTGATTTGTTGTGCGCACGCCCTTAAAATTTTTACGTATAATGGTGAGCTCTGGCGTTGTGAAATTATTTACTGTGTCATTAATTTATCCGATTGCGATGGGAAGTGGTCGCGGGAGGGGCATGGGAGCGGAAACGATGGGAGAGGATACGCAGAGGAGTGACGGAGGGTTAGGGGACATGGGAGGGGCAAAGTAGATATAGTAGCGGCAGGAGCTAGCAGGGGATAAATTTGGAAAATCCAAGCTTCTCATTCAGCTGCATGTCACATGCTCACTCGTCGAAAAACCTTCTGATTTATTCGTGTAATTACCAGAACGAAATGCAAAATATATTATGTATCCAAAACCCTTATAATTAAAACCCTTATTACACATACCTTACCACAAATAGAATTAAAACCCTTTCTTGCTACAAATACATCACACTGTTGACAGCTTTTAATCACTATGCGTGATGTAAATAAGAAAATAAATTCAAAATAATAAATAGTATATAATATTATAGTAAATAAATACAATTATTGGATATAAACTCTAGTACGTACATTAAAAGCAAATACGGATTCTAAAAAAGAACCGTGTCCAAGAGAAAACAAAATATAAACATAATGTTAACAGGTAAAGTGGTAATTATTTATTGTTCACTTCGATGTGAAGGTAATTTTATTTTAGTATAAAGGTCTATGCCCACTACACCGTTTCATCCCATGACCTACTATAAACGTATCAGACACGAAATAAACACGCTACGCCCTACTAGCCCACTAGAACGTGCTAAGACCGTATTATACCCGTACGTAACGGGTACAGTGACCGTATGATAACCGTACACACCGCGGTTAGTGTCCGTACCATCCCCGTTCAAATGTCTGTCTACCGCTGACGCACGTCTCACAGAACTGAACACAAAATACGAACTGACGGAGTGGCAACGCGGTTAGAACGGGGATCGTCGCGCGCCACGCACAGAGCGGACCGGCACCTGCAAAATATTGTCATCGAGAATTCGCCGTCAGTCCGGTCAGTACGTGACGGTGTTGGTCGGTGACGCGACGGGCTAGTGGGCAGCGTTTCATACTGATCGGTACAAATAATATTTTTTTGCATGCGCCGCTACGGTTACGGTCATGGTATGGAACGGTATAGTGGACATAGACCTTAAAGGTCTATGCCCATTACACCGTTCCATACCATGACCGTACTATGAACGTATCAGACACGAAATAAACACGCTACGCTCTACTATGCCCACTAGAACGTGCTAACACCATATTATACCCGTAATATACGTAAAGGTACTCTGCCCACTACACCGTTCCATACCATGACCGTAACCGTAGCGGCGCATACAAAAAAGTATTGTTTGTATCGAACAGTATGAAACGCTGCCCACTATCCCGTTCCGTTCCGTCGCGTGCCAGGCAGAGAGCGGACCGGCACCTGCAAAATATTGTCATCGAGAATTCGCCGTCAGTCCGGTCATGGTACGTGACGGTGTTGGTCGGTGACGCGACGGGCTAGTGGGCAGCATTTCAAACTGATCGATACAAAGAATATTTTTTTGCATGCGCCGCTACGGTTACGGTCATGGTATAGAACGGTGTAGTGGACATACTTGCTCAATTTGCGGATTATAACTTATTTAACGCATTCTTAATATGTATAGCCGAAGTAAATAATCTTTAACTTCGCATAATAGTCCTCCTAAGGTTTATTTAATATGCAAACAATGCTATACTGGAATGTTTTGACGATCACAAACTCTAATTTAGCGAAATCACTTGTAAAAACATAATTTCATAGGCTTTACGGTGCAAGACGATCATACGCCCCACTCATGTGCCCACATATTATATTATTGGTAAATATATTCGCATTACTAAATTAAATTAAGGCGCCAAATTATGATTTTTCGCCTTAGTGATAGTAGATCCGGCACTGCGTTCAAGTTACACTCGGACCGAAATCGCCCACGAAAATGGGTTCAGGGCATCGATTTTGTAATTGGCGTGAATGCTTTTCAAGTTAATCGTCTAACGCAGAGGTCGGCAAAGTGCGGCTCCGGAGCTGCATGCGGCTCTTTGGCCCGTTAAGTGCGGCTCTGGCACTGTAAATGTCTATGGACAGACGCGCAAGATGCTTTTGCCAAAGATTTTGAAAGGGAAACATTATTTCATTTTCCGAGTCTGCTAAAGAATCGCAACAAAAATAATTCCTCCATTGACACTATTTCAAAACAACCATTTTCAACATAAGGGATGCGTTTCACACCAGGTTCCAGGAATTTAAAAGCAGCAGAGCAACTTTATGGCATTCGTCAAACACGCTCATGCTCCGATAACAGATTTGAAACTTTCTCCTTCAGGCATTGACATGGGTAACTTTGAAGTACAATTGATGGATTAAAAAAACAAGGAAATGCGGAGCTCTAAATATGAACGACTTTGTGTTGATTTGGAAATATTGGAGAAGAACAAATGCGAGCTTAGTTCACAACCCAAATGGTCTGCTTTGAAAGACCCGGAGAAGGAAGACAAGATCATCTTCAATGCCTGGAATAGTCTCACTCTTACGATCTGCTGGAAAAACTCGCTTTTGCTGTTCTTTCCCTTTTCGGGTCTACATATTCATGCGAACAATTTTTTTCAATCATGAACTTTATCAAGAGTAGGTAAACTGAGAAGTCATCTTATTGACGAGAACCTGAAATCGTGCCTAAAATTAAGAATAACAACATAAAAACCTGACTTACTCAAACTTTCCAAGGAGGATTCAATGACAAGTGTCAGTCATTGTCATGATTTAAATTTATGGATTCCTTATTTACATATTATTTTTTAATCAGTGAATAAAATCTTTATTAAGTATGAAATCAAGTTTTATTCAGCGTATCCGCAATTTAATGAAGTGCAATAATAAGTGTTTGCTAAATAAATAAACAGATTTGGCTCCCAGAACCTTTTTGAATCCTTGTAATGTACATATTTGGCTCTTTGGCTAAAAAGTTTGCCGACCCCTGGTCTAACGACATGAAAGCCATGATAGCAAATTGGAGTGATAAAAGAAGAACGAAGACATTTTTTCAGCGCTGTAAGAAAATGCAAAGCAAGAATTTAAACAATAAGGCCAGCATCCATTTATTCTATTGATAGCATAGTCTAAATTTTTAAATCGTGAGATCACCGTCTGAAGTTTATCAGCTGAGAATTCACTATTTTGAATTAGCCAATACAAAAGAAGATTATTAATTAATTAGACTATGTTTAGAAAAGGAAGTAATTAAAACCATAAAAATCCGAAAACTTCAATATCTTGGACACGTGATGAGACATCCAGAGAAGTATGAGATCTTGCATCTCATAATGCAGGGAAAGATTGCCGGAAGACGGGGCCCTGGAAGAAGGAGAACCTCATGAAAAACCTGAGACAGTGGTTTGGCCAGTCTACCGTGGAGCTGTTCCGGGCCGCAGTAAACAAAGTCCGCATAGCCAACATGATAGCCAACGTCCGTTGAACGGACAAGGCACAAGAAGAAGAAGATGTTTATAATTTAGTTAACAGTAACTTAATGGCGCGAAATTGAGTAATCTGGAAGTATGTTGCCTGTTGTATGCTGATGATGCGGTGCTGATATCTAACAGTATGGAAGATCTACAGTCTCTCGTGTGAAGGATGAACGAAGTATGTATGAAGAATGAGTTAATGATGAATGTAAGTAAATCTAAAGTCATGGTGTTTGAAAGAGAGAGTACGAAAACAGTATGCAATATAGTTGTGAATGATGAATACTTAGAGCAGGTGGATGAGTTTGTTTATTTGGGAAGTATGTTTACGAGAGATGGGAAGGCTGATAGAGATATTGAAAGAAGGGTGAATGCAGGTAACTCTATTAATGGAGGACTGAACGCCGTTGGCACCAACAAAAAACTGTCCAAAGACGCGAAACTAGCCGTCCATAATGGAGTACTGGTACCTACCCTGATGTATGGCAGTGAGGCATGGAACTGGCAGAGGAAGGATGAAAGTAGACTGAACGCTGTAGAAATGAGATCCCTGAGGCGTATGTGTGGTAAAACCATGTACGATCGTGTGAGAAATGTGGAAATCCGCAAAGAATGCAAGGCTGATGTAAGCGTAATGAGTAAGATCAAGAAAGGAACGCTCCGATGGTTTGGGCATGTAGAGCGAATGAACGAGGAAAGGAGTGTAAAGAGAATATATGACGCAAATGTGAATGGTAGAAGAAGTCGAGGACGCCCAAGAAAGACATGGCATTACCAAATGAATCAGATTCTTGAGTCGGGCCATGTCAAGAGTCAGAATAATAGAAGAGAATGTATGAGACGTTGTATGAATGTAAACGAGGCAAGGAATGTGTGCCAAGACGGGGATGTTTGGCGGTCCGTCCTCTCTGCCTACCCCTGCGGGGAAACGGCGTGATGGTTAGTTAGTTAGTTAACTTAATGATTATGATCATACATTAGATCTGGATGTGCAAGAAATTTTTGAATTGTTCTAAACAGACATACATAAATACTATGATAATTGGTTATATAAAACCTGGAATATAATATTCATTTTAAAAACTTGTAAACATAATGCAGTCAAAACAATACATTTCTAAAATTATATATGAATTGTTTTGTGTTTAGTTCGCAGAAATCCCTTTATTTTTTTTAAATTTTAAATTTAATTTAATAATAATAAGTTATTATCAAGTTCTGCAAATATTTTAGTATTAATTTTTGTTACAGCTGTTTCGACTTTTTGTAAGTCGAAACAGCTGTAACAAAAATACATAAGTACTAAATTCTTACAGAACTTGATAATAAGTTTTTGTTTATTAAATTTAATTTTAATTAAAATGATATGTTTATTTCGAATTAAAAAATTTGAATGCTTATTTCATCACCTTTTTTTAGTTTTCGGTACGTTCAGAAATATTTCATATGTACATATATTCTGACAAAGTATGCCCCCTAAGGGGTTAAGTAGACTCCTTACAACGCAAAATTTCATGCTCGTAATAGCTCCGAGTAAGCCTGGCTTATAAATGAGTTTTCTTGTTGTACTGATTTAGTACCGAGTGACTGGCAGGCTGCACAAGCTCAAGCCCAAACTTTCCTATGAAAATGATGCATTATTATTCCCAGCTGCTGTTAACCCATCGGATATTTTAAAACTTTGTCGACTAGTGAAATGATTGTGAGATTCGCGATTTATTTAGAAATATTCCCGTTTGTCATTAATTTTCAAATAATTTCACTGATTTTGATAGCAGGTAAAAGTCTTTCAGAATTTAATATTACAAACGGGCATATGCAATTTAAAATATTTCATTTAAAGAGGACGCATTTTTTTTAACAATGGATTTTTTCTTACCACTTGTTTTTTTAATTTGTAAAAATATCACTTTTATTTTAATACTAAAAACACAAATAATTACACTTCAATTACCATAGACATATAGACCAGAACATACAGATGAGGGGTAAAACTATGGGGGGCGAAGAAAGGAAAAATGACCGTGATTCGTTAAAAAATCAATCTGACACATAGACATCCAAATTCAATAGACGAGAACTTACAGGTAAGGGGAAAAATCAACTATGGCGGTACGAAGAGGGGGAAGATGACTCTGATTGGTTTAAAAATTAATCTGACAGTATATAGGCATCTCGCATTATAATATCGCCATTTAGTTCTTAAAAATAACATCTGCTTTTTAATGAATAGACCTTTTTATGTGGGAGCGCGAATTGCTCGCTACGTTATTAACATATTTGCGAAGTCTGAATAAGCAAAGTAAAGTTCGCATCTTTTCACAGACAACTATTTGGTTGCCGTATTTAGTTAAGACACTTTTACAAATGTTCCATAATTTACTTACCCCTGTAACCAGCGAGTTTTACGTCGCAGCTGTGTGTGAACACGCCCTCTGAGCGTTAACACGTGTTCACACACACAACTGTAATATGCGTGGGATGGCGTATTTCGGCATATTGCTCGCTGTACATTCCCAATCGGAATTATATGGCGAGCGATATGCTGAAATACGCCATCCCACGCATATTACGGCTGTGTGTAAACACGTTCATGATAGTATATATTACAAAACTGATAATATAATAATATAATTCGAATAAGCTTAAAATAAAGTAAAATAATGCTTCCCTATGGAATGTAATACGACAATTTGGTTTATTCTCCTTTTCACTTCTATTTTTACACGTTTTCATAGCACAAGCTACCATTTTTGCCTTGTTATTTCGTAAAATGTACTATGTGACTTCGGCGCTGGTCAGAACAAGAATGATGACGTCACGTTTTTAGATTCAAGGGAGGCGGCTCTCGTAAGCCCAGGCGGTTCCATGGAACCGTTATGGGGAGGGGGAAATAATACGCTTTTATTACTTAGGGCAGGTCCATATATTCCTACGTCCGTGATCTGACAGTATATAGGCATCTCGCATTCAAGGGCGGCTGGTTGAACAGTGTGTTTGTGTGCAGCACTGGTAAATTATATCGTCTAAAATTAGTTTATAATATCTTACCGAAAAATATAAAATCTATGAATTTCATTAAAAATATCACCTACCAATATAATGCATAATATAATATGAATCAGGGAGAGCAAATTCTCAAAGTTCCGCGCGAATTTACCCTGTCCGGTGTGCAGGCCCATTGCAAGTGGAACGAATTGTGTTTTTGTATCGAATATCCCAAACACAGCGCAACACCGGCCATATGTATGAAAAATTAAGCAATATTGGTGTGCCACCCGACGGCCTTTATCATAGAAACTTAAATTTGGATTTAAGGCCAAAATACTTAACCAAACTGAATAATTCTTTTTTTAATCAAAAGGTACAGCAAATACCTAAATTTTACATATATTTGCTTTTTTATTGATTGGTGTTTTAAATTATAAAACGCAAATCATTGGAATACAATTTTTTCATAGGTGACTTTGACAATTTTGCCCTCGTGCTGTTTATACATTGTTTATAAATACTGTTTGTATCCTGCTTAAAATGAAATATAAAACTAACTAACCAACCATCACGCCGTTTCCCCACAGGGGTAGGCAGAGAGGACGGACCGCCAAATAACTCGGTCTTGGCACACACTCTTTGCCTCACTCACATTCATACATCGTCTCATACATTCTCTTCTATTATTCCGACTTTCGTCATGGCCCGACTCAAGTATCTGATTCACTTGCTCGTGCCATGTCTTCCTCGGGCGTCCCCGACTTCTTCTACCATTAACATTTGCATCGTATATTCTTCTTACACTACTTTCAAATTTATTTTATTTTATGAAACATTTTATTTTATTTTATGAAATATAAAATAAAATAAATTAAACATTGTAAAAAAAATATTTTTTTGTGTTGAAATTTAAGATTTAGTGTTTTTATTTTCTTAGTACCGAAAAATAAAAATTTTAATTAAAAAGCGATATGTAGAAGTTTTCGCACGTCGAAAACATCTTAAAATAGATCTTCTCTCCTAATAAGATCAGTGGGATCATTTTTACCTATGGTTGCTTAGTAATCGTTATCTCATAGTTACGGATTATCAGTGAACCACCACGTTTTCAGGGCAGCGGCCGCCACTGCTCGCATTATAATATCATCATTTAGTTCTTAAAAGCAAAATCTGCTTTGAATGAATAGACCTTTTTACACGGGAGCGCAAATTGCTTGCCACGTTAATAACATATTTGCTAAGGCCAAATGCTCGCCCCAAAAAGATTCGCCCCAATTCACATAGCAATATTTTGTTGCCGTGTTTAGTTAAGGCACTTTTACAAATGTTTCATAATTTACTTACCCCTGTAACCAGCGACGAGCACACTGGAGAACCGCCCACATTCGCTATGTCCATATAATATGTGGGTTAAATGTATAGCACAAGCTACCGTTTTTGGCGTGTTATTTCGAAAAATGTATGAATGTTACTTCCGCGCTGTTCAGGACAGTGGAGGTAATCCACCTCTTACCCGCCCTGGTATAAGTAACTGATGGTTACTCCTTCAAGGCTCTCGCAAGATTCTAATTTTTTTGTTAAACGAAGCTACATTTATTTATTTTGAATGAATCTAGACCTCCAGTGTCCATGCATACGTTGTTAGTAAGCAGTATGCAAGTGCTTAACAGGAAAAACAAAATGCAAAAAATAGGTTAGTAAGACAAAGATATAATAAACAGGGCAAAAGAAAAACCCATTCATGAGGCTCCATGAGGCGGCATTGCATCTGTAAAAACCCGCAAGCACCTGCATAAAATAGAGAAAATAAGTAATACAATAAATCTCAAATCAATTGGCAAGTACCAACAAAAAATGTGAATGGCTTTCGGTCTGATCATAAACTACACTTAGCTTCCGTGTCCCTTAGCTAACCACTCAGTGAAGCCTCAAAGAATGCGCTTTTCAGGACAAGAATGATGACGTCACATATTTTAGATTCAAGCGAGGTTCTCTCCCCTCCCCATGGAGCGAGCTGGGTCCAAGGCGGAGCTCTAGCCGGCTCCATGGGGAGGGGGAAATAATACGTTTTTATCACTTAGGGCAGGTCCAGATATATTCATATGTGACACTTCACTCTTCGCTTAACTTTTTTTTTAAATTTCACAAGTTTTGACAAATCTTTCCAAAAGTGCAAGTGGCGGTCGATGACTCTTTGAAATATATTACTTCTAGCTCAACCGGCGACGCGTTGCTGTGACTAACGAAACACAACGCCATTTACTGGATGGTTTCCCAATCTAGATAACCAAGTGCTGTGTCGATAAATTAACTCACACCGCCATCAGTTAGAAACTTATGGAACTTACAAATAATTACAAAGCATTGTCCTATAACAAACATTTAATGTACATTTAATTCGCAATGTTAAATATTGAGGTCTATAATCGAGTTAAAAAGTATTCCATCTTTAGGTTGGGCCAAATTACACACAGATAGCCAATTTTCATAAAAATAATTAGTTTTGGAGCCTATCTTGTAAGAGATTTTTATAAATGGTTAATTTTTAAAAGTTAATTTATAGCGCGATGTTGCTTCTTTCTAATATCTAATCATGTATCTCACAGTAAACAAAAGGAGATAGAACAACTTTTCTGTCTCAGTTTTGGTCGTAAAGGGCGCAAAACAGACTACTGCTATCTACTGTATACTAACGGCACAATCATACCCGAGGGGTTAAGCTCTATCCTTGGAGAGGATACGCTTTTGCAAAATTACACTGGCAGAAAAATGGCGTGCTTATGGTCTGATAATTTTAAATCCAAATATTCTTTGCTGAACGAAAAAATCTTGCAACATAAAATAAAGATGTAAATTGACTCAAAGAAAAAAGGTTAAACATATTTATAATTCCGTAATACGTGACATGTATTATTTATCTTTAGGTGTAGTAACAAAGCTAGTATGGCAATAAGATATTATAATATAATGGGTAGAAAAGGACTTTTGGTTGTTATTTTAGTTAATATAATAAAGTAATGGAGTCTCTTTGATAGATACGAGTATATTATTATTGGGAATATTATGTTTGGATATGAATATCAAATATAGTTAGAGAGGGATTTGATCACGGTGTAAGATTAGATGAAAATGTGTTTTGGTAATGATAATTTAATACTTTATTAAGTGAAATTGAGCACAGCGGAGGGGTTAGGTGAATAAAGAATACATTGACTGATACGCAATCATGTATTCCATCAAGAAAACATAACATGAAATATAATATGTTATAATACGAGGGTTGTCCAAGAATTAAAGATTTGTACTTGTTTTCGGCGACGCTGACATTATATCTAAAATATGGCGGCACTAGCGTAGCGCGGCATTGGTGGCTGCTTCAATGCGATCTTGATTGGTAGCTGCTTCAGTGCGATATTTTCATCCGCTTGAGATGGACGCTCCGCTGTTGAATTCCACCGCCTGCCAGATGCGCTCATTGAATCGTTTTCTCAACTAGGAGTGAGTGCGCCCTGTTGAAGTTCGTAAGCTCTCAATTTTGATCCCGGGCGTCAGTAAGTCCACCATACAAACGCCTTTGAGGGTAAAATGGCGTATGCAAAATGCGTGCTCGTTGGGCTCCCAAAATGCTGAAGAGAACATTCGTCTGGAAAGCGCTCGGGTCTCTATGAACCATTTTTCCAACCAGGGCGAGATTTTTCTTGGTTTGAAAAATGGGTTCACCACTTAACCCCGGATTCAAAAAGGCAATCAATGTCTCGATTTGCATCTATTTTTTCATCTGAAGGAACATTTTGCCGGAAAACCTTTGGAGACTGACTAGGACGCGGAGGTAGAGGTGAAAGCATCTTGGGGGCGAGTTCTACAACAAGGAATCAAAGACATAGTGCCAGGGCTCACCAAGTGCATTGATCGGAACGGGATGATGTCGAAAAGTAATGGGGATTTCCGATTTGTACCTAAAATGTCCCATGATTTTTTTGTAAATATAAAATTTGAAAGGTCTTTTATTCTTGACAACCATCGTATGATCTCTTTTTATATTTTGGATATGTTCTTGAGAACAAGTTTGGTAGAAAATTAATTTCTCTCAAAACATTTATGATCGATTTATTCTAATTATACTTGTACATTAAAAGGTGTCCGGGGGGTTAAATGTACTAATTTCGGGAGGTGATTCTACAATCTACATCATAGATTTTTAACCTTTTTTTTCCCACCGCCCACCTTGAGAATATTTTTATTTCTAGCGCCCCCTAACTCGTGAATCCGAAACAGCAATTGACCACAACCCGGGAGGGGGGGCGTAACGGGATACCCCGACAGGATTACATTTGCCACAATGGAGGGGGCGTAATGGGATAAAGAAAATACTTTAAGGTGTGACGTAATTTATGGATAGCCCCTAACGGGATGGGATGGGGCAAGATAGGATGGGGTGGGATGGGTTTCTCTGGATCTCCTACCGCCCCCCTGAAATCTTAAACGCTCCCCAATTTTCACTTGGTCTTCTACCGCCCCCCTGAAGGTCTGAAACGCCCCCAAGGCGCGTTATCGACCACGTTGAGAACCTATGATCTTCAATATTCTACATGATAGTAGAAGTTAATAAGAAGAGTAAGTGGTTTTTTTTAGAAAAAAAATTAATTGTTTTTATGGAAAACTAAATATTCTTCTATGGAAAAATACTTTTGTAAAAATCAATTGGAATTTTGTAAAGTCATCATCTCATTGAAATTAATCATTTTTTTATTGAAATATCTCTTATCATACTCGTAATAACTTTTGAAGCTTATGCCCATCAATATAATATACATCACTGAAGAAGAGAATAATACTAATAAATCAAAACTAAAATATAAAAATAACCAGACAAAAAATAGGTTTCTGGCGCAACGGGGACTCGAAGGGTTATTCCAATAAAAAAATGAATATTCATTTAGACTTTTAGAAAAGGTAAAAAGGTATCCAAAAAAAATTTATCTCAGACACAATCTGGGTTACGAACCAAAGTTCTACACAACTCTGTGATCATTTAAAAAGGTAGCAGTCAAAAACGTGGGTAAAATTAGTCGAATATAATACTGATAATTCTGAATTTGAGATATAAGATCAAAAAAAATGACTTAAAAATAAGAAGTCCTAACGACCGTGTTGGTTAAGGCATTTGTTTCGGTAAAACAAGAGATCCTCGGTTTGAATCCCAGATGCGACCGTTTATTTTTTATTTTTCTGTGTCTTGTTTTTTTTTCGTATGTTCTTATAGGAGCTAAACGTCACAAAATTTATAAAATTGGGAAGACTTCGGTGGCTGGGTCATGTGGAGAGAATAACCGAACATCAAGCACCAAAGTCCCTGATGAACTCAAGACCAATAGGGCGAAGGAGCCTGGGAAGGCCAAGACTAAGATGGAGCGACAACGTCCTCAAAGACATATCTATCTTGGATCTTCCAAACTGGAGAGAGCTGGCACAAAACCGAGATGAGTGGAGGAAGACTCTTGAGGAGGCCAAGACCCACCAGGGGTTGTAGAGCCAATAGTGATGATGATGATGTTCTTTAAGATTTATTAGCATCATCTTCTTCTCCAAAGACAATTTATTATTTTTCAAACTTTCTTCAGACGGGTAGGTACCGTAATAATAATTATTCTGATTTGACAGCTTATAATAGGAACTTTGCAATGATGAAGATCTTGCATCTCAAAATGCAGGGAAAGAATGCCTAAAGACGGGGCCCTGGAAGAAGGAGAACATCGTGGCTGAAAAACCTCAGATAGTTGTTTGGCCAGTCTACTGTAGAGCTGTTCCGGGCCCCGGAAACAAAGTTCGCATACCCAACATGGTAGCCAACGTCCGTTGAGCGGGCAGAGCACTGTTCATTTCGTTGATTTTTTGAAGGTGTGCATTTTTTTTTTTACATTAGCTCCTCACAGGAGGCACCGAGGAAAACAATTTCCCTGGGGGCCTATGTCATCTTTGAGGATGCTGTGTGAAGGGTTTTTTAAGGGAAAGGAAGGAGAAGAAGATATGGGAAAGAAAAATGTATGAGGGGTGGGTAGGAATCTGGGGGTCAGTGTGGCCAGGAGTGACGGACACATGAATCTATTCCTCACACTGCGTTGCAAGGCGAAGGGTCGGGAGAATCCGGCTTAAGAGGTCAAAAGGCCTCCCTCAATCAGTCTCCTCCGATCCAGCCCGCCACGCAGTGGTTGGGCACACATATCCGCCACCAAGACCTAGACAAACCTCATCCCATGAACCCGGGCACCCCTGCTAAGTCACCAAACCTAGCGAACCACTGGGGGTGACCTGTGGCAGGGGTGTTGATTGTCCAATAAATGGTTCCCGGGGCGGCGGTACCCATACCCGCCTCCCAAAATTAGTTAATTAGTGATTTAGTATTGGTAAACAATATATGTTGAATACGGAAAGAATTCGTTCATTTAGTTTAACGTTCGTTTGGTTTGTTCGTTCATTTAGTTTATTTGTTAAATGGTAAACAATATCGGCGACACCCGGAAGCTCAGTCCTACCTAGTAAAAACTGCAGATAGCACATCTATTATATTTCAATATCTTTGGTACTATCCATCATCGCGGAACCAGCAAACCGAATATAACAAATAAATTAACAAATATAAGGTGAAAATAAAAAATGCCGAGCTAAAACAGAACTTCGCTAAGCCCAGTAAATAATTATTGAACAAAATAATTGTGTAACTTCTATGACCAGAATTACGAATAAACCTCCTACTTTCTCGCATTTATCTTCGTGCCAAGCAATGTACCTTTTTGAAATCATATCTAACATTTTCTTCCAATGTATTAGCTGTCAATTCCACAAAAATTTTCAATCTTCAAAGCCTTTTGTGCTTGACATTCACGGAGATGATATCAGAATGCAATTCGGATGAACAGGAGTTGCCTTTGGAGGCACATGACGTCAGGATATTATTTTTCCAATCGACAGCTACACAGATACAAAAATTTATGTGAATTTCTACAGTAACTACCTAACTGTTCAATCGATAATAATATTGGCAACTCTCAAACGAAAAATCTGAAAGAAATCCAGAAAAATGTTCGGTCGCATCTAGGAAATGAGCCCAAGACCGTTGCCTTTCCGGGGTTTTGCTCTACCACAAATTATTCGACCATATGTTTGTATTGTAAAATTCGGACACATATAACTGGATCATGTTGCAACTATGAACTACTAACATTATGTGATTTGAGATTTTCACGGCCAAAAGAATTAAAGTGATCTATTTTTGGTGTATTATTCCGCGTTGGGCTACTTACTTCTTCAGCCAAAATTTTGAACAGCATTACAGTGTCCATTGTCAGGGCATAATACCCCAAAAATTTATCCTACACTTATAACAAAGTCAATGGATGCCGTGAATTAAAAATAATTTAAAAAAAACATAGATTTATTAACCCAAGACACTATCTACTTTGCAAATTAAGAGGGCATTACCAGAGAAAACCGGAAATACGTCATTTACAAAAAAGATTTTAGACGTATTGACCTTTTTCCACAAAAAATTATAAATGGATTTCGAAAGATTGTTCTTTTATCTAGCATTCGCATGGAATACATTTTGAGAATTTTTTTTAATTTTTAGTATAATAAGGTTATTCCATAGGTCGTTGGGAGATTTATTAAATTTTCAAAAAAGATTTTGTATTATACCACACCCATTTCAAATAATATAATCATGCAGTAAAATAAATCAATACATTATCTAGCAAACGCAGGTTTTAGAATTTTAATTTTAGTTTCAATAAAATTATTAAAAAATATGTACGTACATGTGTTTCTTGACGAAAATTGGTCCATTTGTGTATTTATTTGCGCACTTACAAACTAATATATTTCAGATTTTTTAACATTCTTATTAAATTTAGACATTATTGAAAAATGATAAATATCTACTTATAATCAAAAAATAATTACAAAAAGTACATTATTTTAATAGTTTTATCACCACGCCTTTCAGCATTTTTGGATGAAGGTATAAATTAAAGCTAATTTGGATTGAAATAAATATTGAATTATAATTTTAAAAAGCTGGTACGGAGAATAATTAATCTTTCTCATTGTAACCGCCCTGCCCGATCGTAAGAACAACTTCCGACGAAATGTGGATTTTCGTCCGCTGGCTGGTTAAACGCTCTTAAAAGTTTTTCAATATAAAATGTTTTGTTTGTTCATTTATCCATCTCCAAAGGGGGTTCCATGCCAACTCAGAATCAAGTCATCTCAACACCTCTTTGAAATGCCATTAAAAGCTATGAAAAATAGCCGAACCTAATCTAACATAACCTATTTAACTATTTTTTTTCATATAATTTTTTTCTCGTTGAATGACTTTTCATAGGAGGTGTTAAGTTTATTTCATTCTGAGATGTCCTGTCACCTCCAAAAGGATATAAGAACACATCATTTAATTAAAATCCAAGGAAGACCCTGAACGCAGAGAACCCTCGCTTATTACACACGGCATTTGAAATTCACAAAAACCAAATTAATATTCATAAAGACGGTACTGAAATAGTTCTTGGTATTCGGTAATTGACGGCTACGTTTAAAACTAAACGCAGAAAACCCAATTCAATTACTGTGTAATACCAGCTCTTGATTGGAGCTGACAACACGGTATCGCATCTAAATACACTTCACTACAATATTTTAGATAACAATTTTTTTCCTACCGATAAAACACAAGGCCTCTAAGTCTATAACAGCCAGGTAATATTTTGAAAACTCACATAAGGTAAAAATTGCGAGGTGCAAATGACGCCGTTCTATTTGTATGAAGAACAGTAGTTTTAAATTCAGTAAATTTAAACGATTCACCTCTTCAAGGCATAAAAGAATCTAGAAAATGAAAAAAAAAATCAATTACACATCTGCCTTGGTGATGGATACCTAGTGTAATTCTGTCCGAAACGTTGGTTAAAGAATGAGGAAGTGCAACAAGGCACAACAACCCAAAAATAAATCACGATTATACTTTTGGTCGTCAACATCCTAAATCACATTCGTTATATTTGTAGGTTTAATAATCTTAAGGCCGGATTTTATTATTAGATGTACCTAATTCTGATTATTATTTTTGTTCCCATTTGGTTTCGTTTTGTCGACAAGCCTAATGAATTAAATCAATGCCTCCCTTTGAATCCTTCTCAAGTTTAACGTAATTCGTAAGTTTCTCATATTAATTCCTTCTTCATGTTGTTATAAATATTTTACGTAAATTCGATGGCTTAATCAAATTTAATATAACATGTTAACATTTGGCATTCAACTTTATCAAACAACTCAACAGGTATTTTATGAAATTAATTAATGACATATATTTTGGTACAAATAGGATTATACTGGTACACATAGTTTCAACAGCCTTCAACAGATGTCATAAGGATTGATTACTGTATGTAGTTTTTAGGTGTCTCAATAGATTGCAGTTAAGTAGTACCTTAGAAGAGTGTCGGCTATCGTAGTTCGTGCCTAATGCAGGAAGGTTACGGATGTAACCGATGATACATGAAAGACAGCTGGGCTCCCAGAGTGTTTGGTTCCCCAGCTTCAGAATAACTGTGCATTTCATTTAGTACGGATATCTGGTCCAGTTGAATATTAATTGTAAACCTTGCGATAATGTAAATAAAGGGTCTTGTAATCTCTACGAACCTCAATTTTTATTTGAGTTTTACCAAACATACGGGTGTAATATAAATATATATATATTTTAAGTTAACTCCACGCTGGAGGCCCTGAGGAAAATAATTGCCCTCAGGGTCTATGCCGTCTTTGGAGATGCTGTTTCTTTTTGAGGAGAGGAAGGAGTGAACATGGATCTTGAAGAGACCCATGTTGCAAGAGGGAGGAAACACAGAGGCCGGCAAATCTTGTGACTAATATCAACAGTGTACAAATATAGGGCGCGTGTTTGGCGTGTTTCCCTGTGACCATGCACCGGTGCCGAGGGAATCAATATCGCTAGTTCCTCGGAGCATCGGTCATTTTTATACCGGTAGAACAAGGACAGCATTCCCACCTGACACCTGTGCTCTAAAGATTGCTATCCGTTTGTTAAGTTAGGAGAATCTATCAAACTATATTTGTTAGAATCCGACAAAATCTATATTTGTTGAAATCCGACAAAATCTACGAGTGTTAGAATCCGACAAAATCTATATTTGTTGGAATCCGATAAAATCTGTATTTGTTAGAATCCGACAAAATCTACATTTGTTAGCGTCATTGATAGAGCTCCATAAACATTAAAGAGGATTATTTTTTGGATATATCTAATGTAAGCCCAATTTTCAAGGCTGGAGACAAGTCTGATATAAGGAATTACAGACCAGTAGCTGTACTGTCAACCATACCAAAAATATTTGAAATGATTATTTACAAGAACTTACATCACCGAATTATGCCATTTCTAGGAGAGAACCAACACGGTTTCATGCCAAGAAAATCCACGGTTTCAAATTTGTTAACATTTTCGCGATTGGTGGCCGTTGGACTGGACTCGAGACACCAAACAGATGTAGTGTATACGGATTTTTTCAAGGCTTTTGATCGAGTTGATCATGATATTTTATTACTTAAAATGTACAAATTTGGTTTCGATCAACAAACACTTATATTCTTCGCGTCCTATTTAAAAGCCAGAAGTCAATATTTAATAATAAATGGACATGAATCTAAACAATTCCCGGCGTTATCAGGTATTCCCCAAGGTTCAAACCTTGGTCCTTTGCTGTTCCTTATACTTATAGATGACATCCAGGTTTGTGTAAAATATTGCAAATGTCTTCTATTTGCAGATGACCTCAAACTTTTGATGGAAATTATCTGTTACTATGACTGCTTAAAAATGCAATCTGACCTTGATGCTATTGCAGAATGGTCAGTAAAAAACAAATTAGAATTCAATATAAAAAAATGTGTAACTATGACATATACCCGCTCCCAGAAGCCCATAGTTTTTGAATACAACATTAAAGGGAAAACATTATGCCGAGTCAATAGCTTTAAAGATCTCGGTATCGTCTTTGATCCCAAACTGACATTCTCGGATCATATATCACGGCTCACTCCAGCGTGCTACAAACTCCTGGGTTTCATCATCAGAATATGTAAGCAATTTGATGACCCAGATGCAATGATAGCTATGTTCGATGGAGTCATAAGAAGTAAGCTGGAGTATGCTAGTGGTGTGTGGACTCCGCACCAAGCTAAATATATTAATATGCTAGAACAAATTCAGAAAAAGTTCCTTAGGTATGTCTATATGCGGATGAATGGAACGTACCCGAGATTCATGCACCATATGGAATAACTTGAGGCAACAGTTAGATTTAGCTTGGAAACTAGACGTTATGCAAATCTTGCAATTCTTAGTTTTAACATAATCCATAATCGTATTGACAGCCCATTCCTCTTGGAATGTTATGGCTTATACGTGCCTGAAAATTTCAGCCGTAGTCGTCGACACGACTTGTTCAAAATACCATACGGCAGAACAGATGTTCTAGCACAGCATAGCATGACAAGAGGAATGGTGCTGTTGAACAAAATATCGGAAACACTAGATATATATAACTCTTCTTTAGATAGCCTTAAGATTTGTTTGTATAATAATCATCTTCCTAGGTGTTAAGACTGTCAAAATGAGAAAATTGTACGGTAATTGGATAAAAAATCTATTGTACAATTAAAAAAAAAATAATAATAATAAAATCTTATTAACATGTTGAACGACAGCTTATCTTCAAGGATACCACTAAAAATCGTTTCTCTGAATATAACAAACTATTTTGGGAAACTATATGTGGTAGACAGCCATAGAAAATCAGACAAATTTTACAGCTGATTCCGTATGGAATCTTTTCCGTATCCACAAAGATACAAAATCGCTCCTCAGGATTTCATTTTGACAAATATATATTACATTGCAAATATTTATTGCGCTCGGCGGCATTAGTGACACCGATATTACTCAAATGAAGAACATTATGACAATACCTTAATTTGGTTCGCAGCTGCAGAAAGTTTTTTTGTTGTGAGTTTTTCCTTCCTTCAAAAATTATTTAAAAATTTAATATAAATCTTTCGGCGAAAAACTTTCCCCTAGATTTGCAATGATACGAGCATATATTAAATAATTAAGGTTTCTTATACGCCGAGCTGTATCGGAGATGGTGGGACGAAGGAAGTTTTATTAAAATTCTGCTGAATAAATTTCCACATACTTAACGTGCACTAGAAAGGCGAACATTTCAGGATGTCATATCCAAAGTAAGCAATATAGGCCTAGTAATCGATGATAGCCATTGATTGAGATATCAATGGGTAGGTTTTGCGATAAGATTAATCAGTTTTCATTTCAGTTGAATGTTTATGTGCTTGTTGTGATTGATTTACCATGTGATTATGCAATGGATGCAATAAACACTCCGTCATATTATATTGAAAGGTATTCAAAACACAAATAAAAACCTTTTTAAACGACCTCAAAATGGAGACAGAACTTTCGACTGAGTGAACTGATATTGATGATTCTTTTTTTATTTAAAAGCTGGTGCTTTCCGTGTGGTCCCATTAAAATTTTGTCTAGTTCTGACAATGGAATCCATGAGAAAACCATATAAGTCTTAAATTTACATTAAGTATGTGCGCGACAAATGGACGAATAACTGAATATCACGCCAACTGATTTCATGATTCTTTTTTTATTGGAAAGGATGTACTTCAAGGGTAGTTTAATGAGAGTTTGGTTAGGTTGTGATTATGGGATCCATGACAAAGTAAAGGAACTTTTCAATTCTTAGGAGCAAATTAACGATATTCGGCCGAATCTTTTATAGGCTGTCCGGACCTTTGAGTCATCTGCCGTAACGTCGTAATGGTCAAGTAATGTCTGTATCATATGAGCAGCATGTTTAGTACGTCTACCCATATTCATACAAATTAGTTTGTGTACTAAGTGAAAAAATAATTTCGTATTCTTCTACAACTTAATAATCAACATAATTTTTCTACTCATCAATATATATGTAGGTACGATTGTTATTTTTGGAGTCGGTGTCGTCGATTTGTGCGATGGATGCAATAAATACTCCGCTATATTATATTGAAAGGTATTTAAAACACAAACAAAAACATTTTTGTAGTGAATTGTCTTATTGTGTAAGACCTCAAATTGTAATATTTTATCTTTTCTTCAATGGCGCTACAGCCCATTATGAGCCTTGACCTCCTTCAAGATAAGCCTCCACCTCCCTCTGTCCTCCCATCTCAGCCTAGGTCTGCCCGCCCTTCGTTTACCTCCCGAGTGTCCTGTTAGAACATTGTACTGGTGTGCTTGGCATTCGGTGCACATGTCCGGCTCATCTTAGTCTTTGGAGCTTTAAATGGCTAGGAGGCTAAAATGGTAATATTTTATCATTGCAGATAATATTAATAACTCACAAACGAAAAATCTTAACCAGAAAAAGATTCGGTCGCAACTAGGAGGTGAACCCAGGACCCTTTCCCTTCGGTCTTATTTAAATATGTATGAAGATGGCGGCCAAAAAAATGCGTTAAGAAAATAAGGATAATTTGAAGATCTTAGTCGAAGTATGACCGAATGTAATGGGATCAGCTCAGTGGTCAGAGCAAAGCTCCGCAAGGCTGAGGTCCTGGGTTTATTTCATAGATGCGACTGAACATTTTTATGAATTTTCTGTTTTACTATTTTCTTCAATGACTCAAAACATACTTTTCTTGAGGTACAGCAAAAAATCGTCGATTCGAAATAAAAGTAACACCAACAACCGCTCCAAATTGTACACTACGAACGTAATAAGGGGTTAAATTATAATAGCAGTATCGGTATCGGCCAGAAAACTGTTTAATAGTTTAGCCACGCTTACCATAGGACAGCCTTTGTAGATATTAAATATTTCAAATTTTTATTCTTTATTTGTGGTTTTACATCTGTTTTATTTATTTATTTAATAATTTTACTGTCCTGAAAACGGCACGGTTTGTAACAGAAACTATACATCTTTGGCAAATCTAATAAAATAGTTTTTAGTTGTTCAAAGTAGTTTTTTTTTTTCACTTTTGCTAAATCCAAAAACTAAATGTTTTATCCATCGAAAATTTGCCGAATAAATAAACATGTCATAATTATTAATTTCTATGTAGCATGTTCAAATTGTAGTTATATTTGTAATGGAAGGGCTCACCTAGTGTACTTATTCACAGCGGAAAGGCTTAGCTAAGCAAGGCTTAGACGCCAAGCGATATTGCGGTAATCTGTCGACACTTTTTCAGGGTAATGTCCCATGAAATTTCTCTCCACTGTCGCCGACTGCGAAAATTGGATAAAAAATTAGACAGGGAGTCGATTTATTAAGGCTCCTATGGCGACAGAACGGAGGCTGTATGGACACGGCTAAACCGCTGGCAATTTGCGGTAATTAGATTATTCCCATCTGATTCAATTGCGCCGAAAGGCTTTGATAATAAATACACAGATTATTCTTAATTAATGAAGAGGTTTAAATTTAATGAGGAAGTCAGATAACGGTTCATTACTTTGGTTTAAACGAAATCTCCCAATTATCGGTTTTAGGTTAGTTACGTTACTTTGTAGCGGTAGGTACCGCTATGGCATTTTAATGCTCTATGGATTTAACCGTTGTGGTTGGCAGCCTTGCACTCTGAATGCACGAGAGAGGTGGGAACAAGCTTCTAGAGGAATCGACGCGGCAGTTGACGGATTTACCAGGATCGATGGGGTTATGTGGCACGAGCATTTATATGGCTGGACTCAGGACATTTTGGATCACGAGAAGTGAGATTTAAATTACTTATATTTTTAACAGATCGAGATTGTGCTTTTTAGATTATTTTTAGGGATTACTGATTCATAAATATGTTACGTTTTACGTCACAGGCGCCCATCAGTAATTTTCTTATGTCGTTACAATATAATTTCTTTCTTATTGACACGTGTCGAGAAACTTTAAACATTTACAGCTGGGTACGATACATTGTAACCAGTCACCCCTGATGATTATTTCCGTTGTTTAACTTAGAGTCTCATAGCTAATCATTATAATATGTTCCAAGGGCAGGGTTTGTTTTTTATAATAAATTATACATTGTTCCCATACCTACATATTATTGCTACCTAACCTCATGGCTTGCTTGCTGGCTTTGTATGTAATTATTTATTCTATTCATGGATGGATGACCAGATTTGGAGGGTATGAATTGCAAGTAAGTATTTAACGTCACATTGGCGCGCTTCGGCTGAACCTGTCTATGTTTGTTCTTTCTCGCACGTGTTCGCGGTAGTGTTGTTCACGATTATCAAATGGTTTTTACATCTCGATCTGTTATTAATTTAATTCTCACTTTTCCTTGGGTTTATAACTGCTCGTCCCACAAACCAACCTACCGATCTGTTTATATTAATTTATAGTTTTACACAGTTTGTTGTTTGGTTTCCGTCAACTCGCCGGCGTTATTACGCTTTTAACTCATTTTTGCTGTTCAGTTCGCTGGCAGCATACATTATTTATTATTTTCCTAGAATTGGTGATTGCATGTGCATTGTCATTTTTCATGTCGTGTTGTTGCATGTATTCTAATAATTTTCTTTCTACCCTTCAATCGAGAAATAGGTTATGGATGAAGGAGTAGGTACAAGAAGTAGAACAGCGGCAAAATTCATCATGGCAAAACAGGATGATACACCGGCGGGGTCCGGTTCAGCTTTGTCAATTCCGTCACTTCCGTCGTTTCCGGTACACAAGTGGAACCTCACTTTTGATGGCTCTGCGGATGTCAGAAATTTCTTAGAACGGGTAGAAGAACTTGCTGTCGCTAGAAACGTAAGTTATGCTTCTCTTTTTTCTTCTGCAGTCGAATTGTTTTCAGGCCAGGCGCTACAATGGTTCAGAGTAAACCGCTCTGCTTTCTCATCTTGGGCGGACATTGTGGTTGCGTTAAAAAACGAATTTGAACTGTTAGACCATGAAAAGAGGTTATTGGCATAAATAAGATTGACGTTTCAAGGTCAGAAAGAGAATTTTAGTTCTTTTATCACTCGTGTTCAATTGCTGAATAATCGTTTGTCCACTAGGTTGCCGGATGATGAGATCCTAGACATTTTGCGGAGTAATATGTTGCCAAGATATATTCAGAAACTTTCTCTTTCAGAGATCCCTGATTTGTTAACCTTAAAAAAATTAGGTAGGATGATTGAGTTGGCCGACAGCCGTTCAAGCGACAGATCAAACACTAGTAATTCTCATCCTATTAATTATTCTAGTAACAGAGGCAATGAGAGGAATCACAGTAAATCTAATTTTTCTAGAAATAACTTTTCTGGTAATAGAGGCAATGAGAGGTATTCGAATGATTTACATATGTCTAGGAACAACCATGCTGGCAATAGTAATAATAACAGAGATTGCAACAATTTGAATTTTTCTAGAAACAATTATTCTAACAATAGAGATGGTTATGTAAATTCTGCCGATCCTAATTTCAATTTCAGGAATAACCGTCGTAATTTTTCGAATGTTTTGCATAACCCGTCAAATGTGAATTCTAGGGAGGTGCACTGCTTTCGCTGCGGGCGTCCGGGGGTCAAGGCTCCTCTCTGCGGCTGCCGTCCTCAAAAAAACTGATGGCCCGTGAGGTCCTGTCGGTGGGCGCTATGACGTCTGCGTTTGCCGAGATTACTTCACGGGAATGGGTTTTGTGGCTGGATACCGTAAGAGATTTTTATAAGAATTTAAGGACTTCGAAGGAGGTGCGAGCGGCCAACAGGGACGGCCGTCCTTACATCTCTTTCCAAGTTTTGAGCACAGGCTACTCTGGTCTTCTAGACTCTTGGTCGCACGTTTCGATTTTAGGAAATAACTTTCATCGTAAATTTTTAGATTTAGGTTTCAATTTGTCAAAATTGGACTCTGATTTCGCTCTAGTATCGGCGACTGGTCATTCGGTTACCTGTTCTTACAAAATAGCTCTCCCGGTGCGTTTTGAAAATGTTGTTAGAACGTTCAATTTTGTTATTATGCCAGACATTAAATCTGACATTATTCTGGGTTGTGACTTTTGGAAAGTTTTCAACATCTGTCCTAAGATTTCAAAATTAATGTCTTGTAATGATTCTGTTAGTAGTGTTCGAGCATCGAATAGTATTGGGCTGGATAGTGAGAAAAATTTATCTCAATCCCAACGCTCCGTCTTGAACGTTGTAGTTCAGGAGTACATGGATTACTCAGGAGATCGGTTAGGCAGGACAGGGTTAGAACATCATGTCATAGACACGGGTGATGTGCCTCCTATCAAACAAAGGGTTTATCCCATTTCTCCGCACTTACTTCCGGAAGTACATAGGGAGCTTGACAGACTCCTAGAGTTAGGTGTGGTAGAACCGAGCAACAGCTCGTGGAATAATCCCATTGTTCTGGTACCTAAGAAAAATGGCACATTCAGGCTATGCCTCGACAGCAGACGTTCAAACGCCGTCTCGAAACGCGACGCCTACAATTTACCGTTAATCTCAGACATTCTCAATAGCTTAGGTGGTGCTCGTTTTCTATCAACTTTGGACTTAAATGATGCCTTTTTCCAAATTCCGCTAGACGAAAAGTCTAAGGAGAAAACCGCGTTCACGATACCCAAGCGAGGGTTGTTTCATTTCGTCACAATGCCGTTCGGTTTACATGGTGCTAGCTCCCGGATGATGCGGTTGATGGATAAAGTGTTAGGGCCTGAATTTGATGGCAAAGTCTTTTGTTACTTAGATGACATCATCATTATTAGTTCATCTTTCGAAGAACATATTTATCTTTTGAGGAAGGTTAAACAGAGACTACAGGCCGCTGGTCTTACGATTAATGTGCAGAAATCCGTTTTCTGCAGGGACTCACTCAAATACCTAGGTTTTGTCATTGATGACAAAGGTCTCCGCACAGATCCGGATAAAGTCAAGGCAATTGTTGATTTTCCGACCCCTACGTCACAAAAGAGTTTACGTAGATTTATTGGGGTACTCTCGTGGTATAAGAGATTCATTTTCAATTTTTCTAGCATTGCGTCACCTTTGTACAATTTAACAAAGAAAGAATTCGCGGGTAAGAAATTTGTGTGGAATGATCAAGCGCAATTAGCATTCTCAAAACTTAAAAACATTCTTGTATCTGCTCCTGTTCTCGCATGTCCTGATTTCAAGAAACCGTTCACGATTAGCGTAGACGCTTCAAATGTAGGGCTCGGTGCATGTCTTTCACAAATGGATGATAAGGGGTTAGAACACCCTATTTCTTTCATTTCAAGAACACTTTCTGCTCAAGAGAGGAACCACTCTACCACAGAAAGAGAGTTAAATGCTATGATTTTCGCGTTGGAAAAATTCCGGGGTTATATTGAGGGTTCGCCTATTCCGGTTAAGGTTATAACAGACCACTACAGCCTGAAGTGGTTGACCAGTTTAAAATCGCCTTCAGGACGGCTCGCGCGCTGGGCAGTCAGGTTACAACAGTTCAATTTTGAAATTATTCATAGGAACGGTAAGGACAATGTAATTCCTGATGCGTTATCACGGGATCCTTTACAGGTTAATACGATCAGTCAAAATTTTTCTACATCGGACCAATGGTACGTCAAATTAAAGGAGAAAATTTTGGCCAATCCTGAGAAGTATCCGGCGTGGAGAATTACTAACGATAGGCTCTATAAACATATCCAGAGTATGGAAGCTTTACATAGGTCTTACGACTGGAAAGAGGTAGTTCCGAAGGAACTCAGGAATAGTTTAATTGTACAGCACCATGTTCCTCCTACTTGCGCCCACTTTGGGATTTTAAAAACCCTGAACAGAATTAGACACAAATATTATTGGCCTAAAATGTCTGCTGATGTAAGAGCCTTCATCGGTAAATGTCAGATATGCTTAGGTTACAAGAGTACTAATTTGTTACCGCCAGGTCTAATGGGAAACCCCAAGTTGGTTCAGCGCCCTTGGCAAATGATTGCAACTGATTTACTTGGGCCTTATCCGAGTTCATACAAGAAAGGTTATACTTATCTCTTGGTAGTTTCTGATTTCTTTTCTAAGTACACGAGGCTGTTCCCGCTGAGGAAGGCTACTGGGTTGAATATTGCTTCCATTTTAGAGAATGAAATTTTCCTGAAGTTTGGAGTTCCGGACACCATTGTGTTGGACAATGGTCCTCAATACATTTCACGTGATATGAAAGCTTTAGCCAATAAGTTTCATATTCGTCACCTGTTTTATAACTGCAGATATCATCCTCAGAACAATCCTGTGGAACGGGTTAACAAGGTTTTGGTAGCAGCGCTTGGTTCGTATGTTGGATCTGACCACAGAACCTGGGCGAATCATCTTCCAGAAATTGAGTTAGCCATTAACACTGCAGTCCATGAAGTCACAGGTTACACTCCGTTCTTTCTCAACTTTGGCAGAGAGATCATCATTTCAGGAAAAGATTATTTAGGCACTGATTTCAATGCTGAAGAAATTACGTTTGCTAAGCGTGACTCTTGGGCGTCAGGTTTAGAGGAATTAAATGACATTTTGTCACAGGTACGAACATCATTAAGGCAGTCATACGAACGTAACAAGCTGAACTACAACTTGCGTCGTAGAGATATTCAATTTAGGGTTGGGGAAACCGTATGGAGGCGATCATTCGTATTATCAGATGCAAGTAAACACTTTTCAGCAAAATTAGCACCTAAATTCATTAGGAGCAAGATTATTGGGAAAATTTCTCCAGTAGCATATCAGTTAGCTGACATGAATGGCAAAAAACTGGGTATTTATCATTTAAAAGACATTATTAAATCTGAAACTCCAGTTGATCATTAGGGTTATTTCAAGAGGGGTTGGGTTTTCTTATCTCCGTTGAGAGATTTTCTTGTGATTTTATTTGTATGTTATATGTGTTCTAAGTATTTGCATGCATATCCAGCAATTGCATGTGGATCATTCAGCGTGGTGACGTGACTTATCCTTACGTCCTCACGTTGATTGCATTGTCCTTGTGTGTGTTTGTGTTTTCAGATATTACACTTATGTGTTGTTCTTTGCAAGTGTAAATGAGTATACTTGAAGTTATATGAAGTTCAACGTGTGAAAGTGACTGATCATCATTTTCATACATTGAATTTACTTGTTATTTCGGTTTGTTTCCCTGTAGCAAAACCGTTTATACATAGTTTTCAAAACCTTTTATATTAATTTTTATTGAACTATTTTCTGTGTATTTTGCGGATTAATAGAGGTGTTTAGCGTAGTATCATTAATGCTATTAGTGTGTAGAAACCTAGAATACCTTATTGTTTCACTTACATTATGTTGGTGACTTTTGGGTTAATTTCCATGGGAAAAAAAAAAAATAGATTTATATGAAAAAGGCTATAGCTTCAGAAGCTCAAAATTATCTATTTTTCATATCGTTTTAGGAAACGTATGGCATGGGCATTGATCCAAATTGTTTACCCTGGTTATGGTGATGGCTGTTTTTTTTTACACGCAATAGTGAACATTTTCCTTAAGGTTCTATTCTATCATACTTAAGTTTATTTTACGATTAAACATAATATCGGTACATATATTTTATGATTAAGCATAATATAAATCCATTTACTAAGTTAATTCCGCTGTGGATTTTTGTTTTAAGATTATTATAAAGGGTTTTGTAATTGTTTTGTTTTACAATATTGGTTAAACAATTATTAATTCAATGGTCAATTTCTTAGTGCATTTTATCCTCTATTTATACTAAAGATTTTGAACTTAGTTTGTTTACTACAATTTTATTTCCATATTCAACTGGTTGTTGAAGTTCGCTTAGAGCTCGAGCGAATTTGGACACCCTGTCAAATGTGAGAAAATTAATTCTGAGTTAAATATTTATTACAATAAATTATTGTCTTATATTTAATTGCTGATTACAATTATGCTATCTAATACTAGGGGAATTATTCATGTTCACATCCAATTTTTTTTTTTTGGGAACTTCTATTTTGGGTAACTTTTTTTTCGACAGATGTCTTCATTCTGTAAGTGGGGTCACTACTTTTTTTGAAGTTTAATGGTTTGATTCTCGGCTATTACTTTATTTTTTGATCGACAGGTGTCAGGGGGTGTTTTTTCAAACTGGGATTTAAGAATAAATGTTTGTGTTTGGACTTTAGTATTTCATGTAATATCTTCCTCATTAAATTGAACTTTAGAATGTTAATTAGGTATTCAGTCTTGTAGGTTATCTATGAGAGTTATGTAATTCCAGTTCATATAATTTTTTTTGGATAGTTTTCCTTTAGTAGGTAAAGCACATTTCATGCTTAATTTAGTTTAGCGTTTTCATGCAATTTTACTCAGTTACATTATGTAAGCTTTAGTGGAGCGGTTAGTTAGAAATCTCACTTCTGAATACTCTTCAGCGGCGCATTGTCAACCCTCATCAGAACGGGGAAATTTCTTCATTGTATGCAGAACCACACTCAAGGATTTTCTTCAGTTTCACAAGATGCAGTCTTGATCATCATACATCTTCATTCTTTTTGGACGGCAGAGCTAGCAGCGCGGGAAAAATTTCATCACCTACACAGAACCTCACTTAATGACTTTCTTCTGCTCCAATTTGATGTTTCATCGCTACCTTGGGCCATCTTGGGTCATCAGTTTTGGAAGAAAATAATATCAGAAGACGCTGAATTGAGATTTCGGACCAAATGTTTCATCGCTACCTTGGGCCATCTTGGGTCATCAATTTTGGAAGAAATTAATAGCAAAAGAAGCTGAATTTGTGATTCCGGACCAGATATTTCATCTCTACCTTGGGCCATCTTGGGTCATCAGTTATTGAATGCATCATAATTGGAGAGAAGCTGCATAGATTGATGCGTCTTTCTGTTCATCGCATTATGTCATGGCTTCAGTATTGCAGTACGGTGGTCACCGCTTCTTCCATGAGATTCATTATATGGATTGGGCGTACCTCAATCACCAGGATCCTACCGGCTGACAATTTTTCAAGTTTGGCGATCATCCAAGTCGAACATCTACAACCAAGTTGCACATAGCATGCAGTTCTATTCAGGAAATGACATGGTCCTCAGGATTTCCAGGAGGAAATATTTTCTCTTTGGTGGAGGGGTAATGTAGCGGTAGGTACCGCTATGGCATTTTAATGCTCTATGGATTTAACCGTTGTGGTTGGCAGCCTTGCACTCTGAATGCACGAGAGAGGTGGGAACAAGCTTCTAGAGGAATCGACGCGGCAGTTGACGGATTTACCAGGATCGATGGGGTTATGTGGCACGAGCATTTATATGGCTGGACTCAGGACATTTTGGATCACGAGAAGTGAGATTTAAATTACTTATATTTTTAACAGATCGAGATTGTGCTTTTTAGATTATTTTTAGGGATTACTGATTCATAAATATGTTACGTTTTACGTCACAGGCGCCCATCAGTAATTTTCTTATGTCGTTACAATATAATTTCTTTCTTATTGACACGTGTCGAGAAACTTTAAACATTTACAGCTGGGTACGATACATTGTAACCAGTCACCCCTGATGATTATTTCCGTTGTTTAACTTAGAGTCTCATAGCTAATCATTATAATATGTTCCAAGGGCAGGGTTTGTTTTTTATAATAAATTATACATTGTTCCCATACCTACATATTATTGCTACCTAACCTCATGGCTTGCTTGCTGGCTTTGTATGTAATTATTTATTCTATTCATGGATGGATGACCAGGTTTGGAGGGTATGAATTGCAAGTAAGTATTTAACGTCACAACTTAAGGGCCCGCAACCCGAATTTCTTTCATGTCTCCCTTAAGGCTCTGCAACCGGGCCCGAAAAGAAGAAGATGGAGAGATACAAAATTACGAATGTTATAGGAGAGCGCTAACATTTACAGCGACAAAATCGATGCGAAAATTGCGAAAATGTTTAATAAAGCACGACTCGTGTAAATGTAAATGGAGCAAAAATCTCGCGGGCATTATCTTAAACAGCATTTAAAGAAACACTGTGATTTTTTTCATACATATAACTTGTAAAATAACTGAAACAAACGTGTTAATGATAATTTTTGGAGCGTACTTTGCGATTTTTTTCTATCGAGGGAATTTTATAAAATTTACGTTTCGGCGCGGGCAAAGTCTAGATATTATCTTCAAGAATAATATATATTTTTTTAAGAGCTTTAAAACTTACCGTATGTAAGGGAAATATGTAATAAATCGGTACAAATCCGGGTTGCGGGCCCTTAAACACGTTAAGTTTTAAAGCTCTTAAAAAAATATATGTTATTCTCGAAGATAATATCTAGACATTGCCCATGCCGAAACGCAAATTATATAAAATTCCATCGATAGAAAAAAATCGCAAAGTATGCTCCAAAAATTATTATAAACATGTTTGTTTCAGTTTTTTAAGAAGTTATATGTTTGAAAAATTCACAGTGTTTCTTTAAATGCTGTTTAAGACAATGCCCGCGAGATTTTTGCTCTATTTTAAACGAGTCGCGTTTTATTAAACATTTTCGCAATTTTCGCATAGATTTTGTCGCTGTAAATGTTAGCGCTCTTCTCTAACATTCGTAATTTCGTATCTCTCCATCTTCTTCTTTTCTAGCCCGGTTGCGGAGCCTTAACGGTTATCGATGTTTGCAAGTTTAGTTTGATTCTCACCGAATTTAAAAAAAAAAATGCAAATTTTCGAAGAAAATTTCTTCTAAACGGTTTTCACTTTGTGATGGCATTTTTTAATGTTAACATCACTTATTTTTATATACAAACAGATGTTTCGCGAACAATTGGTTGATTGTGTCTACATATAATGTAGATGTAGATGTTAAGAAAGTTATTTGTCTTTTTAGGAAAACATATTTATGTTGTTTTGTTTTTTATCCCTGCTTAAAGACATTTTTTTTTAATATTACCTTATTTTTGCTTACTATAACACGTATAAGGAGTCAGCCCCTGATCTAAGGGGGGGGGGGGGGGGTAGACTGGGTCTTGATTCGCAAAGCGCCTAGCATCCAGCGCACGTTGTTCTATGGATAGTTCATTTGATTTTAAAACGCCCAGTTGATTTTTTAAAACATACTAAGTTGATTTATGAACAAATTCTTAGTCGATTTTGAACTCGTACGTAGTGTACGTCATAGGTTCTCAACGTGGGCGATAACGCCCCTTAACGGGCGTTTGAGACTTTCAGGGGGGCAGTAGAAGACCCAGAGAAAATTGAGGGGCGTTGAGATGGACAAAAAAAATAATAAAGCAAAGTAAACTTTAATATTGGTAAATTTTTGTAATTGTATTTATTCTAATCATTTTTATCACATTTGCGAAAATTCGTATATTTCGGTAGTTTGGGAAGTGGATGAAAATTGAACTGAATAAATTTCATTACATTCAGATATACATTAAATTGGATGATTTGAATTATTTATTATAAAATATTATCACCTTACGTGCGTTATTATAATTAACGATTGACACTATAACATGAATTTGAGCTCCCCCCCCCCCCCCTAGGGGGCGCCACTATTAAGTTTCTGCCCTGAGTTGAAAAAGTCGTATCCGGGGCTGTATATAGTACATAATCCCATTTAAATTATTGTTTTAAGGTAAATTCTAGTCGCCAATGATCTAAATAGCAAAACTCACATTCGATTGGTTAGTTTTGGTAAGACTCTTGACTCACAATCCGGAGGTCGCGGGTTCGAACCCGGCATGCGCAAATAAATTTTATTTGATTAATTTGTGTTTTCACAATTAATTCATTAAAAATAATATATAGTATATTTGCGGCATGTTCCAGAGTGGAAGATACTACCAGTATCGCCCTGGTGTAAGACCACCATTAAGAATTGAAACGTTGCTTGAAAATGGCTTTAGCCGTGTTTAGTGACCAGATCTGAATAGCCAGGTACTTCCCAACCTTCCTTTTCCCCACCTCCTTCCCCTCCCCACTACCTTCAGCCTCACAACATACCCCAATTGGGGATGCCATCGTCTCACTGGCTCCAGACGAGAGCAGTTGAGATTCTTGTGCGGTATTTACCGTAAAAAAAAAAAAATGGCCGCAACCTTTACACATGAAAAACAATGCGGTATTTTCATAAACTATGAATACCATTAAAAATATGTGGAAGATAAAGTTTATTTTTATGATTCTGATCATTGTACTTTTTATTTTCAATTATAATATGTTAATTCATAATAATTGATTTAAAAATTGGCACATTCCAAAATGCTTCCAATTGGCTACAACGTCATGACGACATAGAAAACTCCATTGTCTGGTAAGACAGCTCGTCGCCCGAGTTCTTAATTGTGCAAACTACCATTTTATCGAAAATGAGTTTTAAATGCAATAATGTTAACGATAAAATTTCGCATCGTTAGATAAATAAAAAATAGTTTTACGAGCCACATACAATTAATTACAAGCTTTTTAAAATGTCAATGTCCACAACAATATTCTAAAATTGAGTTCTTAATTAGTTAAACTCCTTCTTAGTTCAATCTCATTTGCCGCGAAATAAAATTTGCGGGCTAGATTAGTCAAACTCCACCAATCGACCAATCACAGCACGCCGATTCACGAATCCGCGCCGCCATGTTGCTTATTTACTTCACACTGTTTTTGTTATTGTGGTGTGTTATGCGGAAGCAAAAGGCATTTAATTGTATTACAAGTGAGTTTTTGAACAACGAAATTACAACAAAATGCCTTAAACTATTGACAAAAGATCATACATACGCAGCAGTGCTGAAATAGAGCGGTTAGTATTAGTTTTAAGTATCTTTATCAATGACGTTTCAGTTTTGTTTTATAAATGGCAAGGAACTTTAAATACAGCGTGTTCAATTTTCGGTTTTAACTCGATTCTCCTTTTCGAGAGTTTTTATTGTCGAAATCAGTTTTGTTGACTGTCATTTCATTTTAAAGTTAGAAGTTCGATTCGAAATTGTCAGTATATCCGTACTTGTATGAAGCCTTTGTTTGTCATTTAAGAATTAGTCCAGTCATTAGTTTGTTGATATAAATTCTGGTGCAGTTCTGATTTTTTCCTCGTTTATGTGTTGTGGGGTGCTGATTACGAATCCGAGTTTCGTCACCAAAAATATGGTTGGGATTTGAGTTTTAGCTAAAGAATATGAAAAAAGAAGAGTTTTCCAGGATTTTTATTATAACTCAAAAACTATTGACTCCGTGAAAAATATTTTATTATTTTTGAATCACGCCGCTTTTTTTACGTGAATACCGCACAAGAGTCCCAACTGCTCCCGTCTGGAGCCAGTGTATGTTGTGAGGCTGAAGGTAGTGGGGAGGGAAAGGAGATAGTGAAGAGGAAGGTGGGGAAGTACCTGGCTATTCAGATCTGGTCACCAAACATGGCAGAAGCCATTTCAAGCAACGTTTCTATTCTGAATGGTGGTCTTACACCAGGGCGATACTGAGAGTATCTTCCGCTCTGGAACGTGCCGCAAATATACTATATATTATTTTAAATGAATAAATTGTGAAATACATAAATTAATTTATTTTTATTTTTCTCACAAAAAAAATCAATAAATTTATAAAATATTTTAATGTGTTTCAATTATAGTTTTTTTATTTTTTTTTAATTATCTTTGCATGACCTTTTCAAAGCACTCCCGTTCCCGCCCTGTTCCCCTCAGGCATTCCCTCTGCCTTATTCTCAGATTGTTTGTATTTTTTTCACGAAAAAGCATTTCAATAAATTTTTAACAAATTTTAATGTGTTTCAATTATAGCTTTGGTATTTTTTAAAATAATTATCGCTGCACATCCATTCCCATGCGTTTCTGTTCCCGCCCCGTTCCCCTTCCACGGTCCCTTCAGGGTTCCCCTTTCACCTTCCAACCCCTCCCCCTACCGCTTCCACTTTCCCCGTCGCCCCTCCCTTATTTCACTCCCGCGACTCCCCCCCGCTTCGTTCCTTCCTTCCTCCCTCCCGGATTCCCCACCCCCCCCCCTTTCCCCCCTACCCCTTAACTTTGTAAAATACACACATTTTTCAAACAACTGGCGAGCCACCTAATGTATTTTTTAAATAAATGTCATGATGTCAGAGCTCACCATTATACATAGAAACCTTCGCGGTTTCAGCTGACCAAAGTTTCACCACAATCGGTTAAATTGTGTAGGAAATAATAAGATAATTTTAATGCTAATTTCATAAAGCCAGAACTCACCATTACATATGGAGACCTTCGCTGCCGTGCGTACAACAACTCCCCAAAGTTTCACCGGAAGCGCAGAAAATAATAAGGTAATTTTTATGAAAATTGCATAATGCCAGAGTTCATCATTATATATATAAATTTTCGCAGGCGTGCGCAGAATGATACCGCGTTAATGAATAGTTTAGGAAATAATGAAGGAAAATTTAATAACACCAGAACTCACTTAATTGCAAATTTAATAACACCAGAACTCACCATTATATATTGAAACCTTCGCGGGCATGCGTAAAACATCTCATGAAAGTATCATCGGAATCGGATGAATGGTACAGAAAATAATAAGGGAATATGTGTGCAAATTTCATAAAGTCAGAGCTCACCATTATACATAGAAGTTTTAGCGTGCAAGCGCACAATAACTACCCAAAGTTTCATCGCAATCGGTTAAATGGAATAGAAAACAATGAGGGATAGACAAGTTAGTTAATTTATAAGTTCTATATATATATCCCAACACGAATTGTCGATATCAAAAATAGATATATTGAAAATAAACTCACCTGTATATAACTTGAGATGGTCGTTTGCACAATTAAGCACGGAAAATATTTATGCAGAATTTGCTCTATCTCCATTTTAGTGTGGTCAATCTCCTTAAGAATAATTTTGATTTTGCATTCTTGCTCAATCTCCATTTTAAAATAAAAAATAAAGTATTAATAACGATAATAAGTCACCTTATTATGAATTATTTGAACTTATGAGACCTTAACCTTTACGTAAATAGGTTCGTCTTATACACCTATAATAATGTTTCATTGAAATAATCAAAGAAAACCTCCTCCTGTAAAACACGCAAATGGTAGTTTGGACAATTAAGAACTCGGGCGACGTGCTGCCACCGACGTTCCCGGCATGACGTCAATGCCGTCGAATTCACGAATAAACACGAAACTCTCGTTTTGGCGACAAATCATAAATGGCACATTTTAAATCGTTACAGAAAATTTAATCGTCAACATAAAAATACCTTCAACGTCGTAATTTTTATCTTCATTTTTTCAAGAACACAAACGAAAAATCTAATACTCATTTTTTAAACACTATCCCTACACAGGAAGCCCTAAGGAGAACAATTCTATCAGGGTCCATGATTTCTTTGGAGGTGATGTGTGGTGGATCTTTGTGGGGAAAAAAGTTGATCTATTTCTGGGAAGGTAAAAGGTTTGAGGGATGGAAAGGAATCTGGGGTCAATGAGTTCAGGAGTGACGAAAGTATGCAGCCTTCCCTTCCACTGCGGTGCAAGGCAATGGACCGAGAGAGTCCTGCTAGAGATCGAGAGGTCAAAAGGTTTCCCTTAATCAGTCTCTCCTTATCCGGCCCGCCACGCAGTAGGTGGGCAAAGGCATCCGCTGCCAAAACCGAGACAAACCTTACCCCATGAACCCGGGAATCGTTGCTAAGTCATCAAATGTAACGAATCACATGGGGTGACCTATGGCAGGGGCGTTGGTTAATCCAATAAATAGTTCCCGAACCGATGATACCCATATCCGCCTCCCAAATCTAAAAATGAAATGTAAAAAATTAAAAACCCCATTACTTTCCGTCATCTTAATCTAAACCAAAGATATTGAAATACAAGAGATGTACTACCGACAGTTTTTACTGGCTGGGACTGTATTTCCTGGCATATCGCCGATATTGTTAACCAATACTACTGCACACCTTAAAAAATCAACTAAATTAACGAATTCTTTCCGAATTCAAACCATTTTTTTAAACCAATACTACTGCACATCTTCAAAAAATCAACTAAATGAACGAATTAGCATAGCATAATATCTCCTGTATTTCAATATCTTTGATCACGTTTTATTTAACAGCTATAGCTTAGCTGCAGATTAACAAGACCGGTAAAGTAGCTATATCGGGTGGTGTTTGCTATATCGGGGTTGTCAGACGGCGGGCTACCTCGTTAGCACAAATCCCCAGCCAAACAGACATCCCCCGGCACAATCTGCAACCAGGATTACTCACGTTGTATACCGACTGTCACATGTCATACATAGTTCTGTAATAAAGTCTTCTGGGCCAGAGGGTTGAAGGTATACAACGGGGAGTTTACTTCGATTAGGTGCTAGAATTGGTGCCAATAAGTCAGTCTTGATAACAAATACTTAAACAATATGGAGGTATTTGACAATAATTTGAACTTAGCAAACTTCAAACGCCATATGTGCCAACTATTTATTTCTACCTATCCCATAAACTAATGAGAACAACAATTTTAAACACTACCTACTTTATGTCAACTACTATATTTTATGGACTATATTTTGTTTCTTATATTTTATGTTACCTGTATTTTGTTAACGCTTATATTTTATGTAACCTAAATTTTTTATTTAATTTTTTTACCCTTATATTTTATGTAACCTATATTTTGTTTTTAACAAATATTATTTTACTTGTATTGTGTATTGTATTTTGTAAACCCATTATTTTCACTGTAATTAAAAAAATGTACTGCATTCTATGTAAAAGCCCTATGGGCGTTTAAATAAAATAAATAAATAAATAATATATAATTACTTATGACAATAACCAGTAATGTCACTGTGGTTATTCAATCTATACATGAATAATTGTAAGCAACAATAAATTAAAAGAGATGGGAGAATAAGTGCGGCAAGCAGTGTATTGCGTCCTCTCCACAGCTCAGTGATAAGAAAAGCCAAGCTCATCATCAAGACAAAGATGGCAGTGTTTAAAACGGTATACCGCCCGACGCTCACTTAATTGAACAGAACCAGACATGGATGCTAAATGAACGAACACGCTCTGGAGTCCAAACTGCCGAAATGAGGTACTTGAGAGGAGTGGCGGGGGTTACAAAATGGGATCATATAAGAAACTCAACGATCCGTGATGATCTAAACATTGAACCATTGCTACTCTTCAAAGAAAAACGCAACTGGTGGTTTGGGTGGCTTGGGCATGTACTAAGAATGTCTGAAGACCGAATTCTGAGGAAGATACTGAGTGCGATTCCAGAGGGTAGACGTCCAGTGGGCCGCCCCAGACACAGTTGGGCGAGGCAACTCCAGAAACTGTGTGAGGATAGGATGGGTCTACCATGGACAGAGGCCGAAAAATCAGCACAAGACAGGGGCGTATGGAGGAGCCTTGTCGATGCAATGGGTCCCCGACCCGAATAGGATAAGGGGAAGAAGATGATGATGATGATGGTGATGGGATTGGGCGCGAAATTAAGTAATCTGAAAGTAGTAAATGAAGTCGCTCCCGATGTCTCTGCGCTTATATCTTTTGAACTACGCAATGGAATTTCACCCACAGATAGAGTGATTCATGAGGAAGGTTTTTAGGTATATAATTTGTTGAGGTTTTGTGTAAATTGGTGAAATCTATAAATAAAGGGAGAGGGCTGGCAAGCGGGCGGCTTGCAGTGAACTGACTCAGCGGGCGGTGTGGATTTGATTTAACAAATGGCGTTGGTTATAAATGTTAAGTAATGGCGTGGTGTTGAGTTTCGTTAGCCACAGCAACGTGTAGCCGAGTCTGCTAGTTTCCAATAAAACACATAAATTTGTTACAGACCACTTTTATTTCATTCACACTCTATAAGAACCAGTAACATCAGATGAGAGTAGAGATGTCAGGAGTTCCACTAAAGAACACCAAGGAGTTTGTCTAACTCGAGAGCAAAATAATATGGGACGGTCGGTCTAAGAGCGAGGTCGACAGCCATGTACACCAGGCTAGGCTTGCATTCAATAAAAGGTCGAAAATAATAGAATCGAATAATATAGACCTAAAACTGAGAATACTCCTCATCAAGACCTATGTATGGAGTATCTTGATGTGCGGCTGCGGAACATGGTGCCTATTCGAAAGACTTAAACGGGAACTAGAGGCTTTTGAGATGTGGTCCTATAGAAGACTATTAAGATTTTCCTGGAGAGACCACATTACAAATGAGGAGGTTCTCCAAAGAATCTAAGGAGGAAGGCACCTGCTCAGGACCTTGTCCGAAAGGAGTGCAAGATGGATCGGCCATGTAATACGACAAGAAGGCCTCTTGCATGCCATAATGGAGGGTATGACCGAGGGGACAAACTCTAGGGGACGCCCACGCCGGGAGTATCTGGAGGACCTGCTGGTGGACGTGCGCTGCTCATCATATGCAGACTTCAAAAGAGCCGCTCAAGACAGGGAAGAATGGAGGAGAAGAATAGAGGAAATTGCTGCAAACCAATCCCAGGATTGAAACCAAAGAGAGAGAGAGAAGAATCAGTTCTTATATTCCCCTGGCGAAGGAAGGGTGCTACCGAAACCGGTAGAGTGTGAATTAAATAAAAATGGTCGATAACAAATTTATGTATTTTATTGTGAAAGAATGTTGCCTTTTGTATGCTGATGATGCGGTGTTGATTGCTAACAGTATGGAAGATCTACAGTCTCTCTTGGCTACGAAGTATGTATGAAGAATGAGTTAATGATGAATGTAAGTAAGTCTAAAGTCATGGTACTTGAAAGAGAGAGTATGAAAACAATGTGAAATATAGTTGTGGGTGATGAATACTTAGAGCAGGTGGATGAATTTGTGGAGTTGGGAAGTATGTTTATGAGAGACAGCAACGCTGATAGAGATATTGAAAGAAGAACGCTGTTTGCGCCAGCAAAAAACTGTCCAAAGGAGAGAAGCTAGAAGAATGAACAAGGAAAGGAGTGTAAGGAGAATATTTGACGCAAATGTTAATGGTAGAAGAAATCGGGAACGCCCGAGGCAGATATCTACCAAGTGAATCAGATACTTGAGTCGGGCCATGTCAAGAGTTATAATAATAGAAGAGCAAGTATGAGGCGATGTATGAATGTGAACGAGGCAAGCAGTTTGTGCCAAGATCGAGTTGAGTTTTATAACATTAATATTAAATCTCTCTATAAGTCTCTCCTGCCGACTCCCCTCTGGTTCAGGAGGACACACATCACATATCCCTAATAGTCGAACTTAATATTTACGCCCCTACTTCTACTTCCCAGCCCCAAACGATCAAATTATTCAATAAAGTCAACTATGACCTAGTCAACGACGCTCTGTCAAAAACTGACTGGTCTTCTGTCTTAAACGCACAAGACGTCAACACGGCGGTTAACAGTTTTTACTTAATCATTGAGGCCGTAATTGATAACTTTGTTCCAAAGAAAATTCTGAAAACAAACACATTCCCAACGTGGTACTCATCGGCTCTTATCAATATTACAAAAGAAAAGCTCAAATTTTTTCGAGCCTGGAAACGCCACAAGAACCCACTAGATTACCAAACTTTTTCACTGCTCCGAAAACGACAAAAGAAAATCGCTACTCTCACATACCACAATTATATTTCACACTTAGAACATGCTATACAAAAAAATGTAAAAAAAATATGGAGCTTTGTTAAAACGCAAAGAAAATCTCCTTCCATACCCGAACACCTAACATATGGCTCGAGAATCGCACACAATAGTAAGGAGATTACCGATCTATTTGCTGACTATTTCTCTACCGTCTTCACTGATCACACCCAAAATTTAGCATCTGATATTCATGAACCTGATCCGCTTGAACGACGACATTACCTACAAATATCTATCATCCATTGACATTAACAAAGGACCTGGTTTAGATAGTTTGCCTGGTATCTTCGTACGTAACTGTAGTAAATATATCACTCCTCCGGTCGGTGCAATTTTCAAAAAATCACTAAGTGAAGGTACGTTTCCTCATAAGTGGAAGTCTGCCGTAATAACCCTCATTTTTAAAAAGGGTGACAAACATGACGTAACAAACTACAGACTTATCTCTCAACTTCCCATCTTAAGTAAAATTCTTGAAAAAATCGTTTACGACCAACTTTACCCGACTATCACCACAACAATTTCACAGAACCAACACGGATTCGTGAAAAATCGGTCTACAACATCTAACCTTGCCCTATTTGTCAACTATTTGCAGAGCAATATGGACGAAAGGGTGCAGGTCGATGCTATGTACACCGACTTCTCAAAGGCCTTCGACCGCGTTATCCACTCAATTCTGTTAAATAAACTCACTCGTCTTGGAATACACGGTGACTTGTTTAGATGGATTAAATCATACATTAGCAATCGTAGTCAAGTTATCTCAATAAATGGAGTTTTATCTAAAATAATCAACGTAACCTCGGGAGTCCCTCAGGGTTCCCACCTTGGTCCGCTCTTCTTTAATATATACTTAAACGACATAGGCTCATGTTTCCAATACTCTAAATTTTTATTGTTTGCAGATGACATGAAAATTTACAAAACGGTTCGCTCTCTATCGGACTGTAAAGATCTACAAAGTGACTTAGATAGGCTCTGCAACTATTGCACAGCTAATTATTTAGACCTCAATGTTTCTAAATGCCACACTATGTCCTTTACTAGAAACAAGCATCAAATTAACTTCTCATATTCACTCTGCGATGAACCCGTGATCTCAAAAAATGAATGTAAGGACCTTGGAGTCTATTTAGATAGTAAACTTATATTTAAAACGCATATTGATTCAATCACCGATAGATCTTACAAAATGTTGGGTTTTATACTACGTCTGAGTAAATTATTTAGAAATCCACATACTCTAGTAATGCTTTACTCCTCACTAGTCAGAAGTCCACTGGAATTTGCATCGCCTGTCTGGAATCCCAAATACACCCAATACGTCAACAACATAGAGCACATACAAAATAAATTTATTAAGTATCTCGGTTATAAATACAACAATAATTACATCTGCACTCTCCAATCCCTGAAATCCAGGCGAACGGTAGCTGACATGACATTTCTCCATAAAATTATACATAACGAAATAGACTGCCCAGAACTTCTATCCCAAATAAATTTTAACATCCCATCTAAAAGAACTCGCCACGCCAACCTTTTTTACACAACCAGTAATAATACGAACGCTGCAGCCAACTCCCCCATTTCCCGCATCCTTCAAAGTTTCAACTCTATTCAAAAAACCACAAATACAGATATATTTTTTGATTCCCTCCCTCTATTTAAGAAAAACATTTTTAGCACACTGAACTCGCACACATAACACACACATCCACACACACCCTCTCACACCCTCATTTACACACATACAAACACTCTCCCACACCCCTCTCCTTCAATAAGTTACTAACTAAATTTAGGTAAAATGTATTATTTATCACATAAAAATTTAAGTATATAACAGCGACATGTCATTGGTACCAATTATTGTATTAATTCTATAACTTTGTAAATATTTCCCATTATGTAATAATGTACTGTTTGTTTCTGCAAAATAAAAAATAAAATAAAATAAAAAATAAAAATCTTAATGCTAGAATTGTCTCTGGTGTGAAATTTGTAACAAATCAGACTAAATTTTCTTTTGGTCACAGCAATTATTTGTATCAAGCTCCACATATATTTAATGGCCTTCCAGAACACATATAAAGTTTTCCATTTCCTTGAGCACTTTTAAAAAGATTTTTAAATTATTTGTGTCTGCCGAGGATGGCTTTTTTATCTCTGTCCTTTCTAAAGTTGTATATTAACAAGGTGAATAGTTTTTTCCTTTAATCTTTGACCTTTTTAAATGAATGGCATAATATATTATTTGGAATCAAATATTAACGCATGGTCACCTCTGCACGTTTCCTACAATATAATATTTTAGCATCCTTCAGCTAAGTAGATGCCCATTATTTGTTAGAAACATTAATGTAACAATATTGTTCTTTAAACATGTTCGTTTTTTTTAGGCCCCGCAACCGCGCACAAAAAGAAGATGAAGAGATATGAAATTACGAATGTTAGAGGAGAGCTCTAGTATTTAAAATGACAAAATCGATGCGAAAATTGTGAAAATGTTTAATAAAACACGACTCGTTTAAAACAGAGCAAAAATCTCGCGTGGGTTGTCTTAAACAGCTTTTAAAGAAACACCGCGAATTTATTCATACGTATAACTTGTAAAATTACTGAAACAAACGTGTTTATAATAATTTTTGGAGCATAATTTGCGGTTTTTTTTTTATCGAGGGAATTTTATATAATTTGTGTTTCGGCGCGACGAATGTCTAGTTATTATCTTCAAAAATAACATTTATTTTTTTAAGAGCTTAAAAACTTCAAATGTTTTAGGGTGGTTTGCAAGAAATTGGTAGAAATTCGTGTAACGGCGTCTTAACCTCAACACAGGCTTGTTCTAGTGAGTTAAAAGTGAAATGGAAATAATAAAACCATGTAAAAAAATAATAAACAGATGCCTAAACAAATCCAAACGAATAGTTCAAATTCCAATATATTTTGTGTTCATAACCAACAAACAAACTAAACTGTAACAAACTTTACGTTCATTGATGTTACAATTGAATATTTCAATATCAGAAAGCACAATTTTATATTTGTATCTACTAAGAGTGCTTATTTGTGTGCAATATTGTAAGGGGTCCTATAAAATTAATTATTATTTTTAATTTATAAACTAACGTTTAAGAAAAGATTTTTATGCATAGCGCAAAGGTAACAATTATTATAAGCAATAATTGTCAGCCTGAAACACTCATTTACATTGAAAAATCTTCCGAGAAAAGATACTTGCCGCCAATGGGACTTAAACCCGTGTCCTTCTGATTGCCGGTGGGATGCTCTGACCACTGAGCTATGGCGGCTTATCTAATACCCGCCAAATAATTCAATATATACTGGTATTTCATTCAACAATTGCTGATTATTACATTTTTCCACCTGAAAACAACCAACTTTATTTTTGTGAGGGAGGTATTGTTAGTACTAAATCTCTCGCTAGGTGGCGTCGAGACAAATTATGTCTTCATTTTTTGGTGAAATACTTCTAACTTGTTAAATTTTATAGCTCAGCGGTCAGAGCATCCGACCGGCAATCAGAAGGACACGGGTTCAAGTCCCGTTGGTGCAAGTATCTTTTCTCGGAAGACTTTTCAAAGTAAATGAGTGTTTCAGGCTGACAATTATTGCTTATAATAATTGTTATCCTATAAAATTATTAATCTTCCAGTACCTTACAAGTATTACATGTGATTGTAATAGGTTAACTCCTTATCACGGCATGTTTTGCTAATTTATAAGTGAGGAATCACAGAACCTTTAACATCCATTATCCACAGTACAACACTCAATCCAATGACGAAGGGAAATAATTTCTCAGAGTATATTTACAAGCAACTTTTTATTCAGGCTTTTAAATAATTGGAATAATATCTCCACTTGTTTTCTCGGTATTGCTCTGTTTTTCCATGTCGTATTTCTAGATTAATGACATTTTCTGTGTAAACGCACAAAATAATAAAATCAATTTGGCAACTTTCCACCGGAAACATTTTTACCATTTTTAACGAGAATTTTTTTTATATTATTTTATTTATTTATTTTATTTGATGCAATATATTTACATTATAAAAAACAATTCAATGATGTTGGCCTCACTGGGTGGTTTACCCGTGCTGAGGCCTCCATTTCATATACAAAATTATACACATAAATTATACACAAAATTATACAATACATATAAATAATATTGGTGAAAAAACGGAATAAAGTAAATAAAAAAAACATATGATTAAGATAAATTAAACTTAAAAAGTAGAGATTTAAAATTAATGTGAATTTGAAAATAAATAATATTATATGTATAAGGTTAAAAACGATATTTTTAATAAGTATTGTGTGTTTGTGTTTTAAGTTGGTTTTGTGTGTTACTTAAATTTTTTTTATTTTATGCTATGATATTTTGGTAGTATTGTCTATTTTGGTCTTTAATCCATTTTGTAATTTTGTGTCGGAATTTATTTTTGTTTTCCTCAATTTTATTTTCAAGTGTTAGACTGTTGAATGCTTTTATAGCGTGATATTGGTAGTGTCTTTGTCCAATTATGTTATGCCATATTCAGTATAGTAAGTAAAATGTCTTTTTGCTGTGACAATTTTGTTGCCATTGTAACAAGTGTGACCTATTCTGATTCTTTTTGAATAGGTGACGTAAATTTCTCGAACTCAAGTCATTTTGATTTCAATAAATTGAGATGAATTGAGAAGAAAATAAAGAATTTACAGATATCGCTTATTGTGAAAATGGTTATTTTGATGATGTAAATCGTGAAGAACGGACTAATTAAAATTGTTACCCAAATTGATAAAAAATTCAAGCCCCTAAAAAACAGAAAAGTTTTTTTTAATAAAAACTCAATTACAATTGTTTTTGTAGTTTTACTGAGGTTACCTAGTGACAGGAATCAGGATTTCGAAAAATGAAAAACGCGTGTTTTTCCGCGTGTCTATGTAATTGTGACCAAAAATTGATGGAATGCATTGTCATCGACAACGAATCTATCTGCTGGGCTTTAAGTCGTTCGGATATCGGGAAGCGGGTTAATTTCCACTTCCAACTTTCCACGGCATTCGTTCAATCAAGAAAACGAAATTGAAGTGTAAATAAATGTATTAAAAAAACTTTCAATTTTTTAATCTTGCTCTGAAATAAGGTTTCTTCTTGGTTATTTATTAACGGTGAGTTTATTTTTGCGGTGATAACCGAGAACTTTATTCTGTATTCGTTTGTGTATTTTATCAGTCTAAGATTATGTCAAAGTTCCTAAAGCTTTACCTATTCTAACTTAACCAAGATTATATTTCCTCTCGGCAAAGTAAAATTTGAAGTAACGCACGAGATATTTTCGCGTTCTTGGCGCGTTTGACTGCCAAGAAAATTCTCGTAAACCAACACATTTCTTTCTTATCATATCGCAGAAGATGCGGATATTTTATCACCGTGGTGGGAAGTATCTATGTTATGCAAACAGTGGCGGGCAATCAAGAGAGAGAGGAAGAAACAGAAAAGGGATGGAAAGAGTTGAAAATACTTACAAACATCGGTATTTCTCCGAGGAGAAGTTTTCTTGACATTCTTTGGATTTCAAGGACATCAACGCCGTGTGCAAGGATTCGTTCTGTAACAAAAATAAATATCATGTCAAACATTGCATTGGATTGGAGGGACAGTATTCTGAAAGGGTTTTCTTAGGATATAAATCTTTCTGAAAGAACTTTATGATACCTTTAAAAAATAAAATATAATTTATCTTAGACAAATGAAACAATGCAACTTTGTATAAACCACTTATATAATGCGTAAATCATACCGGTTTCGGAACAAACGTTCCTTCTTCAGGGGAAGCTTATACTAATTTGACAGTTTCGAACAATGTTTTATTATGGTAGGGGTGGAGCCGTTGCTAAAGAAAAATGAAACAATACAACTTTGAATAAACCACTTATATAATGCGTAAATCCTACCGGTTTCGGAACAAACGTTCCTTCTTCAGGGAAAGCTTATACTAATTTGACAGTTTCGAACAATGTTTTATTATGGTAGGAGTGGAGCCGTTGCTAGTTATTAATGTAGAGTGGGTGGTGACCTACCCACCCAATCTACATTAATAACTAGCAACGGCTGGGTAGGTATTAATGTAGAGTGGGTGGTGACCTACCCACCCAATCTACATTAATAACTAGCAACGGCTCCACTCCTGCCATAATAAAACATTGTTTGAAACCGTCAAATTAGTATAAGCTTTCCCTGAAGAAGGAACGTTTGTTCCGAAACCGGTAAGATTTACGCATTATATAAGTGGTTTATTCAAAGTTGTATTGTTTCATTTTTCTTTAATGGATAACCACAAAGTGATAGCTACATTCAAAAATATAATTTATCTTCTTGATCGAGAACACGTTAATCATCTCAGCAAATATCCACACATACAGAAATGCAAATATTTTTTGTACGTTTGTCACATTTTTTAGTATTATTTCACCCGCCATGCTGGGGATATCCCTGTGTTATGGCGGGTGGAATTATACATAATATGATTGATAATAATATTAGTAATTAGATCATACATTCAGATGGAGTTATAAATATTTCATATCATGATAAATTAGGAAAATTAGAGAGATAACAATAGATTAATAAATCATTTTTCTAGAATTTAGTCAGTGACCGACAATCATTATAAAATTGCAAAGTGTATCTCTAAATTAAAAGATCGGTTTTAAAATTGGCAGAAAAATTGCAACCACTACGAAGGACAACGGTGTTTAAATTTGCCCCCACAGTTGACAGTTGCCCCCCTCCCCCCAAGGCATACTTGTCTATAATATGCAGTCGGTTTAGGGATGTACAATAACTTACACAAAATAGATCTAAATATCCCCGAAGGGGTGTGCTTAGAGGATATACCACAGAATTTCATTCAATTCCACCATGGAAAAAACTATTTTTCTATATATTCTGTAAAATCGGCTTATAAGTACAAAAAAATTGACAACGTAAATAAATTCGTTTGATATCCGTAGTATATGTGAATATAGGTATATTCGCACATCGCGCCGCTCGGAAAGGTTCGGGTTTCCGGAGATTGACGAGCGGGCCTACAGTACAAGAGAACAGCTGACGTGTTCCACTGCGTTCAGATCTATTTACGAAGCCTCAGTAAACAGTCGCTACCATTGACATAAATACAATACTACTTGCAATTATTGTTATTCACAATAAACTCAAATAACGAACTTACGTTGTAATCATTATTATTGTGGGCTAGTGAGCCACAGATTAAAGAACATTACAATATCCGTACCAACTTATCAAGGTAATAAGGTATCAAGGTAAAATCTACTTCAAAATTAATAATTAAGAAATTTAAATTATGATTTCATAATAAATATAGTTTCGGGGGACGTCTGTCGAGAAATCAACTGCCGAGTCACCATTAAAAATATGGTAATAACTAATTTGAATACATGAAAATGAAAAACAATGAAGAGCCATTCTGTACGAGTAAATGCTATACAGAAAATATAAGTTTCCCTTATTTAGTAAGCATAAAAAACAGTAATTGTGACAAGTTGATGTTCTTGTTTGCAAAATAGGACAAAAAAGTAGTTTCGTGGTTCCTCTCACTTTAAAGCGGCTTTAAAGTGTAAAGCTTGCGGCCTACTGACCGCAACCTCAACGTCCTCTATATTATTAGAGCTTAACTACACGCGGTGCAACCGATCAGAAGTACCGCAGTTTAGCCACCAAATAAATATCCTCATATCTACAGTGTACAGCACATGCCGGACAAACTTTAACCAATTATTTCTGAGCTTAATTGGAGTATAAAATGTAAATTTAGTTTTCATTTTTAAAAAATCTACTCGAAAAAAAACATTTTTATACATTTACTAGCTGATCCGGCGAACTTTGTACCGCCTCAGAATCAAAAACTGTTGTCAACTTATTAGCTGAATTGATCTAAATTGTTTCTCCCTGCGTATCCTTTCCCCTCTCGCGTTCCCTCTCCCTCTCCCCACTCCACTTCTCCCCTTCCCCCGTCCCGCTAACCCCCCTTCCTGAGTTCCTTTCCCCCTTTCCCCCTTCCCCCCTCCCCCCTCCCCCCCTCCCCCCCTCCCCCCTCCCCCGGTTCAAATATTATACCCCTTACAATATTGCTGCAGTTCTTTCAAAATAGGAGAATTCGTTCCATACAAAATGTATGGGGAAAATAATTTTTTTCGGAGTGGAACACCCTTTACTTTTAGGGGTATGAAAAATAGATGTTGGTCGATTCTCAGACCTACCAGATAAGCACACAAAATTTCATCAAAATTGGTCCAGCCGTTTCGGAGGAGTATGGTAGCACCGTGACACGAGAATTTTATATATTAGATTTCTCGTATTCTGTGCTTTAATTTCTTCTACTTCCAGAAAAATGCTTATAAGTCCGTGTGTCTGCGTGATTGCTAAAGACTGAGGATTGAACCTTCCTCCCCAGGGAATGGAGTTAAACCGCTAACAACTGAGCCAAATCAGTTAGGTTAATTTATTGGTTAGGACAAACATATATTACGTAAATGAACTGCTGTAATGTCATCCGATTTCAGAGAATTGCACATATGTGTGATTGTCACCAAAAGTTGATAAAATTCATTGTTATCGACAAAGAGTCGGGACGTGGGTTAATTTCCACTTCCAAGATTTTGCTTTAATCATACTTTCACCCAATCAAAAAAACCGAAGTGAAATTCAAATAGCTGTACCTAAAAATCCACTATAAAAAAAAATGCTCTGTATTTTTTTCATATTTTCAAGTGATTTAAAAAGGTCACCGGAGACGCCATGCCATTTATCACTGGTTAAAATCTGTCGGATACCTACCTGCTAATATACCCTGTATTTTCAAGTGGTGCCATAAATAAATAAATAAAATACCGAAGCCTCGCGTACCGGAACTTCAAAGAAATTTTACTTTAAAAAACCTGCAATTTACAAAGGCGATGGATACGCGAACGAAATTAGGTTTCTTCTATCAAATTGCCAATTGAGACAATTGAAGGAAGTGGGGACAAGATTGGATTTTTGTACGTGCAAAGTAGGGAATTTAAAAATATATATTCGAACAAATTCCCTTGCTTCATCTCATCACACCATTATATAATATTATTTGCTTTGTTCGCCCTAAGCAAGAGAAACTGCAGATAGTCCACACTTAGCCCACATACAAGGTTAAACGTTTATTAAATAGAGAGATATTTATTCGTTCCTTGAAAAGACGGCATTCAGCTACGATTCAGCCTTTAGCGAAGGAAAAGTGCAAGCCATTGTGTGCACAATGCACCGTTAGCATAATAGCGAGAATCGCTTTCCGCTGGCAAACTATCACGCGCCAGTTAACCCACTAATGGTCTCACCCGCATTTTTCTCTTCCCGGAAAAGGGAAGCGAAATGAAAAGGCCGGAAATGAGCGTCGAATAAATTAAAATAGTTTGTATACAATTTTTGCTGAAATTCTTACATATGCATGTAACATACGTAGATATTAGATAAAGGGTTTGTGTAACGCAGATGAATAATAAATAATATATAAAATAAGCCATCGGAACTGACCGATTTTGGAAGACTTTTTTTTGATTATTATACTTACATAACTTATTTTAATGAAAAGACAAATAACTTTGTTTACATCACTTTTATTTGTACACAATCTACATGTTTCGTGAACGTCCCCTCAATCATGAATAAAATCCCCTCAATCTTACCCCTTCCCCTTCCTCCTACCCCTTCGTCCCATATGTGATCTATGTTTAATTTTTAAGTTTAGAATACATTTGATCCTGATGATGTGAACATCGTTCAAGAAACATATAAATTGTGTACAAATAAAAGTGATGTAAATAAAGTTATTTGTCTTTTCATTAAAATAAATAATGCCATCACAAAGTGAAAACCTTTCCGAAGAAGTTTTCTTCGAAAAATTAATTTACATAACTTAAATTTACTATTGCATTTATTTATTTTATTTATTTCAAAAATCACATATTACATCGTTAAAATGATCTTTGGCTGTCCAACTAGGCAATTTGCCCGTTTTACAACAGTCAAAATGAACAGATTTTTTACAATAGTGTGTTGACTATAATATTGTCTTATACTTAAATATAACACTTGATAAATAATATTAATGTTTTGATGGTTGATACAAGAAGTCACTTATTAGTGTGAATTATATATTTAACAATAAAAAATTAAAAAATAAAAATATAGAGAAGAGAAATAAAAAGAACAGTCCAAAAGAAAAATAAAAAAGAGTTTTTTAAAAATTTTTTTAGCACTTACGCTATTCAACCATTCCAAGAAATTTTAATATTGATTTTGATGAATCAACTGATGATTTCAACTCGAGAATGAAAAAAATAGATAAGAAATAAAATAATGGATTAAAAAAGAAAAAAGAAAGCAGGGAAAAGAAAATGCAAAGAGAAAAAAAATAAGCTGTTTTTGGACTTTGACTTTGAGATACAACATTACATTTATTTTTTATCTTAATGCATTGGACATGACAAAAATGAAACTTCTGTTTAAGCAGCATTCGTGGTCGAGGGGTGAGGTTTTCGACTAGCAACCTAAGGTCTCGGGTTCAAATCCCGGCATGCGCAAATAAATTTTATTTGATTGATTTGTGTTATTTCAAATTTATTCCTTTAAAATAATATTAAAAAAACATCGACTCTATGAGTAAACATGGGTTGTCTCTTCGAGACTCCTTCCCCTCCTCAAAAAGACCCTCCACACAGCATCTCAGATGACACAGGTCCTGAGAAAAATTATTTTCCTCAGAGCCTCCTGTGTGGAGTTAATGTAAAAAATAGTACGATCTAACGCGTAAAATTCTATTTCAAATAGAAGTAGACATAAAAACAAAATTAACGAAATAAAATGTATCTAGCTGAAAAGGTGTTCCTCAGGGATCAATTTTAGGACTAATCCTTTATATTATATGTTTTAATCAAGACTACATTTTTTTCCTACTTTACCACACTTTTGATATATTATTAACGCACATTTTTGGGGCTTTTACATAAGATGCGGTATAGGTAAATTACACTTAAAGACTTAACCATTGCGATGAACCTTAAGAGGCTTAATTGCTGAAATGGTTTCATGATAACTGCAAAAAAACAGCTTAACTTAACTTAAAATAATTCAATTTCATGTCGTCTAATATAAAAATACATTTTAATATGCACTTTGCTGATTTATAATTCTTATACCAAATCATAAAATTGCGCAATAATTCTACGTGAATTTCATCGCTAATAAGAAACTGTTAAATGTAAAATATGGGAAATTTTGTATGCACGCCTCTACCGTTAAAAGAGAAAACTAGCTTAAAACATCATAAATTTAGTGCTAGCATTTAGAAACTGAATGAAAATGTTCAAACTTATCGAATCTTGTAATAACTTATAAACTCGTGGCGTAACTTTCCACTGTTTAAATTAGTTACTCTTGAACCGTTCGTTACGTAAACGGGGCAAACTTTACCCTTCCGCTCAACTTTTAAATAACGGTGAAAATAATAGAGGAAAAGTAAGTAATGTTTATCAAAGTCACTTTTAATTGGGCGAATGACTGACATTGAGCAGGTATTTACCGTTTAGTTGGCCAACTTGATAATTGTATGTAAAATTTTACTTCGTCAATTGTCTTACGTAAGATAAGTTTTTAATGATCTGTGATTGTTGTCACATTAATCGAATCATAGATCAATGTGATTGCAAGAGCCCTGAAGGGGTAATCATCTGTTACCTACACCAGGGTGGGTAAGTGGTGGGTGCTCTGATGATCGAAGCATAAGAGTTATTTTACGAGTATATATATACATTAATTTTAAAGACCCTGATGGGCTTTACAATATTATATATTTCATACGATTCATTGTATGAAACAGAGAAAGCAATAATTTATAACGTCTGACTTTAAAATAAGTAATAATAATGATAATAATAATATCTTTATTGAAGAAATCAATATTGCAAATTTAAATTAATAGATGATAATGTAATAGAATTAGCTAACTTGCTTCAAAATAATATAAATAGATATATAGATATAGAGCCCACAGTTAGACCAAAATTGCATACGTCAAAGAAATTATCTAAATTAATTTCTGAATTAAATAATTTAATTTTACCAAAAATAATATTTGACGATATTAGTTTTTTAGATCTTCATACAATAGTGTACGCTAGTGCTATCACTATATGTAATAAGTTAGGAGTTAAATTAATGTCCTCTGATGATAGATCATATAGTTATAGTAAACCAGAATGGCAGATTAGATTAGAAAATGATGTAGTATTTTTAAGAAGTAGTATAGCTAGAGTAATTGAATATAAAAATGGAAATAGAAATAGGAATATTTTGAGATATGTAGATGAAATTGGGAGAAAATTTGGTTATAGCATTGGTAGTAATAAAAATTAAAATATAATCAATGATTTATTAGATTTATTAAAACAAAAATTAGGTGTAAAAGCTAGTAGATTAAAAAGATATAATTATACGTATAATAAAAGAAATAATAATAGATTATTTCAGAAAAATGAGAAAATATTTTATTCCAAACTTGACGATAAACGAATATTATTTCGAATAATAATATTCCGTTACCATCTGAATCAGATATGCGCGATTTTTGGACAAACATTTGGAGTAAAGATATAAAACATAATGAGGCAGGTAACTGGATAGATAATGAAGAACTCAATTGTTCAGACATTGAACAAATGAGTTTTTCTGATATATCGGTTGAATTGTTAGCCAAAATAATAAAAAATACTCATAATTGGAAAGCCACGGGTTGCGATTGGATACATAATTTTTGGTACAAACGTTTAACTACTTTACATCCTCTTTTTGCAAAAAATCTTTCAAAACTTGTCAGAGAATCTCAAAATTTTCCTAATTTTATAACTAAGGGCATTACTTATATGTTGCCTAAAAGCGAACATATTAATAATCCCTCTCAATATAGACCCATTACATGTCTACCGACAATATACAAAATTTTAACCTCTTGCTTGACAGATTTAATATATAGTCATTTGGATAAATAAAATATTTTATCTGAACAACAAAAAGGTTGTCGCAGAAAACATATGGGATGTAAAGAACAGTTAGTTATTGATTCTGTAATTTTAAAACAAATTCAAAATCAAAAGCGTAATTTACATACTTGTTATATAGATTATCAAAAAGCTTTTGATGGTGTCCCGCACTCGTGGCTAATCAAAATATTAAAAATATTTTATTTTATTTTACTTTATTTGGGAAACAAACAGTTGTACATATTTTATTAAATAATTACATTTGACAAATTTGCATGAACCAGTGAAGTTTCCACATTTCCAATATATAAAGTTAACCCAATTATAAATAGCTTTTTGAAAAATATTATGTCCTTTTGGAATACAGATTTGCTAGTTAATTTAAAAGGTAAGAAAATAGTAGTACCGGGCATTTCAATAAAAAGAGGGATTTTTCAAGGAGACTCATTGAGCCCTCTTTGGTTTTGCTTAGCATTGAATCCCCTTTCTAAAATGTTAATTAAAAGCAAGTTTGGAATAAAAATTAAGGGTAATACAAGAGAGAGTAGTATAGTTTCACATCTATTATATATGGATGATATAAAATTATTTTCAAATTCTGAATCAAATTTAGAGAAAATGATTAAGGTAGTTAAAATTTTTTCAGATGATATTAAAATGACTTTTGGTTTAGATAAATGTAAAACTATCCATATAGAGAAAGGCAAAATTGTAGATGGAGACGAGGTTATATTTAGAAATTTCAAAATTCAAAGTATGAAAGGGGATGAGGTTTATAAATATTTAGGATACCCGCAATCGAATAGATTAGATCACACCAGTATTAAAAATGATATTAGGATTAAATTTCAAACTAGGATCAGAAAAATTTTAAAATGCAATCTATCTGCTAAAAATTTAGTAAAAGCAATAAATACTTGGGCAATACCTCTACTAACGTACTCATTTGGCATAATTAAATGGTCCAATACAGATTTAGATAGTTTAGAACGATTGATTAGAACTACGTTAACAAAATTTAATTGCCATCATCCAAATTCAGCTATAGAACGAATTAATTTACCTAGAAATTTAGGAGGTAGAGGTGTAGTCAAAATAACATATTTGAAACACAATCAGGTAGAAATGCTTAGAAATTTTTTCCATAGGAAAGCTAATAGCTCAGAAATGCACAAAATAATTTGCAAGGCAGATAGAAATATTACACCTTTAAATTTATATGACGAGAATGCCAACATTCTTATAAATACTAACCAGGAATTATTAGATTCCTGGTCAAATAAAATTATTCACGCAAAACACTTCAATTATCTCAACCAAACGTATGTTGACAAACTTTCGTCAAACAAATGGTTGAGTATTGGAGAGTTGAGCGCAGAAATAGAAGGATTTAGCTTGCCATTCAAGATAGAGTCATTAATACTAAAAATTATAGAAAGCATATAATCAAAGATATAAATCAAATTGATGATTTATGTAGAAAATGTTTGGCTTTTCCCCTAAACTATAGAACATATTATATCGGGATGTTCTATATTAGCGCCTTCCGAGTATACATTTAGGCACAATCAGGTTTTAAAAATAATTCACCAAAGTTTGGTAATTAAACATAACTTGATTGACTGCCGTAATATAGTACCATATTATGAATATGAACCAAATTCATTTTTAGAAAATGAATTTTATAAAATATATTATGATAAAACTATACTAACAGACAGAACAATTAGTCATAATAGACCTGATATAGTTTTACATGACAAAATTAAAAAAATAACTTATATCATTGATGTAGCTATTCCAAATTCCTGTAATATTCAAAAAACTATTTCTGAAAAAATAAGAAAATACACAGATTTAGGAAATGAGATTAAAAGAATTTGGCATTCTCGGACTATAAAAATATTGCCATTTGTTATTTCGGCCACTGGCATAATACCTAGGAATCTGATTCAAAATTTAAGCATATTAGATTTGTCAAAGAATTTGTATATAAAAGTGCAAAAATCAGTCATTTTAAATACATGTAGGATTACAAAGGATTTTTTAAATATTTATATTGAGGGATCGGTAGGATTTATAGGTTCAATTAGAAATGCCACAGAGCCGAACCCTCTGATATGAAAATATCTGGAGTCAGTGAATTATATTCCCATTTGGTCTCTAGTAGGTAGACATGTTGTTCTTGTATTTATAATACTTATATAGTGCAATTGCATAGCGTGGGTTGACTAGATGATCATTTGGGGAAGTGTGTGAAAGGGTTTAGTTTTTCCTTCTTTTTTTCCTTTTTTTTTTTTTTTGGGGAAAATTTAACCCGGACATTTAAATCTGGTGCATAAGAAAAATTTAAAGATTTATAACTACAAAAAGTACACCATACAATAGTTTAAAAGTTGCATAAGTACAAAAGTTAATAACAGAAAACAATATACATATAAACAGTAGGTATTTAAAGAACTATAAATATAAAGATTTATAATTATAAATTTACGTTTCTCGTAACCTGCCTCGCTATGCTAGCCTGTGTTGAGGCAGTAATTTTAGGTCAATTTATAATATTGTAAACATACCTACAATATTGGAATATAATCACACAATAGATTGGTTGCATTAATAATCAGTTTCAGTGCCGGCAACCCGGGCGTTTATTTAGTTTCATGGTTATTTACATTGTTTTCTTTTCTTTTACCCGCCTCACTAGACAAAGTCTGTTCCGAGGCGAGTAAATCACATATTATGTTTGTTCCAAAAGAAATGTGTGTATTTAAACAAATATATATATGTATGTAAAAAGATAAAAAAGATAAATTATATATTGGTATATTAAATATTTACATACATACTTTGTTTTTTAGATAAAAGTAAATTAAAATTTTGTGACAGTTGAATATAGCGGTTACATAATAGAAGTAATAATTAATAATTAATCATAATAATTAATATTGCAAAATTGCAGTTTCTCGTATTTGTTTTATTTGAATATTATATAATTTCGTGAGAACTTGTATGAAATGTTATTTATTTAGAATATTTTGAATGTCTGTTCTTTCCTTTTCATTCAACCATATTACAAATCTTTTGAAAAGCCAATTCAAATTATTTGGGGTGACGTAAGTTTTTGTTTGTGTTAGGAAGGTATTGAAAATGTGTGGTGCTAGGTAAGATTCGTGTTTTTTTGCAAAAGTTGATTTGATATGGGGAACTTGAAAGTGCTTATTAATTTTTGCTCTTGTGTTTTGCGAGTGAGGTATGTGGAGATGTGAAGTTTTGATACAGTTTTTGTAAATGATCTTCCTTATGAATAGTTTATTTACGTCTAGTAATTTGTTTTTGATCATTAGCTGTTCCGTCGGATGTTGGTAAGGTTTATAAAACATAATTCTAATTATTGTTTTGTGATTTATTTTAAGAGAATTGAGGTAAGTATCTGCTGCTCCTCCCCAAACTGAAATTCCATATGTTAAAATACTTTGACAGAGTGCGAAATATATATTTTTTAGTTGATTTAATGACATGATGTTTCGTATTGTTTTGAAGATGTATGATAATTTTCGTATTTTTTTTGATAATATATTAATATGGAGATCCCATTTTAGTTTATGGTCAACAGTTAAACCTAGATATTTAATATTGTCTGCATAAACAATTTTGTCACAAGTACAGCATGTGTTATTTGACGAAATATTGGTGCAGGGGTTAAGATGTAGTTGTGGTTGGCTATGTGGTTGACCAGCCTTTGTTTTGCTAAAAGTTAAATATTTTGTTTTTGAAATGTTCAGTGTTAGTAGATTATTTTGTAGCCATTTATTTACTACAGTCATCCCTGTTTCTGTGTTTTTGAATACCTTTTCCCATGATTGTGCCTTGAACAAAATTGCAGTGTCGTCTGCATAACTGATTACTTTGTACTCAATTTTTCCTAGGTTTATCTCAGTTAGACTATTTATATAAATGAGGAATAGTATGGGACCCAAGACGCTGCCTTGCGGTACTCCATACCTGATATCTGCTTTGTCACTGCTGTATTTATTTATTTTTACTATTTGTTGTCTCTTTTCAATGTAGCTGACAAACCATTTTAGCGGTTGACCAGTTATACCGATATTTTTGAGTTTTTGTAGTAGTAAGTTATGCGAAATAGTGTCGAAAGCTTTTGCTAGGTCTAAGAATACCCCTATCACCTTTGATCCGCCATCTATGCTTTTCACTATGTAGTTGGTTAATTCTGATAAAGCATCTTCTGTACCCATTTTGGCACGAAATCCAAATTGGCGGCTTGAGAGCAGGTTGTGTTTTTCAAGGTACGCAAGTAATCTTTTTTTCATGGCTTTTTCTAGAAGTTTAGATAGTGAGTTTAGCAGAGTGATTGGTCTGTAGTTTAATATCAGAGTTTTGTCTCCCGATTTATGTATTGGAGTGATACATCCTATTTTTAAATGATCAGGGACAATTCCGAGCCTAAAACTTTGGTTGAAAATGTGTTGAAGCGGTATAAGTATGTATTCTCGTAGATTTATCAGTATTTGATTGGAAATGTTATCCGGTCCCATCGCGCAATTTGGTTTGAGAGATTTAATAAGATCCGAGATTTCCTTTGTATTTACTTGATAAGCATTGAACGAGTGATTTGGTCGTATGGAAGAGCAAAGTTTGTATAAAGAGTCTTCTGATGTACAGTTTTTTTGAAGAATTTTTTTCGCTAGGGTAGAGCCAACTTTTGCGAATTCAGTGTTAATAAAATTAGCTATTTTATTAGGTTCATTGTTTGTTAAGACTTTGTCTCCGTTTATTAATAGTTCTTTGATATGTGAATCTTTCTTCGGAGTGGAAAAAGTAATATTTCTTACAATTTCCCAAATTTTTTTAGGATCATTTTTGGCGATTTTTATTTCTTTTTTGTAATATTTGTATTTGGCTTGTTTAATTAACTTATTACACAGGTTTCTATACAGTAAGTAATCTTGTTTTAGTTTGTTATCATTCGGGTTTTTGTGGACTCGCATATGCATTGCATCTCTTTTATGAATACTGTTGACTATTCCTTTCGTGATCCATGGTGTTATTTTTTTTCTTTATGTGTGTAGTTCTTTTGTGGATTTTTTGTGGTGTGTTTGGTTATGTAGGTTTCAACCGTATTTATAAATGTGTCCAGCGCTGTGTTTGGGTCTATTTCATTTAGTACATTAGTCCAAGGTTCATCGTGAATATCCGATTTTAGGGACTTAAAGTTTATTTTGTCTTTCATGTTGTCATTTTTGTTTTTACTTTGTTCTTTGTTAAGAAGTATGTTTAATGTAGTTGTGAAATGGTCAGTGACAGTTGAGCGAATAATGGATGAAAAAGTTTTTTTTCTGGTTTTAGCAAATATATGATCGATGCAGGATTCGGAGTGTGATGTAGTTCTTGTTGGCGAGTTTATTGTAGATTTAAGTCCGTAGTGAGTAAAAACATTTAAGAATTCCGTAGTTTTTGGTTGGCAGTTTAATATGTTAATATTCATGTCACCAGCAATAATTATTTGTTGAGTTTTTTTATGTTTTTCAAGAAGTTTATTTAAGGAATTTAAGAAAGGGGCGAGATTGTTGTAGCATGGTGGTCTGTATATAGCAAATATAGAAAGACATGGGCCAAGTGATATTTGAATGCAGTTCGCTTCAGTTATGTTAATTTCTGATATGGAAGATTTTATTGTATATTATAATAACAATAACATTGGTACAATAATAACAGCATTTGTTCATTACTAATTTCGAATTTGGGTGAGTGCACCGGTAAATGCTCTATCATTATTTTTTATCCAAATTTTTATGTTTTTTTTTTTATTTTTTGTGAATCACCTTTTTTTATACTAATTGGAAGAATGTTGTAAAGTCTTGTTGCTAGGTATCTGAAGCTTTGTTACCAAAAGTAGTATGAGTTATGGGAATTTGTAGTACTTCTTTGTTATTGTTTCGAATAAAGCGAGTATTTAATCTTTTTTCATGTATATTTGTGTGAGGATTGTTTTTGCATATATCTGCCGAACGTCAAACACATTCATAATGTTAAAGATTAAGTTCGGGTCTGTAATCAGAGGTAATCTAAGAATTAATTTTATAATAATTTTCTGTGCCTTTATGATTGGGTCTAGTGCTGATGCAGTACCGCCTCCCCATGCTATGATACCATAGCGAATAATAGATTGACAGACTGCAAAATAAATAATTTTCAAGTGTTGTATGTCGAGAAAGTTTCGTATCATTCTGAAAAAGTGCATGGTTTTTCTTATTTTGTTTGAAATTATTTGAGTGTGAATATTCCATTTGAGATATGGATCAATTGTGAGACCGAGATACTTCATCTGTGTAGTGCGCTCAATGTAGGGACACTGACAAGATTCATCGGAATTTAAACATGTGTGAATTCTAATGGAGGCATCATCACGAGGTTGACCTGTTATATTTATGCTTAATGTGACATATTTAGTTTTCTCGGTGTTCAATGTGAGCCTATTTTTATCTAACCACTTTTTTACAATATTTATATCCGTTTCAGCTTTTTTGTAGACAGCTAGCCAAGTATCAGCTTCAAACAGTAAAACAGTGTCATCGGCAAAACTAACAATTTTTCCCTGAATATTAATGTTACATAAGTCGTTGATATATAAAAGAAACAAAGACGGTCCTAATATGCTACTTTGAGGTATCCCATAGTAAGTTGAGCACTGATTGCTAAGTGTGTTCATTATTTTCACTTGTTGCTTGCGGTCATCAAGGTAGCTCTTAAAAAAGTTAAGTTCGTTGCCTGTAATACCGATTATTTGAAGTTTGTTTATTAATTTACTGTGTGATATTGTATCAAACGCTTTAGAAAAGTCTAAAAATATTGAAATACATTTTTTGCTTTTATCGAGGTTTTTTCTATAAACGGCGGCAATAGCATCTGAGGTACTCTTGTTTTCTTGAAACCCTTATTGATTTTCTGAGAGCAGTTTATGGCTCACCAGAAATTTTACCAACTGAGCATTGATAATTTTTTCAAATATTTTGGATAGACTGGTCAGTAGAGTTATTAGTCTGTAATTGTTTATGTCTGTCTTGTTACCTGTTTTATGTATGGGAATAACAATACCTTGTTTCAGGTTTGAGGGGAAGTGTCCTTGACTGATACTAAGGTTAATTAGGTGTTCTAGGGGCAATGTAATTTCCATAGACAGCATTTTCAAAATCTTGGTTGTTATTCCATCGACCCCGGCAGAAGAAGTGTTTTTAGAGAATTAATTGTTTTTAGAATCTCTTCCCCTGACACAGTTTGAAAATTGAATCTTCTGGGAAATTGAAGTTCTGCTTCAGCAGGTAGAGTATTTCCACAATTTGGTAGACGAGAAGCCAGATTTGAACCAATATAATTTGTAAAGAAATTATTGATGTAATCCGCAATGAGCTTGGGGTTTTTGAGGTGTCAATAATTTCTCCGTCAATACAAAGTTTACTTATGTCCTGTTTGTCTTTAGTGTTTTGTGTATTTGCGGCTTCTCTTAGAGTTTACCATATTTTTTGGGATCGTTGTTACTTTCTTGGATTTTGTCTCTGTAGTAGATTTCTTTCGCCTTTCTAATGACTTCGCCGCATGTGTTTCTATATCCTTTGTAGATGTTTAGTGATATTATGTCGTAAAGATTTTCTTTTACTTTTTTTGTGTAATGCGTTTCTTCTACGAATGCAGTTGATAATTGAATAGTTTATCCATGATTTCAAGGGTTTAATTTTGTTCGGTATGTTTTTTCTTAAAATTGTGTTATTATTAATTAACTCATTTTTCAAAAAGTCAACAAAATAATTCCATGCATCATCTGAGTTTTTTATTTGTAAAAGCTCTTGCTAAGATTTATATTTAATTATGTTTTTTAGATTATCAAAATTAATAATATTGTATACGATTGACTGATCTCTTCTGTTTTTGTGGTGTCGGATTGTAATGATTTGTATTGATTTGTGAACGATGCTTTTATTTTGTTTATTAGTTTTGACCATTGTGTGATCAATGCATGATGTAGATTCACTAACTGTTCTTGTTGGTTTATTGATGGTACTAATTAATTAATAGAACTCTAACATATTTAGGTAGTCGTGACATTGGTGGTTTGGGTTATTTGGGAGTATATTGATGTTTAAATCTCCCATAATTATTAAATTTTTAGTATTGGAAAGATTAGAGAGTATGCTATTAAGACTATTTAGAAATGGTGTGATATTGCGGATATCATATACCCCCCCCCCATACACACAAGCCTTGCTTAATTATGGGGGTACATCAAATATTCTACTATGTAATTAATTACTGTATAAAATTTATTTGTAATTTATGTACCTTCTATTACTAATAAAAAAAAATAAAAAAAAGGTGGAGAGCGGTATATTGCTAGAATGCACGTATCATTAAGATAAGCATAACTTTAAAAAAGTAAAATTACAATATGTAGTATACGGGATAAGACTTGTTGTTTCAACGTCCTTAGAATGTTTATTTACATATAGTTTTTTGCTGTATCAGTAGATAATTATTATTTATTTTTTACCATTTTTCATTAAATACAAGAAACATCTAAAGAAATAAATATAATAATCCACTCTGTGACAAATACAGAAAACCACAAATGCAAAATATTATGTACAAACATAGAAAGCAAGACCTATATTAAGTACCTGGGCGTAATAATAGACCAGCGTTTAAAATGGTCCCCACACATAAATATTCTGAACAACAGAATAAGGAAACTAACATATATATTTAGATGCTTAAGAGATATTTTAAACGAAAAATTACTTAGAACAACATTTATACAATATGGCATTATAGGATGGGGCGGTACATATACAAATCAAACACAATTTACATATCAGAAAAACTAATAATAAAAGCAATTTAAAAAAACCCTACTAATATTCATCCGAACCGTAATTCAAACAATTTAAGATCAGAAAATTAAGTGCATTATACTTTTATCATGCAACATTACAAATTTATAAAGATAATATTCAAAATAAAATTGCACCCTTTAAAAATAAAAGAAATCTTAGACAAACATCAATACAATACTTCCTACTCCAAAAAGTAAAATAAATAATAAACAATAGGACAGTTAAATCATAAATATCTCGGAGTTCATTTTTTTTAATTCACCACCTGAAAAAATCAGAAACATGAACAGTAATACAAAAAAATTTAAAACTCAGCTTAAAAATTATACCGAAAATTTGAACTGAATAAAAAAAATAAAATTAAACCAATATAATAACACCCCCCATACAGACAAGCCCTGCTTATTTATGGGGGTAAATCAAATACATATATTATGTAATTAATTATTGCATAAAATTTTTTGTAATTTATGTATCTTTTTGTGAATAAAAAAAAAATATGTTAGTTAAGTAGATGCTAAGAATAGTATCATATATAATCGTTCGTGTCTAATGCATGAACAGGTACGGGGAAGTAGCCAAAGGTACACGATCGACGGCTGGTCTCCGTTGCGCGCCCAGCGGCAGACTAACTTAGAGCCTCCAGTAGTAAGGAGTTAAATATTCTAGTCTAGTTAAATATTCATTGTAAACCTTACGATAACGTAAATAAAGCAACTTGTAATGTCGACAAAACTCAATCTTATTTTAGAGTTTTCCCTCATACATTTCAAGTAATCTTAATAACGGGAATAAATTAAATTAAATACAAAAACTATTTTCGAAAAGCAACAAAAAATTCGCAAAAGCGCAAATCCATGATCTACCAAAATAGCAAAATCAGCAAACAAAATAAAAAACGAAAATGTTTTAAAACTTTTGAAGTCGATCAACATTTTTTCAATTCATTTGGTAACTTGTGCAATATAGGTCCTTACATATGAAATTGGCGTTTTGCCGTACTGGCAACTTTGATCTCAAATGTCTTCTCTTTGGTTAGGAATTCCAAATTCAAATTTATACAGTACTCATGTATTTGTATTTCGAAAATTATAATTCATTTGTTTTTTCCTTAATTATGTTTTTTTCTTTGCGTCACTTAGTTTAAAAAAAACTTGAAATATCGCGTTATTTACGAGTACGAGTTTCACCGTGGCACCAGTGCTGCAGAAACGGCTCGAAGGATTAATGATGTGTATGGCGACGGTGCCGCAAAAGAAAACACAGTGCGTTTTTGGTTCCAACGTTTTCGTTCTGGAAATTTCGATCTGCAGAACAAGCCCCGTGGACGGCCGGAGACCAAAGTTGATAATGAAGAATTGAAGGCTATTGTGGAAGCGGATCCATCGCAAACCACGCTCGAGTTACCTGCAGGCTGCGGTGTTAGTGATAAAACTGTTTTAATCCACTTGAAGCAAATTGGGAAGCTGAAAAAGCTTGAAAGGTGGGTACCTCACGAATTGAGTGAAGCAAATCAACAAACGCGTGTTGGAACGCTAGACCACACACTGCACAACAGACGGCTACCAAATTAGAGGAGCTTTCATTCGAATGTCTAAGACATCCACCGTACTCTCCGGACCTTGCCCCAACAGATAATCATTTTTTTCAAAATTTGGATAACTTCTTGCAAGAGAAAAAATTTAACTCCGATGGGGCAGTCCAAACCGCCTTCAAAGATTTTATTGATTCCCGTCCGAATGGTTTTTTTTAGTAAAGGGATCGATGAACTACCTATGAGATGGCAAAAGTGCATAGCTAGCAATGGTACATACTTTGATTAAATAAATATATTATATCGACTTTATGTTCCTCCCATACAAAACGCCAATTTCATATGTAAGGACCTAATATTATTATAATGGATATACCCGAATTACGTTCAATGGTTCGAAAACCGAATTTAATTTACTTTGGTATTATCCCTTTAGTTTGTTGCATTTCGTTTGTTCGTGATCCACCTTTGTATGGAATAAGCTCTAGGTTCAGGGACATGCTGTTTAACAATTATTTTCCGCAAAAGCTTTGTTGGAATTTAATGATGAATTTAATTTGAAATTTCCACAATACAGCTGGAAATGGTGAAACTTTTTAAACCAGTGGATTTATACAGTAAAGTTGTTTTCCGTATTTAATTCCAAACTGTTTTGTTTAGTTCTGTTAAAACTTTACCATTGCCTTTTACATGTAACTCATATTATATACTTTATTTAATAATATTTATATCATAAGATTTTTTTACGTTGGATACACATACACTGGAGGCCCTGAGGAAAACCTTTCGCTGAGGGCCTATGTCATACTTGGGAAAACTGTGTGCAGGTCTTTTTTTAGGGAAAGAAGGAGAGGAAGTTCAGGGAAGGAAACGGTGGGAAGGTGGGTAGGAATCTGGGGGTCAATTTATTTAGGGGTGATGGACGTATCAATTCATCCCGCCCTCTGCAATGCTAGGCGATGGGTCGAGAGAGTGCAACTGGAGATGTCTAGGTTAGGTCTCCCTCAACCAAACTCTTCCCATCCGACCCTCCATGCAGTAAGTGGGCAAACACATTGGTCACCGAGACCTATATAGCACGAACCCGGGCACCCCTACTAAGTCACCAAACGTAGTGAACCACTTGGAGTGACCTAAGAAAAGGTGTTGTTTATTCAATAAATGGTTCCCGGGGCGGCGGTACACATACCCGCCTCTTAAATTGAAACAAACCTCACTCCATGTACCCATCCCTGCTAAGTCACCAAACGTACCGAACCACTTGGGGTGACCTATGGCATGGGTGTTGGTTATCCAATAAATGGTTCCCGGGGCGTCGGTACCCATATCCGCCTCCCAAATTCAGACAAACCTCACCCAATGTACCCATGAACCCGGGCACCCCTGCTAAATAACCAAACGTAGCGATCCACTTGGGGTTACCTATGGCAGGGGTGTTATTTAACCAATAAATGGTTCCCGGGGCAGCGGTACCCAAACCCGCCTCCCAAATCGAATTGAGCAAAACTGGTACGCAAGTAAATTCTACTTTATTCATAAATTAGCAAACACGGCCACACGTTGCTGTGGCTAACGAAACACAACACCAAGCCATTACCCAACCTTTATAACCATCATCTATTAAATCAAATCCACACCGCCCGCTTGCCAGCGCGCTCCCTTTATTTACATATTTCAACCAATTTACACAAAACCGTGGCAAATTATATACCTAAAAACCTTCCTCATAAATCACTTTATCTTTTAGTGAAAACCCCCTGAAAATCTAAGCGCAAAGACAGCGGGAGAGACTTCATTTTATAATCGTGACAAGATAATGGTTTCTGGAATTTTCTTAATGCAGAATAAAATCCTTTTCATGTAAATAAATTTGTATTCAGATATTATTATGTACAGTTTACTTATGACTATGCAAATGAAGAAAAATTAAAATTCAGACCCGCTTCATGGGAAATAAAAAATAAAAAACAGCTTGTGTTCAAATAAACATGAAATTATTTGACAGATATAAATTAAAGGGTTATTGCCCTGTCTACTGCTTCACTGAAATATTATTTTAAACTGACAAAACCCCACGTGTCACTTTATTGTTATATTGGCGTCTTAAGGGCCCGCAACCCGGATTTGTACCGATTTATTACATATTTCCCACGGTAAGTTTTAAAGCTCTTAAAAAATATATGTTATTCTTGAAGATAATATCTAGTCTTTGTCCGCACCAAAACGAAAGTTATATAAAATTCCCTCGATCGAAAAAAATCGCAAAGTATGCTCCAATAATTGTTATTAACACGTTTGTTTCAGTTATTTTACAAGTTATATGTATGAAAAAATTCACAGTGTTTCTTTAAATGCTGTTTGAGATAATGCCATCGAGATTTTTGCTCTATTTTAAAAGAGTACTTTATTAAACATTTTCGCAATTTTCGCATCGATTTTGTCGCTGTAAATGTTAGCGCTCTCCTCTAACATTCGTAATTTCGTATCTCTCAATCTTCTTCTTTCGGGCCCGGTTGCAGAGCCTTAATGCATTGAAAATAATAAAAAATTAATCCCCCCATGCCTCAATTAAACCTAAATAACGTTAAAAATTGTATGTTGTATTGAATACTGTGGTTTAGTTACGATGCCGTGATGTCAGATTTTCACTGCCAAAAGTAGGTAAATCATGATCAATTTGGGATGCAGCTATGGGTACCACCGCCCCGGGAACCATTTATTGGATAATCAACACCTTTGCCTTCGGTCACCCCAAGAGGTTCGGTACATTTGGTTACTTAGCAAGGGTGCCCGGGTTCATGGGGTGAGGTTTGTCCGGGTATTGGCGGCGGATGCGTTTGCCCACCAGTTGTGTGGCAGGCCGGATTGATAGAGAATAGTTGAGGGAGACCCTTTGACTTCTCCTTGCGCCGCAATGGGAGGAATGAATTCATACGTTCGTTACTGCTATACACACTGATCTCCAGATTTCTACCCGTCCCTAAAACCGTTAACTCCCCAGAACTTCCTTTCCTCCCTTTCCTAAAAAGACCCTCTACACAGCATCCCCAAAGATGACATAGGCCCAGAGGGTAATTATTTTCCCCAGGACCTCCTGTGTGGAGCTATATTAAAAAAAATCTTTGGCTTTTGTGACGTGTTGGGCTTTTTATTTCTTTAGCCATCTGCCCTGAAACATCCAAAATATTGGCTAAACAAGGGGTAAGCGCAATACGGCATACTATCCCAAAAATTATTCACAATTGTATTGTGGGTTACTGAAATAGTGCCAATAAAAGTTGAAAATATTAACGACTAGCTGAAGTTCCCAGCGTCGCCCGGATTTTTTAAGCTGATATATTTTTTTAAGTCTGATACAATCTCTTATTTCGTACTTACGTCAAATGTAAAAATAAAATCATCAAAGGGTATCAAAATTCTGCTTTTAGGGTGGTAAAAGAAGAAGTGTGAAAAATGTCATAAATCTCGCTATAAAACTGTAGATCCATACAAAAATCAATCCACGCCGCTCTTCTGGTATCCGCTTCAGACACACATATTTTTCTAATAATATTCAAAATAAAGGTAAGTCCATCTAGTGAAAAACAAAACAATGTTTTGAATGGCAGAAAACGCCTCACAAACACTTCTCATATTACACTAAGTTAAAAGAAAATAGACAGCCGACACGTAATTCTTTGTGAGTCGTTCAAAAGAAAAAGCTCGGTACACATTTTGAATTGAGCCTTACGTGGCGAGTTGTGATAAGGGTTGCTTCTCGCATCCCCCATAGACAAAGGTGTTCTTTCACACCCCCGCGTGTAGTTGCTATCCTGATAGATCAACTTAATAACTGCCTATAAACAATACTCACTTTACGAAAGGAGGAAAGTGAATATTAATTAAACTGTTGACTTTAAATGAAAATGCATCTGTGGGCATTGATATTAGACGGAAAAATTTTTAAAACTTGGGAAATTTTGATTTATTAGTAACCAGATGAAACAACCAACTTGTGAATCTAGGTTCGCTTACGATTGACCGCCAAATTCGGCCAGTTTTTGTAGGAAAATATGAAATAATCGCTTAAGATAGATAGTGCACCTCGGTGTACGACATTCGGATCGGAAAAAAATTATGAGCTTTTTTTTTACGTTAACTCCACACAGGAGGCCCTGAGGAAAATAATTTCTCTCAGGGCCTATGTCATCTGGGATGCTGTGTGGAGGGTCTAGAGCTCCTTTCGCAGATGGCGATAATGTTGAAATTTCTGCTTAAAAGTAAACCCGGTCGCTTAGAAATTTGAACAACATGTGTGTTATCAAATTTTTGCTGTCACTGTCGCTCTTACTATAATACTAAGCAAAAGGGAAAAAAATCACCTCAGGCTTGATAATCATATATAAAACAATGTCGGGTTAGTTATACTATTTATAACTCGAGATCGGCTGGACCGATTTTGATGATCTTTGATTTGTTGGATTTGTCTCCGCCCCGGATAACAGATTAACTATTAAAACATCGCAAAAATTCACGAAAAAGAAAGTTATGAAGAAAATTAATTTTTTCGTACATTTTGTACGGAACGAATTCTCATATTTTGAAAGAACTGCAGCAATATTTTGAGATATAATATATAACTGTTTGTGAATTCCAAAAATTCAAAACGTCAAATGTCAATTCGCTGATTGTTTCGCTTTTGTTCTTAATCATATAAAGCTGCCTCTCTTTCTTACACATTAAATGTCAATAGTCGAAAATGAGACAAATGGTGAACGTATTGTCTCTGCACCCCTGCAAAGGAAAAATACAATAATAATAAATCTCTGAAATAGAAACGCATTTTTTTAGGTAAGCTCCACTCAGGACCTATGTTATCTTAGGGGATGCTGTGTGGAGGTTCTTTTTAAGGAAGGGTAGGATAGGAAGTTCTGGGAAGGAAAAAGTCATGAGGGAAGGAATCTGGAGGTCAGTGTATCCGGGAGTGAATCCATCCCTCCAACTGCGGGGCAAGGCCATTGCCTTGACCGGAATTAACCTTTTACCTTGACTTTTCCAGCCGAACTCTTTCGACCCATTGGTCGAGAGAATCCGGCTGGAAAGGTCAAAAGGCTTCCCTCAACCAGTCTCTCTCGATTCGGCCCGCCACGCAGCAGATGGGCAGACGCATCCGCCACCAAGACCCGCACAAAAGTCACCTCATGAATAAAACGCATAAACGCCATCTCTGATACTGACAAAATAAAAAAACGGACAGTTGGGCATCGATAATAATTGCTTAATTGTGTAATTTTTAACTTAATAAAAAAACTTAATTTAATTCAACAGTTATTGATTCTGAGGCGGTACGAAGTTCGTCGGGTCAGCTAGTATATATATAAATGAATCCCTGTTTGCCTTGGTCACGCCATAACTTCAGAACGACTTTACCAATTTCATTCATTTTTTATTTACAGTTTTCTAAGACTTTGTAAAAGGTTCTTACGGAAAGAAAAAACAAGAAATTTGGGCAGAAAATTGTATTATTTCAGAAAACTTAACGACTATTTTAACTGCGCACATTTGACAGTTCGCGCGTTTGATGGACGTGAATTTAGAAGGCAGCGGTTTTTTATTTGTAACAAAATAATTATTGTCTATGGATTTTTTAAATTACAGATATATTAAATAGGTACCTGTGTTAGGTTCCGAATTTGATTGACTGTTCTTGTAGTATACAAAAATGAATATTTTTAATATATGAATAATAAAATTTGAATAAAAAAATTGTAATAGGTGGCACGCGAGCTGTTTGAAAACTGAATGTACTGTGAATGAATATATAGAACGCGGGAGGGGTGGCTGGCGGGACGGTGGAGCGGGAGGGGAGTGGAGATGAGGACATGTAGGGAGAAATATTTTTTTTTAATCTGGCAAGCCGGGAGTCAGCTAGTACCTTCATAAAATCATCAAAATTCAGATTTTGTATTTCCCATTTTTCTATTCCAAAATTGCACCCATTCTTAAGATTTTTTTTTACTGTGTTAGAAGAAAATAAAATCTATGTTTGTACATTTGACTGTGTCTATGATGTCTAGGGATCGGGTAGTAATAACATCTGTTAATGTTACAATGTTTATTGGTTGCCAGATTAATATGGAGAGAGCGCTCAATAGCGGTACATCCCTTTTATACTTCCCATACTCGCTATCTCGCTCTCATGCCGTCACCCTCATACACATACGTCACACCCCCACACTTAAAACCTAATTACATACATTTCTTTATTCACAAATTTATACAAAACAAAATATCTAAATATTTCCATTCCATAGTATATGTAATTATTCTTGTTCTTCACGTGTAGCGTGGGCGTTGACCTCGAGGGCGTAACCTCCCCTCCCATGGTGTAGGTGACCTGCAAAAATTAGAGGAATTAGGAAATTTGGTCATGTCCACATCCGAGAGTGGACCCAGGTCCAGCAAATCATCAGACCTGTCACACTCCCCCCACCTAACCTTCCTCTCTAAAATCTGATCATGGTGGCGTTTCCAAATTTGTCCCGTAGACATAATTTTAACTAAATAAATCCTATTCCCCAATCTTTTAAAAATTTTTCCTAAAATCCATTTATTATCATTACTTCTTAAATCCCTGGTTAAAACTTTAGAACCAACCTCAAAGTACTTTTTAAATTTTCTTCCTCTATAATACTTTTTCTGTTTATGCTGGCTCGATAACATTTTGTTTTTAACCGTGTTGTCAATTCCTTTAAAACCTTGACTCTCAACATTATCCACTATTGGAATAATCGTATTAAAAATTGATCTAATCTTCCTACCCAACATTAATGTACTAGGCTCAATGCCCGTAGACATTGAAGGCGTATTTCTAATATCAACTAAAAATGTCAAAAGTTTATCTTCAAAATCAGTAGGAAATTTATTATTTACCATAATTTTTTTCAAAAAATTCTTCACTGTTTTAACCCCATTTTCAGCTAAACCGTTAGAAGCAGGATGCTGTACAGCTGAAGTCAATGATTCTATATTATAATTATGACAAAATTCCTTAAAAACTGACGATGTGAAAGCTGTACCATTGTCACTTACAATTTGTTCCGGGATTCCGAACATAGAAAATAATCTTTTCAAAACTTTTATTGTACAAAACGAATCTACCTTATTTACAACATGACAGTCTATCCATTTTGTAGTTGCATCAACAATAATTAAAAAATTATGACCTCCCAACGGCCCCATGAAGTCGATATGCAATCTACTCCAGATTAACCCATTGATTGGCCAAGGTGCCAACTCAACTTTACATGGAGTAGGTAAACATTCCATGCATCGAGCACACTGTTTCACAGTTACTTCTATATCATTGTTCATTCCGAGCCAAAAAAAATAATTTCGAGCAAGACTTTTCGATTTTACAATGCCTAAATGTGATTGATGTAAAAAATTCAATATAATTTCCCTTAATTCCCTTGGAACTACAAATTTATTATTATAAAATAAACATGAATTATAAGTCGATAATTTATCCCTAAAATACCAGAATTTCAATAAATCATCCTTTAAGAACTTTTTATCCGGCCAACCATTTGCTGTGAACTCGATAATTCTCGCTATATTTACATCATTAATCGAAAACTGTTTCATCGTTTCCGCATTTAATGTTGTTTCTGACTCGATTATGTTCACAAACTCTGACTCAACCGTATTCACGTTTAAAGAATCAATATAATTTAAAAAATAATCGCTAGCATCAATATCGTCGCTACACACATCTAAATTATCCTTATTATTAATCGGCATTCGTGATAAGAAATCCGCTTTGTTATCACCTGACTTAATATGCTCTATACTATAGTCAAAAGTCTGGAGTATTAGGGCGTACCTCTGCAGACGGTTAGCGGCCAAAACAGGTACTTGCTTATCCGTGTTCAAAATGTGTACTAACGATTTATTGTCGCAAGCCAAAACAAATTTATTGCCGTATAAATACTGAAAGAATTTCTTCAACCCAAAAATTATAGCACACGCTTCCTTATCTAAAATAGAGTACTTTAATTCTGTTTCTGACAATAATCGACTAGCAAATGCGATAGGTCTCTCTAAACCATTATCATATACATGGCAAATCACCGCTGATAACGCTTTTTCAGATGCGTCTGAAATAAGTTTAATTGGTAAATTAGGATCAAAATGCACTAAAATATTATCTGACGTCAGCAGTTTCTTAACTCGCTCAAACGCAATATTACATTCCTCAGACCACACATATTTTACTCCCCTTTTTAACAAGTTATACAATGGAGACAAAATACCTGAAATATTATGAACAAAAGTTCTATAATATGAAATAACCCCAAGTAAACTCCTAAGTTCTGAAACATTTTTTGGTACTGCCATTTGAGTAATCGCACAGATTTTATTTTCTAAAGGCATAACTCCTTTCCGAGAAATTTTAAAACCTAAATATTCTATCTCAGTTTCTAGAAAAGAACACTTATTTTCATTAATAGTTAATCCACAATCACTTAACTTGCTAAGTACAGATTCACAAATAGAGAATAATTCCTCTTCAGAATTTCCAAACAACAAAATATCATCTAGAAATATACGAACGTTACGAAGTCTACCTACTACCGCCTGAATAACTTGCATAAATATAGCCGGGCTTGTGGTCAAACCGAAAGGCAACACTTTATACCTGAATAAACCCACATGCGTACTTATCACACATAATTTTCTCGACCTCTCGTTCAACGAAATCTGACCAAAAGCATTACGCAAATCTATTTTAGCAAAAAATTTCGCACCATTTAAAGATGAAATTAAATCTTCTATACGAGGCAATGGATATTTCAACTTCGCTAACATAGGGTTTAATGTGGTTTTAAAATCAGTACAAATTCTAATTGAACCGTCTTTCTTTTTTACAACAACAATCGGACTAGCCATATCACTTATTTCTACGTTTTCAATTATATCTTCACGTAACATCTTATTTAATTCCTCCTCTACCTTTCCACGTAAACTAAAAGGTAACGATCTTGGATTCACAAACTTTGGCCTGAACTCCGAAATAACTTCGATGTTAGCTTCATAACCTATAAGCCTACCCGATTTTTCTGAAAACACATGAGCATATTTTTTCTTTAAACTATCACGAAAATTTAATTGATTATCACAACTAGTCTCACTGGTATTTACCGCATTTATTCCACTTAATCCGATACCGAAAACTTGTAAAAAATTTCTACCAACAATCGTAGAATTACCGTTTTTAATTATTATAAACTGCGTATCTACACTTTTATTTAAAAATAACACACTTAAATTAACTTTACCTACAATATTTAACCGTTTCCCGTCATATCCTGACAATTGAATATCGCATCTTTCCAATGTACAAGAAACAAAATCTTTTAAATACACTTCATATGGAATTGCATTAATCTCAGCGCCGGTGTCAACAATCGCTCGCAGAACAGTGTTACCAATAATGAGATCTACGAATATCGGTTCCGGCCCCGTGCCGTCATGCAACATAAAAACCGAATTTAATCGTTTATTCTTATTACCTACATTAATTTTACTGTTTTTACACACATTACTAGGATGACCCGATTTATTGCACCGATTACAAAAAATATTCTTCCAACAATCTTTCTGCAAATGATTCGTTTTTCCGCACAAAATACATTTTTTTAATGCAATATTTACTGGCGTCTTACTACGCACTGCACTTTTAAATCTGATCGGACTATCCGACCTGGATTTACGGACAATATTACTATCCTTATGCACAACATTTAAATTCGTATCAACTTTCTTAAAATTAACAACATGTTCCCATGAAGCTGCTAACTGAATGCATTCCGAAAAAGAAGTATTTACCCCCTCAACGAACAACTTATGTTTCAATTTTTCATTGAAAATTCCAATAATGAATATGTCTTTTAAACAAGATTCCAGCCTCAATTCAAAATTGCACGTCAAACTCAGTCCTCTCAACCTAGCAGCGTAATCTTTAATAGATTCGTTAGCTAGCTGTTTACACTTATAAAATAACTCACGCGACTCGAAAATATTTTGAATAGGTTTGCAATGTGAATCAAATAATTTACATAAATCATCAAAAGAACAAACAGAAACCTTTTTAGGGAAACATAGATCACATAATAAAGAGAAAGTTTCTTCGGTGAGGCAACTCAGCAAAAATGCTCTTTTGCGTTCTTGTGATAACACTTTGTCATCATGTAAAATGAGGGCCTGATCCAGTCGTTCCTTGAACAATGACCAGTTTCCCGTTCTGTAACAGAACGTCCCCAAATTTTTACAAACACCCTCCATTGGGGGAAGAGCTGAAACAAAATAATCAAGACTACTTATCTCAGCACTTCCAAGAAGGCTACACTCCGAGGTCCACGTTCCACGTTCCACGTGCACGCCACCCAGAGCTGTAGATCACCGTCCCCGTCTGGCTCCGTCTCCCGACAGCTGCGGATCCAATCCCTACTCCGAGGTCTTCCTTCCCAGACTGCAGCGACGGAAACCAAGTCCTGGTTCCCGGCTAATCCACACGATGATCCAGTCCTTGACCCGATCCTTGATCCGGTCCTTTTGTACCCCGTTACACGGTGTACCCGAACGACAATAATTTTGTAATTTGTCGGTCCCACACACGCGAATAATTGCGTGTGGCTGCTCCAATTTCTTCTTAATGCAATCGCTTCCTGCGATCGCTTCCTGCAATCCTGACAACAATCCGTCAGATCCCGAAATCTACCGCGTAGATTCTTCCAATTTACGTAAAAATTTACGAACTACCGAGCTGCGCCAACTATGATGTCTAGGGATCGGGTAGTAATAACATCTGTTAATGTTACAATGTTTATTGGTTGCCAGATTAATATGGAGAGAGCGCTCAATAGCGGTACATCCCTTTTATACTTCCCATACTCGCTATCTCGCTCTCATGCCGTCACCCTCATACACATACGTCACACTTATGGAAGTGCAATCAAGTACCGGTTATCTTTTATTTAGTTTATGGTTAAACCTAGTTATGGCCACATTGGTCACGTGACCAATGTAGTTCTCCCAACGGCCGTCGGAGAGCGCCGCCATTCCAGCTACTGACCTCGGTCTGAGAACACGGTCGTACACCGCATTGATTCCACTTCCAATCTTTCCCGCGATGTACAAAAATTTGTAAATACTTTTAACAAGACAGAATAAATTATTAAACGTAGCGGACTCTTTCACTCATACAAAATACACGCAATCCTGTTCCTTGGAGACCACGTAAGTATCCTGGCGACCACGAGCAAAGGATCCACTACAGCTGGTGACCCACGACAATTCTTTTACACGTGTTCTCGGACCGTAGTCAGTGGCTGGATTCCTGGGATCTATCTGGTGAGTACCGTTTTAATTTTGGTATTTTAAAATCATCATTTCAAATTCAAATAATCATTGCCTTATTGACAGCTATTTTACATCCCAGTATTTTAAAAAATTTATAACTCATGTTTTTGGCCCTCAAAGCATTACGAATAATATCAAAAAATTTATACAAATACGTAACAAATGAATCTCGTGTGGCTTTCGTGTACCGATCCACACGTGTCAAATAGCCATTTTGTTTGCTCAACATTCAATTTGAGTTACAATCTGACGCAACTCTCTGTGAAAAAGCTTGAATATTCTCCAATCTTATGTTGTAGCACTCACAACTTTTGTGAATTTGATTTACGAACATGTTCAGTTGAACGTTCGGATTGATCACAGGTGATGTTCTTTACAATCACACGTATAAATCTGCAATGCAAAGTGACCCTATTTGTGACTATTTGCCTATGTATTATTCGTATCTCGGATTAAGTGCGTGTTACCCTCTATTCTAGGCATCGAACATCTTCAGCAACGCGTGATGCTACCAAGGGAGCTTCTACAGCCGAGTCACACTTCCTGCAGCCCCGTCAACAGCTGGACGCAGCCTCCATCGCCAGCATCAGCGGCGGACACCCTCGGAACGCTAAAGGAACATCACACCTCCGAGCCCCTGTTCCTGCAGCCCGGTCGACTGATCGACGCAGCCTCCACCACGAGCATCAGCTGCGGACCCTCTCGGAAAACATACATCTGCATCATCTCAACAACGTTCAACCACGTAAATTTTTAACACAGTTTATACGATATTTCTGGAAATAATTTTTGCATACCCACCACAAAATTTAGCAAAATAACATGTTACAATTTTTAACACATGTCTGATAATAATATTTCTACATATCAATTATTAATTAACCTGAATTATTCACGCATGATTAAAGATTTCTACTTAAATGGTAACAATTGATTTTCGTAAAGGTTTGCGTCTTGAATAATTTTCGAGTAACTTCCGTACATTTCACATAGATGTCAACAGCACTAATTTTTCTTTAAATCATTACGGATTTTTAATACATAATTTGAAATATTTCAAAAATCAATATCTTTGCGTGCCTATCTCCGTACAAATGTTGAAATGACCTCGGATGAAGAATCCCCAGCGACCACACCGACTCATCAAATCAAGATTTTGTTTCAAAAAACAATAAATCCGGAACCAAGCCCAACCCCAATCAACATGGAATCAACTGGCGAACCAAGCTCTGCGGCAGCAGTAAATCACGTCTCCGTGAGATTACCAAATCTGTGGAGGGATCAGATTTCGCTTTGGTTTATACAGGCTGAAGCTCAATTCGCGAATTCGCGCATTAAAGAGGATTTCACGAAGTACAATATAATTATAGCAGCTTTGGATTCACAAACCTTACAATGTGTGAGCGACATCGTGACACATCCACCGATCAATGACAAATACGCCAATTTGAAAGCAGCCCTTATTGACCGACTCCAAGACTCCGCTGAAAAACGCCTCACACGCCTACTAACAGGAATCCAACTAGAGGATAGGAAGCCAACCGGTCTATTGAGACATATGCTGGAACTAGCAGGACCTACCTTAGCGGATAACGCAATTGTGCGCACATTGTGGTTACAACGCCTACCCCAACATGTGCAAGCAATACTGTCAGCACTACCCGATAACGACATTAACCAACTTGCCACAGCTGCAGACAAAATACTAGATGTCTATCAATCAACCGATTGCAGTGCCATGGAGGATCGCAACAAACCCAGTTCATCTCGTCAGGAACCAGCTGAACATTCCTTATTACTACAACTGCAGAAACAAATAGCAGCACTTTCGCGTGAAGTAGCCCAGCTACGCATAGCCAAAACTGAGCCCACATCAACCTATAAAGGACGGAGAAACCAGAGCCCCCGCCGAAAACCTGGCCGCTCAAGTTCCGGGTCACGCAATTCATCTCCCAATAGGAATCAAGATGGAAAATGTTTCTACCATGCAAGATTTGGAGAAAATGCTCATAAATGCTCCAAACCATGTTCTTATGTAAAGAAGAAGTCGGGAAACGACAGCGGGAACTCCCAGTAGAGACATGTGAGATCCCTAATACCTCTTGTCGTCTCTTCATCTATGACCTGCGAACAAGACATAAATACCTAGTAGACACCGGCGCGGACATCTCAGTCATCCCTAGGAACATGACCTTTGAGAAAGGCAACTTGACCTCCGACAACTGCCCTTCCACATTATATGGAGCGAATGGGAAGCCAATAAGAACGTACGGCACGAGAACAGTCGAACTCTACTTCGGCCTACGCCGCACAATGAAGTGGCGCTTTATCATAGCCGATGTGTCCAAACCCATCATTGGCGCAGACTTTCTTCACCACTACAACTTGACAGTCAACTTGAGGCGAGCCAAACTTGAAGACCAGTCTACTGGATTGAAAATTAGAGGATCTACCTACAAAGGACCAGCATCAGGCATCGCCACAATTTCCTCTTCTCAAAAGTACCTTGACATTTTGAAGAAATACCCCTCGTTGACAAGGCCTACCATGCAGACCCCGGATGCAATTAAACATTCTGTGACTCATTGCATTGAAACCAAAGGCCCTCCAGTATCTGCACGTGCACGCAGATTAGCACCTGCGCTCCTCGAGGCAGCCAAGCGTGAATTTAAGTACATGATGGAACAAGGGATATGCCGCCCTTCTAAAAGCAACTGGGCCAGCCCTTTACACATGGTAAAGAAGCCAAATGGCGAATGGCGTCCGTGTGGCGACTACCGACTCTTAAACTCAAAAACAGTCCCCGATAAATATCCCATAGCTCAACTTCAAGACTTCGCCCATAAATTGGCAAAAGCGAAAATTTTTTCAACCATCGACTTGTCGCGCGCTTACCACCAGATACCCGTTGAACCTGAAGACATCCCTAAAACGGCCATCATCACACCGTTCGGATTGTTTGAATTCACCTCCATGCAATTTGGATTATCAAACGCAGCTCAGAGTTTTCAACGATTCATGCATGCAATAACAAGAGATCTAGATTTCTGTTTCGTTTATCTAGATGACATCCTCATAGCTTCCGCTGACGAAGAGGAACATAAAAAACATCTAGATTTGCTTCTTAAACGACTCGCTGATAACGGACTTGTCATTAATATCCAAAAATGCCAATTCGGAACCGCAACAGTGAACTTCCTCGGACACACAATTACTTCAGAGGGCATGACTCCAATCAAGGATAAAGTCAAAGCAGTGACAGAATTCCCTCAACCTAAAACTGCGAAAGAACTACGTCGCTTCTTAGGTATGTTGAACTACTACCGCAGGTTCCTACCAAACTCAATCAACACCCAAGCAATTCTATACGACAGTATTGCCGGTTACAAAAAGAATGACAAGCGGATTCTTAACTGGAACCAGGAGCAGACAAAGGCATTTGAAGATTGCAAACAGCAACTAGCGAACGCAGCTCTACTTACACACCCAGATCCAAACGCAAAGCTGGCAATGATGGTAGACGCCAGTGACAAAGCTTTGGGTTCTTCATTGCAACAATCAAAAGGAAACACCTGGGAACCACTAGGATTCTTCTCCAAAAAGTTCACACCTGCTCAACAGAAATACAGCACTTTTGACCGCGAACTTACCGCCGTTTACGAATCCGTGAAATACTTTAGAAATCACATCGAAGGTCGTCATTTCAGCATTTTCACAGACCACAAGCCAATCACCTTCGCATTAAACAAAAAACGCGCGTCTAGCTCCCCTCGGCAAGAGAGACAGCTTGATTACATTGCGCAATTTACAACCGACATAAGGTATGTCTCTGGAAAAGAGAACGTAGTCGCGGACACCCTATCTCGCATCGATGAGATCAACTGTCCCACTGTAATTGACTTCGAGCAAATGCGGTTAGAGCAATGCCAACCTGACGGACAATTGAAGGCAAACGATGGCAGCACCCTTGCTCTACGTCAAATGGTGATACCTGGCACTGACACTCGATTGTGGTGTGATATTTCAACAGGTCATGTTAGACCAATCGTTCCATCCAGCATGCGACAACAAGTCATAGCAAGCATACATAACGTTTGCCACCCTGGTATCTTGGGAACTACAAATACTATCAAACAAAGATTTGTTTGGCCCTACATGGCGAAAGACATCAAGACCTTCGTCAAACAATGCATACCATGTCAAAAAGCAAAGGTATCAAAACATACGGTCGCACCTCTAGCAACTTACATATTACCAGAGGATAGATTCCGTAACATTCACATCGACTTGGTCGGACCACTACCGCTATGCAATGATTACCAATATATACTAACCATGATCGATAGGTTCACTCGATGGCCCGAAGCAATTCCCCTGAAGAATATGTCAGCAGAAACCGTAGCCACAGCATTGACTACGCATTGGATCGCACGTCACGGAACACCTGACAGCATCACCACTGACCAAGGACGACAGTTCGAGAGTTGTCTCTTCAAAAAACTCGCAGAAAAGTTTGGCATCAAACACTCAAGAACTACTGCATACCATCCTCAAGCGAACGGTATTATAGAAAGATGGCATCGCACTTTAAAATCTTCTCTAATTGCATGTGGAGAACAAAACTGGGTTGAGAACCTTCCACTAATACTTCTCGGTTTGAGAGCTACAGTGCGTGAGGATCTAAAATGCTCACCCGCAGAACTTACGTATGGCAGGACACTAAGACTTCCCTGCGACTTCTTCTCAGAAACTCCTCGCGAAGAACCCGATACGTATGTGGGACGCCTACAGAGAAAGTTCGAAAGTATCAAATCGACCCCTGCCAGTAATCACAGCGCAAGAAAATTTTTTGTGCACAAAGACCTACCTGTCGCCACTCATGTTTTCCTGAGAACAGATAGCGTAAGACGACCCCTCCAGAACCAGTACGAGGGTCCTTACAAGGTAGAACAACGTGATGACAAAACATTTGTCATAACTATAAAAGGCAAACCCAAACGCGTCTCCATAGACCGACTCAAGCCTGCTTTCATTCCGGTTGAAGAAAATGTCACTACACACCCATCAGTTCCCGTCACACCGATAACCAAGACCACATCCACAACTGGTCACAAGATCACAACTCGTTCAGGTCGACATGTACATTTTCCAAAGAGACTTGGGATGGAATAAAGCACAAAAAGATATTTTGATTTGACATTTTTCTAATTCATAACTCATGATAGAAATTAATTTATAAATTTCGCCTAGCTTTGAATTGCAAACCATTTTCATAAAGTTTACTTTTCTTTAAAATACTGCGAATAACACAATATTTAAATGTACAGATTTTTTTACGGAAATCCTACCGATAATATTGTAAATTGTCAATCAACATAATTTAAAACTTAGATTATTACAGTGTATTCACAAGTGTGAAACACCTTCAATACGATGAAACATTTCATCATTTAATTGCATAACTCATGCATTTTTAATCCTACCGATAATATTGTAAATTGTCAATCAACATAATCTAAAACTTAGATTAGTACAGTGTATTCACAAGTGTGAAACACCTTCAATAAGATGAAACAATTCATCATTTAATTGCATAACTCATGCATTTTAAAAAAATTTTACATATTAAGCATGTTATTACAATTTTAAATTACTCCTAATTAGATGAAAGCTCTTCATCATTTAACTGCATACTTTGTGTACTTCAAAGGTACTACAAACACTACTGTGTTTTTACAATTCTTAAAAACGTTATAATTAAAATTTATAATAAAAAATGTAAAATTCACATCACACAACCGCATTCATGCGTTACTACAAGCATTACAGCACTATTGTAATCAACTTTCCAAACAGTCAATTAAAATCATCATATTATATAATATTATGTACCAAGGTACACATTATCTACTCTACAAACTATGTACATAGTAGGTAACTTCTTACCACATGATAAACACTGTTATTTATGCATTTTTGTTTTTTAACCACGCTTCTCTGGATGTACATGGCACTTTAATACATCCAGTGAATCATGTGGTTGAAATTATGTGTTTTTAAATATACTTTTCTCTTTCATGTTTATATACCTACAAGTTAAAGCCACTTTGTCTTACGTACGTAAAGGAACATGGTTATTCGACTTACATCAACAAAAAACACACTTTTACGTACTGAAGACAATGTGCAGCTTCTTTGACTTAAAAATCATCATTTTTTGCTACAGAATAGCATAAACCCCTATTATTTATAATTTTATGATGAACGCCTAACTAGGGCTCCAAAGATATAATACTGTTAGGAAGAAAACTCTACCATATCTACTTATGTTTCAATTTAAATATGTCTTACACTAGATTTAGCTTATAGTTAAACATACCTGCTACTATAGTTTTCTTTTTCAATATAACTTATGAAAAATACAGCATTCTGCTATTTACAACCTACCTGCGAAATGTTTCTCAAGTAAATTACAACTTTTGACCATACATTTGCGAATATATTTTTAAACATGTATAATGTTATTTTAAGGTTACTTTAAGTCATAGTCTTAAATATTATCTTGTATACAATCAATGTACAATGATTTTACAACCAGCGCTTTTAATTGCGCACGATTGGTAAAACAATTCTACTAGCTCTGAACATAGTTCATTGAGACAACAACATACAATGTTCATGCATTAATTGAAAAACAATCAACTGGAACCATTTCTCAAATTCCATGTACCACTACAATCAGCTGGAATCATATGTATAATTCCAGGTATCACTATAATTAGCTGGAATCATATATCAAATTCCATGTACCACGCTATATTATATACATCAACGCTCCGAACACCCAGTTCGTCGATGCGTTTACCACTGTAAACAAAGTAAAGAGCTCATAGAGCTTGACTAGTTTTAAAAAACATTATTTAAAACTAACTTGTAAATACTCACATCAGAATTAACTGATTTCAACACCAAATAAATTGGTTATAGTATACAATAGTGTAGTAATTTTCAACATTACGTGTCATAGTTACACATTAATCTTATGATTTCATGTACTAGAATTAAGATTCTCAGCAAAAATTTCTTTTTGGTTAAACCTTTAATACCTTCCAATGTGTTCTTGAAAGTATAACAACAGTCTACGTCATTAACTGATCATTCTACTCTGCTCGAGTAACGTAACCCTTATAATTTTTCGAACACATTGGAGGCTATTCTTGTTTTGACTGATGGTGCCTCAGTCAAGATAGGATTAGTACCAGCAATTTAGTCTCCTTTAACGATTTTCCATTATTATCCATATTATCGTTAACACTGGAGGGGAGGCTATGGAAGTGCAATCAAGTACCGGTTATCTTTTATTTAGTTTATGGTTAAACCTAGTTATGGCCACATTGGTCACGTGACCAATGTAGTTCTCCCAACGGCCGTCGGAGAGCGCCGCCATTCCAGCTACTGACCTCGGTCTGAGAACACGGTCGTACACCGCATTGATTTCACTTCCAATCTTTCCCGCGATGTACAAAAATTTGTAAATACTTTTAACAAGACAGAATAAATTATTAAACGTAGCGGACTCTTTCACTCATACAAAATACACGCAATCCTGTTCCTTGGAGACCACGTAAGTATCCTGGCGACCACGAGCAAAGGATCCACTACACACTTTTATACTGAACGTTTGTTAATGGACTGATTTTTGGGGGGTCCTAACTCCTACAAGAAGTAACTTATACAAAAAGCAAAACGTATTGATCAATATCTACATTAAATTGAAAAAATATTTGCGGTGGTGTCAAAATTCAGAGAGGAAATTGGGGAATTCGTTTGTGTTTGACAAAACACCTCCTAGTTTCACATTAATATCGGCCATCTGTTTTGATGTTTGACGCCAAAAAGCGTGCTTTATTTTATTTTAAGAAGTTCAGGCAAAAATTTCAAATACTTCTCGAACATAATCTAAAAAAATATATTTTTAACATCATACAATAAAACCGTACCCAAAAAAGGTTTTTCAAGTAGGATAAATTGTACTTCAAAGATTATTTTATTGGCCTGATACTACTTTTGGCGTTTTTTACGCTCTTGTTTGATTTCAGGTGGAGGTTTTCTGTGGTACTCACTTTTGTAAATCAAACGCTTGTTTTTGTGTTGTTTATCTGGTCGTAATTTATTATTCTTTTATTTATATAATCCTGATTTTTTATAGGATTTGCATTGTGATCTGCTTATTGGAACACATTTTTTTCGTAAGACATTTAAGCTACCTACTTTTGTTTTCTTCTATAGAACTAATTCGATTAATGAAACAGAAATAAAATAATAAAATTAGGTAGGTACTTGCCTAGAAGTAATCCCATAGAACAAGTACCTACTTAATAAATATCAATTTTAACCATAGCTCCCCGACAAAAAGGGCTGAAATTAAATGAAAGTTCTTTTTAGAACCATATAAAAGTTAAAATTGATTATTATTATTTGTCAGAATATATATTTTTTTTAATTAGAAAGATTAAATTATTTCTTAAAAATAAAAAGAGAGCTGAAACTAGCTAATACATATATCGTAATTCATTGATTGTTGTAGTTAGTTTAGAAACAATAAAATAATAAATTGAAGTAAATCATTAGAAGAAGCATAAAAAAAAATAACACTAAATTAAAAAAAGTTCATCTTCTTGATCCTAGATCGATAGCCTCTGCAGTTCTTGTCCTCAAGAAAGATGGCTTCTTTTTGATCCTTGGCCTTAGTAAAGATGATTTCTTTTTGATACTGCTCTTCTTAGATGTTAGTGGTTTATTTTGATCCAGGTCTTCTAAGATGTGATAGCATCGTCCATCGGTAGAAGACACAATTTGGTAATGGGTCTTTTCATAGACCCTTGCTGCGTCTTCAAGGTGACTACACGGGTTATCCCATCTTGTCCAGGGTGAGTGGCGATGACACGTCCCATCCTCCATAAATTTGGTGGTGCGTTGTCGTCTTTGATGATAACTAAGTCCCCAGTCTTTAGTTGTCGCCTGTTCCCATCCGTCCATTTAGTCCTTTGCTGCAGCTCTCCCAGATATTCAATTCTCCATCTTGACCAGAAGCTCTGTCTTAGCTGGCTTAGTTTTTGGAAATTATTAAGTCTGTTTATGGGAATCTGTTGTAGGTCAGGTTCAGCTACAGCTGACAGGTTATCACCAATAAGAAAGTGACCTGGAGTAAGTGCGAAGAGTTCGAGGGGATCATTGGATAGTGGAATTAAAGGCCTAGAATTTATGCAGGACTCTATTTGGTATAATAACGTACACATCTCTTCATATGTTAATGAAGAGACATTTGCCACTCTTTTTACGTGATATTTCACACTTTTTATGTTAGATTCCCAAAGACCTCCATGATGAGGACCTTTAGGTGGGATAAAAACCCACTGAATAGACATGTTAGTTAAGTAATTAGCTATTTCCTTTTGAGAGACATATAAATTATACATATTTTTCAATTCATTATTCGCTCCAACAAATGTAGTAGCATTATCAGAATACAATTTACTAGGTTTTCCACGTCTAGAAATGAAATGCTTTAAACAATTAAGAAATGCATCTGCAGTCAGAGAGGTGACCAGTTCTAAATGAACTGCTTTAGTAGAGAAGCATATAAATAAACAGATATAAGACTTGACTGAATTGGATCTCCTACTGATTCCAGACTTTATTAAGATTGGCCCTGCGTAATCCAGTCCTGTAACAAAGAAGATCTACATGGTGACACTCTATCCTCTGGAAGATCAGACATTATTTGATGACTTGTTTTTGGACTGCATTTGAAGCATACAATACAATTTTTGAGTATTTTTTTAATAGCATTTTTTGCCATTATAGGCCAATATTTTAGCCTAATAAGTGCTAGTAACGTTTGAGTACCTACATGCAAATTTGTATAATGAAAATGTTTAATGATTAACTTTGTTAGAGGGTGATCGTGAGGTAGTAATATCGGATGTTTTTGTGCTTCATGTATCAGTTTTCCTCTGGATAATCTCCCACCTACATGCAATAAATCCTTATGTATAAATGGGCTTAATGATTTGAGATGACTGCTTTTATCTAAGTTTTTTTCCGCCTTTAATGTTTTAATTTCCTTTGAAAATGAATAAGATTGAGCGACTATTATTAATGATTGTAATGACTTGTTTAATTCTATTATAGAAAGTTGTCCGATAAATGTATGTGTTTTTCTTGTATTATTAATGAAACGTAGGATATAAGCAGTTACTCTTTGTAAACGCGTGAGAGAGGAAAAACGATATAACAATTCCCAATCTTTATTCATACTGACGGTTAAATTTATTTTGGTTTTTAATTCCGGTGGATCGATGCAAATTTCCTTATAGTTCGGCCAAGTTACTTCATCTTAAGTTAACCAATTAGGACCTCTCCACCAGATTTCTGAAGAAAATAGACTTTTAGCACTGGTTCCTCTTGCTAAAATATCCGCAGCGTTATCTTCGGAGTTGACATGCTTCCATTGACTGGTTTCGCTTCTTTCCTGTATTTCTGCAACTCTGTTTGCAACGAATGTATTCCACCGCGCTGTTTGATTTCCTATCCAGCATAGAGTTATAGTGGAATCACACCAATAAAATGTTTTATCCAAAGGTATAAGTAGGGATTCCTTTACTTTTTCAACAACTTTTGTTAACAGAACAGCACCACATAATTCCAATTTAGGCAAGGAAATGCTTTTTAATGGAGCTACTCTTGATTTAGCTGTGTTTAATTGAGAATGCCGTTTTCCTGATTGGTCTGTGGATAGCATATTTACGCAAGCAGCATATGCTTTTTGGGATGCGTCACAAAATCCGTGCAATTGTATATTTACAGTTTGATAACATATAATTTTTCTAGGTATTTGAAAAGAATTTACACCTTTTAAATCTTCTAAATATTTTTTCCAAAGCTTCAGAATTTCTATAGGTATTTCTTCATCCCAAGATATCTTTTCTTGCCATAATCTCTGCATAATAAGTTTAACATTCACGGTTACTGGTCCTAGCAAACCTAATGGATCGAAAATACTAGCAATCAGCGACAAAATATTCCGTTTATTATAAATAGGATGTGACGGTAGTACCACGTGATATAAAAAACTATCTTTTTGGCAATTCCAAGCTAAGCCTAGAATTTTTTCTCCTTCTGGTTTGTCCAAAATTACCATATCAGTGGCCTGACCGGCCTCCGATGACAAATCAGAAGAATTAGACCGCCATTTTCTTAAGTTCATACCGGCCGAATTCATTATGGAGATTAACTGTTCTTTTAACAAATTACAGGATTCCACGTCGTCTCCACCTGTAATTAGATCATCCATGTAAAAATCTTTCTCTAAAATGAGACTAGCTTCAGGATACAAGTGTGCGTTTTCCATACTCAGCTGCTTCAAGCAACGCGTGGCTAAGAAAGATGATGGTCCCATACCATAAGTTATCGTATTTAACTTGAAGTGGCCCATTTCCTCTTCTGGAGATGCTCGCCAAAGTATTTTTTGGAAGACGCGGTCCTCCTCTCTAATGTTGTCCTGCCTGTACATTTTCTCTATGTCAGCCGTCAATACCACTTGATATTTTCTAAAATTCAACAAATGGGTGTATAAATCATTTTGTATTATTGGACCAACCATTAACGCGTCGTTTATTGATATCCCGCTGGAGGTTTTTGCGGAGCCGTCGAACACCACTCTTAGTTTGGTAGTGCCGCTGGTTTCCTTTTTGATTGCATGATGAGGTAAATAGTATGATTTTTCTTCATTTGAAACTGGTTCAAATTTTGTCATATGACCTAAGTTTTCATATTCTTCCATGAATTTAATGTATTGAAGTTTCAAATCCATATTAGAAGATAATTTCTTTTCCAAGTTTAAAAATCTTTTTTTTGCCATAGGCAAGGAAGTACCTATTTGATCTATACAAGGTCAGAATGGTAAGCTTACTTCAAAACGCCCATTTTCATCCCTTTTTGGGTGGACTTGAAGCTCTCTTCACATGCCTTTTCTTCATAATTTTGGTGCTTGATGGACACCAATCCCTCCTGTTTCCAAAATCTTTCAATTTGATTGTGAATCATATTTAACGATAAGTGACATGAGGATGATTCTTGCTCCTTTTTTGTAGTGCACGTTCTAATTGGCCCGGATAATATCCATCCAAGTTCAGTGCGTTGCAGCGTAGGTCCAATTGTTCCTAATCTCAATTGGTCAGTGGTCAGCATTTCCCAAAATAGTTCGGAGCCGAGTAATATATCCACATGACCGGAAGTGGAAAATTCAGGATCGGCCAATTTCAATCCTGGTGGTATGTTTGCCTCTCTTTTTGGAAAAAAGGTCTGCGGTAACTTGCTGGTGATTTCTTGTAATACCAAGCAAGTAACAAGTTTTTTGTAATTAGAGTTTATTGATGAAAATTCAAACGAGATGCTCTTCTTTATATTTGTTATATTATTATGTAACCCAGAGACCGGCATATTCAATGACTTGTACTTTATGTTTAATTTTTTAGCAAATCGTTCAGTTATGAAATTCACCTGAGAACCATTATCCAACAATACTCTCGCTGAATGAATAATTCCATTACTGTCCTTTACGTTCACCATTGCCGTTGATAACAAAATTGTTTTTTCTGTTTCTCCAAAGGTGGAATGGTTTGAGACTGGTACTTGATCCATGCTATTCTCAGTGTCTTGATCCTCTTTAGGGAAAATATGGAGTAACGTGTTGTGTCCTGCCTTATTGCAAGTTCTACAATTATTCTTACTCCTGCATTCTTTAGTTGAATGACCTACATTTAAACACTTGATGCAAGCTTGTAATTGCTTGATTTTCTCAAACCGTTCATGTTGGTTTAGTTTCAAAAACTGTTTACAGAAATAAATCTTATGATTTTCCTTACAAACAATGCATTTCAACCTTTGCGACAATAATGAAACTGAAGATTCCTTTTTGTAACTTGACGGTTTATGATGCGCAAATACAGGTTTGGCTGTGGAACATGTTGCTTCCGATGCTTCCAATACTATCGCCCGGTCTGTCAAACATTTTAAAAATTCTTGCAATGTCGGTATTTTTTCTTTAGTTGGATATTGTTCCCAATAGATCCGGGTATTGGAATCTAATTTGTTGGCTAAAATATTAATTATTATTACATCCCAATACTCCGTGGGTAGACCTATGTTTTTCAATGAATTCAAATGTAATTGTGTTTGATCTAATAAATTTCTCAAGGCGACGTGACTTTCCTCTTTTAATTCCTTGAGCTTAAACAATGAATATAAATGTTGATTAGCTATTACACGCTTATTTTCAAACCTATTTGATAAAACCTGCCAAGCTATTTCGAAATTGTCTTGGGTAATTTCAAGTGCGTCTAATATTTCTGAGGCCTTTCCTTTTAAACAGTCACGCAAATAGTAATTTTTCTGGAAATTATCTAAAGATTTGTTATTACCCACTAATGTGATGAAAGCATCCTTAAAAGATAACCATTTCGAGTAATCACCACTAAATTCTGGAAGCGAAAACGTTGGTAATTTGATTTTAATATTGTTAGTATCATCAATTTTTTCAATGCTTTTTATGGATTTTTTTGCTAACGTCACTACTTGATAATATTCTAATTCAAAACACTCAAGTTGGCTATCTGCTTCATCTGAGTTACTATCAAACTCTTCGATCTGAGATTGTATATTCTTAAAGCGATTTAAAAATGAGTTTACCTCCTCTAATCTTGTTTCCGTTTCTATTACATCAACTGAATCACTTCGTAGGTAATTCTTAAACCGTGTTAATTGTGCTTTCAATTCACCGCGCTTCTTCACCAGTGATTTTAATGTTTGTGGCATAATGAAGAATTTTTTACACAAACATACACATTAAATTATTTAAAATAACCTTTTGTTTGTACCACCTTATATATATATAATATAATATAATTATAATTGGATTATAATATCACGCAAAAAGAGTGGCTCTTGGTGGCGAATTCTACGCGTGATTTTACAAAACTTATTATTTTTTATGCCTTAATACCTTATGATGTACAACCGGACTTCTTAGGATGAGCTGGTTTTCATCGGGCTATCGAAGGACCATATGTCGTTTTTTACGCTCTTGTTTGATTTCAGGTGGAGGTTTTTTGTGGCACTCACTTTTGTAAATCAAACGCTTGTTTTGTGTTGTTTATCTGGTCGTAATTTATTATTCTTTTATTTATATAATCCTGATTTTTTACAGGATTTACATTGTGATCTGCTTATTGGAACACATTTTTTTCGTAAGACATTTTAGCTACCTACTTTTGTTTTCTTCTATAGAACTAATTCGAATAATGAAACAGAAATAAAATAATAAAATTAGGTAGGTACTTGCCTAGAAGTAATCCCATAGAACAAGTACCTACTTAATAAATATCAACTTTTTACGCTTAAAAAGGCTCAAGTGTAGCAAAGCCTAAGATGTATTTTTCACGCAGTGTTTAATAAAAGAATCTACATTTTTTCTAGGCGATCAAATTTCTACATCAAACACTTTATTTTGCAATAATTCGCATTACATCTCCTCAAATCCAAGATGACGAGAGAGTGGAAGATACTGACGTAATATTACCATTCAGAAAAGAAACATTGCTTGAAAAGGATTTAGTCGTGTTTGGTGACCAGATCGTTATAGCCAAGAATTTACCCATTCCTTCCTCTTCCCTACCATCAGCCTTACAACGTACCCTAATCGGGGGTGCCAAAGACTCACTGGGAACACAAAGAAAAACCAAAACTTTCGGTAAAAATGTATAAGCGCACCTTACGGATAATACGGAACGTTCGTGTTGTCGAAGTTCGATACCCGGATTTCACGGAATATTCCAGTTTTAATTAATAGACAATCAAATATGACATCTGTCGAAATTACCAACCTTTTAAAATAAATTCTCGTCAAAATAAAATTTAAAAAGTACTACCTACTTCGAATTATTAATAGTACTTGAGATTCAAGCTCCGAAAGCTGCGTGGCATCATCATTTAGATCATAGACATCAGAATTTAATAGACCAGAACATACAGATGAGGGATAAAACCAAACTATGGGGGGCCAAGAGAGGAAAAATGATGATGTCAAAAATCAATCTGACAGTATATAGGCATCTCGCATTATAATGTCACCATTTAGTTCTTAAAAGCAAAATCTGCTTTGAATGAATAGAACTTTTTACATGGGAGCGCGAATTGCTTGCCACGTTAATAACATATTTGCTAAGGCCAAATGCTCGCTCCGAAAAGATTCGCCCCAATTCACATAGCAATATTTTGTTGCCGTGTTTAGTTAAGACACTTTTACAAATGTTTCATAATTTACTTATCCCTGTAACCAGCGACGAGCACACTGGAGAACCGCCCACATTCGCTATGTTCATATAATATGTGGTGAAATGTATATACAAGCTACCGTTTTTGGCGTGTTATTTCGAAAAATGTATGGATGTTACTTCCGCGCTGTTCAGGACAAGAATGATGACGTCGCATATTTTAGATTCAAGCGAGGCTCTCTCCCCTCCCCATGGAGCGAGCTGGCTCCAAGGAGGAGCTCGAGCTGGCTCCATGGAGAGGGGGAAATAATTCGTTTTTATCACTTAGGGCAGGTCCAGATATATTCATATGTCCGTGATTTAGATATACAACCCAGGTTTTGAAAGGTTTGTTTGGCAAGCAGGGTTTATCTAACGGGTATGTATAATTACTCTAATACCCTTCTTTCCATGTTCTTCAGCTATAAACACAGGTACAAACTTGTTAATAATTTATTTATTTATTTTATTTATTTAAGTTTTTATTCCAGCAGGACTGGGAGGGTAGTGCAATCCCAGTCTGCCATATTACATAATCAATTATAAAAGAAGAAAAAAAATTAGGTAAGTACCTAATTAAAATATAAAATGAAAACAAAATTCATCACACAAATAACAAAAAATAAGTATAAAATTAAAATAAATAATAAGTAGACAGAATTAAAAATAAAAAGATAAAAAGATATTTTGGGATCGTCCATCATGGAGGTAGCCTCATCATCTGCATCCATCGCTCATTTATTGGGGAACTGAGCCAATCGGATGCAGCCACGACAATGGTATTGGTTGAAGTTCGTATCCTGCTCCAGAAGCTGGCTAGTCGGTGGCGAAGTAAGGCTGGGAATGAGTGCACCCTCCCCTCGGTGAACATCGTGGACGCACTGCAGAACCTCGGTAGTTGCATAAGTTGCCTGTATGCATTATTGTAGCACACCCTCAGTTTGTCCCATTGCGCTGCTGGGTATTGTGTCCACAGTTCAGACGTGTACAGGGCAGTACAGTATGTCTTGAATAGTAATTTTCTGACATCTTCGCTACAGTGGTAGAACCGTCTTGAGAGCATTCCGGCCCTTATGTTAATTGCTCTTCTTTATCGTTCCATATCTTCTATATCCTTCATATCTTCGGTTAGGATATGTCCCAGATACGTAACCTGTGAGGCCACAAGCAGTTCATTTCCTTCTAGATATATTGGAGGAATATGTGATGGCTCCTTATTGTGTTTGAAAGCGACGATGACTGACTTTTTAGAATTGTACAACAGGTTATGAGAGTTTGCGTACTCTTCGCATATTTGCACAAGTCGTCTCATCGCTTTAATCGAAGGTGCAAGCAGCACCATATCATCGGCGTAATTAATGTTGTTACTTCCTTGTCCGCAGATATGACAACCGATTCGTGTATCGTTCAACTCTTGTAAAAGGTCGTTAATGTACACATTAAATAGAGTTGGAGACATATTTCCCCCTTGTCTGACTCCGCTCTTAAGGAATAAAGGTCTTGAAGAAGCTCCTGCCCATTGAATGTGATTTTCCTGTTGTCCGTACCAAATAGCCAGCATATTGACCACTGCTGCTGGAACATCTCGCTTTATGAGTTTTTCCCATAATAATTTATGGGAAACACGATCAAACGCCTTGCTTAAGTCAAGAAAACACCCATAGACTGTGGTTTTTCTTTTTTTGTAGTAGGCTATTGTTTGTTTTACTCCATAAATGGCCATATCGGTTGATGAGGCGCTCTTGAAGCCGAATTGGTTATCAAGGGTAAATAGTTTCTCTTTGACTAGCGCAAATAAGATTTTTTCAAATAGTCTCGAAAGCATTGTCGCCAAGGAAATCGGTCGGTAATTTCCTAATACCGATGCATCCAGCTGATTGGATTTCAGGATTGGTACGATAATAGTTTTGCTCATATCCATCGGCATATGTATGTGTCTTAGGAGGCTTGAGTACAGGGCGGCTAGAATAGTATGAAGTTGATCTCCTGCGTATTTTATGTGCTCAATACCAATGGCGTCGTATCCTGGACTTTTACCATGGGCGGTTTGCTTAATTGCGCTTTCAATCATTTTAGGAGTAACATTCATGACCAGGTCATCATTGGCCGCAGGCGGGCATGTCATTATCGAAGGTTTCGTGGTATCTCCTTGATCCTCGCTTAAAGAGAAAAAGTCTCTAAATTCGTTGGCTATGTTTTCATCACCCATAATGTTGTTGACGCATAGTGGAACTTTGCTCTTGGCTTTCAGCACAGTTGAAGTTTTTTGCCAAAACTTTCTGAAATCTTTGTTATGCATAGACGTAGCTATGCTATCCATTCGTGCTTTGTTTTCCGAATGTTGACATTTTCGGAGAGCAATTTTAAAAGATTTCTTACTAGTTTTCCTTTCGTCTGCAAAACGGCCTTCCGTAGGCCTTCCGGCTTGAACCCAGCAGAGGAATGCATGCCTTGAATGGCGGTACAAAGTGGAGACTTCATTATTCCACCCAGGAACAATTTCATACATTTTTTTGGGTTCTTTCCTTCTGAATGCTTTTATGGCGGAGTTTCTTAGTATATGGACAATATTACCGTAGAGAGAATCTAGTTCAAGTTTATGAGTTTCGTTATCACAGTTAAGTCTTTGACATCTTACGGCATCTGGGGGTTTCATTTTTAACAATAGTTTATTAGCAAGGGCGTTGTAAGTTTTAATATCATTAGCATTCACTTCATTACATGAATAAAAAAATATTGTTTTTTATGGCAATAGTATTTTTTCAATGATTGACTGTAATATAAAAATGGCGTAGCGAAGTTCGTATACCGCGTAAGTGTATAAATTTAAACAAAATTAAAATGTAACATCCATATTTTTTCGTCTCTCCTGACATAATACAATTTGGGAGGCGGGAATGGGTACCGTCGCCCCGGTAACCTTTATTGGATAACCAACACCTCTGCCATAGATCACCCCAAGTGGTTCGCTACGTTTGGTGATTTAGCAGGTGTGCCCGGGTTCATGGGGTGAGGTTTGTCTAGGTCTTGGATGACCAGGACGTACTGAACCTCAGATTCTTACCCACCCCTTAAACCCTTTTCCTTCCCAGAACTCTCCTCTCCTTCCTTTCCTTAAAAAAACCCTCCACACAGCATCCCCAAAGATGACATAGGCCCTGAGGAAAATTATTTTCCACAGGGCCTCCTGTGTGGAGCTCATGTAAAAAAAAAAAAAAAACATAAATATTCACTTTTCGTGACAATAAAGCTAAATCTATCATCAGCATTCAATTTTTAGTTGCAAAAAATCTAGTTTTACAGAAACAAAAAAAATTATTTCATAAAAAAATAATACCAAGGTATTATATAACATTTCATTGAAAACACCGATTCGAGAACTAATAGTTACTCTATTCACTGTACTGGATAATAACTTACTAAAGATAATAAAGGTATTTCTCTAGTTCTATAAAATAATATAATATTCAGACACAAATGACCTTCGCAATTCTATTACATTGTATATTCCGAAGTCTTCTGAAAAAGCAGCTTACGATTTCTAGAAAATACAGAAGTTTAATATACAGAGGCGAAGGCTTTGCTCAGCAATATTTTCTCACGAACCTTTTATTTAGGCTCGGAGATCAGGAAATTGTCTGGAGGATCATATAAATTTATTTGACTTTATTAAAATAATACTTGTATCTCTGATATTACATTATCGTAGGCCGGGAATTTTATCCAACGTAATAATATAATATTTCGACAGTGGGGCTTTTTCATAAATATGATGTTAATATTTGTGATTCTTGAATAATTTCATAGCAATTTTCGTTAAAATCATTTGAAAAATATCTTTACAAGGGATAGAAAAATGTCTTATATTATCTACTACAGATAATTTATTAATACTATGGTCGAAAGGTCATAGATGTTTCGAAATCTAATGTTATCGTGTTTTAAAGATAAAACTGTAGATTTTTAAATAAATCAAATCCATGCCTAAGTTTGGTGGCTTAGCAGGGGTGCTCGTGTCCATGGGGTAAGGTTCATCCGGGTCTTGGCGGCATTTGCGTCTGCCCACTTACTGTGTGGCTGGCCGGATCTGGAGAGATTTGTTGAGGGAGACTCTTTGACCTTTCCAGCAGGACTCTCTCGGAATATCGCCTTGCACCGTCCGTCACTCCTGGACACACCGAAACCCCGATTCCTACTCATTAGCGTGTGTCGCTCTCCATAGAGAGAAAACAAATGGCCTTATATTTAAACGCCCGGGGTCTCAAAAGTTTCGTATGATCTGTAGCTATTCGAAAACGTAAAAATAAATTAAATTATTGTTCACTATTAGCCCGCTAAAATGGCCGGAAGTTTCGAAAAAGAAATGGATTTCGTGATTTGGAAAAAAAATAAAACAAAGGGTTCATATTTAATAGTTTGTACCAAACTTATTTTTCATTGCATAACTGCAGTACAAAGAACCAAAAAAAATAATTTTTTAAACATATGTGATGTGTTGGTTAAAAAAATAAAAGGGGAAAATAACACTTTTTCTGGATAAAATCAGAATTCTTGTTGACTTACTTGTATTCATAAAGTTGAACTTTTTTTTCATTTTTGTCAGTTATACACATTTTTTAATAATAAATAAACGTTAAAAGTTTAGATTACTGAAAAAAAAAATTATTAAAATTTTTTTAAAAATATGGTTTTAGGTTTGTTTTCTGATTTTCAATGCATTTTAGCGGGCTAATAACCATTTTTAAAAAAATAAATTTAAATGCAGTTCTCATTTTCTTTGCAAGACGCAACTTTTGAGACCCCGGGCGTTTCTGAATTCAAAAGTTGAAATAATTGACACACGCTACTACTCATTCCTCATACCTTTTCCTTCCCAGAACTTTTTCTTCTCCCTTTACCAAAAAAACCCTTCACACAGCATCCTCAATGATGACAAATACCCTAAGGGGAATTATTTTCCACAGAGCCTCGTGTGTGGAGCTAATGTAAAAGAAAAAAAAAGTTTTAACGTAAAGCAAGCGTATTGTTCAGAGTTTCAGAGCTTTAAAATATTTTGATACTTTTTGGGCTCTTTGTATTTCTGTCAGCAGATGGAGATTTTCTGGGCTACTTGCATGTTGCATTCAAAAAGGTTTTTGTAATTTCAGATAGCATTCACTTTTATATAACTTTACAACATAACTTTATATAACTTTACAATTGTAGGGGCGTGTAAATAGCCCCTGACACGAGGGAGATGACTACCCTATGTAAATGAACGAAAATTGAATTCTTCCCTATGTGACACAAAAACAGTTGACCCAGCAATTCCAACCAAAGTGAAACAAAACAATACTCACTCAGAGAATGCAGCTCATTGGCGATGTCCAGCACAAAAGACACTTCTTTTCACTCAAAATATCAAGGCGGTATTGCATAATCTTAACAGATGTTTCGCGCAGCAAGGAAGTTTCAACAATGAAAAAAATAAATCTGCCCATCAATAATATGTGCCAAATCCTAGGCACAATAATAATTCACTCACTGGGTGAACCATTTAATAATGACTGACCAGGAGTGACATCTGTTGGTTTTGACTCACACTCCCGTCGGAAGCAATTGCCTGATTCACAGAGGTAAGGAAATGCATGAATATACTGAATCTCAAGCCACATAGGTAAATTCAATACAATACAAAAACCATAGATGGCGCCCTCATGGTCTCATAGCATAAATTATTAATTGATTAAGAAAATGGATACAAATATATTTATGGCGCGTATCCAACAATACTGATAGCTTTTATAGAATTTCACCGACACGATCTGATTGTTGTACTGAGAAAACACCTCTTTTCAAGAGATCTTAATTCGTTGACGTTTTAATGGAAAATATTGTTTTTTTTTAAATTTTCAGGCTTTGTTGATATTATCACTCTAAAGTTTTGTATTCGTGTCATTACTCGGTAATAGATACACTAATATACTCAGCACAACTATCATAAAAACCTGACTTTTGGTGAAACTACTATTTTGGTTTGAGATTATATTAATTATTAGCCAAGACGCTGTACCTAAGTGCTAAATATTATTATCAATTTTGAACACGTTCCTTAAAGTTAAACGACCTTTACCACATATCAAAAACTTATACAAACATGAGAAAAAATAATTCAGCGTTACTCAAGGTGTAAAAAGGCGAAGGATTTTAATCAGCAATTCCAGGCTACATTTGAAATAAAAAAATGATATTACTTTTCTATCGGATGGTATTTTTTTCTATTAAAAACAACAACAAAAAATATTGTTTCGTGTCATACATCATCACTGATCACGCTCCTATGAGTCCCGACGGGATCGCGCGCGCTGTTTTATGTGTTACCGTGCTGATGGAAAGAAATGGAGTGTTTATTTCGTGTCCTGTTAGGCCATACCCGAATACCTAGTTGCAACGTGTGATTGAAAAATATTTTTAATTGTTTTTAATTGAAAAACATATCATCCGACAGTAAAATGACATTTTTTGCTACAAATATGCTCAGGAATCGCACGTTAAAATACTAGAGTGATGTTTTACCCCACACACGTAGTTTCCTTTTATTACTTACATTTTTTATGTTTACCATTAAAAGAACAGCAAACATGTAATTCTCTACAAGAAAATAGGCAATGTACATAAACCATGGAGCAGATTATCAGTGCAAACATCAATATGTTTGCCAGGAACAATGTTCAGTAAGATCAACAGAAGAAACAAACTTGTTCAACCAACAAAGGGGACTCTGTTTTAATAGAGTTTGTCAGTAATTGAATTTAGTTTGCTCTCATTTATTAAGTGTTAAATTGATTTATCGCTTATTGAATTATTTAACCCGAAACCATGTTATACGGTCGTGTTACTTGGTTCCGCGACTTTTCATCCTACGGACAAAACATCCCTTGACAAAATATCCCCGACAAAATATCCTCCGACAAAATATCCCCGACAAAATATCCTACGGACAAAAGATCCCCGGCGACAAAAAATCCTACGGACAAAATATCCCCCGACAAAATATCCCCGACAAAACATCCCCGACAAAATATCCTACGGACAAAATATTCTCCAACAAAATATCCTAACCTAACCTAAACCAACAAAACCTCACCTAACCTTCCCTTACCTAACCTAACCAAATCTAACCAAATCTAACCTAACTTAACCTAACCTTTCTTCTTCCTGGTACATTGAGTCATCCAGAAGTTTTTTGGTCTTCCTCTGGATGACTGTCAATGAAGCTCCATAGACATTACCTGCTTCACTGTGTGGTTTGATGGTCTCTGTCTTACGTGCCCATACCATCTCATAGCCTAACCTAACATAACAGCAAAACCTTTCGGCGTCAAATTTAAAATTTTACTCTAAGTTCCTGGCTCTGTCTCCTTCCTTCCTTGATGGGAGATGTTTTGTCCGTAGGTTTTGTCCGTATTTTGTCGCGGGGTGAAAATGTACCGCTTTCTGCGGTACCGTGTTCCTTATCGCGGAATTCTCGTATATGAACCACATTAATAGCATCAAAGTTCTCGAATGTAATTTTTAGACGCAAATTTTTATTTGTGAATTTTGAAATAATTGTGTTTATTGTATCGTGAAATTCTTTCAACCAATTCAATTTTGACCGATTGGCCACGAGAGTCATTCCAATTTTTATTCACACGAATAAATATTAAAATTTGACTTGACAGAAGGCAAATTGATTGGAATGGTCGGTCAGAAAAAAATTCTACCAGTGAAAAGTAATTTCGTGAGGATACAAAATTCACACTACGCAACATAGCCACGTTTGATTTAAATCGATTTGGCTCGAACACTGTAAAAACACTTTACACTTCAAATATTTATACAATCAATGATTTACAATAGAGAGGAATGATCATTGTCTTTAAAATTATTGAAGATACATTTCGTTCGTGGAATAAGTTGTAATAATTATAATGACTATAATTCGCAATGTCGACCTTTGGAACGGCAAAGTTACTCCTGTCACGGTGATGACATGCTGTAATTGGATTTAGAGTAAGCTACTTTAAAGTTCATTATCGCATGACGTTACCACGACAGATAGAACCTTTTATTCCAAAGGGTCGATTTGCGTTAATGGTTCAGTGTATCCACACCATCGCTTTGGGGTAATGCGCGTTTTCATCCCGCGACAAAATACCCCCGACAAAATATCCTACGACAAAATATCCTGACAAATTTCGTCCAAAAAAAAATAACGTATGGGCAAAATACCCCCTAAACAAAATATCTACTTAAACCTAACCCAACCTAACCTAATAAAAAATGGGACAGAAATAATACAGATAACAATATTTATATAACATATTTATTGTCTTTGCAGGATAATAATTTATGTCCGTATTATTTTTATCCCATTTTTTGTTAGATTAGGTTAGGTTAGGTAAGGTTAAGTTATGTTATGTTTTAGTAGGTATTGTGTTGGGGGTTTGTTTTGTCCGTAGGATATTTTGTCGGGGATGTTTTGTCGCGGGAAGAAAACGCGCGGAACCTTGCTTTGGTACCCAGGTCATCAATATTTCGTTAATTCCATCACGTTTCCCAATCAGACTTCATCACAACTGTTTTTTTAAACTGTAAATTTGGTTGTCGACTGTTCCGAACACCTAAGTCTAGTAGACATTAGAGAACCTACCTAAAAAATTAGGCATAAGGACCGATTTGAATTTAACCCTTCACTAAAAAATTATTAAGCAATCTCGCCATTTCCTCGCAATAGTTAAGCAAAAATTACATCGAAATTTTTAATTTAGCTAATTCGACGTAACACACAAAATTTTAGATTATCTTTTATAAAATCTTATTGTGAACCGTTGTAACGTAAGAAATTATAGAATGCAAGCATTATTTATCACTAACATAAAACAATTAAACCGTTTTTCAAATTAACCCTGAAGATGTACCCTAGAGTTTAGTAAATAAAGATTTAGGACCTCAGGAAATTATTTTGGACACACTGACTCCTAGATTCTTACCCACTGTAACAGACGATTCTTGAAGCACCTGCCAGATCTTGTTATTCAAAACAAAGTTCTTAGCAAATAATATTGATCCCGGACACCTGCATCGGCCACCTTGAATAATCAAGAAGATGTAAACAACAGGTGCACTCGGCCACCTGCAGAGATGAAAACAATGAACAAAACAATATCATGTGTACGTTTTCTTAAAACAGGTGTGTGAAGATTTTAGTATAAAAACCGTCTGAAAATAAATATTTAGTCATTACCAAAAAGATCTCTGAGTTTTATTTATAAACTATCTCCAGAAACCGAAGTGACGATTGGAGTCCAGCGCCCTATAGTTAACAGTATTCGTGTGGAACAAATAAGTCTCATACACCCACCTTTCATGTCTATTTCCTTTCCAGAACTTCCTCTCCTTCTTTTCCTTAGAAAAACCTTCCACACAGCATCCCCTAAGATGACATAGGCCTTGAAGGAAATTATTTTCCTCAGGGCCTCCTGTGTGAAACTAAGGATAAAAAAGCACAACCTTCATCACAATCATCGATTTCACACCGGCCCTGATGATGGACACCGTACTACCATCAAAACGTTGGCAAAAGAAGGAGGTCGCGTAACGCGGCACGATACCCCAAAAATAAATTACCACAATACATTTGGCCTTGATAATCTGAAATCTGTTAACTTGTTTGTCACGCCAATCAATTGTTTATTTTTATTATGTAATTTTTAAAAAATGTTAAAAGTAAATTGGAAAGAGTTCATCTGTTGTGGTTTATCTCACTGCATACATTTCATCACGCGTACATTTTTTACTTCCAGCAGTAATCCTCGCGGGAAAAGTACCATTGTAAATCATATTCGTACGTCGGAATTTTTTTTGTTTATTTGTGCAGTTTTTCTGCCAGACTTGCGTTTTGCGAAATGAAAAATCGCGTTCGCTGCAGCGGAAAAATGTCTGAAACTGTTTGGAGTCTAAACACTAAACACATTAAAATCTAAATTTAAAATAAAACAATAACTTTGTAAACACCACTTTTATAAAAGTGGTGTTTACAAAGTTATTGTTTTATTTTAAATTAATAATGTCGCATTACAAAGTATCCGCTTCATATGAACAAACATTAAAATCTTCTCCGATTGTTTTTTTTATTTTATAATAAATTATAATATTCATATTTTTGCTCCAGATATATGTTCTCACTTTATTTTATTTATTTATCTACGAGTATATAAAGAATGTTTAAATTGTATTTTTCGTTGCGTATCTCACTAGGCTATACCTGTGTTGAGACAGGCGAATATTTATAAAATACATTTATAAGTTACTAGCAGACCCGGCCACATATTGCTGTGGCTAACGAAACACAACGCCACCCCATTACCCAACATTTATATCCAACGCCGTCTGTTAAATCAAATCCACAATTCAATTTGGGAGGCGGGAATGGGTTTCGCAGCCCAGGGAACCTTTATTGGATAACCAACACCTCGGCCATAGGTCACCCCAAGTGGTTCGCTACGCTACGATTTAGCAGGGGTGCCCGGATTCATGAGGTGGATTTGTCTAGGTCTTGGAGGCGGATGACCAGGACACACTGAACCCCAGATTCCTACCCACCCCTTAAACCATTTTCCTTCCCAGAACTTTTTCTCCTTCCTTTTCTTAAAAGAACCTCCAGACAGCATCCCCAAAGATGACATAGGCCCTGAGGGAAATTATTTTCCTCAGGACCTCCTGTGTGGAGCTCAAGTAAAAAAAAAACATGCCAGCCCGCTGCTCGCAAAACCTAATCTTAATCTACAATGTAAAAACCTGTTACCGTTTTCTTTTTATGTATCTTGCATTTTGTCATGTATTATTCATCACATTTAATTAGTCACCTGTAAATTTTGTAATACTGTTGAATGTTATGTGTTGTGATTGTCCTATTTTATATTTAAATTCAATTAGCACTGAACACTTTTACTTATCATTTATTATAATCTTAAGTAAGACTTAATCGTAAGGCTTTGAAGCAAAGAATGGACGGTTACCTCGAGAGTGTTTTCTCTTGGGGTAAAAATAATCTCGTTGAATTTAATGTTCCAAAGACCCAATCTTGTCTGATTACGTCTAAAAGGGATCGAAATGAAAATCTAGTCGCTTTCAACGGAAGCAATCTTCCGAACAGGCCCTCCATTGATATGCTTGGTGTAACCCTAAGTGACCAGCTGAGGTATGGGGGCTCCATCGAAGCCAGAGTAAAGTTAGCCTCCCAAAAACTGGGCGTACTGTACAGGGCCCGCAGATACTTTAATAGTACACAACTGCTAACCCTGTACAAATAGCAAGTGTGCCCCATGGTTGAATTTGGCAGCCACCTCTGGTCTGGAGCTCCAAAATACCTGAAAAATACCCTCGACTCTGTGCAGAAACGGGCGGTCCGTTTGATAGATTCTCCCATCTTAACAGACGGATTGCAATCTTTAGAGCACAGGCGTCGGGTGGGAATGCTATCCTGGTTCTACCGGTATTACAATGGAAGATGCTCCGAGGAACTAGCATCATTGATCCCTTCGGCACCGGTGCATAGTCGGGAAACACGCCAAACGCGTGCCCAACATTTGTACACAGTTGACATTTGTCACATGAGAACGGGTCGTTTCTTCGACTCGTTCTTGCGTTCAACAGCTCGGTTGTGGAATGATTTGCCGGCCTCTGTGTTTCCTCCTTCCTACAACATGGGTCTCTTCAAGACCAATGTTCATTCCTTCCTCTCCTCAAAAAGACCCTCCACCCAGCATCCCAGAGGGCCTCCTGTGTGGAGTTAATGTAAAAAAAAAAAAAAATCTCGATGTGTAGAGCCTCTTACCTTAAACTTTCGTGTCTATGCCACCTCTTACTAAAATATTGCTATGAATTGTCTGTTTATAATCTATTTTGTCTGTGGCCGCGTCAAACTTTCTCTTTTCGATGTTATAAAAAAGCGTGTTGTGATTTTGCTTGTCATTCTTTTTCCTAAGCTCTGATTGTTTCCCTTGAAATCAAGTCGTCTTTCGCTTCTGCTAAACTTTAATTGGTCTAAATTATTGTCGCCAGTCAAGTGCTCAGACCAGTATCTCTCTGTAAAATTATTCACAGAATAAACAGTTACAATATCCAGTACAAAACACAAGTGTTTTTACTACACAAAGGATAACCTCAAACCACCTCAAACCACCTCAAACTCTCTCATTCACTCTACGGTTCCTCGGTGTGGAACAAAAGGATGTCTATAAGGCAGCTCAACTTACACCCTGACTGCAGACTATCAGACCATATCCTGGACCCTGCGCACCTACTAGTTTTGCCATTTACAACTTAGAAACTTTCTCTTTTATTGTAATGCACTATCTTTCCTTAAATTTATCTGTATACCTACCTTTCATATGATGTTTACTAGTTGTATTTTTATAGTTTATATTTTTTATTTAAAAACTGACAAGTTTATGTCGTGTAAAAGCCCATCAGAACGTTGAAAATTAATAAATAAAAAATAAATAAAGACAAATAAGATAAATTAAGCCACTCTAGCATCTACAAACTTATTTGCAACGATTGCATAGGTAGTAAAATTATTGATTCACGTATTGCGTGGCAATTATTTTTTTCTCTCAGATATTAAGTTTTCAAGTTCGCCTTGGGTACGACTCATACGTCATACATATGTCTGTCAATGTTATGTTATCGTGAAAACAAGCTAATGGTTCCGAGTGGTTTTAAAGAGATTTTTCCCAATATTTTAATGTGTTTTTTTTTATTACGTGCGTATGGCTTTTGACAGATGAATTATTGGAGGAAAATAAGAGGTGGAGAGAAAGTTTTAGAACTGGTTGAAGGTTAGATCAAAGTATTGGTTGTGAAGAGTAGCTTGTGTCGCTCTCCATAGAGAGAGAAAAAATGGCATTATTTTGAAACGCCCGGTGTCTCAAAAGTTTCGTACCTATGGCCTGTAGCCTGTAGCTATTCGAAAACCTAAAAATAAATTAAATTATTGTTCACTATTAGCCCGCTAAAATGGCCGGAAGTTTTGAAAAAAAAAATAGATTTCGTGATTTAGAAAAAAAATAAAACAAAGGGTCCGTATTTAATATTTTGAACCAAACATAATTTTCATTCGATAACTGCAGTACAAAGAACGCAAAATAAAATTCTTTTGAAACATATTTGATGTGTTGGTACAAAATATAAAAGGGGAAAATAAAATCAGAATTCTGTTGACTTACTTGCATTCATAAACATTTTTTTTTTAATTTTTGTCAGCTATACGTATTTTTAATAACAAACACACGTTGAAAGGTTAAATTATTGAAAAAAAAAAAATAGATAAAATATATTTTTTTTAATGTTTTAGGTTTGTTTTCTGATTTTCAATGCATTTTAGCGGGCTAAACCCCATTTAAAAAAAAAGTTAAATGCGGTTCTCATTTTCTTTGTAAGACGCAACTTTTGAGACCCCTGGCGTGTCTGAATTCAAAAGTTGGAATAATTGACACACCCTAGTGAAGAGTATGGTGCATTATTATGTAATAAGAGCTTTTCGAATATTGCTAGGAGACACGAGAAGAACAGGTCACCAGGCCAGAAAGAAATGTACCTAACAATTGAGTCTGTCATTCTAGAAACTGGATATACTGAATATCATGAAAAATGTGATGTATTCATGAGTAATACAAGAGTTTTTTTTACCCTGAGGATTATAATTCCCCTCAGGGCCTATGTCATGTTTGGGGATGCTGTGTGGGAGTTTTTTTAGGAAAGAAGAGAGAGGAAGTTCTGGGAAGGAAAAGGGTATGAGGGTGGGTAGGAATCTAAGGAGTCAGTGTATCCAGGAGTGACGGAAGTATGAATCCATCCCTCCCACTGCGGTGCAAGGCGATGTTCCGAGAGAGTACGGCTGAAAAAGTCAAAGGGACTCCTTCAAGCATTCTCTCCCGATTCGGCAGCTGGTGGACAGACCCATCCGTTTCCAAGACCAGAAAAAACCTCACCCCATGAACCCGGGCACCACTGCTAATACATCAAACGAAGCGTACCACTTAGGTGAAACTACTCTAATAAGCGTTTATGCACTCCCAAAGAAAAACTACGGCGAATAAGACTGACACTATACCTAAAAAAAACAAAAGGAACAGACTGCTCGGTTTCAAATGTGCAGAAGTCGGAACTGACAGACGAAGCGTAAAACACTTATGGGATATTTCATGCAACATAAATAAGGCTTCGAATGGTGCTAGAACGGGCGTTAGAGCTTTAATTAGCCATTTGAGTGCGCAACCACAAGACAAATAGATTTTTCTCATTTACGTATTTTTTAATTCTGTTTCATTTTGTAAATCCTACTAGTATTTAAAGTTTCGTTATTTTTATATTAGTATGACTTCTTATTTAAATGTCTTTATTTCGGGTTTTATTTAAAAAAGCAATATATTATTTTTTAAATGTTATCTGCCATTTTAGTTATTGCTGTGTCTAAACAAATCCTGTCACAAATTGGTGTCATAAATTTTTTTTCTAATATTTGCAACTGACACCTACTTCTGACTGTTTCAAGATAATAATATTATTTTTATGCCCATCACTCCACACCGACTTATAATATGAAGTCGACGTTCGATGAAGAAGAAAAGATGCTCATAGAAAACTGAAATTCTCTTTTTGTATTTAATTCGCAGATTTCCATTTAATTTTTAATAAGATTTTTTTCTTCCTACATGTAAAATTAAATTTGCTTGAACAATTAGAAATCAATAAATGAATGAATGACCCCAATGTAACGCTGATTAATAAAGTAAGGGAAATTATTTATTTCCCACTACTTAGTATGTTTAAAAAACTTAAACAATATAACGCATATATAGCAGTAAAGTCATTATAAAACAACTAAGAAAACCCAACATTTAGTGCGGGGAAAACAGATTGCGAACCCCACATAAGTAGTGTTTCACCAAATTGGTTTAACCTGTAATAAATCAATTTAGACACATTCAAAAATTGTATTGCAAATCGTTTAAATAAGTCGTCTCAAAGTGGTTTAACCACAGTTTGAAAATGGCCTTGTAAATCGAAAAAGCTGTAATAAAAATAAATACAAATACTTGCAGAATTTGATAATAACAATTCTGATTAATTAAAGTTAAATTTTAAAAACAAAATTGAAAATCTCTTCCTTTTTAACGCTTTTATGTTGAATTCCTAATGATTTAGACCACGAACTGCCACTGATTCTCTCTACGTAATGTGTTATTGGTTACATTTAAGAGGAATATAAACGCTAGAAATATTTCGAATCTCATGCCTGAAAAATTTTAAAATCGAGCGTCTTTTTACACGAGGCTAGTAAGCGAAAAAGTGGTTTTTATTTATTTTGTGCATAATTTTATAAGAACGAAAAAAAGTTAGAACATGGAAAACCTCAAAAATAGCCTTAGCCATAAAGGGATATTTTTTAAAAATTGTTTTTGTATTACTTCATAGTTAAGTCATGAAAAAACATTTTTTTTGGTGGTTTACGCTTATATTTTTTGTTATGTAAATAATAATTTTATTGTAATTCCAATACATAGAAAAGTTAGTAAAAGCTTCAACTTATCCGGAGCATATTTTTTGATATTCATACTGTAAGCCGATTCGTCGTAAAGATTAATCAAAATAGTATCTAAATAGGATTTCACGTATATATATTCATCTTAAAGCTAAATTTCTATTCTACACTAAAAAAGGGAAACATTTTAATAATCTAAAATAAATGTAGATACTGTACCTACATCCTCCGATCTAGGGATTGCAAATCCGGTTTTCTTTAAGGTAATTTTTTTGTCAATTTGCAAATACGGATTTGCAATCGTTACACCGAACAAACATTTTTTAGGGAAATCATCATTCAAAAGCAACTAGTAAGAATTCTCTCAATACCTACACAAATATGTCAAGGAAAACCAAGCAAACACAACGATCTATTTTAATTATGAAAAATTATGACGAAGACATATCATGAACACGATTTCATTAAGTCACACCTTTTTAATCGTTTTAATTATACCCACACCCGACAGCCTATCCTATTTTCTAAAAATAATTAATTAGTTTCATGTACTTATCATTGAAATACTTTCATAATTATATAAAATATTTATATTCTTTACAAACTTACTTTCTTTTAATTACCATATAATTTTTTAATTATTAATTTTTAATTGATTTTATTTTATTAATTATTTTTATTTTTATTAATTTTTAATTAAATTTGATTAATTTTGACGACCTCCGTAGTCCAGTGGCTAAGACTCTTGACTCACATTCCGGAGGTCGCGGGTTCGAACCCGGCATGCGCAAATAAATTTTATTTGATTAATTTGTGTTATTTCACAATTAATTAATATAAAATAATATATAGTATATTTGCGGCATGTTCCAGAGTGGAAGATACTATCAGTATCGCCCTGGGGTAAGACCACCACTCAGAATTGAAACGTTGCTTGAAAATGGCTTTAGCCGTGTTTAGTGACCAGATCTGAATAGCCAGGTACTTCCCAACCTTCCTCTTCCCCACCTCCTTCCCCTCCCCACTATCTTCAGCCTCACAACATACCCCAATTGGGGATGCCATAGTCTCACTGGCTCCAGACGGGAGCAGTTGCGATTCTTGTGCGGTATTCACTGTAAAAAAAAAAATAGTGATTTAATAGGCAAATAATTAAATCAAATAAAGGCAACAAGATTATTAAAGATTAGTTTCTTCGGAAAACGTATAAGTCGACCCAAAAATCGATAATCCTTGTGATAATTAATAACTTAAATGACGAATAGCAAATTCAGAAAATATATATTAAAAAAAAATCTTAATTTTTGACTCTATAGAGCAGGCTAGAAGGTGGGTCCGCGGGTCAATAGATGACCCAGCGCGCGGGCGGTCCCTGGTCGAGAATTCTGAATATATTAAATCGGGACAATATCGCTACGCCACTGCTTGTGGTCCCTGTCGAAAAAATAAACGTACAAGTTGTCCCGGGTCAGAAAAAGTTGGGAACCACTGCTATAGAGCAAGCTGCACTAATCCCACTGGGTTGCGTCATGTGTACTTGCATCCAGGTGTGGCTTCAATGGCTTACGTAAGAGTTCCAACCGCGTAAATTAGAAGGTAACAGATACCGGAAGGAGGTGGTGGAGAAGAAGGTGGGAAAGATTTGACCACTCAAATACGGTCTTGCTGTAGTGTGGCTTGCATAAATGCTAGGCTTCATTTTTGAAATTCCAGAGGGTTTAGGCTTGAACCTTGATAAATTTAGTTCAAATAACACTTCGATTTGATCCCCCCATTTTAAAATGCAAACAGATTCAAAGAAAAAAAAATGAACATAAATTCCCTAGACGTTTTAATTTAGCTCCGTATTCCTATTGAAAGCATAAACTATAATTACTTTAGAATTTGAAATTAAAACACTTTCGTACTTTCTTCCACTTATTTATTTTTACCAGGACCTATTTCATCCTATTACGGACATTTTCAGACTGGTAGTTGAAATTCTTATGCTACGGTATTTATACACACTTAGGCAGGGGTACACAACATTGCCTCTATAATGAATGTTTCTATTATGTTAATTTTAAGGTATTATAAGTTATTTTGTTAATTTTAGGTACATGCAGGTAATTATAAAGTTTATTATTAAAATTATGAATGATGTTACATATATTTTTTTTTTCTTTATTTTTTTCCCATTATATATTTCAAAAGATTTTTTAAAAATATATGTAACATAACGCAAGATAAACAATTAAAATAACAAGACAAGTAAAATAATGTAAAAAAGTAAAAAATATATATAAGACAAAAGTAGATAATGGGAACCCACTAAGGCACTGCCTGTGCGTGGGTAATGTTAACTAAAGTGCTAAATTACACCAATAAGTTGGCGGTACAAGTAAAAAATGTAATTTTCAATGTGAAAGTTTAAAAATATAGTGATACAAAGAAGTTAATTGATTTTTTGTTACGCTTTCAAGAAGATAAGTTAAGTAAGTCTTGAAGTTACAGTATAATTGTAAAAGTGAATCATGAAGGTTTACATAGAGTTTATAAAAAAGTGTTTCAACATCTGCATCATTTAGCCATAATTTTAATTATTTTATTTAAAATGATATGTTATCTGTCATTTGAATGTGTTTTGGTAGAAGATTAAATGTACGACGACCAATAAAACTGCCATGTATTTGCATTAATTTGGTTTTGATTTGGGGAACTTGAAACACATTATTAGTCCTTTCGCTAATTCTATTTTCGTTTTTTATGAAACAATTTTTGTTTTTAAATACATATTTCATTGTTTGCAATATGAATAATTTACGGATATTGAATATTTTTATCTCTTTGAATAATATCTCCGTCGGGAATGTTTTATTTTTATTATACATAATTTTAATGATACGCTTTTGAGTATTTTGTAAAGTCTTAGTAAATGCATCAAGAGCACCACCCCATCCCACAATGCCGTAGATTATTGAAGATTGTACCAGGGAAAAATAGATCATTTTCAATTTGTCAAGATTGAGTACTTCCTTAAGTCTGTAAAAAGTATATGTAAGATATCTTAATTTCGAGATGGTTTTATCTATTTGTGATTTCCAGTTAAGATGGGTATCAATAGACACACCTAAATATTTAATATTTATTATACTTCGATGAGTTCATTGCAAAGTGAACATGTTTCTTGATTGCAACTTGTATTGTGGATTCTAATTTTTAGGTTATCATGAGGTTTGTTTTTAATGTTTTGTAAAAAGTTAAATAAAATGTTTTGCTATAGTTTAAGATGAGTTTGTTACATTTTAACCATGTTGAAACGAGTGCAATATTTTCGTTTGCCTTAGAAAAAGTTTCAATCCAAGAATTTCCGTTTACTATTATTGCCGTGTCATCTGCATAAGAAATAATTTAATAATAATTTAATAATTTAATATTAAATAGATATTTTTACTTCAAATGAATATACATGAATTTATATAATTTAAAAGGTTTGTGATTACTGATATTTTATTTTCGTAATGATGGGTTATTCCCTCCTTGTTGCTTAGGGCTTAATTGACAAATATTCATGCACTATGGTATTTATTATAATTAGGGTTCTCCGTGTTTTTGGGTTATTACATTTTTAAATTAAATACTTACATTACACCACTGCTCTCTGAAGTAAAATTATTCTAAGTGAATTATAATGGAATTAATGGTGATTGAGCATTATGTTTTTTTTTAGCCAGAGTAAAGTTAGCCTCCCAAAAACTGGGCGTACTGTACAGGGCCCGCAGATACTTTAATAGTACACAACTGCTAACCTTGTACAAATCGCCAGTGCGCCCCACGGTTGAATTTGGCAGCCACCTCTCGTCTGGAGCTCCAAAATACCTGAAAAATACCCTCGACTCTGTGCAGAAACGGGCGGTCTGTTTGATAGATTCTCCCATCTTAACAGACGGATTGCAATCTTTAGAGCACAGGCGTCGGGTGGGAATGCTATCCTTGTTCTACCGGTATTACAATGGAAGATGCTCTGTGGAACTAGCATCATTGATCCCTTCGGCACCGGTGCATAGTCGGGAAACACGCCAAACGCGTGCCCAACATTTGTACACAGTTGTACACAGTTGACATTTGTCACATGAGAACGGGTCGTTTCTTCGACTCGTTCTTGTGTTCAACAGCTCGGCTGTGGAATGATTTGCCGGCCTCTGTGTTTCCTCCTTCCTACAACATGGGTCTCTTCAAGACCAATGTTCATTCCTTCCTCTCCTCAAAAAGACCCTCCACACAACATCCCAGATGACATAGGCCCTGAGGGAAATTATTTTCCTCAGGGCCTCCTGTGTGGAGTTAATGTAAAAAAAAAAATAAAAAAATAAAAAAATAAAAAAAATAAAAAATGTTCCATATTTTTATTCATGACGTATTTATGATCTATTTTCTTCGTTAGGCGATTAATTTCTAGTGACTCTAATCTGTCTAATTTTTGTCCTTTGTTGCAAACATGAAGGATTTTGACATCTCTATCTTTATCAAAAGTATGTTGGTTTTCTAGTAAATGCAAGGCGACATTCGATAGATCCCCTTTTTGATTAACCCAACTAGCGAAATGTTCTTTTATATGGGTTGATACTCAGTGGCGGCCAGCTCTAAGGTGCGGAGGAGCACCGCACTCCCAAAATTTCTGGTAATCTAAAAATTCTTGAGCGCCAAAAAAAACATATTTATTTCCGACACGCCTCACCACAGTTCACAATATACACTCGGTTATAATGCATACATCATAGTTCATAGTACCTATAGGTGCCTGCTGGACTGCGCGCGTAACAAAGCAGATCGTTGTGTGACTATCTTCAGTTTGGTGGTTCATTTTGCAAATCGATCACAGGAGTTCTTCCATAATTCTTTACTGAGGCAAAATCGTAGGTAGGTTGAATGCTTTGCAAATTTTACGATACTCTGGACGGCACCCGAAAAATTTCCACCACATCAAAAGGAACGGTTCGTTCTGTAGCATGTTAAACGGGGACACGTTTGTGTCATTATTATCCATATCGTGTCTTTATTTTAATGTCTACTCTTTTTCATTTTAATGTTTTACTCAGCATCGACCAACGACAGCCTAACAACATAACAATGCCGACATTTGTTATGACAGTATATATATTCATTTGAGTTTCGGAGCGTTAGGAAGACTTTCGGATGTGTGATAAACTGAAATTTTTTTTTATATTTTCTGAACTCGATTTTCGACCCAGAGTATCTCCGTACAATTTTCTAGATAAGTTTAAATTTAGGAATGAACTGTTATTGAATTTGAATTTACTATCGCAGTGACTTTACAAATACTGATGGATCAATAAATAAATAAATATATAGGGGTTATCGTATCCCATAACTTTATCAAAACTAAAAGATCACACGGATGGCATTTCTAAGGTGTCACTAACACTATAAAATACAATCGTATTTTAATGAAAACGGGCACTTAAATGGAATGAAAACAATAATGTTGTGATCAAAAGGGTTTCTTTCATATTTATTTCATAATTATTTGATAGTCACTTTAATATTGCATAAGAAAGATTCGCTCTAATGTAATCGCTTATAAATCTTTGTTTTTTTTTCTCATTGTTTATTTTTTACACCTATTTAAAAAAAAACCTAAGGACATGTATTTTTTAAATTTTATATAACTAATGAATGATATAATGAATGAGAACATTTTGTCTGATTTCTCAACACTTTGTTATTAATTCATATATTTTTATCACTTATTATTTTGTCTGTTTATCACTTTATTTTTAAATTTTATGATTTTGCTTTTACTTAACTGTTTTGCATGACCGATATTTGCGTGTGTTATTTTTATTAAATTGTGAAATTATTAACCCTGATACAGGCGAACCCTAGTGGGGTTAATAATTACATGCTAAAAATATATGTACATAAATTGTGAAGAAGCAATAAATAAATAAATAAATAAATATTAATTTTATAACCCTTTTTCTCTTGTTTAACAATGTATTGCATGCACTCAGAGACAATGGACGATCGACGTAATTTACAAATAGGTAGGATTTTTTTCATAATTGAATTTGTTTTAGTTAGAGTAGGTAGGTCCAAGTTTTATGGGATACCTATCTCTATGGGATGTGTGGGATTGCACTCACCTCCCCACATCCTGAAATAAAGACTATTATTATTATTATTTTTATTTTAGCGCACCACCCATTTTTATGAGCACCAGCCGCCACTGATTGATACTGCTCTTCCCGTTTGTCCTACGTAATATGCAGGGCAGTTCGAGCAGTTCACCTGGTAGACTCCAAAGTTTTCTAGATTATCCCTTTTATCTTTATTATTTATAAATAATTTACCCAAAGAATTTACGTTATAAAAGGCTGTCTTACATTTTTATCACTGTCTATTAATGTTGAAATTTTATTTGATATTTTGCCAAGGTACGGTATTTTATTCTATTGCTTTGTTTCTATCTCCTTGTCTGGCGTAAGGCCATATGTAATTGAATCTAAGGTGAGTTTTTTATTCTTCTTTTTTATTAAATTATCAATTATTCTGCTATGATAACCATTATTTTTTGCAATAGTTTTGATAGCCATTAATTCATTATTGTAATTTATATCGTTTAGTGGTACATGTAATAGTCTATGGATTATAGAATGGAATACCGACAATTTGTGTGAATTGTGGTGTCTTGAAGAGCTCTGAATGATATTTTCGCTATATGTCGGCTTCCTGTATATTGAAAATTCTAATTGATTATTAACAATTTTAATTCCTATATCTAAAAAGTTGATTTTATCTCTTCCTATCTCCATTGTGAATTGAATTGACTTGTTGATTTGATTTATTTCTTTGATGAAGATATCTAGTTGTCTCTGCGTACCGGTCCAAATGATCAAAATATCATCCACGTATCTCCGGTAGAAAATAACATTTTAACTTTTCGATGGTCTCTTCTAAATGGTTCATTATGAGCTCTGCAAATATTGGAGAGATAGGGCTACCCATGGCCAACCCCTTCGATTGTAAATAGAATTTATTATCAAATCTAAAAAAGTTTTGTTCAATGCACGTATTTATTACTTGATTAATTTCTCTATTTTTTATGATATTTATATTGAGGTTCTCCATGTAGTTATTGATTATTATTTTTAATTCATCTGTAGGTACGCTTGTAAATAAACTAATTACGTCAAATGACACCAGAGAGGCGTTGTTTGGTATAGGTATATCCTTGATGAGGTCTATTAGTTGCAAAGATTTTTTTATTCCATATTTTGGTTTGAAATTTAAAGTGTTTTTAATGATTCTATTGGCGTATTCTGCTAACTACTTGATAATTACTTGATAAAATAATGGAATTAATAATTACTTGATAAAGTAATGGAATTTGTAATAAACAAAAATTTTAACAAAACAAAAAACGTCTTCAAAAAATGCACTAAAAAATAAAAAAATAATTTCGTATTCTTCTACAACTTTATAATCAACTTACCTTTTCTAATCATCAATATGTAGGTACGATTGTTATTTTTGGAGTCGGTGTCAGTCAAGGTAGGTTTGTAACTACATACATAGTTATAGGTGAGGTGTGCTTGTATCGCACAAGCGACTTGACGAGGCGAGAGGCGAGAGCGGAGCCGCGGCGGCGCGGGGAGCTGTCAAGTGAACCCGCCGGGCCGGGTACCTTTGCTGACACCGACTCCAAAAATAACAATCGTACCTACATATTGATGATTAGAAAAAGTAAGTTGATTATGAAGTTGTAGAAGAATACGAAATTATTTTTTTACTTTTTAGTGCATTTTTTGAAGTCGTTTTTTGTTTTGTTAAAATTTTTGTTTATTTTTTGATTTTTAGTGAATTTGAAGTACACTAACTAATTTGTCTGAATATGGGTAAACCTACTAAACGTACTGCTCATATGAGACAGACATAATTTGACCATAGCGAGGTTAAGGTCAAATTAAGAGATTCGGCCGAGTTTCGTTAATTTGTCATGGATCCGATAATCAGAACCTAACCAAACTCTAATTAAATTATCCTTGAAGTACATCTTTTCCAATAAAAAAAGAATCATCGAAATCGGTTGGAGTGATATTGAGTTATTCGTCCATTTGTCGCGCACATACTTATGCAAATTTAAGACTTATATGATTTTCTCATGGATGCTATTGTCGGAACTAGACCAAATTAAAATGGGACCACACGGAAAGCATCAGCTTTCAAATAAAAAAAGTATCATCAATATCGGTTCACCCAGTCAAAAGTTCTGGCGTAACAAACATAAAAAAAAAAAAAAAAAAAAAAAAAAAAAAAAAAATACAGTCGAATTGAGAACCTCCTCCTTTTTGAAGTCGTTTAAAAACTCATAGATCGAAGATTTATATCCGACCTTAGATAATTGTATTAAAATGGTAAATTGTAGTACAGATAGCCGCGATTAAATTAACGTCATTGCATTTTGTATATCTGTGAGAGCTACTTATTTGATAATCATTTTGCCACACTTATTTGTTTTTCATTTTTAAAAACTATTTATTAGGCTTGTATTTTTTTTACATGAGCTCCACACAGGAGGCCCTGAGGAAAATAATTTCCCTGAGGGCCTATGTCATCTTTGGGGATGCTGTGTGAAGGGTTTTTTTAGGGAAAGGAAGGAGATGGGGAGTTCTGAGAAGGAAAAGGATTTAAGGGGTGTGTAGGAATCTGGGGTTCAGTGTGTCCTGGTCATCCACCTCCAAGACCTAGAAAAATCTCATCCCATGAACCCGGGCACCCCTTCTAAATCACCAAACGTAGCGAACAGCATGGGGTGACCTATGGCAGAGGTGTTGGTTATCCAACTTAACTGTGACATGCAATTATTGTTTATAGTATATTGATTTCATTGGATATTAAATAAATAAATGAGTATTTCACTAGGGTAATACTGACAGTCTTTATAATATAGTCTGTACTAATCATATACATCCAAATTCATGTGTCTATGGAACTAATATAATAATAGGTATGTTATATTATTGGTTGGGCGTTTACACAATCATAGCTACACTCACCTACATACATCTACATAAATCATAGACTCTGTGCTTGTAGATTTGATTGTCACATGTCCCTTACCTATACATCCCTATCATTTTCCCCATCCTATCCCATTCCTATCACCTCTCAATATCGTTACCATAATAATCAGTGTCGTCTATCGAAACTCGCCGTGAAAGCGTACAATTTTCCGCTTCCGCATTCTCTACCCCAAAGATATTGAAATATAAACTAAAAACTTTCAATCGTTACAAATCATTAAACTGCAGTATACATCCCTTGTTAGAAGCCTAACAGAATATAACTCCATAGTCTGGTCGCCTTTCTACAAAATTCATATTCATACTATTGAAAGAATTCAAAGAAAATTTCTACGTTTTGTAAATTTTAAACTTAACATCCCCTTAGAGCACATTAATTACCCGTCGTTGATGAATACTTTAAATATTCCAACATTAGAAAACCGACGAAAAATAAACGACGTAACTTTTTTATTAAAATTATTAAACTCTAAATTCGACAATTGTGAACTCCTGCAATTAATAAATCTAAATGTACCTACACGAACAACTAGACAAACATTGACATTGTATATACTTACATTTCATTCGAACTATGATTTACATTCTCCAATACAACGTTTGCATAGTCTTGGTAACAAATACTTAAACAATCTGGATGTATTTGACAATAATTTGAACTTAGCAAACTTCAAACGCCATATATTATGTGCCAACTATTTATTTCTACCTATCCCATAAACTAATGAGAACAACAATTTTAAACATTACCTACTTTATGTCAACTACTATATTTTATGTTACCTGTATTTTGCTAACGCTTATATTTTATGTAACCTAAAATTTTTATTTTATTTTTTTTTTAACCCTTATATTTTTTCTAACCTATATTTTGTTTTTAACAAATATTATGTTACTTGTATTGTGTATTGTATTTTGTAAACCCATTCTTTACACTGTAATTTAAAAAAAATGTACTGCATTCTATGTAAAAGCCATATGGGCGTTTAAATAAAATAAATAAATAAAATAAGTAGATGTGCTATCTGCTGTTTTTACTATGTGGGTCTGCGCTTCCGGGTGTCACCGATATTGTTTACCAATTAACAAATAAACTAAAAGAACAAATAATTAACGAATAAACCAAACGAACGTTAAACTAAATGAACGAATTCTTTCCTTATTCAAAATATATTGTTAACCAATATTAATGCACATTTTCAAAAAATCAACGAAATGAACAAATTCTTTTTGTATGAAAACTACGCTAATTAGCGCGTAGTCCGGCGACAGTTTCGCGGGCACCATAGCATATCTCTTCTGTATTTGAATATCTTTGCTCTTCCCGCATATCACATATCACAGTTAATACTGCGAATAATAATTACTTATACAAGTGTACGAACAAAAGCCACCCATGAGAGAAGAGAAGTACCTAAAGGTTCCACAGTAAGTCCCTTCCTTCCTTTCCCTTCATGTGCATTCATTTTTACTTGTGCAGTGGTCTATCATACATCTCAAAACACATTCAAGGACCTTCGATATCCGCATCCACACAATACACACATTAATTATTTTATGTTTATTTGATATGAACCCGCGAGCCATCAAAATTTATATGCTATTTTATTTATTTGAGAGTTGAAAGGACCAATATCACGTTGTTGCTTGTCAGCTTATTACAATTTGGTAGAAAGCTGAAGCGCACCTAGGTCCTAGAATCGGCGTTCAACGGGGACCATTCAAATTTCAAATTCAAACTAAACGGCGCTGAATGGCCATTTGTTGACAACGTTACATTTGAATTTGTCTGAAACAGCTGGTCCATATTCACTTATGTTCTCTCCCTCCTTCGCTTAGAAATACCGTTGGAATGGCTTCCCGACAATAGATAACACCGGGAAAACCATCAAACCGTGCAGAAATAAAGCAAATAAAAATAATAGTTTCTCGTAGTGCACCTGTGCGCAGGGGATCAGCGATTCTACTTCCTGAGAGCCTTTATTTACCTGACACGTTCTACACGTGTTTGTACACAACAATCCTATTTGCCACGTTTTTATTTTACCCCTACGTAAGAATTCGTTTTACGTGGCTGAGGGCACAGGCGGTCATAAGAGAAGGGGAAATGGAAGGTTGGTGTTTTTTTTGTCTCCGTCATCCATCTTCGTAACCATTGTTTCCTCATCCGTTTTTTCATCAAGTCCTTACAACTGTCGTTAACGGGCATTTTCCATTAAACGTCTCGGTATTTACCTTGTGACAAATTACGCCACACACGATTTTAATGTAAGAAAATTATGGTAAACCCGTATAAAACTTGGACAAAAATATGTTTTTAAATCATTGCATGGAAATTTGAAACAGAAAAATCAGAAAAAGATACGGTCGTGTCTAGGAATTAACCCACAACCTTAGCCTTGCCAGGGTTCTGCGCTGGGTTCAATTCCAAGATGCAAAAGAATCGTTTTCTGATTTTTCTGTTTCAAATTTTCGTTTGAGGGTCGCAAATATTGCCTTCAATTTAAAAAATTGAGGTTTTTTAACTCATTTACCACTCAGTTATTTTAAAAAATTAGAGTGCATTTCACACGCGGTAGAAGTGAAATATTCAGAAAATTAAAGTAGACAAGAGTGGGAGACCACAAAGCACTTTTTAGTCAATGTGAAGGATGATTTTTTCCATAATTTTGTCGTCGAATTCCAGTACACTTTTTCCTATTTATTTGGTCATCTTGTTAGAAGTTGTGTTTTCTTCTTCGGGATCGCTAGATGTGGCTTTCTTTTGTGTTTTTTTGCTGTTCATTTTGGAGTTATTCGAAGATGGGATATTAATTTTACAAAAACCAAAATGTTAATTTTTTATTGATTCAATAGGATACGATCCTTGGTCCTCTGAATGTCTGGGCGCTAAGATTCGTCAGGCACTTTATACCAATGGACTGAAGGAGACTTGCGTGGGACCGGGGATTTATCTTATAATATTGGAACCGAGAACCTACCTGTGCAATAAAAAAATCTTTTATTACTATCGCATTACACCTCGCAGGCTAAATCCTCAGAATCTATAGATGTATGTTGGTGTCTTTTTAGTGTCGTTCGCTTCCATTCAACGAGTTTTAAATCAAAACGGTGCTAAAGAAGTTTTCACATAAAAAAAATAAGTTCGGGAAAGAAGAAAACCAGAAGCCACAGGACAACCACACAGAAAGCCCTGGAGAAAATAATTCCCCTCAGGGCCTTTGTCATCTTTGGGGATGCTGTGTGGATGATCTCTTTGGGGAAAGGAAGGAGAGGATGTTCTGGTAAGAAAAAAGATATGAGGGGTGTTCGAATTACGAGTCGAAAGCCTTGTCCTTCGACCACGGAGGCCGTCTACTTTTTACATCTCCCATATTTCACTCAAACTCACAACTTCTCCCATCTGGGGTGCCATATTTCTTTTGGATGACGGCTGTGGGACGATTTTTACACAACGTAAAAGATAAAATAGATTTGATGTCAAAAATGCTGCAAACATATTTATATCAAATTGATTCGAGTTTAGTGCAGGCCTGTCGCGCGAGCGCAAATTAATAAGTCGCTAACCACGCATATCACTCTGTTTATTGCGGTCACAAATCTCAAAAATTCAAAATCTGCAGTAACAACGAGCATCAACAACAATCGCCGCCATTTGCAAATCGTCGTTGCTCGTTGGCCCTGTCTTGATCACGTGATCAAAATCCGTGGCGCAAAGTCCTGTACTGAAGTTGGTCTTGCTTTGCTATAAGTTGCGTTGCGTTGCGAGTATTGAAATAAAACTTATTTTAGAAAAACACAAAAGTACGAACAAAATGATCCGCCTGGGTAGAATTGCCTAGAGATCGAAATTGAGTCATTTTTCACGCTAATCTTATGAATAAATTTAACATAAATCAGTTTACCTAACCTTTTTCTCATTTCTTCACACAAATCTAAAGTGAGATTCTTTCTTTCCTCTCCTTCTACTTCTGTTAAATCTCCAGTAAATTCTCTTCCCTTAGTTCCTCGTACATTAAGTTGGTATATCGCTACTAGCCGAGCTATTCATCTTCAAGAATGGTGTACCTATAATTGTATAAGTCCAATATATCAGGTTTCAGGAAAAAATACATTTTACTTCGCGGTAAATAATATAAACCATTCATCAAAGAAAAAGGAAGAGAAGAAATATGGGTGTCGTGTTCCGGGTTTTTATTCACGTTCTGCAGGTATTTTTATACTTTTTCGCTCTTGGAATGAGAAATACGGAAATCGTAACCATACATTTTTAAACTAGTTGTGTGCAGAGAAAGCACAAAAATATTTCATCCAATTCTAACTCTCGATCAAGAGTCTTCCAATAAAATGTAAAAGAATATATTTATGTAGGATTTATAATTTTGGAAAAAGGTGCAAGGATAAATGCTAGGTACCAAAAATGGGAAATATAATAATAATAATAATAATATTATTATTAATTTATTCAATGAAATTGGCAACATTACAACTAAAAAAGTACATGTTCAATGTAGATTACAAATAGATTACATCCGTACAAAAAAATTAACAAGTAGAAAGTAATGTAAGATCGGTTACACAGAAGTAGCATAATTATACAATATTTTTAGTTGTGCATAGTCTGCCTCACTAGGTGAACCTGTATTGAGGCAGAATTTTTTGTAAATTGTTTCTCACAATTTTATCTATTGTAACGATAATATTTATTTTGATTAAATAAATATTGTCTTGACCTAGTTAATCTTAAACTCACCTGGCCGCTCACATTTTATTATGATCGCCGTAACTTTAGTTCTTAACCGCTAGCGACTAGCGCCATCTATTTCGGGCGGCACTTTTTTGAATTCTCGCCGACTGGGGAGCCGACGTTGATTCGACTAGTCACCGAATTATATAAATTTCTTGTTAAATATGTGATATTATCACCTTTACGGGTTTTACCCATTTAAAGAAGAATCATGGATTATTTTATAACCGCGAGCCGTGTTGTTTCCGTGAGTGAAACGGGATTTTAAAAGTTTAAATGGTGGAGTCGCCATATTGTCGATGTGCCCACCTTCACGCTCGAACTTGATTGTGGATAATCGGTGTAATCCTTTGTTTGGCGTTCATGACATTAACGTGGCCAAGGCTTTGAGAAGGGTTATCCTCGCGGAACTCGATATTTGAGGCGGATGGAGGCCTGGCGCTGATCTACAAGGCTTTGAGAAGGGTTATCCTCGCGGAACTCGATATTTGAGGCGGGTGGAGGCCTGGCGCTGATCTATGAAGGGCGCGGTAAACGGAGTCTACCGAGATTTCACCGGTACGCACAACCGGGACTTTGAGCCTGATGCTGGTTCCTGTTCCCTGAGGAGGAGTCCCCATCCTCTGGGGCCTTTCCTGGTTCCTGTTCCCTGGTGAGGAGTCCCCATGCCCTGGGGTCTTCCTCGTTTCCTCTCCATGGAGATCCCGCGTGCTCCTGGTCGCCTATTAACAGTGGTTCGCGTCAACGTTAGAGTCAGGATAATTTAGATAAATTACAGTCCACAGGTATGCTCTCTTGCTTATGTGTTATTTTATTATTTCTTTAGGAAATGTGGAATTCTTGACCCCTTGGAGGGCACCCATGTATAAACCATACCTTTAAAATATAGGTGATATTGTACTGCTAAATAATTTCTTTTATTTATCTAAAAATGCCCGAAGATAAAGACTGTATTTTCCTTCCCACAAACTTGAGGGAGATTCTGATGCTCTACCAAGAAAGAGCACGTTACACTATGGTTTTTTATAAATGTATAATGTAGGTTTCTATACAGCAAAAACTTTATTTTAGATTCCATTATTGTTTGTATATACACAAAACTAAAACTGCAAGGTTATTACCACAATAACAACTGTCAAAGACAGGGCGTTTGGGTGAGAGCATCAGTATAGGCTCGATCATTAGAATATATCCAAATTTTAACATATTTTTAAAATTCTTTCTGTGTTTGACGCAGTTTGATGTTTTCTGGGAGAATGTTGAATATTTTCGTGGCAAAGTATCTAAAACTACGTTGACCAAAGGTGGAAGAGAGCGCTGGAACTTGCAATAAGTCTTTGTTGGAATTACGTTTAAATCTTAAGTTTATTTTTATTTCGTAAAGCACATGTTTGTTTTTAAAGAGATGTATGAGGGTAGTTTTTACGTAGATCTGTCGAACATCAAATACTCTCATTATTTTGAATATTTGGTCACTATTTGCCGGAATTTGCAGGAGTCACTATTATATGGAAACTAACACGACCTCCGTGGTCGAGGGGTAATGCTCTTGACTCGCATCCAAAGGTTGCGGGGTGGAATCTGTGATATATCACAATTAATTCATTTAAAAATAATATACGGGAACTTTTCGGCACCTTCCAGATTGGAAGATACTCTTAGTATCGCCCTGGTGTAAGACCACCATTCCGAATTGAAACGTTACTAGAAATGGCTTTAGCCATGTTTGGTGACCAGATCTGATTAGCCAGGTATTTCCGCACCTTCCTCTTCCCCATCTACTTTCCCTCCCCACTATCCTTCAGCCTCACAACATACCCTAATTCGGGACGCCAAGGTCTCACTGGCTCCAGACGGGAGCAGGTGGGACACTTGTGAGTTATTCATTAAAAAAAATGTTTGTATAACGTCTGATATCTTATTCCTTACTTTTTGGAAAAAAAAACTGAAAACACTTTCTTGTGTTATTAATATAAATTGGGATAACTGGTGCGTCCGTATTTCGGCTGATTTTCTTATATTAAGTAACTTTATTGCAACATATTTTCTTAAATTTGTCAATTACACAACCTTACACATGTAATGTTCGCTTCGATATAATTATGTATTGGCGATGGCACCCAGCGTGTTAATTGCCAATTAAATAAACGGAGGTGTCTCATACCACTAATCGGTAATCCAAATAATTGTGATTAATTCCGTATTACGTAGGAATCCTTTGCAACAGTTTCCCCCCTCAGACTCATTTGTTCGCTTTTGGGGACAACCGCTATAGATCTCATAAAAATCGTTGTGTCTCTCCTACCATCATGGTGAGAAATATGATCTAAGTGGTATTTGAAAGAGAAAACACTACACTTTGTATAACCATGTAGTCTTACCCACTGGACGACCTCCGTAGTCCAGTGGGTCCAGTTGACTCACAATCCGGAGGTCGCGGGTTCGAACCCGGCATGCGCAAATAAATTTTATTTGATTAATTTGTGTTATTTCACAATTAATTCATTTATTTATTATTTATTTATTTTATTTATTTATTTATTAATTTTCAACGCCCTGATGGGCTTTTACATGACAAGATTATAATACAGAGACAGTTTTTTTGAATAAAAAAGATAAACTATAAAAATATAACTAGTAGGTAAACATCATACAGATTAATTTAGGAATGATAGTGCATTACAATAAAAGATAAAGTTTCTAAGTTGTAAATGACATAGAAATAAACTAGTAGGTATGTTAGCAATTACAAAATTTACAGGTGACTGATTAAATGTCATGAATAATACATGACAAAATGCAAGATTGTAGATAATATAGAAATACACAAATATATGCAACAGACCCTAGGTGATGCTCCTTAGATATCAAAATATTCTACATAAAAATATTGTTCAGATATTTCTTGAATAACGGTAAACTTATATTAAATACATCGATATTTGAGGTGTATTTGTTCCCTAGTGTGTGAAGTCGAGAAATTGATGCATGTGTGTGATAGTTGGTTAGAGAATTATTGTTGCAGAATAATATGTTTTGCCTTGTCGCTCGGATTGGTACCTTAAAGTCAATGAGATGCAGGAGTTCACAACAGTTTAATTCGGAGTGAATAATTTTAAACAAAAAAGTTAGGTCAATTATTTTTCTTCTGTTTTCTAGGGAATGCAATTTAAGTGTATTTAGTAAGAATGTATAGTTAATGTGTTGAATAGGTATATGTAACTTGTTAATAAATCGCAAAAATTTGTGCTGCACTCGTTCAATATTTTTTATATGAATTTGATAATATGGGGACCAAACGATGGAATTGTATTCCAGCAAGCTGCGTACTAGTGACAAATATACAATTTTAATAGCTTCTAGTGAATCAAAGTCTTTGATGGTTCTGATTATAAATCCTAGTGTCTTCATGCCTTTATTGGTTATTTTTTGTATGTGGTTTATAAAATTTAATTGGGTGTCAAATATAACTCCAAGATCCCTGATTTCTTTGACTTTTTCTAAGATTTTGTTATTTATTGTGTATTTAAAAGATAACGGGGTCTTTGTTCTACAAAATGTTAGTGTCTTACATTTATCGATATTGAGGAATAAGTTGTTTGCAACACACCAATTGTGTAATTTGTCAATATTTAAAATAATATATAGTATATTTGCGGCATGTTCCAGAGTGGAAGAAACTATTAGTATCGCCCTGGTGTAAGACCACCATTCAGAATTGAAACGTTGCTTGAAAATGGCTTTAGCCGTGTTTGGTGACCAGATCTGAATAACCAGGTACTTCCCAACCTTCCTCTTCCCCACCTTCTTCCCCTCCCCTCTACCTTCAGCCTCACAACATACCCCAATTGGGGATGCCATAGTCTCACTGGCTCCAGACGGGAGCAGTTGAGATTCTTGTGCGGCATTCACTGTAAAAAAAAAACCACAAACTAATTAAAATGTACACCTAAGCCTTATGAAGCCTAAGTTTTCGACCGCAATTAAAAAAAAGTGAAAAATTGAGAATTTTCGTTATTATTAATTTTAGTTAGAAAAAACGAAAGTATTATGTACGAATTAAAAATTGTAATTTTTCGATAATTACATATTTTTTTCGAATTATAAAATTTGATAGCGTATTTTATCACCTTTCAAAAACAATTTTCAGTTTTCGAATACTGTGAGAATGGTTTTGGTGGCACGCCTGCCTTTTCAAATATGCAAGAGCGAGACGGCAGAAACAGTGTATAAAAGAAGATGGATGTTCCTGCTCGCTCTCCTTACTTACAGACAGCTCCTGTAGCTAGCACGTAGCTTATAGACTTATATTGTATGTTCATCTCGCCTACGTGCGTTTCATTTAAGATCTGCAAGATCATATATCACGCCTACACAAAAACTAAATAACAAATGCGTTTAGAAATATTCCATTTATTTGGACTTTATTGTAATGTACAAGTATCATAATTAGTCGATGATTAGTTCTCACATTGCTTTATTTGTCAATGGGCTATTCGGGTCACATTTCTCATAATACCAGGGCTTGCCGGACAAAACCTAGCTTCCAGTTAGTAAGGACGTCGCCTTCCTGAACTATGTTTGTAAATTACGATACGCTAATAAACAGTCTCTGACATCTCAAGAACCTTAGTCTTTTAATAAGCATACTAACACTGGAGAATACTGGTCCCAAAGGTATGTATTTCAATATCTTTGACAGGCCCCTAACTAAATAACTAACCAACTAACCATCACGCCGTTTCCCCGCAGGGGTAGGCAGAGAGGACCGATCTCCATACAACTCGGTCTTGGCACACACTCTTTGCCTCACTCACATTCATACATCGTGTCATACATTGTCTTCTATTATTCTGACTTTTGGCATTGCCCGACTCAAGTATCTAATTCACTTGATCGTGTCATGTCTTCCTCGGGCGTCCCCGACTTCTTCTAGAAGTCACATTCGCGTCGTATATTCTTCTTACACTACTTTTTTCGTTCATTCGCTCTACATGCCCAAGCCATCTGAGGGTCCCTTTTTTAATCTTACTCATTATGCTTACATCAGCTTTACATTCTTTGTATATCCACATTTCTCACACGATCATACATTGTTTTACCACGCATACGTCTCAGGGATCTCATTTCAACAGCATTCAGTTTACTTTCATCCTTCCTCTGCCAGTTCCATGCCTCACTGCCATACGTCAGGGTAGGTACCAGGACTCCATCGTGGACTGCTAGCTTCGTTTCTTTTGTCAGTTTTTTATTAGCGCCAACGGCATTCAGTTCACCATTAATGGAGTTTCCGGCATTCACTCTTCTTTCAATATCTCTATCAGCCTTCCCATCTCTCGTAAACATACTACCCAGATTCACAAACTCATCCACCTGCTCCAAGTATTCATCATTCATAACTATATAGCATACTGTTTTCGTACTCTCTCTTTCAAACACCATGACTTTAGACTTACTTACATTCATTTTTAACTCATTCTTCATACACACTTCGTTCATCCTTGATTCGAGAGACTGTGATCTTCCATAGTGTTAGAAATCAGCCCCGCATCATCAGCATACAACAGGCAACATACTTTTAAATTACTCAATTTCGCGCCCAATCCCATCTCTTTCAATTCTTGCATCCATATATAAATAGAATATCTATGGTGACATTACGCGGCCTTGCTTGACACCTTTTGTGATGTCAAACCACCCCGTAAAACCACCGTTCACTCTAAGGCATGCAACGCTTCCCTCGTACAGAGAAGCAATTGCCTGTATGAGATTTGTATTCACTCCATACTTGGACAATACCTTCCATAGCTTTTTCCTGTCGACTCGGTCGTATGCTTTTCGTAGATCTACAAAGGCGCAGAAAAGTTTCTGGTTTTTCACCAGAAACTTCTCAGTGAGCATACACAAGGGAAAATCTGGTTCACGCATCCCCTTCCACTCATAAAGGCACTTTGCACATCCCATGACGACGATCGAATGACGAATGTCTCTGGAGAGGACATTTAGAATAATTGCATATAAGAGCTAAGCCCTAGTCTATCATATTTAGAATTTCATAATGGAAATTCCTTCATTACATCAACTCAACTCCTTAAGTCTTGAAGGTACAACTACTTAAGAAAATTAAGCCAAAACCAATCAAACTCCGCAAAAGCTATATGAGCATTCTTGCTGGCTTTAATAAATATGTCAGACGGTAAGAAATTAGTGAAATTGATTGTGGAAGTTTGTTCGACACGATAGGTAACATACTATTACATAGTTCGGAAAGTAATTACAGATATTACAGTATTACACGGATACGTGGGTAATTAGACTCGTTGTTATAACGCGTGGCGTGGGATTAACTAGGTTGACCCTGCTTTTAAAAACATTGCCCCGAAGTGAAAACCTCAGCTTAGTTCCAAGATTTGTATTTTTTTATCAATGAAGAAGATAATATCAACAACATCAATTTGGGAAGGGAGTATAGGTACCGCCGAACAGGGAACCATTTATTGGATAATCAACACCTCCGCAACATAGAATAGCTACCGCAAGTGGTTTGTTGCGTTTGGTGATTTAGCAGAGGTAATCGGATTCTTGGAGTGAGGTCAATCTGGTTTTTGGCGGCAGATGCGTCTATATCGGAACGGATTTGGAGGCTGGTTGTAGGAAACCATTTGGCCTCTCCAGTTGGTCTCTACTGACCTATCGCCTTGCATCGCATTGGGAGGGATGGATTCATAAGTTCGTCACTGAACCCACTGACCCCTAGATTCCAGTCCAGCTCATTCATATCATTTTTAACGATCCTCCACGCAACACCTCCAAAGATGAAATAATATTTTCTTCAGGGATTCCTGTTGGAGCCATTGTTAAAAAAAGAATTATGAAATAGACGAATACACAGAAAACAGAATACGAATCTGGAGACTGGTTGCAGGAGACCATTTGGCCTCTCCAGTTGGTCTCTACTGACCCATCGCCTTGCACCGCAGAGGGAGGGATAGATTCATACGTTCGTTACTTCTAGACCCACTGACCCCCAGATTCCAGTCCAGCTCTCATACCTTTTTGTTCCCAGAATTTCCTCTCCTTCCTATCCTTTCAAAGACCCTCCACGCAACACCTCCACAGATGAAATAGACACTAAAGGAAAATATTTTCCTCAGGGATTCCTGTTGGACCCATTGTTAAAAAAAAGGTTTATGAAATAGACATAAAAATAAAAAGGTATTGGTCGCAACAGATCATTTAGTCTTTCCTGGGCAAGTGCCTCTATTAGTTGAGCTACAGAGACGTAATTATGATTCGTATTCAGTCATTTTTATATGCGAACTTTACTGTGTATATTGTGTATTCTATAAAAGTCCTCTTTTAAACAACGCTGTTGTAGTATTGTCTAGATACTGTTCAATCCAATCTTGTACATTTTACGTCGCAGGTTCCAAAGGTTTAATGCAATAACTTTCAGAATAGGTGCGTTTAGGCGTGTTTATGGGAATTTCAGAGGGGGTGTTTCGGGAATTTACAAAACACTTAATCTTCACGCTAAGGTGTAGCAATAAAGTTGGATAAAGTCGATGAGTTGGATCGAATTCGTAAAAGTGAAACTGTGTAAGTAATTACTAGGAATACTCAACTGTGGTGTTGAACAACTAATGGACTTAACAAATTGTTCTTATTCAATATCACCTTTCAGACGATGGTGATATTGAACGACAAAAGAAATGTATCAGTATACTGTCTAATATATGAAGATGCTTCCAATACAGCAATAATCTTATAAAAATCAATTTATACGTGTGAAACATAGTGCCACTACAGAATCAGCTCGATGGAACGTCTCCGAATCGAATATTATAACGATGCAGAATTATTCCGTAATTTGCTGTCTCTCAACAATTCTCACGTTTCTTCAGTTCTGTAAAGTTCATAGATTTGAATGACTTCAATATTGATTTTTCCTATCCCCTTATAGATTATCCTCAAAATTGTAACTATGTTTCTTAACTTTATGGGCACAAAAGCACTCTTTTTAGGGTGTTTTGCCTATTTAAAAAATATATATATTCATGAAAGGTACAGCAGCGCATCGACAATGTTTACGGAACTAGGACTGAATGGATTCGCTGGCCTGATGAGATACCGGATTACCGGAGCCTGGATGCGGCTAATGGCCTCTGACAACACTGTGGTGTTGTCGAAGGACATCATTGATTATTGAAGTAAAACTTCTTTATCGCCGTTGGAGACTTGAAATTCGGGTGAAACGGAAATGCGTCACAACTCAGTTCTACACAAATACTCGATTCTAATATAATGCCGTGAATTTACACCTCGGCGCGTGTCTTCCATAGCGTAGTGACCAGTCTCAGTAGCCAGAGAGACAGACATCAAGCGACCGGGGGTTCGAATCCTACGAAATCCAAAAAAAAAAAAAACAATTTTGTTTTGTGAAATCAATATCCAATCTTAAAACCACTTTAAAAAAAGCAAGCGATATCTAGCGACTTTCTAGTTTCACTTCTACCGCGTGTGAATTACACTTCCTGATTTTTTTATTATTGTATGATATATGTATTTAAAAAAAAAATAATAACTTAACATTACTATAATTTTCGTTATTTTTTTTGGGGTGATATGCCGTATTGCGCTATTATTTGTTATAGTCGAGTATTATACTGCCCTGAAGAAGCTACGGTTGTAGCGGAACCCGGCCGGCATAAAGTATATATTTAATTTAAATTACAATGTCACAATATTTGTTTTTATATGTTTTTTACTTTCCTTTTTTTTCGGTACCTTTAATTTTCTTAGAATTTACCGTATTATCTTATCATATAAAATGTGTGTAACTTTATGTGAAGTATGGGATTGCACTATACTCCCCACATTCTGGAAAAAAACATTATTCTTACATTATTATTATTATTATTAATGGTACGGCGCGTTTTCATCCTCCGACAAAATATCCCCTGATAAATATACCAAGGGCAAAAGGTATCTCCACAACGCAAATTTTTTATTTTTTGTTAGGTTAGGTTAGGTTAGGTTTTAGTAGATATTTTGTAGAGGATGTTTTTCAGTGATATTTTTTAGGGAATATTTTGTCTATTTTGCGGTACTATTTTTAATAGCTGTTTTTTTATCACATAAATTAGAATATTTTAATATTTTAACATGAACTTAGAACAATTATATAAAACGTATACTTTCATTGCAGATTGTAAAATGGAGAATTGTTGTAAATTCACGGAGAATGTTTTGTGAAAATAAAGGAAAGCAAATCTTAATAAATAATGCATTTATTTAAAAAATAGTGCGATTCACCTCATTATTTTAACTATTCAAAAGCATGCGCAATTTTTGACCATTCTTATACGAGTATCTACATTTTTTTGTGTAAACCTATCACGAATCATGTTAACAATTAACTACATATTATTTTCCATATTATCCATTCAATATTTTTATTATTTATTGTTATCGAATGTAATTGAATTCGATTTAATTTTTTTATTTTAAACATTCAATAACGATATTATATAATTTATAAAAAAAGCATTGTATTTATAAACAGTTTCTGATATGTAATTATTATTAAGTGACTGCTGTTTCACCTTCTAAAGCAAGTGGTCGTGGAGTAAGGCTCTCGATTTGGGATCCGGCGGTCGCAGATTTGTTAAAATTATTTACACGAGGACCACACAGGAGACCCTGAGGAAAACAAAATCCCTCAGGGCTTATGTCATCTTTGGGGATATTGCGTGGGGGTCTTTTTAAGGAAAGGAAGAATAGGAAGTTCTTGGAATGAAAAAGTTATGAAGGATGGGAAGGAAACTGGGGGTCAGTGTGTCCAGGAGTTACCTTTACTTTTAGGAGTTACGCGCAACCCGGATTTGTACCGATTTATTATATTTCCCTTAAATACGGTAAGTTTTAAAGCTCTTAAAAAAATATGTGTTATTCTTGAAGATAATATCTAGACTTTGCCCGCGCCGAAACGCAAATTATATAAAATTCCCTCGATAGAAAAAAATCGAAAAGTATGCTCCAAAAATTATTTTTAACACGTTTGTTTCAGTTATTTTACAAGTTATATGTATGAAAAAATTCACAGTGTTTCTTTAAATGCTGTTTAAGATAATGCCCGCGAGATTTTTGCTCTATTTTAAACGAGTCGTGTTTTATTAAACATTTTCGCAATTTTCGCACCGATTTTGTCGATGTAAATGTTAGCGCTCTCCTCTAACATTCGTCATTTCGTATCTCTCCATCTTCTTCTTTTCGGGCCCGGTTGCAGAGCCTGAATCCATTCCTTCAACTGCGCTGCAAGGTCAGAGACCGACGTTCGCAAACAAATTTTATTTGTTTAAATGGTGGTATTTCACAATTTAATAATAACTATAAAGATGTATTTGCGGTACGTTCTGGAAGATACTCTCCCTGGCCTAAGCCCACCATTACGAATTGAAACTTGGCTTTTGATGGCTTTAGTCGTGTTTGATGAGCAAAATCTTAATATCCACGTAATAATTATAATAAGGGATCGTAATAAGGGATCGAAATGAAAATCTAGTCGCTTTCAACGGATGCAATCTTCCGAACAGGCCCTCCATTGATATGCTTGGTGTAACCCTAAGTGACCAGCTGAGGTATTTATTTATTTATTTATTTGTACACGCCCAATTAGGGCTTTTACATATGATAAAAATAAAAATACATTTGTTATAATCAAAGAATTAAGAGATAACAATTAAATAAGTATCAAGTATAGATTTTTTAACTTAAAACAAAAGAGTAAATTATAGAATACACATTCATATACATTTAAAGAAGTGATTTTCTTGCAGCTTAAAAGCAACAGAATAAAATAAAGGATACACATTCATATACATTCGACACATATTGAAAATTTATAAACATTTGAATTTTATCTAGATAGTCATACAGATTTAATGACAATGTTTTTATAGGTTGATAGACTTTCAGTACCGTTGATATTCATGTAATATTTATTCCCTGTACTGTGCAGTCGGTTCATTACTGAGTTTATTTCAGAATTGGTACCTGAATTGTTACAATGGTAAGGTACAATCTGACGAACCGTTCTACTAGGCACATGAAAATTAATCAGCCTAAGGTGTTCAGGGGAGTCAAACATGTTATTAACAATTTTAAACAGAAAAAATAGATCAGTACATATTCTTCTTTCTTTTACTGTAGCGAGGTCCATAATTTTCAACAGTGACATGTAGCTAATATTTTCAATAGGAATTCCTAATCTATAATTTATATTTCGTAAAAATTTATGTTGGATTCGCTCGATGGATTTTTCACGAATATTGTAAAATGGATTCTAAATGGTTGAGTTGAATTCTAAATGACTTCTGACAATGGATGAATATAATATTTTTAAAATTTTTAAATTTTTGAAATCTTTTGAAGTTCTTAAAATGAAACCCAGCATTTGCATCGCTTTAGTGGTTATATTGTTAATGTGGGAGATAAATAATAATTTTGTGTCAAATATTATCCCCAGGTCTTTTATTTCGGGTACAGATGCTAAGGCTTGATTGTTCATCCTATATGTGAAAATCAATGGGTTATTCTTCCTATAAAATCTCATGACTTGACACTTTTTTACATTAAGGGTTAATTTATTTTGGATACACCAATCAGAAAAGCTAATGAGATTTGATTGTAAGAATAAGCAATCATTAATATTGTCTATAATTTGGTAAAATTTCATATCATCTGCGATCATCAATATAAAGACACGAGTAAATACATTTGTAACGTCATTTATAAATATGTTAAAAATAATGGGTCCTAGATGTGAGCCCTGGGCCACGCCACTTGTAGCTTTAAATGTGTAGGACAGTTGACCTTTGATGCAGACAGTAAGTTCTCGATTAGACAAATAATTCATAAACCAGGATAGTAAGTTACCAGTTATGCCATATTCCGCCAGTTTGTTAACAAGAATTTTAAGGCAAACCTTATCAAACGCTTTGCTGAAATCAGTATATATGGAATCGACTTGTTGTCTATTAGCAAGTGCCTTTGATATATAATTTTCGTACAGGGATAGGTTGGTTAAGAATATAATTGGTGTTAAATTACTTTTTTTCCACAGTTTTGGGAAATTTCCCGTTGACAAGGACTTATTAAATAACATGAACAATGGAATGGATAAGCTGTCTGCACAGTTTTTTATCAGAATGGGTAGAATTTGATCTGGTCCAGAACTTAATTTGGATTCAAGTGTTTTAATGTAATTTGTAATGTCAGTGAGGTTAATTTTAATATTAGATAATTGCAAATTTATATCAGAATTAAATTCCGGAATTTGTTCATCTGAAATGCCGGGTTCAAACACATCTTTAAAGAAATCGGCAAACATGTCAACAATTTCTTTTATGTTGCTAGAACTCCTTTGTTTATGGTTCATAGTTCCAGGGATCCCGGCTTCATTTTTTTTCATAGAATTTACATGTTTCCAGAAGTGTTTAACATCATGATTTATTGTATTTTCGACTTCCATTATATAATTTTTATAACAAATTTTAGACAAATTTTTGCAATCTTTCCTGATATTTTTAAATTTAATATAATTAGGTACAGATCTATTTTCTTTGTAGATTTTATGAGATTCTTTTTTACAATTTATCAAGCAAATTAATTCTTTAGTAAACCATACAGGATACTTTGATTCTTTGTGTTGGATAAGAGGAATATTATTTGAAATTACATTATAGAGTTGCGAGTAAAAAAAGTCAGTATTTTGATCAATATCACCTTCATTAAGACTTGTCCAGTCAATGTTAGACAGCGCCTCATTAACTTTATTGTAATCTGCATTTTTAAAATTATAACAAGATCTTGAGATTTTAGGATTATCATCTACAGTGTAGGGTATAGAAATTATAAGTGAAGGATGGTGTTTGTCAATAGGGACAATAAACTCAGGAGATTCATAAACATTTACATCATCTTTCAAAAAACTCTCTTACATCATAATTACACGACCAGAACAATAACCAACCGACACTACAATGTACCGACACTACATACCACGTCAGCTCGAAGACATTTCATATACCTAGCTCCTAAAATATTTAAGAGCGCTGCCGGTCGCTGCGAACATTTATGAATAGGTATTTTAAAAAATCTCTTTTATTTCACTCTCTGACAGTAGTCAGAATCGCGCTATAGATGTGTGAGTGAATGCAGGCCTTGTGTGTGTGGGCTACGCGCTTCACCCGTGTCGAATTATTATTTCTGCCGACCACGCATGTTCCAATCTGCAAATGTGTAGAGACAAGACCGCTCGCAGGGGCGTCCTATTGTAAGCGTCCTATGAATATGCTATTATAGCTACTTATCGTTGTTGCGCGCACAAAATATCCTGTGGGTATTCTAGAATATTAGGATACATAATAAAAAAAAACCGAAAAAAAAAAATTGGGGACCCATATTTTTATTTATTTTCATTCATTGTAGAGTTATTTTTGATACCATGTTTGGGTGAAAACAAGTGGGCTTAATATACATTTTTTTATTAAAACCGACAATTTTTTCTTAAATTTTGCATTCAGGATTTTTGTGCGCACTTTTTATGCACATATGATATTTTGTGTAGCAAACGTAGGAAAGGCAACTTGACCTTTCTCATAGGACCCATATCCCTCAGGCCTCGGGCATATTTTTTCATAAGGTCGAAATATTTCCGCTTTGCAATAAAATCCAAATAAATGGAATATTTCTGATAGTATCCGAAAACTAAAAATTGTTTTTGAAAGGCGATGAAATACGCTTTTAAATTTTGAAATCCGAAATAAACCTTTGCTTTTCGAATATAAAAATTTTGAACGCACACATAATTTTTTTAAAAATGACTCATCTTACGTTTTTTCTAACTAAAATTACTGATAACGAAAAAAATAAAAACACGTACATATTTATTACACAAATGTATTGTTAACATTTCCGTCACCTCACTTTTTTATTGTTTCATGTAAAAATAATTAATAGATACAAAATTCCATAAGTTTCATAAACTTTGGTTTTATAAAGGTGTACAATTCCATTATTTTGTGGTTAACTTTTGAATTTGAATATAAAGTTTGATATTTTCTCTTTCTCTTTCGAACACCGTTTAAAACTTATTTCTCAACATAATAGTAAGGGAGACACAAGATCGATATGAGTTGTTCCCAAAGCTAACAAATAGCCGAGGGGGGGGGGGGGGTTAAATTTGGGTTTGTGACCAAAACACCCAAATAAATTGAAAATGTATTTTTTTAGCAAAAGGTAGAGAAAATATCTTGTGCTGATAAATATGTTTTATTTTATTTATTTTTGTTTCAAATTACGAAATATTGGTCTCAAAAAAATGAATTTCGTATGATTTTGGATGCAACTTAATTTTTTGGTAATTTTTTGACAGTTAAATAGAAATATTAAAAAAATATTTTTGCTTTACCTACTGAGTTAATATTGAAGAAAATATATATATTTTAATATTTAATATAGATGTATAATTGTACAGTGGAGTTATATAAATTACATATGGTGTACATACATAGGATACGGTTACATACTAAAATATTGTGCACTTGGGAGAAATTCGAAAAATCTAAATAAAATAGAGGTGAATATAGATTATTAATAAATAGAAAGAATGAGAAAAACAGGTAATTATTTAGTTAATTATTCCTGATGAAGTTTGAGTTTCAGTTTATTGATGTCTTTGGTTTTTTTTATTTCAATGGGAAGGTTGTTGAAAAACTTTATTCCTAAATAGATGTAATTGTTTTGCATTAGTTTGGTATTAAATTTTGGTATTTTGATGTTATCTTCATATCTTTTTGATTTTAGTTTAAAATTTTTTGATGATATTATCTTTGTAAATTTGAGTAATTGCATTTTTCTTGAAGATATTCTCTACTCGAGGCACCGTGAAATCTGCGAAAAGCGTTTCTGTTGGATAAGTGGAGGGTTTCTTTAGGATTTTTTTTATTTATTTATTTATTGTTTCTTTACACTGTAGGTAAAAATGTATACAATACAATTTGTTACCTCACTAGGACAAGCCTGTGTTGAGGTTAACAATAATTATACAAGTTAACAAAATAACACAAAATTATACAGATTTTGAAAGAACAATATTGTTGTATTTCTTACAGATTGAGATTATGGGTACCCAGTACCCACTAAACTGATGGCGCTAGGTAGTACATTAATGTAGACTTTTAGGGTGACCATAGTTTTGAGATCTGATTCAAAATAAAATAAAGTATTTTTTTGTTTTGTTTTTAAGATTAAGTTGTAAATTATTAGGATTACTTTAATGATTAGTTTCTGGATTACTTTGATCGGGGTTAGAATATTGTTGTATGACCCCCCCCCCCCCCCCATGCAATAATTCCATATTGAATTAATGACTGGATTAGTGCATAGTATACTCTTTTTAGATTGTTGAGATTATTATTATTTTTTTATATGAGCTCCACACAGGAGGCCCTGAGGAAAATAATTTCTCTGAGGGCCTAGGTCATCTTAGGGGATGCTGTGTGTATATTATTAAAAAAACATTTCTTTGGGTAATTTTAATTTATGTGCGACAAATTTGAGTTAAAAAAATAATACGAATTCTTGCACACAAAAAGACTTTTTTTCTCATTTTAATTTTATAATTTATATTTTTTTTATATTTCTGTAGTATATAGGGATTTAATTTTATAATTTTATATTTTTTTATATTTCTGTAGTATATGTAGTATATTTTTTTTAAATAATTACCATTAATTACAAGTAATGGTCAGAGTTGCCTCTAAAATGATTAAAAAGATGAATTTTTGAAAAATGGGATATATTTGTCAGATTATTTAGGAAACCGTGGTGAATCAAATGGTGTAAACAAAAAAAAATTTGGTCGAAAACCTCACATGGGATATTTTGTGAATGCAACGACGATATTTTCTCAAGAGTTTTGAGAATAAATATATATATATATTTTTTTTTTATACGTTATTAATTTATCAAAAAAAACATTCTTGCATCTATTTATTATATACTTGATGTGGAAAATAACATAGTTACTATATTAAGCTAAATAATGTATATGCGGATATACAATTGGATATATGCATAATAATAATTATACCATAATAAAAAGTCATACAGCTTCATATGTGCTAGAGCTACAAAACTACACTACTTGGATGTTTTTGACCACAAATGTTTAAAAAACTGGCGTAAAAGTACTAATGACGTGTAAGCCCATAGAAGGGTTCTCGAGAAACACAGAAATGCATTGATTGAAATTGCACAAACGAATTGGTTATGGTGACCCAGCTTGAAATGCTGCAAATGGGTCCAATCTTTGTGGCGTCATTTTTAGTTAAATAAGAACAAATAACTTTGTAAAAACAGCTTTATGTAATCAATATTATCAACATATTTCGAAAACGGAGTATTCTCTTCGTCAGGATAAGATTAATATTAAAAGACAAACAAGTATAGGCATATGAGAATTATAGACAAAATATTAAAGGAAGAGATGATTAATTACTTAAAAATATCACAAAATGCAATTATACATATAAAATGAAATATAAAAATTATTTTTAAGTTAAATACCCTTATAGTATAGCAAAGTCATTGGAGAAGCTGTGTAGAGGATATTTTTAATGAAAGGAAGGAGAGGAATTTCTGGGTAGGTAAAAGTATGAAATGATGGTGGAGAGAGTCCGGCTGTAGAGATCAAAAGATCTCCCACTTCCAGTTTCTCCCAATCCGGCCCGCCACGCAGTAAGTGGACAAAATCATCCGCCACCAAAACCCATGCAGACCTTACCCGTGAACCCGGGAACCCATGCTCAGTCACCAAACATAGCGGACCACTTGGGGTGACCAAGTGGCGGGGGTGTTGGTATCCAATAAATGGTTCCCGGGGCGATGGTACCTATAACGCCTCCCAAATTAAAAATTTATTATAGTACTTGACATAAACAATTTTAATTTTGCACAATTTTAGTATGAAAGCTCGGTCAGTATTGGTATACCGCGATGAGTCACTGAACAGAAAAAAAAACGAATAAAAAATATCGATTACTCGGGCAAGGACAACACTAGTCTACCGATAAAATTCGTTACATCACTACTTCGCTTTATATGTATTTGTCAACACCCTCGTTCCCCGGCCCCCCCAGGAGAACTGAGCGAAAGGGACACCTGCACGTCGGGCCGAAAATACCTAAATAAAATCTTCGAAATCGATGTTTTGTATTCCCCATTTTTCTTCTCCAAAACTGGACCGATTTTAAATTTTTTTTTCACTAACTGTATTAAAAGAAAATATTCTATGTCAGTACGTTTTGCTTTTTTTTAAAATACATTGTTTAGTTTGTATACTGAACGTTTTTTGACGGCGTTTAAATTAGGCAATTTTATTCATTTTTGGAAGGTCCTAACTTCTATAAGAAGTAAATTATCAAAAAAAGCAAAACGTACCGACACGCTAGTGGTCGATATCTATATTATGTAAAAAAAAATTTTGCTCTAGGGTCAAAATCCAGAGAGATAAACGGGGAATACGTTTGTATGGAAAAACGCAGCTAGTATTTCCTCTTAACCTTCTCCCTGAGAACTTAAAAACCGAAACCCAACCGCTCACCTTTAAAAAACATTTATCACAATGGATCCTTACAACTAGAAATGATGATTAGAAACGGTGTTCCTTAATTCCTTAATTTAACAAATAATTAAATTACTATTTCTTATAATATGTATTATTATCAACTTATTATTACAATATTATTACTAATTTTTGTTATTATCATATTATTCATTATTATTCTTTATTCATTATTATTAATTAATTAATTATTATTACTAAAAAAAATTTGCAATTTAATTTAATCTGTACAACTTCTAATTTTATTTATCAACCATTACAAATGTATAATTTCAAATCTGTAAACTTCACCCGCCATAAAACAGGGATATCCCTAGCATGGCGGATGAAACACCACAAAAAAACTATGCAATGTACAATATTCTTATAAATAAATAAAAAAATAAAAAAAAATCTTCATTTGAGAATATCAAATCGAGAATGCGATTGTTAACATTGGGTACATTATTAAGTTGTGAAAGATTTAAGTAGGAACACATATCCAGAATATCCCTTTCACAATCAGAGATTGGCGAGTAATTAGGATCATTAAACTTACAATTTGATAGGTTGTAATCCCCACAGATAATCATTTTATTTGCTGGATATTTTGTTATTACATACTCGACGTCCTCACAGTGATTTTTGTATATCGACAGGTCCGAGTTGGGAGGAATGTATACACTGCCAATAATAGTTTTACATGATTTTCCACTTAATAGTACAAAGATTTGCTCAACATCATAATTTTTATGTTTTATTAATTTAGAGTTTATGCTTTTATTTACTGCTATTAGTACGCCCCCCCCTCTTGATTTGGTACTAGTTTTGTGACTCCGGTCCATTCGGTATATGTTGTGTTTCGATAATCCGAGCTCCGCTGAATGAATAGTAGGTTCCAACCAGGTTTCAGTGAGTACGATGACGTCTTGCGAGATGGTGGGAGCTGTAACTTTGAATTTTCCGAGTTTTGTTTTGATACCCCTGATATTCTGGTAGTAGATGCTGCATGATTCCGATTTATGTTTATTAGCTGGTTTTAGGTCATTATTCCTGTGCAATATTAACCGTTTTTTGGAACACCATTAAGCTGCATCTCGATTATTTTAGGACTGGAGTTCACATACTTAATCGTTAAATTTGTTTCCCCATTATTTCTCCTGGACTCCAGTTCTTCACGGAGAGTTAACAATTGCCGCCGTTGTTGGGGAGTTTGATCATTCCCGGCTTTGATTCCATCTTTGAATTTTTTATTATTTATTAAAATCGTCCGGACTAATTGAGGATCATTAAATTCCAATTTGATAGGTCTTATTTTACCAGTAACTTTCTTTGCTCCTAATCTGTGCATTTTAATTTCTTGAGTATTAATTGAAATGTCTATGTTTTTAAGAGCTGTAGACACCCTGTTATTATCCTCTGATATGTTAATTGCGGTGAGATCTGACACACTCTCCGGGATATTGAAGAGAATGACATTATTTGCACGCATCTTTCTCTCTTCGATTTCTGCCAGTACGTCACACATATTAGGTGGTGGAATTTGGGAGTTAACTTCTGATGGCAAAGTTTGAGGTATGCTTTTGAAGGCTGATAATTCACCCTCAAGGATCCCCATCCTTACCGCCATCAATCCAGTGGTGCCCAAAAGTTCTGAGGTTATCGGAGTAATTTTCCCCATTTGCTCCTTAGTAAATTTATTTATTGGGTCATGGATAATTTTTATTAGTGAACTTAAAAGGTCTTTTGCCTTGGTCATGTAAATCAGGGAGCTTTCTTGTAGATCCATGATAGTTTGATGATTGAGTAAAGGTGTTACTCCGAGATATGATTATAAGAGAAAATAACAATAGACCGAAATTTCTCAATAGCGCCTGTTTACCGCAATTAGTTGAACACAAACCGAAAATGACAACACTTTCGACCAATAGCGTTGCAGGTGACGACACTTTAGACCAGTGGTGATAGAATGACGACACTTTTCATGCGCCTGCGTGTTTGTGTTGTTTTTGGTTTCAGATAATTTTGGACAATTGTTTTGATTTTTAAAACACCTCACTATCACAGCAAGCACTATTATAAAGAAATCTAACTGACTGGAGATCAATTTCACCAGTTGATTTCAACTTCAGTATGGGGGCTCCATCGAAGCCAGAGTAAAGTTAGCCTCCCAAAAACTGGGCGTACTGTACAGGGCCCGCAGATACTTTAATAGTACACAACTGCTAACCCTGTACAAATCGCAAGTGCGCCCCACGGTTGAATTTGGCAGCCACCTCTGGTCTGGAGCTCCAAAATACCTGAAAAATACCCTCGACTCTGTGCAGAAACGGGCGGTCCGTTTGAAAGATTCTCCCATCTTAACAGACGGATAGCAATCTTTAGAGCACAGGCGTCGGGTGGGAATGCTATCCTTGTTCTACCGGTATTACAATGGAAGATTTTTTTTTTTTTTAAGGTGCCGGTAACCCGGGCGTTTATTAATATTAAGAGTTGTTTACATTTACATATATATGCGCTACCCGACTCACTAGACAATATCTGTTCTGAGCCGGGTAGCAGTATCTATAATTACATAATATATCAGTAAAGATTAAAGCAAAAAAAAAATACAAAAATAATAAATAAAAATACAAAGTACAAAAGAAAAACTTAAATAATAATTATACAAAGTACAAAAGAAAAACATAAATAAAAATACAAAAGATAACCTACATATAATAATCTAAATATAAAAAAATTTACAAACACAAATAAAGTAATTGAACATTTTCAGTATGAAAGTTCTTTTTTTTTATTTTAATATATGTTAAAATAATAATATACAACGTATAAAAAATTAGCTTATTAATGCAATTCCTATTTTTGTTTAATAACCATGTATTAAAGTTTTTATATGTACGTTTTCTATTGGTTTGAGTTTTGTGTTGTGTTTCTTTTAAGAAAATGTTGAATATGGAAGGTGCGAGGTAAGATTCGTGTTTTTTAGCAAGAGTGGATTTAATTTTTGGCACTTGTAAATGTTTGTTAGATTTAGCTCTAGTGTTCTGGGAGTGAGATATGTGGGAAGGTGACGATTTTATGCAATTTATATGGATAATTTTTTTTATGAATAGCTTCCTGATATCAAGTATTTTATTTTGAATTAGAAGATTTTCAGTGGGATGAAGATATGGTTTTTTGTACATAGTTCTAATAAGTGTTTTATGAGCTGTGTTAAGCAGCTTAATGTATGTGTCTGCGGCTCCACCCCATGCCGATATACCATAAATTAAAATACTTTGGCAAAGGGAAAAGTATACATCTTTTAATAGTTTAGGAGACATTTGTCACACGAGAACGGGTCGTTTCTTCGACTCGTTCTTGTGTTCAACAGCTCGGCTGTGGAATGATTTGCCGGCCTCTGTGTTTCCTCCTTCCTACAACATGGGTCTCTTCAAGACCAATGTTCATTCCTTCCTCTCCTCAAAAAGACCCTCCACACAGCATCCCAGATGACATAGGCCCTGAGGGAGATTATTTTCCTCAGGGCCTCCTGTGTGCAGTTAATGTAAAAAAAAAAAATGATAATAATATTTGGCTAATTTATATAGCACCGTTATTGTGAAAAATAACCTCAAGAGCGCTGAAAGGGTACTTCCTCACATTCCTCTTACCATCTACTTCCCCTCCCTACTACCTTCAGCCCCACTACATACCCAAATTAGGGATGCCATAGTCTCACTGGCTCCTGGCAGTTGGGACCAACGGGTACTCTGGTGCGGTATTCACATAGAAAATCTATTACACAAATTATTAATATTACAAATATATCACGGCGGCTGGGGCGTATGGAGAGAATGACCGAGCATCAAGCACCAAAGTCCCTGCTGAACTCAAGAACAATAGGGCGAAGGAGCCTGGGAAGGCCAAGATTAAGATGGAGCGACAACGTCCTCAAAAACATACCTAGCTTGGAGCTTCTAAACTGGAGAGAGCTGGCACAAAACCGAGATAAATGGAGAAAGACTCTTGAAGAGGCCAAGACCCACCAGGGGTTGTAGAGTCAAGAATGATGATGATGAAATATCATTATATAAATAATGATTGTAAGTGATTAGGTAAAATTACTCTTTTTATAATTGCTTCAGGTGTGAGCGATAGACGAGGAGTAGGTTTGTGAGACAGAGATAGATGACAAGGAGTGGTAAAGTAGGGAAACGTGGAGATTAGGAGGAGCATGCCAAGGATAATGGGATAACGTTAAGCTTAATTAGATATTAATTACACGATCGTTATTACTGAGGGATTTCTTAATTTCATACCCCGAAGATCATCTCGTCTGCTGCCTTTGTTATTAATTCGTAAAATATTGATTGTCATTTTCAAAATTTTGCTTTGTTTGTGTAATATTGATGCGGTTGATTTATTCAGAAAACTGATAACCCCCCGCCATAGAAAATAATAATCTCTAGATGAGTGATTTATTCCGATATGAATGAAAACTGAGTTCGCCAATTTGCGTAAGACCTAAGAACTTTGTTACTAGTGTGGAGCAAGGTTATGAATATACTTTTTTTTTATTAAATAAAAGATTGTAAAGAGAGGCTTAAAGAAGAGTATATATTATTTTATTTTTACTTATAACCCCGCAAATCTTAACTCCTCAGGCCTCGGGCATAAACTTCCAAATAAATCGAATATGTTTCAATGTGTCCGAAAACTAAAAACTGTTTTAAAAGTCATATAACACGCTTAAAAAGAAACGCAAATTGTGAAACATTAAATTTTTTTGTGAAAACTTTAAAAAGTTTTGAAAATGGCTCACCTTACGTTATTTCTAACTAAAATTACTGAAAACGAAAAAAAAAGAAAAACAAACACATTCGGCAAATTTATCATCTTAATTTTTTTGTCGTTTCATAAAAAATAAAAATAATAAAATCACGAAGTTTCATATTTTTTCTCAAATGACGGTCGGAAATTTTGGTTTCATAGGGGTACACGTTTTAATTTTTTGACTTGAGTATAAAGCGAGTTGTTTTAACACAGTTTTGATCATATTTCCCATCATGACAATAAGGTAGATACCACGTCTTTAGTTCTGAAACGGTTTAAAAACTAAACCCGTGTTCCCAAGTCCTTCTTTCATTCATTATCCCTTTGTCGTCCTCCTCTCCTTGAAAGTTCCTGCTCAGTTACTACAAAAGCAGAAGATGTTGACATACCTACATGAAACACAAACAATATTGGCACCAAAATTTAAAATTACCTACAATAATAAGTTAAAAAATCGCAGTGATATCGGTCACATCTCGCCATTAAAATCTCGCTATTGATCGCAAAATTATTAATCAATATAACCCCCAAAGTGTCGGTAATTGTGACCTTGCGTTGTTGTTGTTTTTTTTTATTATTTTTGTTTTTTTAGGAAACAAACAGTTATACATATTTTAATAAGAAAGTAACATATTACATGGTTGCATTAACCAGCGAAGTTTCCGCTAAAATTAATAATATCTATAAAAACATATATTAAAACATTAAAGAAAACATAAAGTGGTAGAAAAAAAGAAAAAAATATATATTTTGTAGTGCCGTTGTTGTGGAGAGCAGCCGTCACCAAGATCGGTCCAGAAACAGTGGATGAACCCATCAAAAGGAACGGACTTATCCTTCCATTTGCCATTTCCTGTGATTGAGTTAAAAACGCAGTCAATTGTCTTGTTTTCGCAAAATTTAGATTTACAGTCCACATCTCTCTCGTGACACCACGATTGATAAACTTTCTCCACAACACAGTTAAACTCCTAGCGTTGGTGACAATAAATATTACGTGTCATGCAATCTCTTATACAGGGTTTTCCATTAAGAGGTGTTATTTTGATATTCAAAGACAAATGCCATTTTTTAATATAAATGATCGGATGTTTATGTCATTATAAAGAGGAAGGTATGACGTTAATAGTGGAAAATAACATCAGGCAAATGACCACCACGACCACGCTTACAGGACCATATCCTTTTCATGTAATTTTCCATAACCAAATCGCAAAGTGGCTGCCCTATGTCCTCGATAGCCTCACGAATTCCATCTTTGAGGTCTTGAATCGACGCTGGGCTGTTGGCGTAGACCTTTTCTTTCACGTGGCCCCAAAGGAAGAAGTCGCAAGGTGTTAAATCACAAGATTTCGATGGCCAATTGTGATCACCTCTTCGAGAGATAACACGGTCCGGAAACTTTTCCCGTAAAAGATCAATTGTTTCGTTGCTTGTGTGGCACGTAGCATCGTATTGTTGAAAATAAACGTTGTCCAGATCAATACCATCCAATTCCGGCCATAAAAAATCATCAAATCTCTCGATAGCGCAATCCATTCACCGTAACTGTTGCTCCAGCCTCAATTTGATAATTTAATTTAATAATTTCAATGCGTTGTTGAAGCGTGTATCTTTTCATTTTTATTAATGGCGTAGTTTCTACTTGTCAAATGTCAAGAAATGACAGTTTCAAAAGTGACATCTACCGAAATAGCGGGCTATTCAAAATAACACCTCTTATTGGAAAACCCTGTATAATTAAAAATAATCATTAAAAAATGCAATGCAATAAGACAAATGCTAAAAATTTCAAGATATTTGCCAAACGGAAACGAAGGAATCAAAAAAACTATTTTCGGATCTATGTCTGTCCTGCTTAACACTTGTTCAATGAACTCAAATATCTGTTGAATAATGTCATTTTAAAATGCGAACAAGCGGCAAAGTACCTGCTTTTATGTAATGTAAAATTATGAACAGAAATTTATTTCCATAATTCAGACTAACCCATGATTTTGTAATGATTGTAATGCTGGTTACCTAATAATTTATGTACGCCAGAACGGCTTAGTTTACTATTTTTTTTCTGTTTAAGCTTTTATTTTTATTACACTGAAAAACCTTTATCAACATTGTAGTTTTGCTGTGGTTTGCGATTCATAGAATCCATTATTTTTAAGGGTTCTCATTTGATTCCAGTAATAAAAATTCGGGTTGTTTTGCCCAGATAAATTACTTTAGCTAGAAAGTTATTTTTATTGTTATAGAGACGGTCCGGTCAGCTTGGGTATGGAGTAGAAAGAGAAATTCTGCAATCAGGTCGCTCGCATTCGCCGCTGAAAGCACATAAAATGTGTCGACTTTGTTATTCTCAAGTCTCGTCGAACGTACATACGAGTACTTGTCGCAGAAACGTCATTCCACTCGAACAACTAGTGGGTTGAACCAGTCGACACCGATAAAACTCTCAACTTCTGGTACGTTGCATCCAAACCTAAGATTGTTTACAGCGCGCTCTTGTAAGGCAGACGTTGTATATTTTTAAAAGTTGTTTCGAGATTCAATAAACTGGCTGATTTATTGGTCATGTTGGCTGCAAAACATAATGTTTGAGCAAACTGAAGAAGATGTTTTGAAACCAACAAGAACATTTCGCCTTAGGGTAGATAGTTTTCACATGAACATTAACTTCCTAATTAATCTGTTGCAACGTCGTTTTGCAGGTGTTAGCAATATTAAATTTCTTTTTCGCGGTTGGTTACCAGCTGATTTTGGTTTTGAGTAACATCCCCGCGAACCATTTCGAAGAAAGTGCTGTTGAAATTTCAAATTTACAACATCAGAAACATTGACAATATTCACAGGACTGCCAATGTAATGATCTCTTCACCCCCTTGACATTCAAGAATACGCATAAATGAAACATTCGGCAAAGTTCGTCAAGACGATGTAAGATCCACAACGAATTGATCGCTATTGGAGAATCGAGCCCCTGGATATATCCAGGTCCTGTAATAGTAGCCCAACATAGTTCTCCAGGATTGGCATTGGACGTTAAGCGACATATTCTTGTGTAATTTGGTATCTAACATTCTAATGTTTTTTTAGCTACGATCTCTAGAGGACGAACCGAGATCTGACCGCACTTCTATAGAGTTTGTTTGATTCGTAATTTAGTATCTTCTGTTACGCATTTTGAGAAGAAAAAAGTAGTATAGAACACAATGTTTTCAAATTATTTTTTTATTCCATTTTTTATAAGAAGAACTCTCTTTTTATAACTTTTGAAGGTTATTCCCATCAATGTAATATATCATTGAAGAAGAAGAAGATAACACTAATAATCTAAACTAAAATATAAAAGAAAACAAGACACAGAAAAACAGAAATAGATAACGGTCGCAACTAGGACATGAACCCAGAAGCTCTCGTCTAAACTTTCCCAGTTGCAACCGTTACGTTTTCTTTTTTTCTGTGTCTTGTTCTCATCCACATTTTCGTTTAGATTGTTAGTGTTATCTTCTTCCTCAGTAATTTATTAATTTACTATTACATATTAATTGTTTTCAAGTAAATAAATAACTATTAACTGTCCTATTATAAGCCTCAAATATTAAACCACATACCTTAAAAAAACTTATTTTCTATAAACCAACCAATAAGTAATTTTAATTTGTAATTGAAATTCCTTTAGTACTCATTCTTCACCAAATATTTTCATTGCTCTGGTTAGAGGTCCGACTCAAGTATTTGGTCCTCTTGATGGTCCCATGTCTTCCTCGTGCGTCCCCGACTTCTTCCACAAATCACATTCTCGTCATATATTCTTCCATCACTCTACGTGTCCGAACAAATTGTAAAATAGACTTTTTATCTCCATTTTTATTAAATAATAATGATTGCCTTTATTTAAACCACTTCGCTGTGGATAAAATTAGTTAATATTAACTTCAAACAATGGTTAAAGTTATTCATTACGATTGACACTAATGTGGTAAAATTAAACCGACTTTGTTTTACTTTTATATAATACTAGCAAGTACCCGGCATGCATTGCAAGGCAATGCAAAAAAAGTAGTTGTATTATTTTTATTTTTAAGTTTATGAGTGAAACCTCAAATTGTAATATTTAATTAAAAGAAGAAAATATTAGCGAAACTCAATCAAAAATCTGGAGACAGAAAAATCAGAAAAAAAATATTGGCACATCTGGGACTCGAACCTAAGACCTTCTGCTTACATGGCAAATGCTCTACCAACTAATCAAATATCATTTACACGTGTCTTTTTAAATATCTGTTGGGAGGCACAACAATCCGCTACATTAGTGTGGCATTTTAAAATATTCTCCTTGCGACCTAGAAAACATCAATATTTTGTTTAATTCACTTCATGTTTTACTGAGTAAAAAAATAATTTGGTGGTGTTTAGGATTAATCTGAGTATTGCTCCAGATAGAGAGTAAACTTTTACATATACTCAACTCAAATTTAGATTTTTATGAGATGTCTGATAAATCAGCTGGACGATCGGCAAATGAATTTGAAGTTAAATAACAAATTAATAAAGAAATAAAATAAGGTGAAACAAAAAAAAATACAAGTGTGCAGTTCACTCGCGGTAGAAAACTAAAGCAGGCAAGTGTGGGGAGGCTACGAAGCACTGCACAAAGAGGAGAACACTAGACTACAAATCATCTTATCTCATTCTCTTGCAGACTAAATCCTATAGATGTATGTGTTTGTCTCTTTTAGTGTCTCTATTTTTCGTTTCATCGAGCTTCAAATCTCACGGTGCTAAAGAAGTTTTCACCTTAAAAAGGTCACATTACGTACAGGTATTAATTAGATAGTTTTCACATAGGTAAATATTTTTTTTTAAATCTAGGTGTAAATGAATCACACTTCAGTTAAAAATCCAATCGACAGCTCTACTAAGTAAAGCACTAAAAGAAACTTTTTTGCCGAAGTCCCTTTTCAGGTAACAGAGCTTTGTCCTCCGTCAACGTGGGCAAAACCAGTTACAAAGGGCACTCAATTATTGGTCTGACCGCGGAGGCTTTGCTGCGAGCTAATTAAGGTTTCAGCGGCGGCACTTCCGCTTCCCTTCTGCCCTCGGGTAGGACTAGCGCCCTCTCTGGTTTCTCATTAAAAACCGTTTAATGTAGAGACTTAATTTTGAAATCTATTAAATGTTCTGCCAAGCGTTACGCTTTGTACACAATTTAATTTCAGTTTAAATATACAGGAGTAATTTAGGTTCCGAACCTTTTAGAAAGGCGTCAACCTAACAACTAATATTTCTAACTATCTTGTAAAATGTTACAGTGCTTTAGTATTAAATATGTCAAAGGTAAATAAAAAAAATATATGCACTATGTACCCTTTTGTTTTCAAGAGTTTTGTTTCACATTTACATTATATTAGGTGAGGGAAATGGGAGTGGTGATATTTTGGGGGAGGGGGGAGAGGAACGGTGGGAGGAGTCAACACAACAAGGAAACATTATCAATAATGGTGACATACAGGGTGGTATTATTTATTTTTTTTACCTTAATTTTTTGTTTTTTTTTTGGTTATTTCTAAGGTTTCTACCACTACATTATCCTATCCTACCGCTACCACCAACCTGATCTAATAAAATCTAATCTGTTATGTACTTGTATAATTTACATATTTTTTTAAATTAAGTTAGTTTTAAGATTGGTAGTAAATGACACGGATGTGTCAAAACCGGTAACAGACAAATAAAATATTAAGTAAAAAATGTGCACGTAAAATAAAAATCTTTGAGACAAAAGTTAATGAAAATAGTTGATGCCCAAACAATATAAGTTAAGCAATTATTTCTGAACAACATAGTCTCCGTCAACAAAATTTCATGTTTTTTTACAAAAACATCATATTAATTAGAGCATGCTTAGGATTGAATTTTTTGAATAAGGAACTAGTCCATTTTTTTATTTTTTTAATGAATAATGACCTTCTGACTTAAGTAACTGCATTTTTATTTTTATTTTTAAAGTTAGTTTTAATAGTTAAAATAATTGTCAATGTTTTACATTTTCAAGATCCACCGAAAACCACCGTATGTGTAGTGAATCGTGTGACGTCATCACTCCCGAAAAGTTACTATAAGATCGGGCAATCAGCTGTTCAACTGGCGCCATTTTGAAATTCAGAGTTCGAAGTATTCTCCTTAGAGTAGCATTACTATTTTTTTGTGCAGTAGTTTGTGAATATTTTCAATAATAGAGATAAACTAAAAAGAGATACCTTTATTTTTGAAACTGAATTATTTAGGCCTAAATAATGTTTCAATAAATACAACAACTAAATCTCTATAAACAGTATGTAAATAAACGAATAAGATGAAACGTTGTTAATACGATGGCTTGTGACAAACTTACATTCCCATTCAATGACTTTACGGTGTTCAGTGAAGTCACCACTAAACATTTCAATAATTCCAACTTGACAGCGAGTTTCTATGACCCGATTTTTAATAATTAGATAAATAAAATAATGTTACTTTGTTTGAACCAGTTGCGTATTTGTTTAAAGCCTACCGGTTTCGGAACAGTCGTTCGTTTCGGATCGGCCATCAAAATATTGGTTTTCGCGGTCGGCTTTCACTGTTGTTAATAAATATCTCATTTAATCTCTCTCTCTGGTTTCAATCCTGGGATTGGTTTGCAGCAATTATCATGTTTTGCTGGTTCTTGGGATGCCACTTGGACCTTTAATGTGGTAGTTTCCCGTTTCTTTCCACATCCTATGCCGTTGACCTCGAAGGTTCTTCCGCCTTTGGAGATTATTTACTTCTCCAGGACAATAGGGTGCCCTAGACAACAGACGCCTGGTAGGGCGAAAGTTGGTGGTCAGCTTATTCCGGCCAACGCTCGGTCCCTGTCTATATTTGCCGACACGAGGTCGTTGCTCACTCCCCACCACGAGAAGGAAATAGATCAGGATTTTCCTTTCCTCAAACCTGAGACCAGAAGGCATTTCTCAGAGTTTTCTAGTACTTTCGGGAAAAAAAATAACAGATGACTGAGAATATGAATGTTCTTATAGTCTGTCAAAAAAGAGTAGAAAATATAAAAACTTGAACTACTAAATTTGTAGACTGGCAACACCAATTTAACTGTCAAATATTTTTTTTAATGCAATGACACTGAATGTGTAGAACACAGTTAACGACATTTTAAAAAACATTTTTTCTTCATGACATAAAATTGATTAAATGGTGATTTATAAAACGATTTATAAAACGAAACGAAAGGAAGAATCACTAATGGTGAGTTTAGTAACACTACTTTTAGATCTGAATGAGTTAAATATATTCAGATCTAAAATTAGAGACATGATCTAAATCCCAGGCAAAGCTAGGTACTTTATCTAGTATTAAATAAATGTGAGCAATTTCTAAACTGTGCTTTATATTTTATTACATTATATTTATTCTTCATTATGACACAAAATTGCAAAGGTATAATAATAATATACCTATACGCAATTCTAATTTTGAGATCGGCGGGTATTTACACTGCAATGAAAAAATATTTTTTCCACTATTATGCCTTTTTAATTTTTTATAAAAATGTATGTTACATAGCTTTACTTTAACACCATGAGTTATGTGTTTAGTATTGCCATTTGAACAACAGTGGCGCCCTCATATATTTTCTACTCTTATTTGACAAACTGTAAATGCGATTCACGAAGATACCTTATTTTTTTTTCGATGGCAACACTGGTAGAACGGAGCTCTCCGTTTTCCGTTCCCACTTCTTGCTTAGATATGAAATTTAATTATTTGAAGTACCTAAGTAATAAGCTTTACGCATAAACTTAAATAACATCATCGTTAGTAAACTATACAATGAAGAAAGATGATAACAAACTTAAAATAATAAACTTAAAATAAAATAATACAAACATAAACTCTAAACAGAAAGATAATTACAAACTTTAGATAATAAACTTAGATAACATGATAGACTTAGAAAACAGAAGAATTAGAACTAAAATTAAGAATGTAAATATAGTAGAAATATGATTTAAAGGGAGTATATTATGCTTTATGCCACTCTCGATTGGAATAAGGAGTAATAGGATGGGGTTCAGCAGCATCTAATCACATAAAACAATTTAAGATAACTCAGAATTGCATCATAAAGACCATACTAAATGTCGCCATAAGGACGTCAACAACAGAAATTTTTAAACAGTTTGATGTTCCAAGCATACAGAAAATCTATGCCAAAAACATTCTAGTACATCACCACAAAAATGATTCAGAGGCAGACACCTCACATGCTCATAAAACCAGAGCCAAACAAACAGACATACTTAATATACCAAAGTGTAACTCTTCATTTGGACAAAGAAGTTCTGAATTTTTAGCAGTAAAGTTACATAACAAACTCCCACTTAGCATCAAACAAATTAAAACAAAAAATAGCTACATTAAGGGCATTAAATGTTGGCTGAAGGAACTATCGGAACATGAACTTACTAGAATACTTAAAACATCGTCATAGAAGTTTCTGGAAAACCTTATCCAAACAATGAAGTTAAACCATAGAAGTCGCTGAAAACTTATCTAAAATATAGTCCCCCTAAGCACAGGATCTCCTAGTGAGAAGAACTACGAATATATTTTATATAACACCTAACATGTTTCATATAGAAATGTAAAAAATAATAAATGTATAGTTAATAAATAAAAAAAAAATGTAAACTTAACTAACTAACCATTAAGCCTTTAACCGCGGCGGAAGGCAGATAGGACGGACCGCCAAACAATTCGGTCTTGGCACACACTTTTTGCCTCGATAACATTCGTGTCAGATGTAAAGCTGGGGAAAAATTGATGTCCTCCAAATGAAGCATTCATAATGACTACTAGAAAGTAAAAGTTTCATTATTTATCTAAGCAAAATCTTTATTTAAATTTACTTTATCTTGGCATACCTTGCGGCGTACTCAACTTTTTTCAAGGTTTCCAAAAAATGTGCTTCAACTTTTTAACTCTGTTGTGAAGATATTTCAATTATTATTACCCTAAAACTGTCTCTTGCTGTCAGATAACAGACAAAAAATTGCGGGTTTTGTCAATAAGTCTATGATTAAAGAAATTTGGCGTAGACCAAACGGATGTTTTTCTTCATGAGAAGACAAGAGAATGGAGGGAGGTTTGGTAACTAGGTATTGAAATGGAAAGTCGATATGAATGGGTATTTTGGAAAAAAAAGAAGTGGCCATGAGGACACGATAACATGTTTTGTACTAGAAAAATAAAAATATATTTATCTTAGGCAAACTGAATACAGTTTTTTTGTTGTTGTTTTCTTTAACAGAACCTATACACTGCGCAACAATATGTCTGATAAATTTGCACTTTGAATGGATTGATTGCATAAAATTAAAACAATGATATTCAATGTGCATTTATTTATATTTTCGCAAATAAAATGTTTTGTTGTATGCTTTAATATATGAACTAACAACTGGGGTTTTGGAGATGAAACTAAATGTGTAGCGCGCCGTTTTTACGCTTGCCACTACACCATCTCTTTCCCCCGAACAGCGCCATCCTGCTCACCCACCCCTAAGCAAACCAGGATGCGCCGATGCCTTCTGCGCATCTCCCACCCTCGAGCCGCTACATAAACCACACCCCGCAACAAGGAATGGGCTATATAACAGGCTGCGCGCCCTAAATTAGTCAGTTCGTCTGCAGCTCGCTCTTGGCTAGTACGCTCTCTTAGTTGCGCTTCGTCCTCTGGCACGACCCTCTAAGGAGTATTCTACTACCATAAGTAAAGCACCAACCAGACCCCCGACTGCTGCCTTAGTTGCGCTTCGTCCTATGGTACGACCCTCTAAGCAGAACCACAGTCAGCTTTTGTTGTTTCCAAAGCCTAACGGCAAGGTTCCCTCCGATCCCTTGCTCAGTTAATTAGTGAATTGATACATTGTGACTATTTTTACCATATTATGTGATCTGTGAACTTACTTTCTTAAATAAATAACCTTTTACCAACAATTGTGTTATAAATGTTATTATTTGTTACGTCATTAGTTCATTTCATCTTACTAATATTATAAACGCGAAAGTTTGTATGGATATAAGTTTTTAGTTTTTGCGTGAAAGAGTAACAAACACACACCGGGACTGAATGTATGAAATGCGAGAGGGGGGAGGGGGGAGGAAAACTCGGATAGGGGGTTCCCGGGAGGGGGGGAGGAGAACTCAAGAAAATAATATTATGCCATTAATTTAAAAGGACTAAGATGAAAAAAAATGTCGGTAATCCTCGGCTAACAGAAATAATTTAACAATCTCTTTGAAAGTGCATAAGGAAGTAGATTACTTAAAACGGGTGTATTCTGGGAGGCTTTTAAATACAAGTGGAGCCAGAGACAAATAATTTCTTTGACCAAAAGTAGATTTAGTTTAAATTGCCACAAAGTTCAGACCAGAGCCAATTCTGTAAGTATGAATTTTCTGGTCCTTCTGCAATATTGTTATTAAAATATATATATATTTTATGAACGTAAAACGTTTTGTTTATTCTACTGGTATTTGAAAAAAATCTGCAACTTTTTTAAACTTTGCACAGCATTCCTAATTATTACGTGCATCGGGGAAAGTAGTATGCATTGAAATATGAAAATGTTATAAAATCATGAAACTAAACTTCGTGATAATAATAATTCGGTAAGTGTATAGTGCCATTTTTGTGAAAAATCCCCTCAAGGGTGGAGAAAAACTGTTTGTATGTCCTATTAGCTCTTTTAAAAGGTGACATTGCATTATTAGCTATATGTCTGGATTTTTCAGATCGACGAAAATTTTACATACCAATCTTATTGTTATTATTTCATAGTAGCATTAAAGCAGTCGTTAATAATACACCAACGCGTTTATAAATCAGTTTATCGATCCAGTGATCTGTAATTACAACATTGATAACAATACTCTGGACACATTAACACGAATAAAGACTTGGGCATCACTTTTCAAGCAAATCTTTCATTTGTTAACCACATAACAGAAATCTCTAATAAGGCCTTAAAATGTTGTGATTTATAACTAGACTAACTAGAAATTTTAACAATATAAAATGTATTAAACTGTTATATTTTGCTTATGTTAGAAGACAACTTGAGTACAATTCTTCCGTCTGGGAACCCATATTACAATATACATGTACAAGCTATTAAAAGAATACAAAACAAATTCTTACGTGTTCTTAATTTTGAAATAGGTATTCCAGCAATTATGTTGAACTACAATACTATTTTAAATGATATGAATATGCTCAAATTGTCGGACAGAAGAACTTTCACTGACTTGGTATTTCTGTATAAAATTCTAAATGATTTAGTTGACAGTCCGGTATTGCTCGAATTGATAAGCTTCCGGATTCCACTACGTAATACTAGAAGTCAGGATTTATTTCAGTGCAGTAATTCTGGAACTAAGTATTATATGTATTCCTCTTTGCCCAGAATACTAAGGGAAACAATTATACCAAGTCAGTGGACATTTTCAATTTATCTTTAAACAAATATAAAATATTGTTACGAAGGCAGTTCAGTTATGTACAATAAATACTGTATATTTCTTACTATTCATATGTACAAGCCCCGAAAAAGGGCGTTAATAAATAAGTAAATAATTTCTTCGTCTTATTAAAATTGGTATACATAAGCAAATAGAGCTATTTGTTCTTAAACTTTGTGAAAGATTGATGTTTAACATTGTTTTAACATAAAATTACTAAAACTAGCTTCCAAAGTATAACTTACATAATCCACGAACTTACACAAATGCTATCACTATATTGTTTGTTCAATAAGAAAAATTAAACTCAGACGATAATAAATTTAAATTACAACATGAAATATCCGTAATAAAGATTTGAGTCTCAAATAATTCCACTACAGCGCCGTCCTTTATGGATCGACGTTGTTAGCATTCTTGTGGGTGTCTGTAGGCTGGGGGGCGATAAAAACGGATTCATTATGTAGTGAAATTTGGTCATTAAAAAGTAAGGTCATAGCAATGGGATGACCCAACGAGATTGACCTCTGTAGTACCCACCCGAATTTTCTTTTAGTCTTCGGGCATTTTACCCCAAATATTCAGATAACATTCTTTGAGGCTTCACTGAGTGGTTGGCTAAGGGACACGGAAGCTAAGTGTAGTTTATGGTCAGACCGAAAGCCTTTCACATATTTTGTTGGTACTTGCCAATTGATTTGAGATTTATTGTATTACTTATGTTCTCTATTTTATGCAGGTGCTTGCAGGTTTTTACAGATGCAATGCCGCCTCATGGAGCCTCATGAATGAGTTTTTCTTTTGCCCTGTTTAATGTAACCTATTTTTTGCATTTTGTTTTTCCTGTTAAGCACTTGCATACTACTTACTAACAACGTATGCAAGGATACTGGAGGTCTAGATTCGTTCAAAATAAATAAATGTAGCTTCGTTTAACAAAAAAAATTAGAAACTTGCGAGAGCTTTGAAGGAGTAACCATCAGTTACTTATACCAGGGCGGGTAAGAGGTGGTTAACCTCCACTGTAGTACCCACCCAGCTAACATTTTCATGGTGAAAAATCTCAATGCCCGTCGAGTATTAAATTTGCATACTTTTTCTTATTTCCCATCCCGATTTATCATAATATATAACTTTTATTGGACAAATTCATGTCAGCCAATCAGATTTCCCTTAGCTTCGACAGGGTTTGTAATATTTAAAATAATTATTTTAAATAAATGCAGACACACATAAGTTCGTACAATTTATTGGATAACCAATATCCCTGTTTGTAGATTTAGCAGGGGTGCTCGAGTTTGTGGGGTGCGGATTTTCTAGGTCTTGGCGGCGAATGCGTTTATCCACCTACTGCGAGGCAGGTCGGATCGGGAAAGACTGGTTGAGGGACACCTTTTTACCTCTCGTCACCGGCTAGCATCGTAGTGGGAGCGATGGATTTATACTCCTAGACACATTGACCCTCAGATTCCTAACCATCCCTCACACCCTTGTCGTTCCGAGAACATCGTCTTTCCTTACCGCAAAAATATTCCACACACAACATCCCCAAAAATGACATAGGACCTGAGGATTTTTTCCTTAGGGCCTCCTGTATAAAGATCTCTCCAGCAGGACTTTCTCAACTCATCGCAATGCACCGCAGATGGAGTGATGGATTCATTCCTTCGTCACTCCCTAAAAAGACCCCCACTCAGTATCCACGAGGAAAAAAAATCTCAGAGTGAATAGATACTGTTAAAAAAAATCACAAATCCTACAATAAATCTAATATCCTGTGATATCTCACGGATCTGCGCTCTATATATCTACGATATACGCTCTGTATTCAATCTGGGAGGGGGTATGGGTATCTCCGCCCCAGGAACCATTTAGTGGATAACCAACACCTTTGACATAGGTCACTCCAAGTGGTTCGCTTCGTTTGGTGACTTAGCAGGGGTGCCCGGTTCATGGGGTCAGCTTTGTCCGGATCTATTTATTGGATAACCAACACCTTTGCCATAGGTCACTCCAAGTGCTTCGCTTCGTTTGGTGACTTAGCAGGGATGCCCGGTTCATGGGGTTAGCTTTGTCGGGATCTAGGCGGCGGATGCGTCCGCTCACTAACTGCGAGGCAGGCCGGATCGGGAAAGACTGCTTTTTTGACATCTCTAGCAGAACTCTCAGCAGGATTTGGACCGCAGTGAAAGGGATCAATTCATTCGTCTGTCACTTCTGGACACAATGACCCTCAGATTCCTACCCACCCATCACCCTTTTCCTTCCCAGAACTTCCTCACCTTTCCTTCCCTAAAAAACCTATTTTCCTCAAGGCCTCCTGTGTGGCGCTAACGTAAAAAAAATAAATAAATTAGGTCTCCAAGGTGCTGCGGTCACGAGGAACGATTTTACGCGCAATCTCGTATTTATTAAAATCATTTTCATTTATGAACACAAGCGCAGGTGCAAACCTCATTATATTCACTTTACCTCAGACCTAATTATCTCTTCGTTTTCAAGCTTTCAAAGCTAACTATTATTACATTAACCTTTTGAAAAACACCGCGAGCCATTAAAATTCTATTTTAGCAACTCTCCCACCGTACAATGTACATTTCCCATTAACTACACAAATTTCTGTGACCCACAAATGAAATAACGCCCCATGAATTATTTATAGCGTCACTAATTAGTTTGTCCGGGCGTAAACGATACCGAGTGCCGGTAATAAAAAACTTTTCGTGTCATTTTAGTGTTTTGTTTAAATTTAATACCCTGCCGAATTAGCCCATAGTGACTCACTGTTGCCCGGCGAAACTTTTGCATTAATGACGGACTTACGAACTTCATTAAATGGTAATTAGTACATTTATTTTATTTTTGTTTTATTTGGGATTAATGTCCGTGTAAATGCAATGGCGGCGTTTCCAGAGGGAAAACTTTCAGTTGGCCATCATCCCCGGCAAGTTTAGGTTAGGTTAGGCTTTGGTAAGTACAGAAGCTGTGCATGGATAGGCTGATTCTGCAATGGACGAAGGTTGCCGTCGAACCCCCCATTGGTCATCAACACGTCTAAAACCATTTAAAGCAACGTTTCAATTCTGAATGGTGGTCTTATACCAGGGCAATATTAAGAGTATCTTCCACTCTGTAAAGTGCCGTAAACATACCTTATATTATTTAAAATTTTCCTAAACGTAAGAAACATATATAAAATAAAACAAATGAAAACAATACGTTTTGCACTTTGTCATTCAATAATAGAATATGGAATAATTGCTTGGGGAAAAGCAACAAGCTTGGCTATAAATTCCATAGAAATCGCGCAGAAAACGATCTTAAAGATAATACTTAAAAAACACAGACTGACTGACACAGACCAAATATTCAACAGTTGTGACGTAATAGATATACGCCAATTATACATTAAAACGCTACAAAATTACACTTTTGACCAAAACACATATTTCAACAAGCACAAAATATCACTAAAAGACCAGTTAGACAAGCGTAAAAAGAAAACATAAAACTCCGACGGTAAATACAAGCTTTGGACAAAGATACTATAAACGTCATGCTATAAAAGCATTCAACGCTTGAAAAGGAAATTGAGGAAAACAAAAATAAATTCAGACATAAAATTACAAAACGAGTATAATATAATATAGTATTTTGTACACATTTATTTAATTTGTTATGTATATTTATAAATGAATATTTTTTTCAATTTTATTTTATAAAATGGAGGCCTCAGCACGGGTAAGTCACCCAGTGAGGCCAACATTACTGGATTATTATTACATTATTGAAATGTAAAGTATTGTATGAAATAAATAAATAAATTATTAATTTGTGAAATAACACAATCCAATCAAATAAAACTTATTTATGAATGCCGGGATTTGAACCCCCTACCTTCGGATTGCTGGTCGAGAGCCTTACTCCTCGACCAAGTAGGCCGTCAATTTAAAAAAAATTAAAACGAGCTCTTCCACAAATATTCCAAATAAACATTTGAATTCCAAATTACACGAACCCGAGCCGAGTTGATCGGCATCTGTTTGTTCGATATCAAACTCGGCTCATCAATCACTTGTTCCCCATTCCCCTCTCATCTCAAGTTTCTCATCTCCTACAACTTCTCCGCTCCTGGTAGGCAGGAGGCACCCGGTTCCCAATCTACAGCCTTAATGAGGTTTGTCTTAAGAAGATAATTTAGCAGCGATGCCCTGATTTTGCTTATCTAATCTCGAATAATACAATGATTTTACGGCAGTACTATTTGTTATGACTTATTTATTTATTATTATTTTGTGAGCGTTGACAGCATATAACTGCAAGGCAGATTTTTAACGCAGCTGAGAGGTTATTTTGTAAAATTTTTAATAATTTAACAAAAATATCAATTTCATCGTTTCTGATGGTATTTGTGATTTGTAATTGTTTAGCATACGTATTTTTCTGTGTTTAAATATTTTTCTAAGCCTTTTTGGGTGGTTGGTATTTAGTCTTTGTTATTAATTTGTATTTTTTGTTAACTCTAGGTTGTACTCATAAAACATGTAAAATAAAATAAAATAAAATTATGTTGTTGACTTACTTTTTCGCTTCCCTTTCTTATTACGCCCATAAGTAATTTTCCACCTTTATTCGTTCGAGAAATTACTATTTTTTCGGAATGTGTAAGTACTTATCTAGCTTAGAATGTGTTAATTCTTTCAGCCATCATGTTCTCATTAGCAATCATAGTAAAAAAAATAAAAAATAATTAACTGTTATCAAAATGTTGAAAAACCCACGTCTATTGGAAAGCTGATTATGTATGAAAAATGCAAGTAATCAATTTTTTTATTCCATGAAAAGGGTTAACCAAGTAATAAGCAGATATATTCAAAGGATATCATATCTGCAGACACTTTATTTTCTTCACCAAGAAAGGGATATATTGAAAAGGTTTCGTGATTTGCATGCTGTCAATTTGATCCGAACATTCCATCATAACCGTAAGTATTGAAAAGATGATTGGAAAAAAACATGTTTTTCGTAAAACTGATTTTCCTTTACTGCTAACATTAAACTTAGTTCAATACTAACTTACTTTAATCGGTGATTTTTGACATTATTTGGAGTAAAATTGGATTGTAAAACCTGTCAGTACTTGTTTATGAATAAACATTTTTAAAAAATACATGTTTGCAGTTTACACGCAGTAGAAGTGAAACCTTCAGAAAACTAAAGTAGATAAGAGTGGGGAGGCTACGAAGAACCGCACAATTAGGAGACGGATTATTCTATCTCATTCTCTCTAAGGGCTCCTTCAATTTAGACGTTTCGCGTCGGACCGCTGCAGTGCCGAAGCGGTGTATGGCGCAAGGACGGTCATTTGTTTTCATACAAAGTGCACGGAGTGGCAACAGTGTGGGATCGGTCCCAAGAACGCTCGACGATAGGATGGCAACGTCGCAAGCTCCACATGTTAATTTCGCTGTTGAATAGTGCGGTGACAAGACGTGAGAACTAATTTCATCGAATTTTCGTGTTTATTTTTTGCTTAAAATGGATTATATAAAGTGGAAGAATTTATAAATGAAATTGAAATACGTCCCACTATATGGAACTCCAAAAGCGACAAACACAGTAATCGCACGGAAGCAAAAATTTCTTGGATCTCGTTTTAACCTAGGGTAAAGATTATGGAAATCACCAAAATTATATGTTAATGAAAACATCGGTGATGCTCTTATTCGGGGGCGTCGTTTTTGTTTCTGTTTCTGTTGGATTTTTTTCGACAAGAGCACTAACAGTAATGTTTTTTCGTCAGGGTCCATGGCTTAACTGCTGTCAAATGAATTTAAAATATCAAACGACCCACGACTAAACATTGCTAGCATACAAACGCACGGCAGTCAGAAACGGAAGTTAATTTAGGCGTTTGGTATCGGACTGCTACCGTATTGCAGCGGCACGAGAGCGGGTTATAACCAGCGGCACAGTAAACGTGCGGCAGCGGTCAGACGCGAAACGTCTAAATTGACAGAGCCCTAAAGATAAATTCTATACATGTGTATGTGTTTGTCTCTTTTTAATGTCGCTTTTTCGTTTCATCGAGTTCAAAATCGCAATGGTGCTAAAGAATTTTTCACTTCAAAGAATTGAAAAAAAACAATAAAATAAAAAAAACTTTAAAATGTAATGGTATTCTAAAATTAAACTTGATAAGAAAAAATCGAGTGCAGTTCACAAGCGGCAATTAAGGCGGAAAGGTTTCATTCTATCTCATTCGCTCGCAGGCTAAATCCTATAGATGTATATGTTTTTCTCTTTTTATTGTCGTTTCCGTTTCATTGAGTTTCACACAGTGCTAACCTCTGGAGCGCTTTTTGACACAATGTGGCACTATTTAAAATACCCCGGATTGCTTTGCTGCCAATTTTGGCAAATTTTCCCGTATTTGTAAATAATTTAGTAGAAGTTAACGATTTTATTAAATATTTTTTATAAATCATACGAATATTTAATAATCGACAAAAGATAGGTGAATTCTTTGCCTATATAGAACTATAATCAGTTCGTACGTCTCGTATTAAAATTCAGAGATATGATTTTTTTAATGTGGGCGGAAAATATTCATAATGTTTACCGAAAAATCTCGATCAATTGGAGAAAAAAGTTTAAAATTGCGCTGTCGCTCCAGTGGCTAAAGAAGTTTCACTTCAATAAAAAAAGAAAACACTAAAAAACTGATAAGGTCTATGTGGGCCAGACAGAGCGGACGATCTCCAAAAGGATATCGGAACGCTTTCGAGCGTGTATACCTGGCCACCCTGACAAATCGGCAATCGCCGAGCATTTAATTGAAACCATTACTTTGGATTTGTTCCTGAAGTCTTGGGAAGACCCAAAAACTTGTAAAGCACGCCTAATTACAGAGGCAATTGAAATTCATAAAAATACTATTAACATTAATAGAGACGACGGAGCTAAGCTCAATAGTTCTTGGTATCCGGTAATTGACAGCTACACCAAGGCTAAATGCAGAAAACCATCTTGAAGTATACTGTAATGCCAGCTCGCAGTGGATTGGAGCTGGCAACACGGTATTACTTCGGAGAACTTAAGCACACATTTCATCACTAACATTTACACACCTGCCCTGATGATGGACACTGTAACTCTGTCCGAAACGTTGGCTAAAGGAGGAGGTAGCGCAACACGGCATAACACCCCAAAAATAAATAACAAAAAAAAACTCGTTACTGACCTTTGTGCTGGCGTCTAAAGTGCTGAACCGCCCTTTAAAAGGTATGTTTTTCATTCACCCTTCAAACAGTAAAAGTTGATGAGCAATCCTTCTTTTTCAAACCAACCGCCGGAAGGTTTTAAACCGCACCGTCCCGAAAATACAGCCTTTGAAACACGTTAAACATGTTCCACTAATTGTCTTACCATTTTCAAATTGCTTCCATCCGAATTTTGTTGAAACTGGATCATTTAAGGATTGTAATGCGAGGTAATTAGTTCTGTCTTAGCAATTATTCCGATTAGTTTATTTAAGAGGAAAGGATTAGTGATAGGATCCTTTTGACACCGTAACCCTGTCGGATCTTAAGGTATAGATTGGGGTTAATCTTGGATTAAACAGCTCTTAGTGGAATATTGTAAGATTTACGTAGACTGAATATAAAACAAGATTAGACACCGGAATGGCTTGTATTTAATCAAAAGTAACGTTGAAAAGCTTAAGTTCAACTTTTAGTTGTTTAAAGGCTAAATCTTTTTCTGTCAGGACTTTTATTTTACATTTTAAAATACTAATTAATTTATACTTTCCAAAAGCTATTTTGATAAATGAACAAAAAAAATAATTCAAATAAAAATAATTATTTATCAAAACTGTTTCAACCAACGTTCTTGTTTTGAATTGTGCTGTCTCAACAGATAACAAGACAACACTGAGTATGTAAGGAAAATAAAGTAAAACATGTAAATGAAGCAAAAAATAACACAACTAACAGAATCAACACACTAAGATCTACTCTTTATTCGGAACGGGTAAAATACCTATTGAGGTCTATATAACAAAACTAAGTAATGTGTAAACTTTGTTTCAAAGTAAGTAATACATATTTTTTTAAATATAAAAGGTGTCCGGGGGTTAAGGTTACTTAAGTTACTTCGGGGGATGATTCCATATGATTGTACAAGTAAAAAAGAAAAATAACTTTTTTCGAAATTCCAACTGTTAGGGGTAGTTTTGTAGTATAAAGATAAAATTAGACCGGCTTGTGTGAGCAGCATTATTATTACCAAGCAAAGTTGTAACAATCGCGCCCGGCAAGCTAACAGCAACTTTACCGAGTAAGTTTTACCTCACACTGAGAATTTTGAGGAGGTACCTATAACTTTTTGTATGGGAAAAAAAGGTTCTAATTTCAGGAAAAGTTATTAATCTTTTTTACTCCTACCATCATGCAGAATCACCTCCCGAAGTTAATGCACTTTACCCCCGGACACCATTTGACGGCCGGCTTGGTGCAGCGGTAAGGCGCTTGACTCGCATTCCGAAGGTCGCGGGATCGAATCCCGGCGTGGCAAATAAATTTTATTTGATTAATTTGCATATTTCACAATTTATTCATTTAAAATAATATATGGTATATTTGCGGCACGTTCCAGAGGGAAAATACTCTCAGTATCGCCCTGGTGTAAGGCCACCATTCAGAATTGAAACGTTGCCTAAAATGGCTTTAGCCGTGTTTAGTGACCAGATCTGAATAGCCAGGTACTTCCCCACCTTCCTCTTCCCTATCTCCTATCCTCCCCTCTACCTTCAGCCTCACAACACACCCCAATTGGGGATGCCATAATATCGCTGACTTCAGACGGGAGCAGTTGGGACTCTTGTGCGGTATTCATGTTAAAAAAAATATATGTAAAATGACTAACTCATAAGAAAAAAAAACATAAATGGTGTCAAAACAAATTTACTGTAAACGACCTTAACAATTCAAAGATTGCAAAAACAGATATTCCCGAAATTTGAAGATTTTTATTTGTTTTTGTTTAATGTTAGTTCCACACTGAAGGCTCTGAGGGAAAAAATCCTTCAGGGCCTATAACATCTTTGTGGATGCTGTGTGGAAGGTCTTGGATGAAAGGAGGGAGAGGAAGTTCTGGGTTGGAAAAAAGTGTGAGGGCTGGGTAGGAATTTGTGGGTCAAGTGTCCAGGAGTGACAGACTTATGAGAGTCTGACTGGAGAGGTCTATGTTAAGTCTGCCTCAACCTGTCTCTTCCGATCCAGTAGGTGGGAAAACGCACCCGCCACCAAAACCCCACAGACGTAGCGATCCACTTGAGGTGACCTGTGGCAGGGGTGTTTAGATTCTAAAACTCTACGTTCCTTAACGTAGTTCCTGGAGATGGAAACCCATGCTTATTCTTTAATAGTTCAACTTACTCAATGTTAGCATCATCCTACCGTTCAGTTAAGTTGGATTGACCCCAAAAAGTTTATTCAAAACTATCGTAAGGATCATTGATAAATCAATTAAGATGCTTAAACTGAATGATGTTAATTGGAATTTAGAAAACCAGTAATGGTTAAATGATTTTGGGCAAGGCTTTACTTAAAGTAACCTTTTTTGAAGGAATAAGGCGATTTTCAATTTGTAGTAAATTGGATTTGTCATGAGACTATCGAACTAAGAGATGATCATTTTCACAGTCTCGGCTCAATGTCATCGCCAATATAATTACTTAAAATACAATTTCTGTCTTGATCGAAGTCGAAAATAAATTGAATAATGAAGTACCTTTCTGAGAAAGTCAGTGGACTTTGAATTTGTTTCTTGTGAAATAAAGAGCGCTTCCCTGGTATCCCGTAAATTCCTTTTAAGGAATTATAATCATTTTTTTTCTTTTTACATTAACTCCACATAGGAAGTCCTGAGGAAAATAATTTCCCTCAGGGCCTATGTTATCTGGGATGCTGTGTGGAGGGTCTTTTTGAGGAGAGGAGGGAATGAAAATTGGTCTTGAATGTTGTGGGAAGGAGAAAACACAGAGGCCGGCAAATCATTACACAGCCGAGCTGTTGAACACAAAAGCGAGTCGAAGAAACGACCCGTTTTCATGTGACAAATTTCAACACGGCGTGTTTCCCGACTATGCACCGGTAATCTCATTGTAATACCGGTAGAACAAGGATAGCATTCCCACCCGACGCCTGTGCTCCAAAGATTGCAAACCGTCTGTTAAGATGGGAGAATCTATTAAGCGGACCGCCCGGTTCTGCACAGAGTCGAGGGTATTTTTCAGGTATTTTGGAGCTCCAGACCAGAGGTGGCTGCCAAATTCAACCGTGGGGCGCACTTGTGATTTGTACAGGGTTAGCAGTTGTGTACTATTAAAGTATCTGCGGGCCCTGTACAGTACTCCCAGTTTTTGGGAGGCTAACTTTACTCTGGCTTCGATGGAGCCCCCATACCTGAGCTGGTCACTTAGGGTTACACCAAGCATATCAATGGAGGACCTGTTCAGAAGATTGCTACCGTTGAAAGATACAAGATTTTCATTTCGATCCCTTTTAGACGTAATCAGACAAGATTGGGTCTTTGAAACATTAAATTCAACGAGATTATTTTTACCTCAAGAGAAAACACTCTCGAGGTAACCGTTCATTTTTTGTTTCAAAGCCTTCTGAGCCGTTGGAGTTTGTGAGCTCTTTGGGGGCTTGTCAAACAAAAATCTACTTTTGTATGTAAGGTACAATAATTACACCCTATTTCTAATTGTGTTAAATTAGCTTATATCAGTGATGTTAGCGAATACTATTTATTTCCTTTACATTTTTTTCACTCAGAAGCCCCTGAAGAAAATAATTTCTTCAATTTGAGTGACGGGTATGGGTACCGTCGCCCCGAGAACCCTTTACTGGCTAAACAACACCTCTGCCATAGCTCACCCAAAGTGGTTCGCTGCGTTTGGTTAATTAGCAAGTGTGCCCGGGTTCAGATTTGTTCGGATCTTGGATGCAGATGCGTCTGTCCACCAATTGCATGGCAGGCCGGATCGGGGGAGACTGGTTGAGGGAGAACTTTTGACCTCTCCAGCAGGACTCTCTCGGAACATTTCCTTGCACCGCAGTGAAAGGGATAGATTCATAAGTCCGTCGCTCCTGGACACAATGACCCCTCAGATTCCGCCCATCACTCATACCTTTTTCCTTCCCAGAACTTCCTCTCCTCCCTTTCCCTGAAAATACCTCCCACACAAGATGACATAGGCCCTGAGAGAAAATTATTTTCAGCAGTGCCTCATGTGTGGAGCTGATGTAAAAAAATGTCATGTTTCGGGATGTTGAGGGTCTTTAAATCATTTAGGTCACTATCTAAATCTAACTAAACCCAACCTAACCTAATCGTCTAAACAGAAAACTTAACCCCTCAGGTTTCGAGCGTATTTCGGGTGATGGTCAGAATATTTCCGCTTTGCAATAAAATCCAAATAAATGCACTATTTCTGAACACATCCGAAAACTAAAAACTATTTTTGGAAGGTGAGAAAGTATACTTTAAAATTTTATACATCAAAATAAACATTCAATTTTTAAAGTATGAAAATTTTGTATGCTAAACTAACTAACTAACTAACCATCACGCCGTTTCCCCGCAGGGGTAGGAAGAGAGGACAGACCGCCAAACAACTCGATTAATGTTAATATAATTAATGTTAATAGGAAAAAATAGTTCACGTACATAATTTATTAGACAAACGTATTTTATTAAGTTATTGACACTTCACTTTTTGTCGTTCTATTTAAAAATTCTAAAAGTTTCAGATTTTTTTTTCAAATAGCAATCCGAAATGTTTTATAAAGGTTTTATAGAGGTTGTTATGGCGCTCCTGCTATGTGATGGGCCCCTTCAAGGGGGCTCCGTTCCGGGCAAATAGCCACCGGACGGAGGATGTACAAACTTTACAATGGGAAATAATTAAGGCCCTGTAGTCTCTAACCGAGACGCGAGGGAGCGGATGCTTCCTTCTACTTGCCGTGACCAGCTCAAGTCGGCGAAGGTGGAGTCCCTTCTCATGGACCATGGATCGGTTGCGGCCTCATCTCCCTAGGGTTGGTGTGGAGGGGTATTTCGGGTCAATTGTTAGTGAAACAGGGCGTATGAACACACAGTTTATTCCCTAATAGCAAATGGTAAAAATACAAATAGTAACAGTACCTACGAGGTGGAATCCTCGACCTAGATTCGACTTTAAATTACTCTCTCTCTCTGGTCCAAGGTTCAACGATTATGGATGTTTTGGTGAAACGGAATGTAAACTGCAACTTTAAAATATTGTAAGAATACATATTGCAATGTCAAAATTATTTGGTAACTAGCCAATTTCGAACCCCGCACTGCGCATTTGAAACTTTGTGGAATTGTGGAATGTGGAATGTGGGTGCCTTGGATTATACAAGTTAAGGTGTTCAATAGTATCTACGGTGGTGAGAAGCTTGATTAGCATTGGGAACGGTTGAATCCAATATTCATGACGTCCACGTCAAAATAATTTTATGAAATTTGGATATGACTTAAATTACGTAATATATTTCTACGTCATCTTTGAGGATGCTGTGTGGAGGGTCCTTTTAGAAAATAAGAAGAGATGGTTCTGGGAATGAAAAAGGTTTTTTTTAATGTGAATACCTCATAAGGGTCCCAGTCGCTCCCGTCTGGAGCCAGTGTGACTATGGCATTCCCAATTGGGGTATGTTGTGAAGCTGAAGGCAGTGGGGAGGGAATGGAGATGGGGAAAAGGAAGGCGGGGCAGTACCAGGCTATTCAGATCTGGTCACCAAATACGGCTAAAGCCATTTCAAGCAACGTTTCAATACTGAATGGTGGTCTTACACCAGGGTCATACCGAGACTATCTTCCACTGAATGAATTATGAAATAACACAAATTAATCAAGTTAAGTTTATTTGCCCACGCCGGGATTCGATCCCGCGACCTTCGATTGCGAGCCAAGAGCCTTACCCGTCCACCACGGAAGCCATCTTTAGGTATGTGAGGTGGGTAAGAATCTGCGGGAAATATGCATCCAACACTTTCACTGCGTTGAAAGGCGATGTTCCGAGAGAGTCCTGCCGGAGAGATCAAAAGGTCTCCCTTGTGAAACCTTCAGAAAACTAAAATAGACAAGAGTTGGGAGACTACGAAGCAACGCACAAACAGGAGACCGATGGCCTACGAAGCACCGCACAAAAAAGAGACCGACAATACATCTCATTATCTCGCAGGCTAAATCCCAGAGATGTTTGTCTCTTTTTAGTGTCACCATTTTTTGTTTCATCGAGTTTCTAATCAGAACGGGGCTAAAGAAGTTTTCACTTTAATAATGCATTATGTAATCTGATTAAATCATATTTACCGTGATAACCGAATGCGACAATGTTCTGATATTCTGGACTCCGATCAATGATGGATCCAGATTCCTCCGATTATGATCTCAGTACATGGTGATAGACAATAAGTCGTGGGTAGACTAGTTACGTTATTCCGAGATTTGTACAATGTGGTTCTTCTAGGAAGCCTGTATGGACAACAATCACACCCTTGAGATATACGTTCACCACATTTACTATACGCTGGTACATATGACTTACACTTATAATGTTGGCACCATTGTCTATGTATGTACTGTCATTGGAATAAAATGAATAAAAATACAACATGGTGTCAATAAGAAATTATGCATATATATATTATTTTTAATCAAATTACAACAAATTCATTCCTCTTCCTCGACGATAACAATAGTTGTTTTTTATTGTTATTAAATTGAGAGTTGTTATTCCAATAATTTGTGCTTATGTGAATAAAGCCGAAGAATACGAGTTTATCAATTAATGTATTTGGTGACCTTAATATTACCTACTATAAAACCAATTTACCCAAGAAAAACTAAATTGCTTACAAAACATCTCTCCTAAATTGATGAAGTTTCAAGCTACTCTAACAATAATTTTCTCACTTCAACGCTAATAACTGTCTTCAGGGAAATCAACTTGATAGATTTCCCGCCCAAACCTTCGGGTATTGTGAAAAATCACTTTTCACTCAGGAACAATACCTCCATCAGACCATCCCCTAGTTTGAAACCTTAACAGGTTTAAACGTTATTAAGTTACCGTGAAATCTTTCGTTTCAACCCCGCGAAAGCCTTCAGCACGGGTTGTTTAATATTGTTTGTAACAGAGGCTTTCACGGTATTCAAGGGAGTTGTGCATATTTTGGGACACGTAAGCAAATTGATCAAGCTAATGATTTAAGTGGTTGACAGTGTTTTGAGAACAGACCTGATGGAAACTTTGAGAAACTGGTTTCAGTAATAAATTAATTAAATTAATTTCATGTAACAGTTGACTCACATTCCGGAGGTCGCGGGTTCGAACCCGGCATGCGCAAATAAATTTTATTTGATTAATTTGTGTTATTTCACAATTAATTAATTTAAAATAATATGTAGTATATTTGCGGCATGTTCCAGAGTGGAAGATACTATCAGTATCGCCCTGGTGTAAGACCACCATTCAGAATTGAAACGTTGCTTGAAAATGGCTTTAGCCGTGTTTAGTGACCAGATCTGAATAGCCAGGTACTTCCCAACCTTCCTCTTCCCCACCTCCTTCCCCTCCCCACTACCTTCAGCCTCACAACATACCCCAATTGGGGATGCCATAGTCTCACTGGCTCCAGACGGGAGCAGTTGAGATTCTTGTGCGGTTATTCACTGTAAAAAAAAAAAAAAAAAAAAAAAAGGTATTTTGATGAAATTGCAGTGGTTGTGAATATTGTAGATTATTCGTTTTTTTTTTTAATTTGTTGAAGGTCATACCCATCCATGTAATGTTTAATGAATGACAAAGATGATAATGCTGTCAATTTTGGAGGCGGGAATGGGTACCGCCGCCCCGGGAACCTTTATTGGATAACCAACACCTCTGCCACAGGTCACCCCAAGTGGTTCGCTACGTTTGGTGATTTAGCAGGGGTGCCCGGGTCCATGGGGTGAGGTTTGTCTAGGTCTTGATGCAGATGACCTGGATACACTGAACCCCATATTCCTTCCCACCCCTAAAACCCTTTTCCTTCCCAGAACTCTCCTCTCCTTTCTTTCCTTTAAAAAACCCTCCACACAGCATCCCCAAAGATGACATATGCCCTGAGGAAAATTATTTTCCTCTGGGCCTCCTGTGTGGAGCTCATCTAAAAAAAATGCTAATAAATCCATACAAAACATGAAACAGAAGAAAATAGGTCGGAATGGCCGAGTGGTTAGAGGCGTTTTTCCCGGTAAGCAAGAGATCCTCGATCCTGACCTAAATTCATTTATCAGTCTTGGCGGCCAATGCGTTCGCCAACCAATTGCATGGCGGGCCGGATTAAGAGAGTTTGGTTGAAGGAGACCTAACCTTGATCTCTCCATCCTGTTTCACTCGACCTATCGCCTTGCACCGCGGGAGGTGTGGATCTATTACTCCTGGACACATTGACCCCCAGATTCCTACCCACCTCTCATACCCTCTTCCTTCCGAGAACTTCATTTCCCTATAAAGACCCTCCACATAGCATCCCCAAAGATGACATAGGCCAGGAGGGAAATTATTTTCCTCAGAGCCTCGTGAGTGGAGTTACCGTAAAAAAAAAACAAAATCTTCAACCCAAAACCGGCATATCTGGTATTTTTGGACGTTTAATGTAATTATTTCAGATATTTTGAAATACACAGTTTATTACGAGTTTTGTGTTAAGGGCCCATAACCAGCCAGCGGCCGAGAATCCAAATTTCGACGAAAAACTTCTTACGATCGTACAGCGCGGTTCCAATGAGGAAGATTAATTATTCTCCGTACCAGAGTTTTTTAAATTATAACTCAATGCCGATTTTATTTCACTCAAAATTTGCTTTAATTTATACATCCAAAAATGCTGAAAGGCGTGATGATAAAACTATTCAAATTGTGTCCTTTTCGTTATTATTTTTCGATCATAAGTATTTCTAATTTTTATGTATATATTTCTAACATTAATGTCTGAGCAAAATAAGAATGTAAAAAAATCTTAAATATATTAATGAAATAATTAAAAACACTTTGTTTTTACCACGATAATCTTTATTTAAAAGTCAACATGTTTCAAGAACGATGTTCTCTTCATCAGGACATATAATGTACTAAAACTAAATGATCAAACATAGAAAGACAGGCGTGGGTAGAAATGGAAGTAGTGGGGATCTTGTTGATCTCCTTAAGCACCTCCCCTTTCCACCTCTCTCCTCCCCCACTACTTCCATTTCTACCTACGCCGGTCTTTCTATGTTCGATAATTTAGTTTTAGTACATTATATGTCCTGATGAAGAGAACATCGTTCTTGAAACATGTTGACTTTTAAATAAAGATTATCGTGGTAAAAATAAAGTGTTTTTAATTATTTCATTAACAAAATGGTGCCACAAAGTGAATTTGAAGAAGTTAAATATATTAGTTTGTAAGAACGTAAATAAATATACAAACTGAAGTATTTTCGTCACAAAACACGTGCGCGGATCTTTTTTTAAATGATTTTATTTAAACTAAATTTAACATTCAGAAACAAAGCTTTCCCAGATAATGCATTAATTTATTTAACTGCATGATTACATGATTTGAAATGTGTTAAAAAATTTGTTAAAAAATTAACATATCTGCCAACGACCTATTAAACTAAAAATAAACATTTTTCTCAAAAGTTAAAACATACCTCTTCTAGATAGAAGAACAATCTTTCAAAATCAATTTATAATTTTTGTGAAAAAGAGTCAATACATCTAAAATTTGATTTAAAAATGACGTGTTTGCGGTTTTCTCTGGTTTATCTCTCTTATTGTAGGTATATACATACAAAATTGTAATATGAATTTGGCTTTCAAAATCTCATGAATTTATTCATCTAACCAATAAATTAATTATTAATTGGTGGTATTCCTGTGTACAAAGTGACCACCGAATTAATTTATCGAAAGGTTTAAACATACTGATTTATGTAATAAACACGTAAAAACTGTTATTCAAATTTGTTTTCAATTAATACTCGTGATCAAAATTAAAATAAATATCCTTGTTTGCACTACTATTTAAATATTTATTTTATTAAAATAACGCCGCAAAGTGAATTTGCGATTATTGAGAAAATAATATACTTTTGAATAAAACTTTTTGGTTATCCATCATCATTACATAATTTAAAATGAAGTCGCTCAAAATGTGTGTGCGCGTTAATCTTTTAAACTACGCAACGGATTTTCATACGGTTTTCACCAATAGATAGAGTGATTGAAGAGGAATGTTTATATGTATAATACATGTAAATTATATTAGAGAAAAGCCGAGAAATTCAAAGAAAACATATTTTTGTGCGATTTAAAACGGCTGTACTATAGTCACTTTTGAAATTCGTTCTACGGAAGAAATTGGAAAATAGATGTCCTAGAGTAAGGAAACGTACTCATACTACGTGACAAGTTTACGGGGGGGGGGGGGTGATCTTCAAAATGTCACGCTTGGTACAAATGAGCGGCAGCGGGCTTAGGTTTTTGGTCACCGGGGGGGGGGGGGGGTTAAAAATTGCAAAAAGTTGGTCACGTAGTATGGGTACGTTCCCTAAGTAGGTATTTGATTTTCCCTTTTCAAATATCCAGTGTTGCATTGCAAGCATTGTATAATTAGTGGCGAGTTAATTAGTTTATATGTATAATACATGCTTATTATAGTAGAGAAAAGCCGATAAATTCAAATATTCAATTCAGGCAGCGGGCAGCGGGCAGCGGGCAGCGGGCAGCGGGCAGCGGGCAGCTGGCAAGCGGGTGGTGTGGATTTTATAAAGATTGGGTAATGGCGTTGTGTTTCGTTAGCCACAGCAACGTGTGGCCGGGTCTGCTATTTATAAATAAATGAATAATATAACTTTGGTAGAACCACTTATATATTTTTATTAACGCGACCGGTTTCGGAACGACCGTTCCTTCTTCAGGGGCAACATATAATGACTTAACAATAATTACAAAACAGTGGGTGGGTACAATTGTTATTACTAAGTGTTGTGATACGGGTGGGTGGGGGAAAAGGAACGGACATTGAATGGGAACATATCCATGATTGGGTTCTAAAAATAATAATTGATTAAGATGGCATAATTTAAAATTTCGATGAATATTTTAATAGATAAGTTTTAAGATTTTCACGACCAAAAGCATTTTCGTTATTTGTAGTATTTGCAGTACGATTATTTTGTACTGGTGAAAGTTAGTGGTGCTGGCGACACGGTATCGCTTCGAAGTAAATAAGCACACACTTCACGACTAAAAATTACATATCTACCGGATCTGCCGGATCTGCCCTGATGATGGACACTGCAACGATGTCCGAAACGTTGGCTAAAGAAGGAGGTAGCGCAACACGGCATAACACCCCAAAAGCAAATAACGAAAATATTTTAATATTTCGTCAAATCGGGAGTAATAAATTAATATCCCATAAAAAAACTAAGTATTTACATTGTTTGACCGTGTTGGTTAAGGCATTTATCTCTTTTTTTAAGACAAATAACTTTGTTTTCATCAATCTATTTTATAAACAAACTACATTTTTCATGAACAATGTTCGCATCATCAGGAGGTAAAATAAATAATGCCATCACAAAGTGAAGAAAAACTTTCGGAAGAAGTTTTCTTCGAAAAATTAGCATTTATCCCGGTAAGACGAGAGATCCTTGATTCGAGTTCCACTTGCGTTACCTTTTTATTTTTTTGGGTCGCGTTCTTTTTCATATTGTCATTTAGGTTTATTAGTATTATCTTCTTTTTCTCAATGTAATTTCAATTAATACTGTTCACTGGAGTTGCCGTTGACTATTATTGTAGACCGGAGTTCCGCATTGTTTGTTCTGGTTGTTAACAATTGGTAATAATAATAATAATACTTGGATGATTTATATAGCGCCGTTTTTGTGAAAAATCACCTCAAGGGCTCTGTACAAATTTATAATACATTTCTAAAATCTAAAAAAACTACAAGCTAGGCAAACAATTAAAAACAACTTATGGCTAAAAATTGCATACACCGGTTCATTGATCACCGATACGAAAATATATGTACAATATTTTGACTAATGAACGCGATGCTGCCTAAAACGAATGAAAACAGGACCATGCTGACCTGGGACCTAACCTAACAGGACCTGGGACGTCGCTTGAAATTAACACTGTATTATTGTCCGTTTAAAGAAATGTAGATGGAGTTTGCACGCAGAGGACATAAATTGTGAACACATGTTATTTAATCCTGAAAAATATTTTAATATTAAATATTTATTATTACTATTTTCGAGTTGAGAAGAAAAACGGTTTGGTACAATAGTAATAAAATGAATTTATTCGAGCAAGGATATAAGCGAAAATCCAAAACAATTTAGGCAAAGGAAACTTCATGCACATTTTTTTTATATTAGCTTTACACAGAAGGCACTTAGGAAAATAAAATTCCTTCAGGGCCCATGTCATCTTTGTGGATACTGCGTAGAGGGTCGTTTAAGGGAAAGGAAAGAGAGGAAGTTCTGGGAAGTAAAAATGTATGAGGGGTGGGTAGAAATCTGGGGGTAACCTTATTTTTTGCCATGTAATACAAGCCGACGAAGACGACACGAAGATTTTATAATATTTTGAATTATAATGTCGTTTTCCGAAAATATTACTTCATTTTGACTCCTTTGTGAATAAAGTAATTTTTAAAATAATCTCTCACAGAGAAAAGGCGGTTTAAAAATTTGTATTAAGATTTTTAACACCCTCTTGTTCGTGGTTAATCTTGCGTTAAGGGTTGTCAAGGAAATCCGAATGAGGGTGCGATTCGGTGGAACCTTTTCTCTCTTGTCACTTAAATATGGTGGTCTTATCAATTCTCTAATGTGCCACTGAATTTTCCATAGTCAAAAGATAACGAGTGAAATTATTTAACAATTAGTAAGTCATTGTGCTTAACGAAAGACTTTGAAATATGTTCATTGGAACATATAAAAGTAGTACCTTGATGGCAACCTTTGAAACGCTTGTCAGGCAGGCACTTGTGATAAAAGCGTAGATACATATGTAATTCATTTGAAACAATAGGCCACTTGCATGGACTTCATAACGACTTGGAAAAAATCGTGTGGATAGAGTTTTTTACTAAGATTACGAAAATGTTAGTAAAAAGTTTTAGAAATGTACAGTTTTTTTTATTTTTAAATAAATAAATCCATTATTTGGGCTCGTGACGTCACTACATGAAAATGTCCCGTCGCCGAAAATTTTCCTATTAATTTTATAAAATTCCACACTGATTTATTTTTTTATATGGCATCACTTTGATTTCAGGCGAATTTTTGAATTCGTTCACTAGATTTATTGTTTGTTCTCTGCGAACTTATCATTTGGTTTGATTTTTTGACAGATGTTCTGAAGAGAACCCCGTACAATTAATGGGTACGGGGTTCTCTTCAGAACGTGAAGAGGATGTCGGTACATGTTTTTGAGGTATAATGATTATGGTGCTGATTTTAACAAAATAAAATTTTATAATATTCTTATTATTATTACAATTTACGAGTTCAAGTATATTACATTGAATTTAGTAATATAGACGCTGTACATTATAATGATTTATGATCAATAAGATGGATCAAGGAAAAAAATATTTATGAGATGTAATATTTTTGGTATGTCTCGTTATTCTCCTGTGCCATTCGTGTGGAAAACGTTCTTTTTTTAAAAATGATTTTCGGCTATGTAATTATCGTTTTTTCACACCTATAAAATTATGTCCCGTCTTTCCGGTTTATAAAAAATGGTCTGATTTTTCGTATTGAAATTTTCAAAAAATCCCCAGGGTTTCAAAAATACGATAAAAAAAAACAAAATACAGAATGTCTTAGAATATTTGCCTAAACCGGAAAAAAATTAAAAAAATGTGATGCAAGTGGCCTATTAATAAAATAAAACTTACGAGCACCTATTTTTTGCTTTTAACGGTGTACGTTCCCTTGGAAAAACAAGATTCTATCAGCGATTCGTAAGAAACTGAGATAAAAAGGTTCAATGTTTTAATCCAGTAAAAAATACTATTACTTGAATTTTATGAAAAAGTGTATAAACAATGTTGAATTTTATTTTCTTTTAAGAACATTCTAAGCAAAACAACATATGTATAGAACCTTATTGCTTTGAAAGTCAGAAAAACTCAGAGCAATAAAGTTCTTTCTGATTATTTTAATTAAGTTTTTTTTTATTAGTTTTTATATACATATACATGTAATATAATCATGAGTAATTGCATTTTCAGGTTACAATTGGATTAAACTCAAATCATTAAATACTAACATGCAACATTGATTAGAAACAGTATAAACATATATATGTATATAATATATAACCTTTACAAGAGTGTAACTACTCGTGTGTAAAGGGAAGAGAAAATATATATATATATTTTTTTTAATTAAAAAAATTAAATTAATTAAAATTAAAAATTAGAACACATTCATTATATTTACGTACTCACATAAATCAAATGTGTAAAAAAAAAAAAAATAATATAAAAAATAAAAAAATAATTATATAAAATAAATTTTTGAAAAAGTATTGTTAATTTAAGGTTAATGCGGTTCTAAGTGGCTAAATTATTTAAGATATTATTGTTTAATTTATTTTTGAATTTATTGTAGTCAGGTTCTAATCTCAGCTCTAGTAGTTTGTATTTTGACTAAATGCGAAGTTTTTTTCAAAGTACTGACTTTTCGGAATTCGCAAACCATCTGATTGAAACAGATCGTAAATTCGATAAAAACTCAGGCGTCACCCTAATTCATAAAAAACAAGATTAGGTTGGATAACTTGGAAGCACTAGAACTAAGGAAAGCCAAAAAATTAAAAGTAAGGTAATTAATAATCTAGCGAAATTGGTTAACGCGCACGTCCCGATAGACGAGAGGTCTGGATAACCTTAAAAAGTAAAAAAAAAGAGAATTTTTCTTATGAAAAATTTAAAAAAATATATATTTTTCTGAATTTTTATTATGCAAAATGGCTAAACCGCTTTCATATTTGATGGTGATATGATATTTTAATATAATGCGGATGATTGGGCATCCACGAGATATATTCGTAAAGCTTAAGTATGCGACATTAATATTTTTATGACGACCTATTTTTCCAGCTTCTAGAACGTGTTTCCAAGCACCATTATCTAGAAACTAATGTATTGAGAAACGTAAAGAAAATATAATACATATATATTTTTTAAATAAACAGGAGGCTCTGAGGAAAACGATAATTTCGTCTTTGGAGTCGCTGACATGTTTGAAGGGAATGATATTTTTTTTATCACCCAATTTTTTATCGAAACCAGTGTTTTTTAAGTGAAATTTCGATAGCCCCGTTGTGATTTGGAAATCGGATGAAACGGAAATAACGCATAACAGAACCTGCGAAGCATCAAACTCTTATCAAGACTACTATTGAAATGACGCTAGTTTTGCGCTCATTGACCGCTTTGATTATGACTTAACTTTTCAAGGTTCCTTGGTTCTTCATTGGTTGAGATTGTTTTGGTAAAGTTAACTGCACTAGAATTTTTTGTTTTACGTAAGCTTAACTAGGAGGCCCTGAGGAAAATATTTCCCCTCAGGGCCCGCATTATATTTTGGGGTGCTGTGTGGAGGTTCTTTTAATGAAAGGAACGAGACGAATTTATGGGAAGGAAAATTATATGAAGGGTGGTTATAAGGCTTAAGGTGAAAAGAGAGTCCGTCCGGAGAGGTTAAATAGTCTCCCTCAACCAGTCTCTCCCGATCTGGCTTGCCATGCAGCTGGTGGGTATCAGATGCATCCACCACCATTATCCGGACAAACCTCACTCCGTAAGCCGGCACCCCTGCTAAGTGACCAAAAGTTGCGAACCACTTTGGATGACCTATGGTGGAGGTGTTGGTTATCTAATAAATGAGGCGGCGGGACCCATACCTGCCTTCAAAATTACATCATATTAACAGGAATTTAAATATTTTTAGTCTAACTTATCAACTAGCTGAAGTCCCTGGCGTTGGATGTGCTTTATCGCTGTTTTTTTTTATCTAATGTAAACAGTTACCTTTCTCTCGTGAAATTTCATCAATCTTGGAATTAAAATGTAGATTTTTATAAATATCAAATCCACATACGAATAGCTCGCCCGGTGTCGACACTCTCTTTTATGTAAATAGATGGTATGATTTGAGATTTTCACGTCAGTAGTCTTATCGTGATTTATTTTTGGGGAACTATGCCGTGTTGCGCTTCCTCCTTCTTGAACCAACGTTTCCATTCCTCACTCTCTACAACCTTACAACACACCTACTTTAAAATTGGAATGTCTATTCTTACTGACTGAGTAGTTGGTACTCTAGTGAGATACTCACAAAAAATAACAAACAAAATATGCAAAACCTAACTCTTACTCAATTTATTTATTTATTTATTTTAGAGAAAGTTGACAGCAAATCAGAGATTACAAAATAATAAAATAATAGGATGTTAATTATGCCAATTATGAACTTTCAAACACATTGAGTCGCCGGTCCTTTGCAAGTGCCATAACTTATTAATATGATAGTATAGAATGTATGGGAGCATCTCCTATCCTTTTCCTATATACCCCTTCCTCTACCCTTCCAATAACCCAAAATTAATTTTAAGATATTTAAACTTCATTTCCGATGTACCTTAGCATAAGAAACTTATGTAGCTTGACTTCAGTTCACTTGTATATTTATCACTGTATATTTTGTAAAAGCTGTTTGTTTCTTACAAATAAATAAAAAAATAAATAAATAAATTAGCTGGTGTTTTATGTAACAACTGAAAGAAAGTTTACAGTAAAAATCTCTAAAACAAACAGTAGGTATCGACTTTGTTCCTTTTCAGCAAAAGCTACGTTCAATAAAAAGTTTACAATGCTTAAAGCTTAAACGTCAAAGCTCACTGTACACGTATAATGTATACCTTTAAAAGATACCTGTTTGCTCATTACTCTTTTAACTAAAATGCGCTTTGCGAAAGTACAAATATTTTGTATGTATTAAATACTTTTCTACGAATCTGACTACTTAAGATAACATGGTCAAGGCAGCGAAATCCAAACGTTTAGTTGGCTGGTCTTTATCATAAGTGTTGTTCTTTTTAAATAAGCAGCTTATGAATTCTAAGATTATTATTACCATCCTGCATAGGATTTCACCACGCATACCCGTACAGGGATCGGTTCTGTCTCCGACTTTGTTTTTGTTGCACATCAACGACCTTTTGTCATGTGCACCAATTCACTGTTACGCGGATGACAGCACAGTCCATGATAGTTTTTTGTTTGACAAGCCCCGAAAGGGCTCTTGGGGTAAAAATAATCTCGTTGAATTTAATGTTTCAAAAAGCCAATCTTGTCTGATTATCTTTCAACGTAAGCAATCTTCCGAACAGGCCCTCCATTGATATGCTTGGTGTAACCCTAAGTGACCAGCTCAGGTATGGGGGGCTCCATCAAAGCCAGAGTAAGGTTAGCCTCCCAAAAACTGGGCGTACTGTACAGGGCCCGCAGATACTTTAATAGTACACAACTGCTAACCCTGTACAAATCACAAGTGCGCCCCACGGTTAAATTTGGCAACCACCTCTGCTCTGGAGCTCCAAAATACCTGTAAAATATCCTCGACTCTGTGCAGAAACGGGCGGTCCATTTAATAGATTCTCACATCTTAACAGACGGATTGCAATCTTCAGAACACAGGCGTCGGGTGGGGTATTACAATGGAAGCTGCTCCGAGGAACTAGCATCATTGATCCCTTCGGCACCGGTGCATAGTCGGGAAACACGCCAAACGCGTGCCCAACATTTGTACACGGTTGACATTTGTCACATGAGAACGGGTCGTTTCTTCGACTCGTTCTTGTGTTCAACAGCTCGGCTGTGGAATGATTTACCGGCCTCTGTGTTTCCTCCTTCCTACAACATGGATCTCTTCAAGACCAATGTTCATTCCTTTCTCTTTTCTCAAAAAGACCCTCCCCACAGCATCCCAGATAACACAGGCCCTGAGGGAAATTATTTTCCGTAGGGCTTCCTGTGTGGAGTTAATGTAAACAAAAAAAACTGCTTATTTATAATTAATTGTGACTAATGTCTTGTACGTGAGCGAGACGAATGTTAGATATAAAAGTAGTTTTTTACTTCACATAGGTGACTCCTGGAAGAATAATTTCCCTCAGGGCCTGGGTCATCGTTGGGGATTTTGTGTAAAGGGTCTATTTGAGAGGAGGAAAGATTGAACAGGGTCTTGAACAAATGTCAACCTTTACAAATTCTAGGCGCGCTTTTGGCGTGTTTCCCAATCAATGACACTCGTTCGATGGACGCAATACCGGTAGAACAAGGACAGCATTAGCACCAGTACTCTAAAGATTGCAATCCATTTGTAAAGATAGAGAAATCTATCAGACGGACCGTCCACTTCCACGTAAATTTTTTTCAAGAATTTTGGGGCTCCAGATTGTAACGAAGAGTGGAGGCGAATCGAAGCGTGAAAGGTGTGTGAATTAAAAGTAATTTATAAATGTGTAAAACATAAGTAAACATGTGCCCAAAAGAAATGAAAGATGGCTATCTCAATAAATTGATTAAATCGTTACAATGACATAATTATGAATCAGAAATTAGCATGGAACTCAATTAGTAATATAATGTGACTTTAAAACTCAAGGTCGCCTAAGGCTCGAAGAAAACCTTAGTTTGAATTTAAGGTTAAATTATAATAATCATAATGCTACATTGTAAAAAGCTTCTAGTGAGATCTATGCGGCAATTAAACTAAATATGGATGCCATCTCGTTGCAATTTTTATCCCAAAGAGAAAGGATGAGAAGTTAATATTAAAGGTAAACCATCAAGAAATCTAATAAATAAAATTAGGATATAACGTTACGAAAATCGTAAAACTGAACGCTCGCCATGTTCGCAATGTCCGACGCCGGCCCATGTTTGAATCTCTGGATTGTTGTGACGTCCATCGTGTAGTCCCCTCTCAGCCTCTGCCAGCGTAAATTCTTCGGCCTCCCGTCTGTCAGTGTCAATCTCGGTACACCAGTGTGGCCCGTATCGCATTGCAGTGCAGCGGTAATAAAATTAAATCTTCAAAAACAGAACTGCTACAAGATCAGAGGTGGATGTCAAATGCAACAGTGTTACGCACTTGCGATTTGCAGTTGCATACTATTTAGTGTATACATATAAAACAATAATATTTTTATAGGGTACAGGAAAATTTATTAAATCCATAGTTGTATAATATAATACCCACACACAGGCTTCGCCTTTGTGGGATGTTTTTTTGTGACTTATATTTTTTGTTATTATGTATTTACCTATATGTAAATGTACCAAAAAAAACTTTGCTAATTACGTACGTGTTCCGACCCCTTTCTATTTTAATAAGCAAAGCCATATTATGATTCAAGAGATGTCTTTTTTCTGGAAAAGATGACGTCTGCTGTATGGAAAATGCCAGGGGTTCGTGATTTATTTATTTCTACAGCACAGTCAAAGCTATTTAATTAAAAGCATACGGTTTTTACTTGACGCCGAGGATTCCTCCAAACAGATGACATGATATGCTTATTCTGAGCAATTTACGAGGCAGAAGAAGATTTTGTGAGAAAATCAAGTATAAAGGCAGGGTTGGAAATACCAGGATATTCAGATCTGTTAATTTACTCTTAGTACGGGTTGTCCACAGAATTTGAATAATTCATCAAATTTCAATGTTAATTGTCGAGTTCTCTGAAAGTCCTGGTCAAGTTCTGTTAATACCCAAGTAGATACTATAAAACAACCGGCCCATGATGAAATAAGTATAGAACTTGAATTTATAGTTTGCAATTTTATGAATTTTTATATTTTCTGGCCGGTCCTTCCGTCTTTAGATTGCTAATAAACGAATAATCAATATTGGTTTTCGTGTTACAGAATTGAAAGCCTACCAACCAGTGAAGACTTATGAAAAATCTTCCCGAAAAACATCAGCAGGTTGTAGTTTACTACAATTGTATTAAACATTATTATATAAATAAGTAGAAACATAGTTAACAATGTCCTAATACGACCGTTAAAATAAAAAAAATAATAATTTGTCATTTTTTCGTACTTTTAATTTTGCTTATATTTTCTGCTAATTTATTTTGCTTTAGTAATTCGCCAAACATCTTCATTGATCGACGACTTCTGTCTAAATGTTTATTTTTTTACCCGTATAATCACAGGAGACCAAATTTGCCCCAGCTCATAACAGGTCTCGTATAAATCGTTGTATCTCCCTTACTGTCATGGTGAGAAATATGGTCAGTTAATTGATTTTATTTTTTATTTAACGCCGAAAGAGCTTTTACATGTTTGGTAGTACAATTAATTCATGACAGATGATTTTTAAACAGATACAGAAATAATAAAAATAAAATTCGATAAAAAAGCACACAAGACACAAAAATACAAAAATACAGCATTTTCATAGGTTTACAGAAAAACAGATATGTTTAGGAATAAAACAGATAAAGAAATAATAAAAATAAAATTAGATAAATAAGCAGGCAACTCATAATAATACAAAAATACAGCAATTTCATAGGTTTACAAAAATACAGATATGATCAACAAAATTCGCCAAGTTTATGTTAAATATGTCAATATCACCTAAGTACTGATTTCCCATAGTGTGAAATCGTTGTATCGGAGAGTCGGCAATGTAGTTCCGCGTATGAATGCTACAGTAGAATAGTGTATTTTTGTGTATAATTGTGAACTGTGTTGAAAAGAGAAAACTCCACGATTTATATTCAAATCTAGAATTTAAGCAAACAAAAATTTAAATGCGTTCTTCTGTTAAACAAAAGTTTCCGATTGCAATTTGAGAAAAACGTATAAAATTTAGATTTTTAGACAAATCCATTGTTACTAACAATTGAATACTGCTACATAAATTAATACTTGGTACAATGATTGCGTTGTAAACCTTTTCTTTTGGTTAAGGTTCATCGACAATATTCAATTGGGCATTATTCCTATCTCCCGGAACAGCGGCATTATATTATGTATCTAATCATCGCGGAGCAAAACAGACCTGCAATTTTATTTTATTTTTTCTCTTCTTTATTCATCGTATATACAATAAAACCAATAATTCTTTTACACTATAAATTCCAAATATTTACGTATTAACATCATCGTCAGTAATATAAGACATACTAACTAAGGATAGTTGATGATAATAAATTCTAACACCATCCAACAAATTGTATTACCGCTCCTTGTCGGAATGTATTGCAAAAAACTCCCCCATCGCAAAAACGCCTCGCAATTCATTTTCCCACCCCTGCTACCATTGAAATACGTTTCCAATTTGATGATACCAACCCTGCGTAATGTATATGTGCCGTTGTCATGGAAACCAGGGCTGTCACCACTTATCGCATCATGACGTATGGTTCCGCAAGGTTTTATGCTTTGTCATCCCCATGAGCCTAAACATAAACGTACACATACAATGGGTAACGAACAACCCCTATATTATGCAGACTGATAAACATTGAAACTATGCCTGTTGTAGTTAATTAATTTAGATTGCATCAATGGGATCATATTATGCCAATAAGGGTGAGTGGATTATAATCCAGTGCAATTCGGGGTACAATTCATTGTAAGTGTTTTCCTGGTGCTGGACTCGTATTAGGTATGATAAAAACGAAAAACCAACGGGTTATCATTACTTTGAAAGACTCATGAAAACAGTTGGTCATCTCATCACACTGTTTAAAACAGCAACACCATTGAAACATCATTGTGTTTGAAACTCAATGAAACGGAAACGAACGACGCTAAAAAGAGACAAACACATACATCTATAGGATTTAGCCTGCGAGAGAATGAAATAGAATGAAACCTTACCTACGTACCCTACGAAGCGTCGCGCTTTGTCAAGCTATATTTTATGAAGATAAAACAACGATTTAATAAATCCGCCGGAAGACAAAGCATAATCGTCGTGAAAAGCAACGAAAGTTTTACATGTGATGGTGTTCTCGGGTAATTTTTTTAACATTTTGGAATTATTTTAGAATATTCATTTCACTATTTCTCTAACCGAGATGTTATTTACAACGATCCCAGTGCGCGCATTGGCCGCTTTGATTATGAGCTCACTTTTCAAGGTTGCTATTGGTTGATAATGTGTTGTGAATTTGTGATACCTCTTTTTACACATTAAAACTAATTTTTGAAATGTCAACTTCTTTAGCACCGTTGTGATTTGAAACTCGATGAAACGAAAAATAGCGACACTATAAAGGGACCGATATATTCATCAATAACTATAGGATGTACCCTGTGAGAGGATGAGATAGTATAATCGGTCTCCTCTTTGGGCGGTGCTTCGTAGCCTTCCAATTTGTGTCTACTTTGGTTTCCTGAAGGTTTCACTTGTTGAATTGAAGGTTGAATTGCACACTCTGAATTTTTTAAAAGAAAGACCAACATTTCTGGTTTACTGATAACCTGACAGTGTTTGAAAAATTCCTACTACCACCAAAGTAAGCTGAAAATGTTGCTTGTGTCGTGAAAGAGGAAATAGCCAGACGAGGAACCAAACACGCGACGCCCGGGTGGTTCCCAAACGCGATGCCTACTCATCCACCTGATGATTAACTGCGGAACTCCTCTGTAGGGTTAAAACTCAAGGGCATTGGTTCGGAGCTTGACTAAACCCTGCTTTTGTTTATTTCATCAAATTTTGACAATGAGAATGGCTGGATATAACCCCAGTGGTGTGGGGTTCATTATAACTGCTTTCCGTGTGCTGAACTCGTATTAGGTATCATCAAAACGAAAAACTAATGTGCTGTCATTATTTTGAAAGATTAATAAAAAAAAAATGATCGCCACACTGTTTAAAAAAACAATATGCTTGGAAACTAACTATTATTGCCCTCTGTAGGGTAAAAACTGAAACGCATTGGTTCGGATCTTGACCAAACCCTGCTGTCATTTATGTTAATTATTTGATACATGATCAAGCAATTCTCTCTCACTCGGTAATGAGGAGTGCTATTACGAGCTCTATTTGCAAACTTTTATATACTTAGGTATTTTGATATACAAAATAATAGCTACACTTCTCTACAGGTATTTTGATATCAGAATATATTTTGTTTCGCTTACGATACAGTACAAAAATCAAAAAGAAAGATTAAGTTGAACAAACAACAAGAGGAAAGAAAAAATAACAAACAAGGCCAACAAAATGCTTGAATTTTTTCTTCGTAATGCGAGATCATTTACTAATGGAATTGCAATACGGAGAACACACGAAGCACTTGTCCGCAGCATCCTGGAATATAGCTCCATTATTTGGGCCCCATCTGAACAAAACCATATTCTAGAAATAGAAAAAGTACAAATTGAGTACAAAAACAGATTAAAGAAATGTCATCATATCAAAAATCAGGTGTTTCTCTAACGGTTCTTGAATAATGTTATGTTTTTATTGTTTATGATTTGATTTAGGTATATGTACCACCTCTCTCCATGGCTACCAATGTTTTGATAGATTTTTTGTTTTGTAATTTTTCATTTTGTATTAAAAAAAATGTTTTGAGTATACATATATATATTTTTTGTTTTATATAATTTCAGATTCATATTCCTTGTTATAAAATTAATTTACTTATTCTTATTATGCTGTCTCAGTAGAAGTAAAGTCACAAGGAGGAAATCCGTAATTGGTTTTATTTTGGCTATTTAATACTATGTACAAACTGAAATAAATATAAACTATCGATTTCCCGAAAATTAATAAATAAATAAATAAATAATACGAATGTCATAAACAACGTCGTCATTATTATAATTATATCAAAACTAAAAATGTAAGCACCTTTAGAAAATCCTTTCTTCGAAAAATGTAAAATAAAGCTTTAATGTTCAGTCCATATAATATAAAATGTTTCTCATTGCAGACAAAAAAAAACTGCACGCCACTTTTATGACCTTTTCGAAAACTTGTAGAAATAATTTACCATTCGCAAAACCTGATTTTATGCCTGTACGAATAATAAATATGGTCAAATTCTGAGTGGTTTTGAATTTAAAAAGACTAATCTCTAAAATTCAAAGGATTGATTTATTTGAGCATGCCATTCTTAAAATACAACTAGTTAGTAAATAATTTAAACGAATATAAATATTGCTGAGATCATTTTCAATTCCAATAAACTACATCTTGCTCTATTGATAAATCTAATGCCATTGATCCATTCAAATGTTGCAAAAACACGGAAAACGCGTGCCTAACATCCGCACTCTGTTGACATTTGCCTCATGAAAATAAATAGATTATCTGATAGATTTGGTGTACGCTCAAAGACAATAATATAATGACTCACCGCTTTTTGTATTCCAGATCTCCTTTAGTGAAGTTCTCAAAATAGCACAAGTTATCTTTTGTTTGCAGTGATATATCATTTTGGACACTGATCACCAGAGGCGTGATTTATAGCGATTTGAAAGAAAACTGACGTTGCGATATTTTTAGGTTAGATTTTTAGATATCCTGGCTCCAGTTCGGCTAGTGAAATTGATAATCTCTTCAAGGAAGATTTTCGATGTTTCAAAATATAGATCAACTAGCATTTAAAACCCGCTCCTGAAAACGGCGACTTTTGGATCGTATTCGCCCAGTTTGAATGTTGGTGACCATTTTATAAATCCGATAGGAACTGGTTCCAAAAATGCAGGTTCCTCGGATTCACTGAGATCCAGCGACAGCTAGTCAGTCATCGGAACAAAGTAACCGCGACTGACAATGTTGTCATATATAATTATAGACGCGTGGTATTATTATTCACAATTGCCGGTTACAATCATAATCATAGTATCGTGAATCTCTCCATATCCGGAGAGATTCACGAATTTACAAATCCAATAGTACTTATGCCTGTCAAGCGATGCTCTTCACTCTAGCTGTTAACGTAAGTGGCTCCATCTTTTGGCATTGCTTTTTTTATTTTGATTCTTAAATATCAACCGTACAATCGTTAGACTATTTATACTGTTCGATGACGATTCACCTGAAGTGAGGGAAATTTAAATTTAAGTGAACACTGCATAAGAGCTCCAATTGCTCTCTACTAAACAGAGCCAGTGGGCCATATCAATTTTAATAATGTTATGATCAAGGTAATAATCAAATTATTGTTTTGCCAAATTGAGAGGAATTATTACTTTTTGGGAGACAGATGTGGGTACCGCCGCCCCGGGAACCATTTATCAGATAACACCTCTGCCATGGGTCACCCCAAACGGTTCGCTAAGTTTAGTAACTTAGCAGGGGTGCCCGGGTTCATAGGGTGAGGTTTGTCCGGGTCTTGGCGGCAGATGCCTGCAGACGCATTCACATTCACGCCCGTCACTCCTGGACACACTGACCTCAGATTCATACCCACTCTTAATACCTTTTTCCTTTTTAGAACTTCCTCTCTTTCTTTTCCTAAAAATACCCTCCACACAGCGTTCCCAAAGATGACATAGGCCGTGAGGGGAATTATTTTCCTATTTTTCCTAAAGATTTATGATAATTTATTTTACCCTTCCCAACTTTTATTTGAAAATGAAATAATAATAATAACAATAATAAGTTATTTATTTCAGCCGAACAGAGCGGTGGGTGCAATACTCTGTCTGCCATAAAAAAAGTATACATTAGATTAAATGGATTTACATACTATATTGAAAAGAAAAAATAAAATAATATAAAAAAGATTTAAAAATAAATATATATACACATATTTAGTACTTGTATATCTACTATGTATTTTTTTTTTTTTTTTACATTAACTCCACACAGGAGGCCCTGAGGAAAATAATTTCCCTCAGGGCCTATGTAATCTGGGATGCTGTGGCTAGACGGTTAATATATGCAAAATCCGTTTTCCCGTGTCATCTAGATACAGATTGCCTATCTGCTGTGGTAGGGGTGACAAGGCAAAACGGGTAGGAAAAACCGTACATGTGAATTTACAATATTAAAATTTACACGACGTTATCGGGTTGAGAGGGTTTTTTTTATCAAGCAAAACCTTCTGGTCAGGTGTTTGTCTATGGGACTTATTTTCTTTTATTAAAGGATTGATAGAAGAGACGAAAGGTTTAGAAATGAGATCCCTGAGACATTTGTATGGTAAAACCTTGTACGATCGTGTGTTCTATCGAAGCCAGTGTCAAGCTAGTCTTTCAGACGCTGGGCATAATGTAAATCTAAATATAAATGGCATCTGTAAACTAGGAATACCTACGTACGCAACTACCGCTGACCCTATAAAAATCAAAAGTAGCCACTTCTGGTGTAGCAGCCGCCAAATACTTTACTCCGTTCAAAAAGGGCGGTCCGTTTGATAGATTCCCCTTAATTTACAAACGGATTGCAATCTTTAGACTTCAGAAGTTAGTTAGGATTGCTAACCTAGTTCTATCTGTATTTTAATGGAAGATGCTCCGAGGAACTAGCGTTATTGATTCCTTCATGCCGGTATTATATATTAGCCCAACATTTAACTCTCGACGTGCCAAGATGCCAATCATAACGTCCGTAACGTTCGCAAAATTGAGGGAGTCCAGCGTGGAAATAATTCCAAAACTCCACGAAGGAGAAGAACAACATTAGAGGTCACAAGAAAATATTCGTCTGAAAGGAAGCACCACGCAACGTTTGAGAATCTGTGGAATCAACTCAATTTGGGAGGCGGATATGGGTACCACCGCGCGCCGCCCCGAAAACCAATTATTGGAAAACCAACACCCTTGCCATAGGTTACCATAAGTGGTTCGCCACGTTCTGTGACTCTGCAGGGGTGCCCAGGTTCATGTGGTTGAGGTTTGTCTAGGTCTTGGCGGTGGATGCATCTGCCCACCTACTGCGTGGCAGGCCGGATCGGGAAAGACTTGTTGAGTGAGATCTTTTGACCTCTTCAGCCTGATTCTCGATTCATCAACTTGCACCGTTGTGGGAGTGGTGGATTCATGGGTCGGTCACTTCTAAACATATTCACCTCCAGATTCCTACCCACCCCTTATGGGTTTTTCCTTCCCAGAACTTCATCTTCTTTTTTCCCTAAACATACTCTCCAAACAGCATCCCCAAATATTTTGTTAAAGATATACCACGCGGTGTTTATTTCACACGCGGTAGAAGTGAAACTAGAAAGTCGCTAGATGTCGCTTTCTTTTCTTTTGCTTTTTTTTATTTTAAAGTGGTTTGAACATTGGATTTGATTTCACAAAAATAATTTTTTTTTGGGTTTCGTAGGATTAACCTCCGTTCGCTTGATGTGTGTCTCGCTGGCCGCTGAGACTTGTCAGGCGCCTTGCCTACTGCCCTGACGAAGGCCCGCGCTGAAACGCGATTACCACATTATATTAGAATCGAGTATTTGTGTACAACTGAGTTGTGACGCGTTTCCGTTTCATCAGAATTTCAAATCACTAAAGGCGCAAAAGAAGTTTCACTTCAAAAAGGTTTCCAATACTCGTGTTCCGAAATTTCACGACATTTGCGCTCTGAAACATGTCCTGTAATAACCAATAGCCATTGCTTTCTAGATAGTTTTTCCAAAGCACATTCGCTGGAAAACATTTACGTAATCCAAATTCGTAAAAGGGTTTCCAGGTTTATTAAGGCTTGTTTCCGGGCAGAACGGCGATAAGCACGAGTGGGCACCATTAGTATTCCGGGTACAGTATGGTATGAATTGAAAATATCACATTAGGCACCATTGAAAACGTATTGTAATTAATCAAACGCAAATAACAACGTATCTCATACGTTATAAATTAATTCGTGTACGAAACTCACATATCGTAAACAATATTAATTATGCTCTGGAGTATGGAAAACAGCTGTGAGATAATAATTCCTAGAATCTACATAATATGAATCTACATAAAATTTATCATTTGAATGCATTATGGGTTTAGCCGAAAGATATAAATATTGTGCTTGCAGTGCAAATACAATGGGGATATAAAATCGTTTTGCCTACATTTGCAATTCAAAAAAATATGGTATGCCTTTCTACTCTTACGAATAGTCATGAACATTGTTTTTTATAAAGATTTATATTTTTTTTTACTGAAATTTTTGTAGTTACTATTATAATGCTTGTACATAAATCCGTATTCCTAGATACGACTGAATCTTTTCTGTACAAAATTTATTAACTTAGTAAAAAAAAATTCCTGCCCACATTAAACCTGCATTCTATATGATAACAATTTAGGTAAATTACTAAAAAACACTAAAGATAGAGATCATAAATTTAGCCACTCAGGCATTTACCAACTATGTTGTAATGATTGTCCATCGTTCCACATAAGCAAGAAAACTAGACATTAGAATCAGAGAACATTTAAGATGCTTAAATATTAATAATTTTTCAGAGTTTGCGAATCATCTCATTTCCACAGATCACACTTTTAATAAGGACACAAGGTTAAAATTCTTCACTCTAATAATAAAAGCAAAAAATTAGATAACTTAGAAGCACTTGAAATTAGGAAATCCCTAAATAATATTTCTAGTATTTTGAATAACCAAATTAATTTATCTTTTAGTCCCATTCTAAATATTTTTTCAATTAACCGCTCTGTTCTTTCCGGAAATCCCGCAATTACCCTTACCCCTTTGCTTACCTCCCACTCAAACACCTAAAATTTGTATATCTGTCAATATTCTGTATCATAGGTTAGTTATAATATTCTCCTGACGAAGGAAGGGTGCTTCCCACGGACATATGAATATATCTGGACCTGCCCTAAGTGAAAAAAACGTATTATTTCCCCCTCCCCATGGAGCCGGCTAGAGCTCCGCCTTGGAGCCAGCTCGCTCCATGGGGAGGGGAGAGAACCTCGCTTGAATCTAAAATATGTGACGTCATCATTCTTGTCGTGACCAGCGCGGAACTAACATTCATATATTTTACGAAATAACACGCCAAAAACGGTAGCTTGTGCTTTACATTTATACCCACATATTATTGGACATAGCGAATGTGGGCGGTTCTCCAGTGTGCTCGTCGCTGGTTACAGGGGTAAGTAAATTATGAAACATTTGTAAAAGTGTCTTAACTAAACACGGCAACAAAATATTGCTATGTGATTGGGTGCGAATCTTTTCGGGGCGAGCATTTGGCCTTTGAAAATATGTTATCAACGTGGCAAGCAATTGGCGCTCCCATGTTAAAAGGTCTATTCATTCAAAGCAGATTTTGCTTTTAAGAACTAAATGGTGATATTATAATGCGAGATGCCTATATACCGTCAGATTGATTTTTTAACGAATCACAGTCTCTTCTTCCTCTCTTCACCCCCCATAGTTTGGTTTTAAACTCATCTGCATCTTCTGGTCTATTAATTTGGATGTCTATGGTGCTTCCGAAACCGTTAAAGTGTTAAATAAAATAAAAGCGGTCTGTTAAATTATCTAACAAATTAATGTGTTTTTTATTGTAAAATAATTTTTGTTGGTTTTCTAATATGAAATTTATTTAGTGTACGCATAAACTCACTCTAATTTTTTCCACATGGCAGTTGCTTACAATCAATCCAAATTTTATAGTGAACATTGCACGTTGCATTTTTTTGTATTTTTTTTAATAAATAATTATTTAGGAAATGCATAAATTTTCTTCTAATAGGTAAAAGCATGATGCAGGGAGAGGAGAGGGTGGAATTAAGGTGAGTGGTGTTAAGCTAGTGGAAATAGGAAGAGGCACTTTAATATTTCCCAGGGGGTGTTTAAGAGGCCTCCTCGTATGTCAGAGGGTAACTAGTTCAAAGTCGCGATACTTGTACTGAGAATGAAAATATTAATCTTTTACCTTGGTGTTTGAATTTTTTTGGACCACTTGTTATATGTCTGCGATTCATTGATAATAAAAGAAAGACTTTATTGACACTGTTTATACGTTCAAGTTCACGAAGTTAGGTTACGTTACAAGTTTATAAGGTTATGGCAGTTACATTGTGACGCGACAGAACTACCAACTGTCAACAGGCACATAACAACTAAGTAAGAATTTATATTCTGTAAAAGAAATATTTACCTTCAAATTGAGCAGACGAGTTATATTATTCAAGGTTTATTGGAAGAGAGGAAGAAAATCAATCGTACAAAAAGTCAATAATTTATTCTTTAACATTCATTTCTGCAACAAAGCTTTTATGCACAAAGTTCACCGTGCAAACTTTTGCATTAGTCTTTCTATCTCTTTGAAATATACCAAAGAAATTGAAATACGACTGTCAAAATTCATTGTGCAATAATATTTCCTTGGTTGGGAAAGTAGTCAATATATATTGTGTTATGAATCGTAAAATGCATCGTTATTTGAACGTAAAGCCGTCCCAGGTGTTCCCCAAAGAACAAGGTTTCATTTTGGAGGAGAGAATTGTTGCTTGAATAAGAGTAACATAGGTTAGGTTGTTCATCATCACATTATTTTATGAACATCAAATCGACGATTAGACTTTTTGATTTTTTATTCATTTGAATGGTCCCCGTTTATCTCCAATTTTCGATCCGTTTTATAGGCAAGTACATGATTGTTATACTTATATAAAGCTTGAGAGACTCCAACCTAGTTTTCAGATTAATTACTTCGAGTATTTTATCGTGTTTTAGCAAATTGATATATCGCGATTTAATTATATAGGTACATTAAGCTTTTGACAAGGTTAGTCGCGATAAGTTGTTGAAAAAACTGACCAAACGACAAGTACCACCGAAAATTGTCAATAAATTTAGTACTCGTACAACCAAGAGGAAAAACTTTGGAGTAAATGTTGGAAATATGGACATCTGGTAGGTACGGATATTCCGACCGACACTCGAGACAGATACACGGTTGGTTTCAAAACCACTCTGTCATTAAGAAACGCTGTCAGAAGTCACAGTAAGGTAACTAATTGAAAATTGCCAGTATTTAAAATCAAATTACGAGTAGTTCAGATGGAATGATAGCGTATCAGAAGAAGCTAAATTAAAGGGCAGCGTTTGACAAGGAGACTCAATTTCCCCAGTTCTCTTTTGGCGGACAGAGAATTGCACTCACCGCTCTGTTCAGTTGAATTAAACAAGCATTATAATCATTATTATTGCAATGAAGGCTTCCTACCAGATTCTAATAAAAACTGTGCTATTAATAATTGCGGTTACTAAAGGTCGAGTACTGCGCCGCGACTTTATTCACACTGTTTAAAAAATAACTTCATATTTGGCACTGCGTTTTGCCATTTTGTCTCGACTTTCAAGAAATCGACAAACATTTGGTCAAAAAATCATTTATTTTAATTCCCGTTTTAAGTCGGGAGTCTGTCCAGGTGAGTTTTTTTTTTTCAGAGCATTTTTTAAAGATAAAATTTATTTTCACAAAACTTACTTGTAAAGGTACATTTGAACAGAAAAAAACACTTATTAAAAGTTTGTTATGAATATCTATGTATATATAGATATAGCGGCCGCTAGCGGAGGGTCCGACCAAATCGACTGAAATCCTGGAATCCTTGGAAATCATTTGAAATTTCAAAAAAATTTTATAGTATGAACGATGTATGCGCACGAACCACATTTGCAAAAAAAAAAGTTGTTGATTGCAAAAATAGCGGAAAAAAATGAAAATTGACGAAAAAAACGGTATTAATTTTGCAATAATTTTTTCCCATAGTAATAATTTTTCATAAATCGATGTTCATCCGAATATAAATTTAATTTTCTTTAATGATATGATTCGGATGGAAATTCTATGAGCTACGGCTTCCAACCAACTTGAAAAACGTGGTTTTGATAAAAACGTTTTCTTGTAACCAGGCCGTTCCGTTTTCCGGACTACCTGCTTGGCGCACACCGCTCCTAACCATATTTAAAGATCAAATTTGATGCTATAAATTTGGGAACATATTCCCCACATGTGAAGGAAGATTTTTAGGCAAACTATTTTTTTTGTGATTCGGTTGAAGATTTCCCCTTTAAGGTGTCCGTTTCCTATTATACTTCTGATATCTGGTAAATAACCAGAAAAAATACTAAGAGTCAGTAGTTTCAATTCACATACAAAAAAGTCATCAAATCGTCTAAAGCAATTTTCTAGAAATTGGGCTGTTTCATCGTCCGTCAAGAGAAAACTCATCAAAATTTCACGAAAAACTGATCAACGGAAATCTGCCGATTAGCGCGAATATTCCAATTATTCCAGGGTAACGCATCCACAAGCGGAAAAATTACGATCTGACAGCTCTTTCCGTACTACCGAGTGCCGATTAATTGTGAATACTTATGACTGGACTATTTTTGCATACATTGCAAAGAAAAGCCAACGATTACCATTTCAGAGGCTAATTCGAGAGGCCAACCCTCCAATAACATCCACCTTAAAATACATTCCTGTCAATCAACCATTGATATATCAACACAAACCCCATGCGACTATCCCCCAATTGCACAAACGGAAAATATTAAATATCTTGGTATATACTTTGACCGTTATATAAAATGGGATAAACATATATATTCGGTAATAGGAAAACTAAACAAGTTGATTTACTTTTTTAAGAACTTGAGAAATATTTTAAACATATGTGATATAAAAAATATATACCTCGCACTTGCACAATCCATAATGGAATACGGCATTATTGCCTGGGGTTGTGCTAGTAAAAATACATTTATACACTGTTTAAAGCTCAGAATACCCTAATAAAAGTAATACTTAAGTTACCAATACTAACACCCACTTCAATCATATTCGAAAAATTCCCAGTGCTAAAAATTAAAAATTATATTCAAAACAAATACTTACTTTCCTTTACAAGAACTTATCCACATTTAACACATCATAAATTTCTTGCAATACTAGAACAAGACATGCTCACCAACTACAAATACCAAAAAAAAACACATCCTTTGGACAAAAACACTACAGATACCAGGCTATAAAACTATACAATTCTCTTCCTACACAATATAAAACAACTAATATTATTGAATACAAAAAAAACTGGCTACAATCTTTTTAACTTTTAATTTATTATTTTTGTCGAATTGAAGTCGATTTTATATTTTGATTTTTATTGTTTCTCTTTTTTTATATTAACTATTAACACTCTTTTGTTTTAGTATTCACAATTTATAATTTATAATTTACAACTGAAAAATGTCCTCTACAACACAGGTGAACTCCTAGTGTGGAGGACAATATATTATACCTTTGTAATGTAAATGTACTAAGAATAAATAAGAATAAATAAATAAATGGATTTAGGGGAACGAAAATTTTCAACGTGCAATATTGTCAAAAATGATTGAAAATGACGTAAAAACTGATAAAAACGTTGAAAAAATGTTTTTCAACCGATGATATTACAAGCTCTAGCCAACTGCATTTGTAACATGTAAGTGGTAAGCTGGAAGAAATGGGGTCTACCCACAAACTACACCTTTTGTATTTTTATTTGTACAATAAATATTTTTTTAGTTTGATTTTGATTAATTTATAAGTCTACAAAAACTTATAATAAACTCAAATTACTCTACTGTAATGTTCTTTTATCTGTGGCTCACTAGCCCACAATGTCAATGATTACAACGTAGGTTTTTTAGTTTAGTTTATTGTGAATTACAATGATCGGGAGTAATATTGTATTTATGTTATTTGGTAGCGACTGTTTACTAAGGCTCTCTAAGTAGATCTGACCATTGCCGGCCAGGCCAGCTGTTCCATTGTACTGTGCTCACTCGTGAAACTCCGGAAACCCGAACCTTCCCGAGCGAGCGCGGTGTGTGAGTATACCTACATATAACATACACTACACTCTACTGATTATTTATATTGAGAACATAAAGTTTTTATGTACATTGAGAAAACTAAAGATTCTGATTTCTGTCAACCCCCCATTTCTTAAAGATGGTTCCATGTATTATTTTTCTTTTGGTTTATTTACAAGTAAACTTATAATTTTACATTTCTTTCTTTTTTCTATATTGAAAAAAAAAAACATGTACGTAAATGACACTTGTGCATAATTATAAATAACTAAATTAGTAAATAATTAAATTATGCATACATTATAAATAATAAAATATGTTTGTGCCTGAACTTTAGTAAATAAGATAAAGTTTTTTGGCGATGATTTGTTGATTTGTGTCCCAAATTTCTAAATTAAATTTACGCCTATCAAAATGTTTGTCATTTGACTGTCCTAGAACGGGAGACCTTCCTAGTTGGACAGTCAAAGCTTCTTTGTACTGATGTATTCTCTATAACAAATAAACGTTTTATTATTATTATTATTATGACAGTTCATCCTGCGACAATTCATCCGACGACAGTTCATCCTGCGACAGTTCATCCGGCCGACAGTTCATCCTGCCGACAGTTCATTCTGCCGACAGTTCATCCCGCCGACAATTCATCCGGCGACAATTCATCCTGCCTGATCATTTAGAAGATTTTTATTAAGTAAGTATGCAAAGAGGAGCGAGCGCGGTGTGTGAGTATACCTACATATAACATACACTACACTCTACTGATTATTTATATTGAGAACATAAAGTTTTTATGTACATTGAGAAAACTAAAGATTTTGATTTCTGTCAACCCCCCATTTCTTAAAAATGGTTCCATGACAGTTCATCCTGCGACAATTCATCCGACGTCAGTTCATCCTGCGACAGTTCATCCGGCCAACAGTTCATCCTGCCGACAGTTCATCCTGCCGACAGTTCATCCCGCCGACAATTCATCCGGCGACAATTCATCCTGACAATTCAACCTAACCTAACCTAACCTAACCTATAAGTATAAGTATAAGTATGTCGTATTTTGTTATTCACGCATGCTTCTTCGGAGAGTCGAAATTATTGTTAGTAAAAATATTTTTACAGCGGATTTCCACTCAAGATGCCTTCAGATATAAGTATATCGATTTTGGTTGTACGGCCGTATATCCTCTTTGCATACTTACTTAATAAAAATCTTCTAAATGATCAGGCAGGATGAATTGTCGCCGGGTGAATTGTCGGCGGGATGAACTGTCGGCAGGATGAACTGTCGGCAGGATGAACCGTCGGCCGGATGAACTGTCGCAGGATGAACTGTCGCCGGATGAATTGTCGCAGGACGAATTGTCGGGTCACCCTTAAAGACGTAAGCTGAATTTTCATTTCCCCAATGTGACAGGCTGCAAAATCAAAACTTATTCAAAAATGCCTTCGCTTTTTATATGTAAATATAAAATACGGTAGCAGAAAAGTTATAGCTTCAACATATTTAACGATAAATCATTAAAACTTTGTGTATACTTACCTTTTAATACACTCATTATTATTTTTTTTTTTACTTCTAGCTATTAAAAGTTAGCATAACTTTTGATGATTAACAAACGATTAAATAAATCCTAGTGGACGTAATCAAATTTGTGTACCTATCCGCCATTGAACCAATCACGATTTTGTTTGAATCAACTTCAAGTCGTTCATAATTTTCTTTGTAGTTGCCTTATTTTATAATGTTTTGTTTTTAAATGCAAATATGTACGCGTTTGCTCACACAGGGCGTTCTAAACGATGATCCCGCAGTTAATCCCCGACAGTTGGCCACCCGGATTATCTTAATATATAAGAATGGATGTTTCTTCGTTTGTCCCTTGTGCGTTCTTACACCATTCATTCGATTCCGATGAAACTTTGGTGATTTAATGTGCGCACGCCCGCGAATGTTTTTTTATGTAGATATAATGGTGAGCTCTGGCGTTGTAAAATTATTTCCTATACCATTCATCAATTTGGGAAGCGGGAATGGGTACCGCCGCCCCGGGAACCTTTATTTGATAACCAACACCTCTGCCATATGTCACCCCAAGTGGATCGCTATGTTTGGTGATTTAGCAGGGATGCCCGGGTTCATGGGGTGAGGTTTGTCTAGGTCTTGGAGGCGGATGACCAGGACACACTGAACCCCAGATTCCTACCCACCCCTTAAACCCTTTTCCTTCCCAGAACTCGCCTCTCCTTCCTTTCCTTTAAAAAAAAACCCTCCACACAGCATCCCTAAAGATGACATAGGCCCTTAGGGAAATTAGTTTCCTCAGTGCCTCCTGTGTGGAGCACATGTAAAAAAAAATCCCATTGCGATGAAGCTTTGGTGATTTTTTGTGCGCGTATCCGCGAAGGTCCGCCCTGGCGTTATGAAATTTGTATTAAAAATTACAATATGCGCTCGAGTTGTTTTAAAAAAATTAGTATATTTCATGTAATTTAGCGGCAGGGAGGGAAGGCGGGAAGGGAAGTGAAATGAACAAGAGGAGGACTTCAATAAACAAAATTAAAACATAAAAACTTTCTTTCTTTGAATGGACTTGCAACGCATGCCGGGTACTCGCTAGTAATTACTATAAAAATATAATGTTTGTGCATTATTTACCAATTTCAAACCTAAAATCGTCTTCAAAAATACCTTTAATAATAAATAGACTTAAATACCAAACGATTTTATTGACTGCATTGAATTTTTTGCACTCATTCGCTGGTGCAAACAATATTATAGAAAAATAGTTTTATTTTTGATGCATTTGAATGAAAATGCGTTTTATACTTTTGTTATTTTGCGGTACATCCTCTCTGCATACCCTTCGAGCACATTTAGTATAGACATCAGAATGAATTGACCGGAAGATACAGATGAGGAGTAAAACCAAACTATGGGGGGCGAAGAGAGGAAAGATACTGTGATTCGTTAAACAATCAATCTGACGGTATATAGGCATCTCGCATTATAATATCACCATTTAGTTCTTAAAAGCAAAATCTGCTTTGAATGAATAGACCTTTTTACATGGGAGCGCGAATTGCTTGCCACGTTAATAACATATTTGCTAAGGCCAAATGCTTGCCCCAAAAACATTCGCCCCAATTCACATAGCAATATTTTTTTGCCGTGTTTAGTTAAGACACTCTTACAAATGTTTCATAATTTACTTACCCCTGTAACCAGCGACGAGGACACTGGAGAACCGCCCACATTCGCTATGTCCATATAATATGTGCCTATAATGATAGCACAAGCTGCCGTTTTTGGCGTGTTATTTCGTAAAACGTATGGACGTTAGTTCCGCGCTGGTCACTACAAGAATGATGACATCACATATTTTAGATTCAAGCGTGGCTCTCTCCCCTCCCCATGGAGCGAGCTGGCACCAAGGCGGAGCTATAGCCGGTTCCATGGGGAAGGGGAAATAATACGTTTTTATCACTTAGGGCAGGTCCAGATATATTCACATGTCCGTGACATTTAGTTATATTCTAAGTAAGAACACCGTATTTTCCCAAACCTACTACATATTGTGTATAAGTATGTTGGTAGACCAACTGTCGAGGGATCAACTGTCACCGAATCGTTCTAAACATATTTGTTTAAGATAAACAAAATTCTATAAAAAAGTAATAGATAACAAATAATTTGAACAAATAAAAAACTTATTTTTAATTTTTAACTTTATAAGTAAAATCTCAAATTATAATATTTAATTAAATGAAGACAATATTAGAGAACCTCAATCAAAAATCTGGAGACAGAAAAATCACAAAAAGATATTGGCTCCACCGAGACTCGAACCCAGGACTCTTTGCTTACATGTATAATTTGGGAGGCGGGAATGGGTTCCGCCGCCCCGGGAACCTTTATTAAATAACCAACACCTCTACCATAGGTCACCCCGAGTGGTTCGCTACGTTTGGTGATTTAGCAGGGGTGCCCGGATTCATGGGGTGAGGTTTGTCTAGGTCTTGGAGGCGGATGACCAGGAAATACTGAACCCCAAATTCCTACCAACCCCTTAAACCCTTTTCCTTCCCAGAATTCGCCTCTCCCTCTTTTCCTTAAAAAACCCTCCACACAGCATCCCCAAAGATGACATTGGCCCTGAGGGAAATTATTTTCCTCATAGCCTCCTGTGTGGCGCTCATGTAAAAAAAAAGAAAAGGGTCCGGGGTTCGAACCCCAGCGGAGCCAATATCTTTTTTTCTGATTTTTCTGTCTCCAGATTTTCGATTGAGTTTCGCTAATATTGTCTTCATTTAATTAAATAAAAATTTACTAGCCGTTAACAACCCGCTCTGCAGGTCTTTGCTGCTAGACGGATTCTGGTTCGGCTTCGCCCAATTTGAGTGTTGGTGACCATTTTGTAAATTCGAAAGGAGCTGGTTCCAAAAATAACCAGTTCCTCGAATCCAGTGACAGCTAGTCACCGGTACAAAGTAACCGCGACAGGTAATGACGTCATATATTATATGTAGATGCGTGGTAGAATTCACAACGTAGTATTATTATTCACAACTGTCGATTAGAATAATAATCATCCCATCCCGAGAGATAGACGAAAGTACGAATCCAATAGTACTTTTCAGCCGACGCGACGCTCCTCTCGCTGGCTGTTAACGTAAGAGGCATTATTTTTTACTCATTGTTTTAAGATGAAGCCATAATAAATAATGCAAAATCATATAAAATCATAAGTTTTTGTTTTGAAAATTTTATGGCTTAGAATTATTATAGATGCTTCAATTAAATACTGTGTGAAGAACATACCTTGGTCCTTAAAAATATCGATCATTTGTTTATCGTCTAAGTAAGTCGTAAGTCTTTTAATAAGCCTATAAAAAAATAAAGTATAAGGTCTATAAAAAAAACTTTCAAGTCCAAACTCTCCTATTTATAAATCCTTTTCGGGTTTTGTTTTATTGTATAATGTGGCAAATTTAGTTTCTTGTATAATAATTGCAAAAAAAATTGATATTTACGCCCGAACTTCACAAAATAAAATAAAACATGCATTTTCTCGTTGTTATTTTTGACATCATTCAATACGGCCCGCACTCTACGAATTTGGATTCTTGAAGTGACCCTTATGGCATGGACACTTATTTCGTATCAGTCACGCCCCAACCGGCGCGGGAGACAGTCGTGTGACTCCGCGCCGCTTAGTTTCGTGAAATCAATTTTAAATTTCCGTTTTCTTACAATAAACAATGCGTAAAACATGAATTAATATTTTTCACAAGCCTTTACGAAATCAACCTGTAAAAAAAAATTATCAAATACCATTTCCAACCTTTCCAAAAGCTTTTTCACAAGTATTTTTGAACTCCTCCCATAAAGGGCGTGAATTCCGATTTCGATTTTTTCCTGAACTATTGGATCGCCTTAATTCGGTTATATTACAGAAGTAGATTTGTAACAAACTCAGAGTTATATTCGTAGCTCGATTCTTAAATTTCAACCGCACATACGTTGGCGTATTAATAACGTCAGATTCTCTAACAACGTGCAAAACATGTTCTATGAACTTACCAATAATCCATTTACGTGCCAACGTAATGAGTTGAAAAGCTTACCTGGAACAAGAGAAAAATTACATTTATTAGAATATGTATTTGTATTGATTACCAAAACGTATTAATTAGCACAATAATCAGTTATCATATCCATAAATTATATAATTCAACCGGTTAAGCTAATGTAGTTAATAATGGCCTTTCCATTATTTATGATCCAAATAATTCATTTGATTCTGTTAATCCATAGTCAATTTATTTGAAATAATTGCATTATTTGGCGAACATCATTATGCATCTCTCATGCATGCTAGTATAAATGAATTAGTGACTTGATTTATAAACGAATAGCTATTTAATTGAAGACAATATTAGCGAAACTCAATCGAAAATCTGAAAACAGAAAAAATCAGAAAAAGATACCTTCGCCTTGCCGGGGCTCAGCTCTACCAACTAAGCTAATGTGATCATACTTTGACTAAGAACGTGCTATGTTAGAGGATTGAAAGCACGGTGTACAGTACAAGTACAATCATACAATTAGCGGATAGAATGGGCAGCTCAGCATCAACATTGGCATGGACTTTTAATCTCAAGGTCAGGGCTTCGTACCATCTCGGGTAGGTAGGTTGAGAAACACAATGAAACTCAGAGACAGTATACAAGAGTTTATTAACAATTCTAAGCTTTAGAACATAATCGGTGAATACATTTTAAGGCCTGTTTACGTTACGGAGATGGCTTGATACGATTCTATTCTGGAAGTTAGGCTCAATTACTAATGTGAGTTATGAAGCTACCTTTTTCGTGGTTGACTGCATCAGCGATGGGGGGCTAGCTTTCGACGTCATCAGACGGAAGCTAGGCAACAGGCGACCTGGGTTCTGCTACCATCAATGGGAAGTTCTCGGGGGCAGCAATGGATGTATGGCCACGTGCATTTAGAATTTAACTGTCAAGCACAACAGTACCCGTATAAAGGGACTCGGTTATTTACATTTTAACTGATTAATCACGGATGGCAATTAAACGACCACGGACTTTTTTTGCCAAGGCTAGGCCTCTGGCCTAGTGGAACGGAACACCTTACATCGTGTCAATGTTATCAACTCGGCAGACTGGAAGGAAAGAGACCTTCGTATGGAGCTGGCGACCTTTATGTAGGCACAATCTTCAGCGATCACCGTGAACTGGCTGGCCGAGGCTCCTCAACCAGGGGACGTTGCGAATGTCAAACGTTTTCGACGCTATATGTGTTGCACATAACAAACTACCAACACTATCTTCATTTTCATAACATATTTTTATTGGCTGCTATATGTATGATATAATCGGCTTTTACAATCAAGTGACACATGAGATTACTCAGTGGTACACGGGAGGGTAATTGTAGTAATAAATTTCAATTTAATTTCACAAATTTCTAAGAATTATTAATTAGGGTATAGAGTGTTATACTTTGTTATATCGTACATAGCTAGGATACTGATTGACTGATATACCGGACCATATTCACTCTACTCTCTGTTAAGCGGGGGGAGGGATTCGATCCTGGGGGGCGGAGAATTCATTAGAATTTTTTTTAAATAAAAATTCTTAAGCACCGTTGTGTTTTAAAACTCGTTGAAACGGAAGCGAGCGACGCTAAAAAGAGACAAACACAGGATTAAGCCTCCGACAGAATGACATAACAATAAAGTATTTATTTATTTCACAATATAATTCCATAAATCTAAGGTCTCACGCAAGTCTCTTTTGGTCTAGTGGTATGACGAACCTTAGTGGCTAGACATTCAGCGGGCCAAGGATCGAATCCTACGAAATTCAAAAAAATTAAATTATATTTGTATAATCAATATCGAATCTTCAAAATGAATAGGCAACCAAAATACAAAAGAAAGCGACATCTAGCGACTTCTAAGAAGAAAACACAAATTCTAATAAGATGACCAAATGTATGGAAAAAGGTGCTGGAACTGGAATTTGATGACAAAAATATGGAAAAAATCATTCTTCATATTGATAAAAAAGGGCTTCATAGTCTCCCTACAATGTTCTACTTTAGTTTTTTATTTTATTTTTTTTTTATAAATATTTTTTTTGGTACATACATAGGTAATTTTACAATACATACAGGCTTTTTTATATTAACATTTAAAAAAGTAGAGAAAAATACAAATAAGCAGATTAACCAAAAAAATCCCACATTGGCATCGCCAGTTCGTGGGTATACCTGTGTGTTTTTAAAACAGTTAAAATTTACTCAAATACATAAGTACATTATATCTTTGAAGAGATTAAAAAATAAAATAAAATTAGTGCTTACTGAATTACAATTCAAACGACATTTTAAGTAACATCAGGTTGATTTGACATTACAGCAAGTAAGTGTTTGCATCAACGGTTATTTATTTATCCAAGACTTTATAACATTTTTGTATTTGCTGTAGGAGGATATGTTTTTACAATCAATTTCTGTCGTCTTATAGAGAGAATTATACATTTTTGGTCTAATAAAATATGCACGTCTTTGTTTCATACTTTTCTTTTTCTTAGTTTTCAGAAGATATCACTTCTACCCAGTGTGCATTGCATGCTCTGATTTTTTTTGGGACCTCTACCTGCCTCTTGTAAAAATGAGATCCCTGAGGCGTATGTGTGTTAACCTGTGACAGGCCAGGAACGCGTATATGCGGGCGGATCAAATTTCAAAAAAGAATATTGATTCAAATAATTTGGATGCGATTTTAAATTTTTTGTATAAAGAAACTGTACTAAGGAAAAAGTCAGAATAGCTTCCTCCATTCTTGTTCTTAAGGTAATTTCCAAAAAGTTTTCCAAAAAACCCTGGCTCTTGACAGGTTAAAACCATGTATGATCTTGTGAGAAATCCGCAAAGAATGCAAGGCTGTTTTAAGCGTAACGAGTAAGATCAAGAAAGGAACGCTCCGATGGTTTGGGCATGTAGAGCGAATGAAAGAGGAAATGAGTGTAAGGAGAATATATGACGCAAATGTGAATGGTAGAAGAAGACGAGGACCCCCAAGAAAGACATGGCACGACCAAGTGAATCAGACACTTGAGTCGGGCCATGTCAAGAGTCAGAATAATAGAAGAGCATGTATGAGACGTTGTGTGAATGTAAACGAGGCAAGGAGTGTGTGCCAAGACCGGGATGTTTGGCGGTCCGTCCTCTCTGCCTACCCCTGCGGAGAAACGGCGTGATGGTTAGTTATTTAGTTTACTTGCCATAACTTATTATTTACATTGCATAAAAGGGATAGTGAAAATAATATTGTTGCATTTTCCATTTTCAGGATTGTAATCTACGTGTACTATCCTTTTTTGTACCGTAATACTGAGACCGATGGGTTAAACCCCCTAAGCCCCCCCCCCCCCTCCTACCGTATACACGCCTTTGCCACTGTCATATTTTTTAATCTTTCTCCATGACATGAATTTGGATACAAGGTATGAACGTTTAGCTATAAAGTATAGGTATAGTATATCCCATGAATTTCGCCTTTTGTATTTAGTTATTTTATTGTTGTACTAGCTGGTCCCGGCATGCGTTGCTATGCCATTTAATAAAGAAATTGTTTCTCCCTGAGTGTCCTTTCCTATTCGTCCCGTTCCCCTTCCGCCTCCCCTTCTTCTCCTGCTTCCTCTTCCCCTCTCGCGTTCCCACTCCGTCGCCTCCACCTTCCCTCTCCCCACTCCAGTCCCCCCCCCCCCCTTCCCCCGTCCCGCGAACCCCCCTCCCGAATTCCCCTCCCCCCCTCCCGCGTTCCCCTTCCACCTTCCCCGCCTTCCCTCTTCCCTTTCCCGCACCTTCATCCCGCCAACCCTCCTCCCGCGTTCCATATATTCAATCCCAGTACAAACAGTTTTTAAACAGCCCGCGTGCCACCTGTTACAATTTTTATTCAAATTTCCATTTTTCATGTATATTAAATTTGGTACCTAACATAGGTACCTATTTAAAATATCTAAAATTCTTGATTCTATTCAAACTATTAGGAGAGTACCTACTTTAAATAAGTTTATCAACTTGCAGAATTTCAAAAATGGAATCCTCATTGAACAGTCATTGTTTTGCAAAATGTCATTCTCTAACACGCGAACTGTCAAACGTGCGATGTTTTCTGTTATTATCTAATTTTCTGCGCAATTTTCTTAATTTTTCTCTCCGTAAAAACCATCCTCGTACTTCAAGGAATATTCTAAAAAAAGAATTGGCGAAATCGGTTCAGCTGATCTCGAGATTTGCGCTTACCAACACATTTAGCGATTCATTTTTATATTAGGTATAGATGGTACATAAACAATAAGACACTTATAATTTTATCATAATTTATGATGTAAACGAAACCATTTTGTAATTAAAGTTTCGTAATTACGTCTGAAACCAGCGTATCATGAAAGATAAGCCTTACATGCATGACCCAACTTTATGACCAACTTATTAAAGTTTATTTAGAAGAAAGATTTTTTGCGAGCTTTTCTTTTCAAGTAAGCCGATAACTTCAGGTAAGATTTGAAGTTACGAATATTTTTCTTGGCCTTAGTTATAAATAATTATATTTTATAATGATATTTTCTTTGTATTTTTGAATGTACCTATTACTTTGTGGTTATCCATTATAGAAAAATGAAATAATTCAACTTTGTATAAACCACTTATATGACCCGCAAATCCGACCGGTTTTGGAACAAACGTTCCTTCGTCAGGGAAAGCTTATACTAATTTGACAGTTTCGAACAATGTTTTATTATGGTAGGTGTGGAGCCGTTGCTAGATAATAATGTAGATTGGGTAGGTAGGTATTAGTGTAGAGTGGGTGGGTAGGGGAACAAATCCATGATTGGGCTATATGACAATATTTTTTGTTTGTTGATAATAGATTCATTATTTTTTAGTAATTTTTTTAATTTCCAAGGCTTCTAAGTTATCTAAACGTAAAAAAAAATAAATCTAAATCATATTTTCTCTGAATGAAATAAAACAATAACATTGTTTTTTAACCACGATTTATTTAATTTTTATATTACCAACCGGTTTCGCTTTAGTCAAGCATCGTCAGGGTATAAAATTAAACTGTTTAATTCAGTTTTATTTTATACCCTGAAGATGCTTTATTTATTCGTATAAAAAAATAACAATTGCGGCATGTTTTACAGTACCCTCAGTATCGACCTGGTGTAAGATCACTATTCGGAAATGAAACTTTGCCCGAAATGGATCTAGCCATTGGTTACCAGATCTTTATAGACAGGTACTTCCCCACCTTCCTCTACCACATCTCCTTTCCATCTCCACTACCTACAGCCTCACAACTTTCCTATATTCCATATTCCATCTGTATTCTATGTGCAATCTCTTTGTTTCTCGCAGACAAATAATTAAATAAGTACGAATACTTTAAAAATAATTAATTCAATTAATACGAGTACATTAATTCACACGCGGTAAAAGTGAAAGACTCAGAAAACTAAAGTAGACAGAAGTGGGGAGATTACGAATTACAGCACTAAGAGGAGACCGATTCTACTATCTCATTCTATCGCAGGCTAAATCTTATAGATGTATGTGTTTGTCTCTTTTTGGTGTCGCAATTTTTCATTTAATCGAGTTTCAAATCACAACGGTGCTAAAAAAAAATTTCACTTAAAAAATGTGTGAACGTTATTAATTTTCACTTCAATAATAGTCCTGTAAGATATGAGCGAAATATCTTCCTAGAATAAGTACACATCATCTTGAAAACAAGTTAAACTCCTCGTAATACAGTATTCCTCTATTATAATCCGTGTAATGACTCTGATTATAATGTAGCTCAGTTCACAAGATAATTTGTTAGTGCTTGCCGAAATGTCGAAGTTCCACGACCAACTGAGATCTTCGTAAGTCGTCTAACAAGATTTGCTCTCAGGAAAATAACAACTTGGTTGGTTCCTCTATTATGGTTGGAAGACTATCTTATTATCAAAGTCAACCCGTTCAAGTTATTACATTGTTGAAGTAGGGAAACCGTTTGGAGTAATCATCTCAAGCGTGGGTATCCTACTAGGTCTATTTTCCTACAAGTGTAGTAAGAAAATAGTCATCGCATAAGGTTATTTGTATTTACTATTCGCGATGTTAGTAAATACTACGTTTTTGTCAAGTAATATTTTGGTAGCACTTTAATCTTGACCTGTCAGTGGTGGAGTGGGCATAGCGCTTGGGTCCCACCCGAGCGTCGCGTGTTCGATTCCTCGGCTGGCTAAGTCCTCCATCACAACACAAGCAACATTTTCGGCTTTCTGTGGTGGTAGTAGGAGATTTTCAAACATTGTTGGGTTATTCGTAACCCGGGAATGTTTACTTTCTTTTGGAAAAAAAAATCAAGCTAGTCTTCATAATTATTAATTATTTTGGATGAAAAGGTAAGTTTCGCAAATACTTTCGTCAATCGTTTAGAAACTTAATTGAATATAACTCAGTAGTTTGGTTTCCGTCTTACAAAATTTACATTAATAACTTTGAGCGAAAACAAAAAAAATCTGCATTTAATAAATTTTAAATTAAATATTCCGCTAGAAGACGTAAAATATATTTTTTTTATTAAATATTCTAAAAATACAAGACAGACGAAAAAAAACGACTTAACCTTTTTATTCAAAAGACTATACGTGAAATCCTATTTAGATACTATTTTGATTAATCTTTACGACGAATCGGCTTACAGTATGAACATCAAAAAATATGCTACGGATAAATCAAAGCTTTTACTAGCGTTTCTATGACGACCTCCGTAGTCCAGTGGCTAAGACTTTTGACTCACATTCCGGAGGTCGCGGGTTCGAACCCGGCATGCACAAATAAATTTTATTTGATTAATTTGTGTTATTTCACAATTAATTCATTTAAAATAATAAATAGTATATTTGCGGCATGTTCCAGAGTGGAAGATACTATCAGTATCGCCCTGGTGTAAGACCACCATTCAGAATTGAAACGTTGCTTGAAAATGGCTTTAGCCGTGTTTAGTGACCAGATCTGAATAGCCAGGTACTTCCCAACCTTCCTCTTCCCCACCTCCTTCCCCTCCCCGCTACGTTCAGCCTCACAACATACCCCAATTGGTTATGCCATAGTCTCACTGGCTCCAGACGGGAGCAGTTGAGATTCTTGTGCGGTAGTCACTGTAAAAAAAATAAAAAAAATTGAAATAACAATAAAATTATTCAAATTAATAAATAGCGTTGTATTAACCACTTAATTATTTACAAAAACCGACATGTTTCGTCAGCAAAGCTGACTTCCTCAGGGTTTTGACAGAACTAATTTTAAAAATAGTCATACATAGGTAATAGAGAAAAATAATAGACATTAACAATAATAAAATTTGAAAGAAAATAATGTATAAGGAACGAGGGGCAATATAGAACAATTAAAAATTTAAAAGGGAAATAGATTTAATAATGGGTCATTTTAAAACAATTTTTGATTATTAACAATATTTAAATTTGCATTAACACTCTTTCTAATCTCTAAAATTTCTAATTTATCCAACTGAAAGCCATTGACATTACAATGTATTAATTCTATTCCACTGTTAAAATTAAAGGTATGACTAGTTTCTATTAAATGGTTGGCAAACTCCGAGAAACTATTATTATTTAAAGCTTTCATATGCTCTTTAATCCTTATTTCAAAGTTTCTCGAAGTTTTACCTATATAAATGAAATATGATATTTTTAAATCAAATTCTAAACGTATCGACTATTTTCTACAAAAAATATAAATTGATGAATAGAGAACTCCAGTCCAATTTTTTTTATTTTTTTTATGAATAAAGGCCTTCAAACTTAAATAACTGCATATATTTTTTTTTTTAGTTAGTTTTAATAGTTAAAATAATTGTCAAAGTTTTAATTTTTCAAGACCCCTGAAAATTACCGTATCTATGGTGGATTGTGTGACGTCATCACCCATCGATAGTTTTATTTACTTTCAACAGGTGTTGTCATTTTGAATGATAATTATTCGGAAGAAGATGATACTATTCGATTAGTTAAAACATTATTTAGGTGGAATTATGTATTCATTATATTATTATATTGTTGAATATTATTATGGGAGAGTGGCATAAAAATTGTTTGAAATTATTGTTTTTTTAGCTTATTGAAATTATTATCAAAAATGAAGAATCACCCAAACAAAAGTGTAGGCAAACGATAACAGCTGATCGATTGCGGCCATTTTGATTCTACTCCACGGCCAAATTTCGGCCTGTGTACCATTATGATATAGTATATTTACAGTACCGGATTATCCCTAAGGCAGAGTAGGCAACTGCCTAGGGGCCCCGCATCGGCTAGGGGCCCCGCATCGGCTAGGGGCCCCGCATCCCGAGAAAAAATGACTTGCTTCAATTAGTGAGCAACGAAGTTTCGGAAAAACTCAGCTTTTAAGATGTTTTAATTTTTTATTAGGAACATTTACAGGATAATAACATTAGGTACATGCATTAAAGAAAACAACAAATAGTATTAATTAGGTTATAACCCAATAAATAAATAATAACCCAATAAAAAAATAATAAAGGCTTTAAGGACACTGCGTTTGCGTTTGTTAATAATGCTCTCACCATTTGAGGAAATTGGTAAAATTGATGGGGATACAGCGTTTTAAATAGTTTGTATGTTGAATTATCCTCTATGCTCACGAAACTAATTTTCAACCTGGTTGACAATATATTAGAAAAACTATATATACGATTTGCACGCACTAAGTCTTTAACAGTCAGAAAATCCAGTCACCATGGCACCACTTCGGGATTTTTTTATAAAGGTCTATTTTTGCTGAAGGATAATTCAATATACAAACTGTTTAAATGGTTTCACATTGAAATAAGTAAAACTAATTACAAAAGTATTTTTACAGTGTCCTGGTGCCAAGGGGGGGGGGGGGGGGGGGGGGTAAGGTTTTAAAGGCGAAATAAAGGCATATTGTCATGATTTTTTTTTGAGATTTGAATAATGTTGGTTTTATTTATTTCATAGACACTTTATAGTATAACATCTGAAGTATCTTTGAAAAAAAAAAAATATTAATAAATAAAACCGATTTAAATTTTTTTATACTCGAAATATACTCAAATCGAGCATGAGGACCGGTCGCTTGAAGCGCTGTATCTTTGTTAGTTTTGCTCCGATTTACTTGAAATTTTGACACAACACTCAATATACTGACAGAAAACAATTAAAAAAAGTTTTAAATCCTTACCCCCCCCTTAAAGCCTTGTTAAGAATTTGATGAAGGGAACAAGGAGGCGTCTGGAGGCCCATTATTCACCGCCCCCCCCCCCCCGTTTGTCCGCCATTAGTAAAGGGGCCCCGAGACGTGCATTGCCTAGGGGCCCCGACATGGTTAATCCGGCCCTGTATATTTATACGATTTTTTTGTACAGTTTAAAGTTTTTCAATATTTTAAATGATAGAGATAAACAAATAGAGATACCTCTATTTTTGATACTGAATTATTTATGCTAAAATATTGTTTCAAAAACTAAATCTCTATAAACAGTAAGAAATAACGAATAACATGAAATGTTGTTAATACTGATGGCGTTTTTCATACATAATCAATGTTTCAATACAATGACTGGTGACGCGTGACGTCAGCACTAACCGTTCAGTAATGCCAACTTTACAGTGTGTTTTGACGAGAGGTTTAAAAATGCACTTTTTAATATTTTTTTTAAGAACTCTACGTTTAATATTATGAAATAAAACTTATATATTCAGAATCAGCGTTCGTTGGTCTGTATGAACATATTTTTTAAAAGCCATAATATTTTTCACTGGAGTTCCTTATTATGAATATATAAAGTTGTGTTTTAAATTTAGAAAAAATGTCTTTATATTTGTTACTAGCTGGTCCCGGCATGCGTTGCTATGCCATTTAATAAAGAAATTGTTTCTCCCTAAGTGTCCTTTCCCATTCGTCCCGTTCCCCTTCCGCCTCCCCTTCTTCTCCTGCGTCCTCTTCCCCTCTCGCGTTCCCACTCCATCACCTCCACCTTCCCTCTCCCCACTCCACTCCCCCCTTCCCCCTTCACCGGTCCCGCGAATCCTTCTCCCGACTTCCCCTCCCCCCTCCCAGGTCCCCCTCCCCCCTCCCAGGTTCCCCTCCCCCTCTCCCTCCCTCCCGCTTTCCATAGCAATAGCCGCTTCCTCGCGTGCCACCAATAGCATTTTTTTATACAAATTTCATAATGCCAGAGCTCACCGGAAGTTTTATAAAAACCTTGTCCTGACAATAACGAATACAAAAAAAAAAGAATTATCCCTGTAAATTTGCAAGGGTTTTGCAATTTAAATTCTCAGCTGCTGGTTGATGGGCCTTAGACGCATTTGAAATAAGAAAATCCCTAATATTAATTCTAGTACGTCTATAGTGAATAAGCAAATAAATTTATCCTGTAGCCCTATTCTAAATATATCTCCAGTAAGCCGCTTTGTTCCTTCCTTACATTCCCCAATTAGCCCTTGCCCTTTGTTGCCTTCCCCAATACCCACGTCAACACCTAAATATTTATGAATATTTGTCAGTATTTTGAATTTTATGTTAGTTTTAATATTCACCTGATGAAGGAAGGCAATTCAGAAGTCGTTGGATATGTTGTGAAAATAAAGAGGTTTAACAATTTTTTGTCTTATTGTTTGTAAATAAAAATGAATATATATTTGCTTAAATGAAACAATGTTACTTTTTTTCTAACCACTTGTATATTTGAGTAAAGCCGACCGGTTTCGGAACGACCTAATTTTTACCTAACGATAATTTAGAAGCCTTGAAAAATAAAAAACCCCTTAAAAATAATGAATCTATTATCAACAAACAAAAATATTGTCTTACAGCCCAATCATGGATATGTTCCCCCACCCACTCTTCATTAATCCCTAGCAACGCCTCCACCCCTACCACAATCCTTAGTAATAACACATTGTTCCCATCCACTATTTTGTAACTGTCAAATCAGTATACGTTTGCCCTGAAAAAGGAACGGTCGTTGTTCAAAAAAAGTAACATTGTTTTATTTATCTATAGTGGATAACCACAAAGTTATAGCTACATTTAAATATATATTTGTTTACTTGCATGTATGTATGTTTGTTCCTTATGCGTTGCTAATTGCGATGAAACTTTGGGGATTTGATGTAGGCATGCCCGCGATGGTTTCTATATATAATAGTGAGCTCTGGCATCATGAAATTGTGCGTTGCTAAACCATTCATCCGATTGCGACGTAACTTTGAGGATTTCATGTGTGCGTGCCAGCGATGGTTTCTAAATATAATAGTGAGCTCTGGCGTTATGAAATCATTTCCATAACTATTCATCTGATTGCGATGAATCTTTGGTGAGTTGTTGTGAGCACGCCTGCAAAGGTTTCTATATACTCGTGAGCTCTGGTATTATGAATTTGTATTTAAAAAATTGCAATTGGTGGCACGCGAGCTGTTTCTGGACTTTGGACTCTGGAAATTTCTGGGCTGCAGTGTGCAGAGCAGAAATTTCAACCTCCGATATGAGAGTGCATCCGAAGGAGAACCGGGAGATAAATATGTCGATCCACCAACAGTTGATCCTCCGCACAGTTGATCCCTCGGAGCCTTCTCTTATAGATCTGTTGTAGCTCCTATAGTTCTGTTGTACCTTCTTCCTCCCTGGGAACGTAGCAGAGGGGACGTTATAAGGCCGTATAACAAAAGTCTAGAGTCTAGATACTAGGTAGGTATATTAAGTGAAGGTAGGTTATTAAATTACGTATAAGGTAGTCGTCTCTTGTATTTCGGAGGAATATCATCTCTGTAAAACTCCTTCGGTGACCTCCACGGTTTTATTGTTAGTAAAAATATTCGGACAGAGAAGTAACATGGTGTTGAAATTTATCTATTGAGAATTAAATGAATAATCTGAGCTATCAAAATAAATGTGTTCAGATAAAAAAATTGCAGACAAAATAATATGTCCAGCATTTTGGCTGCCTCGACGAACCGTCTTTAAAAGTAACGGAAAAATCAAAGTCTTCTTCAAGAGTTAAGATGCTCTCATAAATATTTTATATTCATTTTATGTACCAATAAAAACGTAACACAAAAATGAGAGTTTTCTTTGGATTCATAGGATAATAAATTTTGCAAAAAAACACCGTAATAATTCATTCGACCTATTATAAGGGGACATATTTATTCAAAATATTATTTCCACGTAAGCCAACAGTGGAAATACCCATTATTGTCAAACGACACTTCAATGCGAAATGGGAAAACTTGATTTGATGGTACAAATAAAATAAACAATATATCCATGCAAAAAGGTGGAAATTTTTGCATTTGTTTCACGTCCGTGCACACAAATGGTTAAACGTGAAATTGGAAAATAATACGCGGTTCAAACCTAACTAAAAGAACATGTTGTAATACGTGTCCGAAATTCAAAATTCATATCGGAAAACCATTACGAATATAAAACTGAAGAGGAAATCCTTGTAATGTTGATTGGATGTAGCGAAGTCCTGTTTTAACTCGACCGTCTTGCGTTTCGCTTATCTTTAAATTTGTTTGCACGTTCTGCTTCCGTTTTAAGATAGTGGCGGTTTGAAAGTTCAGTAAAGATTATTTTGTCTAGTGTGAAGTCATCATGGTTTATTTGGACTTTCTTAATAATAATAATAATTCCATAATTTGTAGAACGTCGTTTTGGTGAAAAAATTACCTCAATCATTTTTATATTCTCGTATACAGATAAAGTGCTTTTCAAATAAGAAAATCAAAAGGCAATTGTATCTAATTTTAAAATGTTGTAGCTTTTAGGAAATCATCAAAAATAATAAAAATTTAGTACATTTAAAATACCTTGGAAACATCCGGAAATTCAATTCGACGAGAATTTGGCTGTTAAATAGTTTAGATCATTTTAGTTTATTAGTAAGGTTTTCAGATACACATAAATTGAACACACCAATTATGTAAACTTTACACCGCCTTTGTTAAAAAGGCCGTTTATCCACTGGAGCGACAGCGCAATTTTAATTTTTTTTTCCCGATTGCTCGAGATTTTTTGATAGATTTTTTCCGCCTACATTAAAAAATCATACCTACGAATTTTAATATGGAGACATACAAACTGATTTCTATGTAGCCAATGAATTCATTTATCTTTTGTCGATTATCACACATTCGTAGGATTTATAAAAAAAATATATTATAAAATCGTAAACTTCTTCTTAATTACTTACAAATAAAGGAAAATTTTCCAAAATTGGCAGCAAAGCAATCTGAGGTACTTTTAATAGTGCCATATTTTTGCAAAAAGCGCTCCAGTGGTTAAATATTTGATTCGCCAAAAACTAATTTCTAATAAAAAAATCAGAACATCCCACGATTTTCCACGGGTCTGCGCTAATGTTTACACATATTAGGTCCTTACATATGAAATTGGCGTTTTGCTGTACTGGCAACTTTGATCTCAAATATCTTCTCTATGGTTAGGAATTCCAAATTCAAATTTATACAGCTATTTACTTATGTATTTGTGTTTCGAAAATTATAATTTATTTGTTTTTTCCTTCATTGTTTTTTTTTCTTTGCGTCACTTAGTTTACAAAATGAAAAACTTGAAATATCGCGTAATTTACGAGTACGAGTTCCACCGTGGCACCAGTGCTGCAGAAACGGCTCGAAGGATTAATGATGTGTATGGCGACGGTGCCGCAAAAGAAAACACAGTGCGTTTTTGGTTCCAACGTTTTCGTTCTGGAAATTTCGACCTGCAGAGCAAGCCCCGTGCACGGCCGGGGACCAAAGTTGATAATGAAGAATTGAAGGCTATTGTGGAAGCGGATCCATCGCAAACCACATTCGAGTTAGCTACAGGCTACGGTGTTAGTGATAAAACTGTTTTAATCCACTTGAAACAAATTGGGAAGGTGAAAAAGCTTGAAAGGTGGGTACCTCACGAATTGAGTGAAGCAAATCAACAAACGCGCGTTAGAACGCTAGACCACACACTGCACGTGAGACGGCTACCAAATTAGAGGAGCTTCATTTGGAATGTCTAAGACATCCACCGTACTCTCCGGACCTAAAGGGATCGATGAACTACCTATGAGATGGCAAAAGTGCATAGATAGCAATGGTACATACTTTGATTAAATAAATATATTATATTTAAAAAAAAATCGACTTTATGTTCCTCCCATACAAAACGCCAATTTCATATGTAAGGACCTAATATAAAAATCTCACGTCACCATATTTGTTACAGATAAAATCCGAAACTACTTATCCGATTTTTATAAAATTTGACTTTCTGTGTGTAATTTGGTCCATCTTCAAATACAGGATAGTTTTTATCTCGATTATTGACCTCAATATTTATTTTTGAAAATAACATGTTCATTAAATGTTTGTTATAGGACAATGTTTCGTAATTATTTTTAAATTGAATAAGTTTCTAACAGATGGCGGTGTGAGTTAATTTTTTGACAAAACACTTGGTTACATTCAGTAGAACGCGTAGTCGCAGCAACGCGTGGCCGGGTCAGCTGGTAGCATAATATTTTATGCTTCCTTCGTAGAATATTAATCTGCTTTTATCGCATTATCTCAAATAGTAATTAAATTCCGTATGAAATTTTCATTATTTTAGAATGCACTTTTGCAAGAAGTAATTTCCAAACAAAGATTCCACTCGGGCGCTCCGGAAAGAGAATTGCATTATGCATTTATTAAATAAATAAAGTCTTTATAACTTTGGTCATGAATATTCTACATTATGCAAATATGTTAAATTTGTTTGAATATTTGTGAGATAGGTGTTCTAAAGGAATGGTTCACGTTTTAATTGAAATGACTAAGCTAGCCTCAAACGAGTGATACGTTATGAGTAAGCTTTTAAATAATAATTTTATTGTCTAATATATTTATATATTAATTATGTATCCTTTAACTGAGTAGGTTTTTGTAATTTGGCTTGTACGAGGCATATTAAGAAAGTGCACTTGTTGAGTATTTTTCCAAATAATTGCCAACCCGTTCAACGCAAGTGGTGAGCCGTGGCACAAGTTTCTTTATGCCCTCCTCGAATAATTCTCCCGCCAGCTCCTTCCCCCACTTCAGGACCACTTTCAGCACCCGCTCGTCGGTTGAAAATTTATTTCATGTCTTTAGAAACGCGGAAAGATGATAATCTGAAGACACCAAGCCAGGGGATTACGGAGAGTGGTTCAAAACATTCCAATCAAATGGTGGCTAAGGCTGTATGAGGACGGACTTTTTCGTGAAAAAAAGCACACTTTGGTCAGCAATCCCCTGCTTTTGTTTTGAATGCTCCTTTTGAGTTTTTTCAGGGTACAAAATATTGTTGTGCATTGATGGTCCCAAAACACTGAGGCCATGATTTTTTTGACAGGCAGGGAATTGGTGTGACGCCACTTTGACGACTGTTTTTTTTCCAGGCATGTAATGAGTCACCCACTATCATCTCCGGTTACAACAGAGCTCAGAAATCCTAACCCCTTTTTCTTGTAGGTAGATGTTATTCCTTCCGTGAGTAAAAAGCGGATCACAGCACTTGGCGGGATTTTTTGCCGACATCTTACACGCAACTGAACACTACAACGTGAGTTTACGAATTACAATGTTCCTGCGATGCTCGTTCTGGTCAGGAGACCCCCCTCTACCACTCAATGTTGCCAACCCTCAAAAAACTAAAAACCACCGCCCATTATGGTCACAGTACGCCTACTTTCTGAACATGCTAAGAATATTTCTACATATATTAATTGAGTTTTTATAACTGGATTACTCTCACGTAAGTGAGAACACATTTAAACCCAGAAAAATCAATACATTGGGTTGTTAAGTAAATAACTAACTTTTGACGGCCGGCGTAGTGCAGCGGAGAGGCGCTTGACTCGCATTCCGAAGGTCGCAGGATCGAATCCCGGCGTGGCAAATAAATTTTATTTGATTAATTTGTGTATTTCACAATTTATTCATTTAAAATAATATATAGTATATTTGCGGCATGTTCCAGAGTGGAAGATACTCTCAGTATCGCCCTGGTGTAAGACCACCATTCAGAATTGAAACGTTGCCTGAAATGGCTTTAGCCTTCGACGACCTCCGTACTCCAGTGGGTAAGACTCATGACTCACAATCCGGAGGTCGCAGGTTCGAACCCGGCATGCGCAAATAAATTTTATTTTTTAATTTGTGTTATTTCACAATTAATTCATTTAAAATAATATATAGTATATTGGCGGCATGTTCCAGAGTGGAAGATACTATCAGTATCGCACTGGTGTTAGACCACCATTCAGAATTGAAACGTTGCTTGAAAATGGCTTTAGCCGTGTTTAGTGACCAGATCTGAATAGCCAGGTACTTCCCAACCTTCCTCTTCCCCACCTCCTTCCCCTCCCCACTACCTTCAGCCTCACAACATACCCCAATTGGGGATGCCATAGTCTCACTGGCTCCAGACGGGAGCAGTTGAGATTCTTGAGCGGTATTCACTATAAAAAAAAAAAAACAAAAAAAGCCTTGTTTAGTGACCAGATCTGAATATCCAGGTACTCCCCCACCTTCCTCTTCCCTACCTCCTTCCCTCCCCACTACCTTTAGCCTCACAACATACCCCATTTGGGGATGCCCTAGTCTCACTGGATCATATTATTCATGAAAAAAAAACTGTCCCCAAAGGGGGTCTGCAGAAAGGGTATACCGCCGAATAACAAAAGTATAAAACAATTTTCTTTAATTTGCATCAAGAATAAAACTACTTCTCTATACACAGGGTGTCCGGGGGTAAAGTGCGTTAACTTCGGAAGGTGATGATTCTACACGATATTATAAGTAAAAAAGAAAAATAACTTTTTTAGAAATTTCAACTTTTAGGGGTAGTTTTGTGGTAAAAAGATAAAATTAGACCGGCGTGTGCAGGCGGCATTATCATTTTCCGCTGTTCGTTACTGGCCAAACACCACCAAGCATTATTTATTTATTTATTTATTTATTTATTTATTTATTTATTGTTGTTATACGCCCGTAGGGGCTTTTACATAGATTAGAAAATAATATTTAATATATCTAGGATTACACATACATAGAATTTATACCAAAATTATAAAAAGTGAAAAAACTTTTAAGAATATACAAGTAGTTTTTAAAGAAAAAAACCACTTGTATATTCTTGTGGAAAACCGTGAAATATTTTAAACAATGTAATATTTAACAATAACATAGAACAAAATATAATATAAACATTTCAATAACAAATCAAATCGTTAAATATATTATACCCATGTTACAATAATTTGTAGGATTCAACAAAGTGTTGGTTTAAATTGCATTTTAGAATGTAAAGGGAATCAGCAAATACATCTACAATACCACCAAACTTGTTGCCTAAATAATGCATCCTATTGGTAAGTGAGTGTGATTGATAGTTAGTTGTGTATGTGTTGCAAAAGAATGTTATATTTTGTCTAGTATTCCTTGTCGGTACAAGAAGTTTAATAGTAGAAACGATGGCAGGGCTGTCAATTAGGTTGTTCATAATTCTGTACAATAAAATTAGGTCTGAAATGATTCTTCTGTCAGACAGCGTAATTAAATTTAGTCGATTCATTAAACTTAAATAATTAATGTTTTCTATTGGAATTTTGAGTTTGAAATTTAAGTACCTAAGAAATTTGTGTTGAACTCGTTCTATTTTGTTAGAGTGTACTTTATAGAAAGGGGACCAAATAGGTGAATTATATTCAACTTGACATCTAACTAATGAAATGTAGAGTGTTTTCATGCAATCCAAGGACTTAAAATCAGTTAGGGTTCTACAAAGGAAGCCAAGAATCTTTAAAGCCTTATTAGTTATATTATCTATATGTGGTGTGAATGTTAAGTTTGAATCGAATATAACTCCCAAGTCGCGAATTTGTAATACTGGTGTTAATTTAACATTATTAAAATTATATTCATGTAAAATATGAGAATGAGTTCTGGAAAATCGTATTACTTGACATTTCTCAGTATTCAAAAATAACATATTTTGTTCGCACCATTTAAAAAATTCATCTAAATTAGCTTGTAAAATTAGGCAATCATATATATTTCGTATTTTTTTAAACAATTTTAGATCATCTGCAAAAAGTAGGACTTGTACATCTTTAAATATATTTACAATGTCATTAATGAATATTAAGAAGAATATTGGGCCGAGGTGGGACCCTTGCGGGACACCACTTGTGGCCTCGAATACATAGGATTCTATAAAATTAATCCTCACACTAAGCACTCTATTACTGAGGTAACTAATAATCCATGTCAATAAACTTCCTTTAATGCCTAACAGTCGGAGTTTGGATATAAGAATGTGATGTCGAACCTTATCAAATGCTTTACTGAAATCAGTGTATATAGAAATATTATATTATTGTCACAATCGTGCCCGGCAGGCTCTCAGTAAGTAACATCGTACCTCACACTAAGGATTTTTAGTGGGTACTTCTTTTTGTATGAGAAAAAAAAAAGTTGGAATTTCGAAAAAAGTTATTAATCTTTTTTACTCCTACCATCATTTAGAATCACCTCCCGAAGATAATGCACTTTACCCCCGGACATCCTGTACATCAGCATACAAAAAATGAAAAAATAGTTTAAAAAGTTACATTGTAAATAAATTCATTTGATTTCCATACCAACTTATTAGTAAAAGCATCTTTGAAGTCGATGTTAGGTTTGTAATTCGTAAATAATGTTAAAAAAAATTATGATTACAACTTCGGCGGGGCAACTGTCGGGAGACCAACTGTCGGGTCACGTTTAAAGAGTAGGAGAAAAGTGTGCAATATAGTTGTGAATGATGAGTTCTTGGAGCAGGTGAAAGAGTTTGCGTATTTGGGAAGTATGTTTACGAAAAATCGAAAGGGTGTTAGAGATATTGAAAGAAGGGTAAATGTAGGTTACTCCATTAATGGGGAACTGAACGCGGTTGGAACTAGCAAAAAATGTCCAGAGAAGGGAATACTATCAGTTCACAATGGAGTGCTGGTATCCACCATTATGTTTTTTTTATTTTTTTTTAATTAGCTCCACACAGGAGGCCCTAAGGAAAATAATTCTCTCAGGGCCTATGTCATCTTTGTGGATGCAATGTGGAGAGTCTTTTCAGGAAAGGAAGGAGAGAAAGTTCTGGATAGGAAAAAGGTACGAGGGTGCGTAGGAATCTGGGGTCAGCGTGTCTAGAATCTATCCCTCCCACTGCGGTGCAACAAGACAATGTTCCAAGAGAGCTTGCTGATGAGATTAAAATATCTCCCTCAACCAGTCTCTCCCGATCCGGCCCGCCATGCAGTTGGTGGGCAGTCGCATCCGCCGCCAAGATCCAGACAAATCTGACATCACGACCCGGGCACCCCTGCTAAATCACCAAACGTAGCGAACCACTTGGGGTGACCTATTACAGAGGTGTTGGTTATCCAATAAATTGTTCCCAGGGCGGCAGTACCCATACCCGCCTCCCAAATTTTAATGTATAGCAGTGAGGCATGGAACTGACAAAGAAACTATGAAAGTAGACTTAATGCTCTAGGAATGAGATCACTGAGGCGTAAATGTGGTAAAACCAAATATTATTATATGAAAAATGTGGAGATTCGCAAAGAATGCAAATGCAGATGAGTAAGACTAAGAAAGGGGCGCTTAGATGGTTTGGGCATGTAGTACAAAGGGGAAATGAGTGTAAGGGGAATATATAATAATGTAAAAGTGAAAGGCAGAAGTCGGAGACGGGTCAAGTAAACCTTGAGTCAAATACTTGAGTCGGACCATATCAAGAGTCGGAATAACAAACGATATTTATGAGATGATTTACTAATGTAAACTATCAAAGAGTGTAGAACCAATATAGAGTATAAGATTTAAAGATAAACAATTTATAGTAGTTCACCAGAAGTAGAATAGAAATAAAATTTATTGAAGAAAATTAGAAACCAAATACTGTTTTCTCAAACTTTTGTCAAGCGAAACAAAACATTATTGATAAATGAAACAATTTAACTTTGCTTAAACCACTTATATATTTGAGCGGAACGACCGTTCCTCCTTCAGGGCAAACATATACTGATTTGACAGTTATGAACTATGGATGGGAACAATGTATTATTATGGTAGGGGTGGAGCCGTTGCTAGGTATTAATGAAGAGTGGGTGGGTAGGGGAACATATGTATGGGTTGGGGATTGGACTATATTTTTTGTTTGTTGATAATAGATTCATTATTTTTAAGGGATTTTTTTTTATTTCCAAGGCATCTAAGTTATCTAAACGTTTTCCTTTATGATTAATATGAAGAATATTTATCCCCGTATTTTTTTTTCATAACTACGATTATTTTCAATGATTTGGTTAGCGAACTCAGAAAAATTATTATTATTAAGACACCTTAAATGTTCTTTGATTCCGATTTCAAAATTACGAGTAGTTTTTAAATTTTTTCAGTTTTTTCCAATATAAAATGAGGGACAATCATTACATTTGAATTTATTATATTCAGGAATTAGTCAATTTATGGTCTTTATCTTTTGTTTCATTTATCTATAATGGATAACCACAAAGTTATAGCTACATTCAAAAGTACAAAAACATTATTGTTTGATATTAAATATCTACGGTGTAAAGTCCCTAAGAACCTTTGTGAAACAAATAACATTCTCGGTAGTTAAAGTTTCTGTTACAAACACAAAATTAGATTTCGATTTGTACCGCATTCATTCGTAGTCCATTATTGAAAGCCTCCAAACCGCGAATCATCCCCCACCGCCAAATAAATTACTACCACTATATTTAGCCTTTGATCCTCGTATCTATATTAGAGAGGGTCTCCCGATACGGCTAATGGAACCTATGGCCGCAGAGCTTTAGAGGGTAACCTCCCCTAAATAAGAGGCATTCATTCAAATGATAAAATAACGCTCTATTTTAGAATCAAAGTAGTTTAGAAAGGGTGAAAATCAATACTATAGATAGATTAGGTTACATCTCAAATTATTGTTGAGACATCATATTATTACTTACTATTTTTTCTGAAATCAACACTTGAATATTTACAATTTTTACATTTATTTTATTTATTTAACGACCAGAGGCTTTTACATGTTACTTTTACATGGCTTTTACATGTTTGGTTGTACAATTAATTCATGACAGATGATTTTTAAACAGATGAAGAAATAATAAAAATAAAATTATATAAAAAATGCCCACAAGTCATAAAAATACAGCAATTTGATAGGTTTACAAAAATGCAGACACGTTTAGGAATAGTTTTGGAATAATTTTTTACAAGATCCACAAAATTCGCCAAGTTTATGCTAAATATATCAACATCACCTAAGTACCGATTTCCTATGGTGTGAATCGTTGTATCGGAGAATGAGAAATGTAGTTCCGCTTATGAATGATGTAGTAGAAATAGTGTATTTTATCGTGTAGTTACTGTCGGTATTCATAAGCTTATGCTTTGCAGGAGGTCGCAGCGGTTGAACTTAGATTTAAGTATTTTGAATAAAAATGTTAAGGCGTTTATTTTATGTTTGTATTTCTAGTGTGGGTATTTTTAGAATATTTAATAATAAATTATATTTTATGTCTTCTAGTGGGATATTTAATTTAAAATTTTAAAACGGAGAATTTTTTTTAATGTTATTGTGTTAATGTGAATTTTGTAAGATGGAGACCAAACTACCGAGTTAACTATATTCCATTCGGTTTCTAACTAGAGATACACATAGTAATTTAATGGCTTGTATGAAATTAAAGTTTTTAGTTGTTCTTAATACGAAGCCCAATATTTTCATACCTTCGAACACATTATACTATAAATACAACCCTTTATAGATTCCCTCTTTGTGTGTTCAGAAATTAACAAAATTTACAACAGAATATGCAAAAAATGAAAAAAAAAAAAAATAATAATATAATAAAAAGAAAATAAATTATAATTATAAAACAGCAGCGTTAAATAAAACAATTACCACAAAAAATCTCTCATGGTACTCGTATTAATTACTTCCTTTTCTTTATTCTTCCGAACCATAACATCTTCATTTGTAACCCTGTCCATCCAACTTATTTTTATTATTCTTCTGTAGATTCACATCTCGAATGCCTGAAATCGCCTAATTAGTTCATCAGTAAATCAAAACCATTAATCTAATCGACCTGCAAGTGAATGAGAGGTTCAAAGCGTTGCGTCGTGTTGGGAAATATGAAAACAACTTTTCTCAGAGAACTGAAAAACCTTTCAAAATTGCCTCAACGTAATTTCATCACATTTACCTAGTCATATTTTTTCGTGCATATTATTTGATTCATTCATTGTTCGTCCACCCCAACGTCAATAAATTGTATTTGGAACCACTTTAAATTTCTTCGAGAAATTTCGCAAAAGATTTTTACATAAAATTATATCCAATATTGACAGTACCTCAAGGCCTGAGGAAATCAGGTAGGAGATTTCGTCGCTAAGCCTTATTTTACACGGGGACTCACGCTTCACTTTGCTTTCACACTCGAGTGAGGGAAATATGAATTTGTAATAGCATTTTGTAGGCATATGAAATCCAATGAAACATTGAAATTACATTTCGAAGCATGTAAAATATAAGTTCCGGTGCCTCGTATGTACACACATCTTAAAGAGTGTCTTTAATAAAGCGATGGTAAAATTTAGGACGATTTGTTTAAAATCCAATGTTTTCATTGAGGAATTTTCTATCTTTCAACGCTATCCATTCTCACTTCAGCTAATCCCAACTGCATTATAACATGTGAGCCTGAGGTGTGTAAATAAACCAGACCCTCTGGGATTAATACCCAAAGATATGATTATGAAAATCTACTTGAGCTGTCAAATATATATCACAAAGAATGGCAATCGAAAACTCCAGGGAAAATAACAGATTCACCAACCTTGTATGCAGTTTTTTTGTAGCTGGGGAGGCCTCCGTAAATTTGTCCACTTAAAATCCAGATCAGTATTCTTTTGTAACTTTGAAATATGCACAAGTAGTTAGTTGTCAACCATACACAACTAGTTAGTTTTCACAATGATAAAATAAACAGCAAAATTTTCCAAAACAACAGAAGACAGTTATTCACTTGTTCGGATTCTATTTTCAAAACAATCCATTTCAGGTGTCTCTGTTAAATCCAAAGAGTGCCTAACTACCATTCTTGTGATAAAGATATATTTATTTAAATTTTCGAACAAACAAAATAAACACATTGTAATGCCCAACCACCAACAATGCACTATTTAGTTTTGCTGTCTTATTTATTGGCGTATTTTGTAGATTTAAAAGTTTTTTTTTTCGGATTTTTTAATGAAATGCAAAATATCAAAACGAAAACTATATTTCTTGAACCCGAAAACATTAATAACGCAGGAACAAAATTTTAAACAGCTCCACTGCAAAACTACAAATTCGCACATCTGACATTGTTCTTCGGGACCGTTGAGTTCATGGCTTCTGTTTGTTTAAGGGCCCGCAACCTGGATTTGTACCGATTTATTACATATTTCCCTTAACACGGTAAGTTTTAAAGCTCTTAAAAAAATATATGTTATTCTTGAAGATAATATCTAGACTTTGCCCGCGCCGAAACGCAAATTATATAAAATTCTCTCGATAGAAAAAAATCGCAAAATATGCTCCAAAAATTATTATTAACAAGTTTGTTTTAGTTATTTTACAAGTTATATGTATGAAAAAATTCATAGTGTTTCTTTAAATGCTGTTTAAGATAACGCCTGCGAGATTTTTGCTATATTTTAAACGAGTCGTGTTTTATTAAACATTTTCGCAATTTTCGCATAGATTTTGTTGCTTAAAAGTTAGCGCTCTCTTTTAACATTCGTAATTTCGTGTCTCTCCATCTTCTTCTTTTCGGGCCCGGTTGCAGAGCTTTAAACGATTTCATGGCCTCTGTTTGACTAAAATCTTTTTGTTTAACAGCAAGAACGCTCGAACGGTGCGTTTTGGCACCATGAAATTTGAGCATCTCTTCGTGAGCGAGTATTCGTGCTACATGCGTGCTCGACGACGAAATATATTTTTTTAAGAATCCAAATTTGCACAGATCTCACTCTTCTTGAAGTTAAATTCGTTCCTGATATTTGCGCTTCAGAACTAGATAAACAAACATCTACTTGCCGAAACTTTGGCTAAAAGTTTTGCAAGTCCGGATGTAACATTTACTAAATTGTTGTGGAGAGTTTGAAGTTTTTGAATGATTCAAAGTGTATCTACGTATAGTCTAAAACGTGACCTTTTTTTCTGCATTTTATGGACCACGAATGTGGATATTTAATGTGTGTACATTTATTTATTTATTTTTTTATTATAGCGACTATGTAAAAAAAATCACTCCAAATCAAATCAAATCAAATCAGTCCTCCTCACTAGGGGGTCCTGTGCCGAGGCGGACTAAAGTTATTTAAATATAGTTCATTTGTCTTCTATGTCGTTTTTAGCGTCTTCGCTAGGGTTTTCTCATTGACCTCTTTAAGCCGTATTTTTATTCTTGATTTGTATTCAATTGGATTTTTTATTAGTTTTATGTCTTGGGGAAGGATGTTATGGAGTTTTGTTGCAAAGTATGTTACATACTAGATGGCTAGCTACATAGGGCTGGGCAAAATACATGCTTTGCTGTAATTGAAATACAAATTACAAAATACTTTTTCGCATGTATTTAAAATACGAAATACAAAATACTTTCAAGTCGTGTATTTGAAATACAAAATACAGAATTTTAACCATTTTTTTCTTTCAAATACAAAATACAAATTACAAAATACAAAATACATTTGGTTTTGGTAGAACCTTTGGTTGCAATAAATTGTCGTAAATGCCCTTATCTAAGGGTGCGTTTCCATAGAAGCAATGTTGAGCAGAGTGAAACAGAGACGTGCAAAAATTGACCAATCATATTGCTCAAAAGACACATCTCATCTCCGCTTCACTTGTAAAATTCTAAGAAAATTTAAAGAACTCAGGTGTTAGATAATATAATAATAATATATTATTATTATAACACGACATTTGTATAGCGCAGTTTTGTGTTATTTCTAGTGACCGACCGAAGGTTCGGTTTCGATTTTAGCAAGGTTCGGTAAAAAAATTTGGTTTCGGCATCAGTTTCGGTTTCGGCAGAAAATCTACCGAACCTTCGGCCGCTCCGAAACTCTGCATTCGTGATTTATCGTGTGCCGTTTGACTGACTTCGGGTGAGTTTGTGGCTCGTGTGTCATCCCCCATCATCAACTGAGTTCGCCGGCCGGTCCGGCGTGCTTGTATTGTGAGTTTATGTGATAACAAACTTCAATTATTTTTATTTATTTCATTTAACAAGTGTAAATAAAAATTAAAATCTAGTATCCTTCTTCCGAACAGTCCCTCCTTTGATGTGCTTGGTGTAAGGCCCTCAGTTCATGGAGATACTTACAATCTACGTAATTGTGACGAAACCACAAGTACCCTGCTGATATACTACTTTTTAATGCTAGTCTCCGTACACGGCGCTATCCGAAATATAGTGAACTTGATCATTTTTCACGTGCAGCCGTGGAGTTAACACGCTGTCAAGCGATGTCATATGACTTTTTTTCCAACATCAATCCATGCCATCTCCACTAAATCCTTTCTTACTATTCTGGTAAAGTATAGTTATATAAACATGCATTTTTTCCACTTCCAGAACAAATTTAACATTACTTTCACGTTCCGACGTCATTTCTGTCAAACGTCAAATGAATAAGTATCAGACACAAATGATGCGACGCGTCGCGTGCGATCAGCACTGTCGGTATCGTGATACTGATTGGAAACCGACAGCCACCACGTAGCGCCGTGAACGGGCACCAAGAAAATCGTACGGGGGGTACTTACGATTGGCGCGAATGATACGCGCACGAAAATCAAGTATCTTGTAAGTATCTCTGTGAACGGAGGCAGTAACTCTAAGTGATCAGCTCAGGTATGGGGGCTCCATCAAAGCCAGAGTTTTAGACTCTCAGAAACTGGGCGTACTGTACAGGACCCGCAGATACTTTAATAGTACACAACTGCTAACACTGTACAAATCGCAACTGCGCCCCACTATTGAATTTGGCAGCCAACTCTGGTCTGGAGCCCCAAAATACCTTTAAAAAAAACCCTCGACTCTGTGCAGAAACCGGCAGTCCAATTGATAGATTCTCCTAACACAAACGGATTGCGATCTTTAGAGCATAGGCGTCAGGTGGGAATCTGTCCTTGTTCTACCGGTAATACAATGGAAGATACTCTTAGGAAATAGCGCCATTGATCCCCTCGGCACCAGTGCGTAGTCGGGGAACATGCCAAACATGCGCCCAACATATGAACACAGCTGACATTAGTCACATGAGAACGGGTCGTTTCTATGACTCATTCTTGAGTTCAACAGCTCGGCTGTGGAATGTTTTGACGGCCTCTATGTTTCCTCCCTCCTACAACATGGGTCTCTTCAAGACCATTTACTCCTTCCTCTCCCCAAAAAGACTCTCCATACAACATCTTCACAGATGACATACGCCTTGAGGGAAATTATTTTCCTCAGGGCCTCTCATGTGGAGTTAATGTAAAAAAATGTTGTGTTTGTAAACGCAATTAAAATTATAAAACTCAATTTATGAGGTCCTTACTTTATAGTGAATATAAGTGTAAAAATAAGCCGAATTTCAGTAAACAATAGATTTTTAACATGTCTAAAAAAGTTTCGGTTTCGGTTTCGGCCGAAATTGAGACAGATATCGAATATTCTGTTTCGTTTTCGGTAGAAAATCCTGTTTCGGTCGGACACTAGTTATTTCACTTCAAGTGCGCTCTACTGTAATTAACTTTAAAATAATCTAGTATTCAGTCAAATTATTCCTATAGTGCAAGCATTATATATATGATACATATATGATAGAAAATGTACAATAACAGTGCTATTATAGCACAGGACGTGTTGCCAACTCTAAATATTAACATACATAACATATTTTATTTATTTATTTATTTATTGCTTCTTCACAATTTATATACATATATTTTTAGCATGTAATTATTAACCCCACTAGGGTTCGCCTGTATCGGGGTTAATAATTTCACAATTTAATAAAAATAACACACGCAAATATCGGTCATGCCAAACAGTTAAGTAAAAGCAAAATAATAAAATATATACATATAGCTCTGGATTCTAGCGTTTTTAGTCTACGTATTATCTATGTCAGTTTATTTTTCATTATTTATTTATTTATTTATTTATTTATTTATTGCTTCTTCACAATTTATATACATATATTTTTAGCATGTAATTATTAACCCCACTAGGGTTCGCCTGTATCGGGATTGACATTAGTCAATTATTATTATCATTATTAAGATCGCTAAATGTATTTGAAAATGTATTTTGAAGCCATAAGTATTTGAAATACAAATTACAAAATACCTCAGCCCCAGGTAATTGAAATACCAATTACAAAATACATTTTTAGGAAGTAATTGAAATACAAATACAAAATACGTATTTGTATTTCAAATACGTATTTCAATTACAAGTATTTCAAATACTGCCCAGCCCTGAGTATGTATACAGTTTCTTTGTCCAAATGTGGTTTTATAACTTGGAATATTTTTTATATCATTTTTATTCGATCTAGTGTTATGCATACACGGTCTAGTAGAGGATTCATTATTTTTTAAGAGCTTCAATAATATATTTTGGCATATATTTGTTGTACTTTGGTACGTCAAAGTTATTGAAAATATCAATTGAAGGCGTTCTAATTGGTACTTTCAATTTGGTCTTTATGATTCCTTTTTGAATCGTATTCAGGCTGTGTAGGTACGTATGTGTAGGTGTAGCAGATCCCCATCCTATGATTCCATATTCAATTTGAGAATGACATAACGCGTAGTAGACCTTTTTCATATCCTTTTTATTTAACGTTTCTTAGATTTTTAAAGAATTATATAAGGCTTGTGAGTTTTTCCGTAATACCTTTGATGTGTAGGTCCCATCTAAGATTTTCGTCAATTATTACTCCGAGGTGTTTTATGTTTTGTGTTTTTTCGATGACGGGGCAGTAACACTGTATATTATTTCCATGGCATTCATGTAATTTTAGTTCTAGTGATTTTACTGGTTGGCCCCTTGAGTTCATTGAAAATGTTATATATTTTGTTTTGCTTATATTAAGGGTAAGCGAGTTGATTTGAAGCCAATTTTGAAGTGCACTAAGCTATATTTTTTTTATATTTTCCCTTTTTGTATAAATTGGCTGAAATAATTAATTTACATAATATTCCGTATTATACTACTTACTACTTACATACTTTAATGTTTTTGCTACTAGAAATTAATGTCTACGTTTCTGGAAAATAATAATATCTCAATTTTGGACTTTTCCTTTAAAAACGCAATTATTTAGAATATTAAATTTAAAAAAAACATGTCCACATTATGTGAGGGCATTTCTGGGTACATCAGCTGAGGCTGGCTCGGAAACAAACAGCCGAAAGTCACGCGTATATCTCACTCTACAAATATGTCTTCAGGACTTCCGAAGTTTCATATTTTCAATATTTTTTTCGAATTAAGAGTTAAATATGTATATGTAAAAATCCGGATATTCAGCTTTTGAGTTTTATTGGACTGACATATTTAGACTAGGCTATTTCAAAAATGGTATTATTTTCTCTTCTTCGTAAAAATGTGACTTCCGTACGTAAGTTCTTAGGGACAGATTTTTTTATCTAATATAATGGAAAGTAAACACTCAGATTTTCTTACAAAGATCTGGATCGTAGGGAAATACATCGGAAGTAAAAATAATATAAAAGGTCTCCGCTCTCTCTACACCTTGAAAGCTTTTATTATTATTTTTTGTAAGTTACGGTTTAGTGTTATTTTTACTTTATTGGGATTAAGGTGGTATTTTACCATCCTCTCCACCTTCAACCCGGGTACTCCGTTCTAGACGTAAAATTTATTAGCACTAACTTAAGTCTTAGCTTCTGGACCGAACAGTTTGAGATAAAAACTCAAGACATAAGGCCTCTGAAGATGGACAGTGAGATCTGTCCGAAAAGTCAGGAGTTAAAAGTCCTTTTAAGAACTACGTTACGCGGGTAAACCGAGAAAATTGTTCTACATCTTACACCCGTGAAAACCTTAACTTTTGGGAACAACTCTTATAGATCTCATAGACATTAGAGTGAGGGACACAAAACGGCTTGGTGAGAATATGATCTAAAAGCTAATAGAAAGAGATAACACCATGTATAATATATAAATCTAAAAGATAACCCCTGAAAATTTAAAATTTATACCACTACGTAAGAAATCAAAGTTTCCAATAGTGATTTAAGAAAAAAAATTATGAAAAATGTGATTTTCTTTAACATTTTTTTTAACATGAAACATCGTGAAAAAGAGATGATAATAAAGTTTATGATGCATTTATCTAATAAAATGTGTGTTTATTTTTTTTCGTTTTCGGTAATTTAGTTAGAAAAAACGTAAGGTTAGCAATTTTTATAACTTTTCTATGTTTGTATTAAAAATACATAAACGAAAATTTTACGACGCCAGAGTTCACGGTTCGGGAAAGCTTTTGATACTTCAGAAACAAAATAAATATTAACAAAGAAACGTGATATTTTGAAAGCTTTTAAATTATAATAACATACGCCTCCATAACAATTGAATGTTAGGCCTGATAATATTTGTCTGCATGGCTTCTATATCATTTTTTACTATGGATTCTAAATTACACTACAGATATCTTAACTATCAGACAGAAGAGTGATAGCTAATAAACGTATTATTTTTTTCATAATTATTATTTTTAATCAAAAGTTATTATTATAAAACTTTATTTTTATTTATTAATTTTATTTTAGTAATTTGTACATTTAAGTTTACAAATTTCTATGTAATTATAATATTTCATATTGCAAACTAAATTTTATGTAATTTTATGTAGCTCTTACAATACATCTTTAACTTTCCAATTGGTGTGGACTTCAAAGTCTCTGGTAGCTTGTTATACAACTTCATCCCCTTGTACAGCAAACTGTTCTGCGTATTCGCCTTATCCTTTTTTTGAAGCCTGATTTCTTTAAATAGATAGCCCTGAAATAACAGGGTTAATTAGCAATACCAGACCAGTCATTTCAAACAAAGTTAACTTCGAAGGTAACAATAATTTCAGTACAAAATTATTCTATCTATAGCCAATTCTCAGAATTCAAAGATTTTAAAAAGCAATGCGAATGTATGAACAGAATTCTTGATGTTTTTAACAACTTTTCTAACAAATCACCTTTATTTCCATATTTTTATTATGCTTGAATAAATGTTCTCTGTTATTATAACAAACTATAATTTTAAAAGTTCGATTTTTTTTTTTGTTGTAACCAGGGCTGGGCAAAATACATGCTTTGCTATAATTGAAATACAAATTACAAAATACTTTTTCGCATGTATTTAAAATACAAAATACAAAATACTTTCAAGTCGTGTATTTGAAATACAAAATACAAAATACAAAATACAGTATTTTAACCATTTTTTTAATTTCAAATACAAAATACAAATTACAAAATACAAAATACATTTGGTTTTGGTAGAACCTTTGGTTGCAATAAATTGTCGTAACTGCCCTTATTTAAGGGTGCGTTTCCATAGAAGCAAAGCTGAGCAGAGTGAAACAGAGACGTGCAAAAATTGACCAATCATACTCAGAAGACACATCTCGTCTCCGCTCCACTTGTAAAGTTTTGTGGTATAGGACTTAGGTGTTAGATAATAATAATATTTATTATAATAACTAATAACACTAGCTGGTTCCCGGCATGCGTTGCAATGCCATATTCAAAGAAATAAATTGTTTATCCCTGTTTGTCCTTTCCCGTGCGTCACCGTTCCCCTCCCGCATTCCCTTCCCCTCCCGCATTCCCTTTCCACCTTCCCCGCCTACCATCGCCCCTCTCCCGCTCCCCCGTCCCGCCAACCTCCCTCCCGTGTTCCACATATTCGGTCCCAGTACATTCAGTTTTCAAACAACTCGCGTGCCAGCTATTACAATTTTTTTTTTTCAAATTTTCATTTTTCACATATTACAAATATTTATTTTTGTACATTATAAGAACAATCAATCCAATAAGGTACCTATTTAAAATATCTATATTTAAAAAAATCCATAGGAAATTCTTTTGTTACAAAAAATACCTGCTAAATTCAATTTCAACAAACGCGCGAACTGTTAAACGTACAAAGTTAAAATAATCGTCAAGTTTTTTGAAATTATTCAATTTTCTACGTAATTTTCTTGATTTTTCTTTCCGTAAGAACCTTCTACAAAGTATTTGAAAACTTTTAAAAAAATGAATGAAATAGGTAAAGTCGTTCTGAAATTATGGCGTAACCAAGGGAAACAAGGATTCATTTTTATATACAAGATGACATTTGTTTAGCGCATTTTTGTGTTATTCCACTTAGGTAAGTGCGCTCTACAGTAATTAACTTTCAAATAATCTAGTGTTCAGTCAAATTATTCCCAATGTACACTACAAAGCAATGACAAGTTTAATATAATTTGATACAAAATGTATAATAACAGTGCTATTAATTATGTAGCACAAGACAATAATAATAACTAGCACGACATAAAAAATGGTACAGCACATCATAAAGCAATGATAAGAAAACTACAAATAATCATTAGTAAGAGTGTTATAGCATAGGATAATAGGACAATAGTACAGGATTCTAGCGGTTTTAGTCTATGTACTAGCTATGTTAGTTTATTTTTAATTATCATCATTGAGGTCGCTAAATGTATTTGAAAATGTATTTTGAAGCCATAAGTATTTGAAATACAAATTACAAAATACCCCAGCAGCAGATAATTGAAATACCAATTACAAAATACATTTTTAGGAAGTAATTGAAATACAAATACAAAATACGTATTTGTATTTCAAATACGTATTTCAATTACAAGTATTTCAAATACTGCCCAGCCCTGGTTGTAACACATACAAAAAATCCTATTCCTAAATACTGGCTTTTATCATACGTACATCATACTTTGTGTAATGTAAATTATTATTTTGTTATTATTATAATTCTTATATCCTTCTGTGTACTATTGTGTAATCTCATGTATCACTTGAATGTAAAAGTAATTTTATGGCGTTTAAATAAATAACTTTGAATTTTTAAAATTTAGGAAAGCCTTATCAAGAGATTTTTCAATTTATTTATTTTATATTGATAAATATTTTTTAACTATTTTTTATGTTAGGTGAAAAGGAAGCATTGAATGGATGTTTAGAAACGTAAAATAATTGAATTAGAAATGTTCCATAAAAATCCTACGTTATACAATGAATGTAGACCGTAATCCAGTTACAAACAACAGCTGTTTCCTGCTCTCAGCGGCTGAACCTGATAGCGATGGCTGTAGAGTCAGGAACGGGAGGTGAGAGATGGAATTTTGATACGACATGGCGGAAAACTGTGTTATTAAAAATTCCAGCCTGAATGTGGCACAGCCGGGTGGCAAAGAGAGGAAAATCAATAAAATATTTTACAGATATTTCTCCTTTATCGGTGACCAATAAAATTATATTGCTTAGATGGAACAATTTCATAATTTTCCACGGAATTGCAGGTTTTGTGTTCAAAATTAGAAAAATTTAAATACTTTTTTTACACTAACTGCTGACAGGATGCTCTGAGGCTAAAAATACCTCAGGACCTAAGCCATCTTTGTGGATGCTGTATTGGGGATCTTTTTATGGAAAGGAAGGAGAGAAAGTTCTGGGAAGGAAAAAGGTATAAGGGGTGGGTGGGAATCTGAAGGTCAATGTGTGAGTGACGCATGTATGAATCCATCCCTCCCACTCCGGTGCAAAGCGATGGGTTGAGAGAGTCCTGCTGGTCTAGGTTAGGTCTCCCTCAACCAGTCTCTCCCAATCCCGCCATGCAGTAGGTGGGCAAACGCATTCGCCGCCAAGACCTAGAAAAACCACACCCCATAAACCCAGGCACCCCCGTTAAATCACCAAACGTATGGTTGACCTAGAGGTGTTGGCTATCCAATTAATGGTTCCCGAGGCGGCGGTACCCATATCCACCTCCAAAATTGACCCATTTCTGGTTCAGTCAGAGTCTGTTAATGATGATTATTTTTAACTTTTAAATTTGTTTTAGTTCTTGAGTAACTAAGATAAATCGTTAAGTTTTACAGCGTTCGTCGTTAGTATTAATTTTCTCTTTTAATTAATGTACTTTAACTGTCTTCTTACTAAAATAGGGAAACCCGAATGGCGTTTATGTTACTTTTAACTAATCGATTCCTTTCAGGATGAAGACTTATGTTTTAAGTCGTATACCTCAAAAAAGAAGAGTAAGATAATAACTACAACTCAAAACTAAAAATTGGAAAAAACAAGACTCAGAAAAGTGAAAAGATAACGGTCGCAACTGGGACTCGAACCCAGAATCTCTCGTCTTACCGGGACAAACGCCTTAACCACCTCAGCCATTGAGATCATCTGATTTTTAAGTTATTTTTATCAATGTCATATTTCAATTTTAGAATTAACAATATATTTATCTTCGACCATTTTCTTTTTATAATATTTTTGGTTGCTTCCTTTTTCAGTGAAATTAAATTATGAAGCTAAACAAATATATAAAACACAATTTAAAAAAAAATACTCGGAGTTAATAATTACTCAAATGTTTTTTGGCAACTGCCAAGAACCAATTCAACTACGACGTCCCTAAATCAGAGAAAGATTCGAATGTTCCTCGTTTCGCAGATCTGATTGGCAAACATTGCTATTGTAATTTCCTGAATATAGTTCATTGATACCTGTTAAAAGCTATAAATTGTTAGAGTTAGTGACAACTATAGTTTCATTATCTAGGTTGATTACCCACAAATCATATGTCGGTAATGCAGGTTACTACAGCCCGGCCAGGAGGATCTAACGCTCTTATTGACATTTTAAACGATAAAGCATTTTGCTTCTGTGGTAGGGTGGGTGCATGGTGGGGAGGCGTCTACTAATATCTACAGGAATTCGAAAAACTGAAAAAATCGAACTAATATCTATGAGAATCAAAGTGTTGACGAATATCTACAGCTCAAACTGTTAATTAATATCTATGAGAACCAAAGTGTTGACGAATATCTACAGCACTGGCAGAGGTTGGATTTGCAATTGTGTATAGCATATTGGAATAACGTAATATTGCGTATGCAGTTTAAAAAACTTAATTTATGTAAGTATGTATGTAAAAATCCCTAATATCGGACTATTGGACACATTTAGCTGATTAGTCCAACCTATGCTCTGTAGATATTAATTCAACCTAAGCTCTATAGATATTAATCAACACTCTGAAGTTCGTAGATATTAGTTCAACATATGAGCTGTAGATATTCGTCAGACATACAGGCTGTAGATATTAGTATCTGGAGTCCATGGTGGTAGGGATCACTTTTTGATATAAAAATGTGAGTTCAGTTTATTTCTTCTTCCTTTTTTACTGATGATCGTACGAATAATAACAAGGCAGTTCTAGCCTTTATTTAGCTAAGGAACGGGGAAACGGTTTCAAGTGTTTCTTTGATCATGTTTTTAAACTAAAATTAATAACTCTGTGAAACATCTCTCAGAATGACACAATTTTAGAAGTGCCAAAAGTATTTTCGTTGTTTGTTTTTGGTGTGTTATGCCGTGTTGCGCTACCTCCTTCTTTAGTCAACGTTTCGGACAGCGCTACAGTGTCCATCATCAGGGCAGATGTGTTACCGGTGACTAGCGAACACTATATGACAGTGGATTCGAGGAACAGGCTATTTTGGAACCAGTTCCTATGGCATTGCCTGTCTCGGTTACTTTGTACCGGTGACTAGCGATCACTGGATGACGGTGGATTCAAGAAACAGTGCTATTAGAGCACGCCTGATTACGCAGGCAATTGAAATCTATAACCATTTTGAAGTGGAGCTGGCAAAACGGTATCGCTTGCAAGTACAAAACCACTAAAAATTGGCAAAAATTCACAACACATCTGCCCTGATGATGGACACTGTAACGCTGTCCGAAACATTGGCTAAAGAAGGAGGTAGCGCAAGACGGCATAACACTCCAAAAATAAATAACGAAAAAAAAATCTCTCTGAATGTTTTTTAAATTAAAAAAGGACCCATACAAATTCCCCAACACCTACTGCATTTTTTTTTCAATATTATTTTTTATTTTCCACGTGTATTTGCCTTCGCTAGGATATCAATCGATAGAGGTGACTTCTGGTTTAAAAAGCCAACATGCAAATTCACCACTCTGCCATGAAGGTCATAAAATGTTTTATTCCGAATAATCCCTGAAAGCGCTCTAAATCGCTACGCACTGATGCTTTTGTTAATTGCTTTGTTAAAAGTGGTTTTAAACCATTTGAAATAGGAACAGAATGGAGTTTACCATTTTACTGCAGTGTCAACCAAATAAAAATGCAGTGGAATTCTGAAAACTTTAGTCTGTTGTGTCAGCGAAAGCTCTGGAGGCTTTGTTTTGTAATGAGGCACAACTCTGGCAGCAATTAAAAAATGAAGCTCTGAAAAGTGCATTACTACCTCTCCATATCTGTGTGGTATGAAGAGGTGGTTGAGGCAAATGATGGTGTAAGACGCAGAAAAAAATTTAAATATCCTTTTATTTACGTTAGCTACACACAGGACGTCCTGAAGAAAATAATTCCCTCAAGACCTACCTCAGCATTGGGAAAGCTACAAGCATGTAGAGTATTTTTTTTCAAAGGAAAGAAATAAGATCTGGGAAGGAAAGGGGTAGGAGGGGTGGGTAGGATTCTAGAGGTAAGTATGTCCAGGAGTGACCGACGTACGAATCCATCCCTCACACTGCGGTGCAAGGCGATGGATCGAGAGAGTCCTGCTAAAAGAAAAAAAAATGTCTTCCTTAACCATTTTTTTACAAATCTGGACCAAATGTGGGCAGATGCATCCGCTGCCAAGACCTAGGCAATCATCACCCCATAAATCCGGGCATCCCTACTTCGCATCACGTTTTTCAATAATTAGCTGTAAATTAATTCGCATTGTCGTGTCTTCCAGCTTTTTATATTATGTTTTTAAAGTTTTATGTTTGATAATATTTTCATACATAATTTTTTTGTAATTAGTAGCGCTTCTTCAAAATTTCCTAAAACCATGACGGTTGAGTGAAGGTTGGTACGGTAGCTGTGTGGTTAGAATAGTTATAGACGTCCTGGTGGTGGAATGTACCAAGTTTGATTTCTGGAGCACAAATACTTTTGGTTTGATATTTTATACTTCATCACCATCCGAAACAGATTAAACATTCAAATTCGAAATTCTTGAGCTGATAACAAATTTAATTTATGTACGTGTCTGGGGCCTAATAATCAATTGCAAATATTGCAACACAGGTATTGTCTCGTATCGGAATACATCACACCTATATGAATTTAGCTTTCAAACAAGTTTACCTTCATAAAATAATAGTATCTCTCTCAAATAAGAATATATTTTATTTAGTGACTGAATTCAAATATCTTCGCCATAAATTAATTAAAACATCATTGTGGGATTGTAGTACACATTTTCAGCGAAAAACAACGCGAAAAACTCAGAACTACATATTACATTTTCCCTAACTTTTTCCATATTTTCAGTAATTATTTTTAGTGATTACAGCCCCTGAATACTTCTTGTAAACACGGTAAAATACCCAACGGAAATGAACGTGCAGTAATACTAAAATAATTTACAGTCACATAACACCTCTAGAGGGTTGAAACAAATTCATTGAGGTGAAAAAAACTCTTGATATTTTTAATCAATGTGGATTTGAACTCTACTTTACGCCTGATTAATTTTAACTGGATGGGATTTTAGAATCAATATTAATTTACGTGGTGGGCAATGGGTACCGCCGCCCAGGGAATCATTTATTGGATTACCGACACCCCTGTCATAGGTCACCCACACATTGATCAGATTCCTACCCACCTATCATACCTTTTTCCTTCCTAAAAATTCTACTCCTTCCTTTGCCTAAAAATATTAACACTGAATTTCGAAAGATGACATAGTCCTTACGGGATTTTTTCTCAGGGTCCCTTGTGTGGAACTAATTCACAAAAAACATCCGAAAGGTACCTATTATGAAGAAAAGAATTGTTAATATCAAAAACAGAATTAATAATTAACTAGTTAATAAATTAATAATTAACCCTTCGAATAATGAGAAAATAATTTTCTGTAAACTTTTGCCTGTTAAAGTTTGCGCGCAAAATTCCTGGTTCTTCCAATGCATTTTAAATGGTCCTATTTATTAGTTTTTTTAACGCTTTTGCAAAAATAAAAATTGTTCGAAAATTTAGATAAAATAATCTTTCCGATATGTTTATTAGAAATCATCATTTTTGTTTATAAATATTAAAATTTTAATATTAGAAATATAAATTGGCTAAAAAATGCATACCTGCGAATATTTGAATTAAAGTAATTAAAATAGAATAAACATGAAATTTTAAATTCAGATTCCTTTTCTAAACCAAATTTTTAATAAAATTCTCATCTCACTTTTTATCACTTTCATACAATTTTATTTTAAAATTAAATGTGGGTTACGGCACAAATAGGCGCATAAACAAACCGTCACTTTTGATCAGGTTTGTAAAATATCTGAACAACCTAGCTCTTATAATTCTAAAACAATGAGAAGCATTATTTCTTTCCGTTTCTAACATAAAAGAAATCACAAATATTCGCATTACAGAAAGAGAGATATCTATCTTTTAATAATGCACGGTCGCTCTGGGACAATCTGGGTCTCCTGTTATTATAACGGCATATGATGTTTTGGGACAACTTGGGTCTCCTGTGATTAAACGGGTTTTAATAACAATAAAATAATATTCTGAATACTGGTAGATAACTTCTTTATCGTATCTATGAGTTATTCTTAATGCAATCCGTTCCAATTTTTAAGATGATACTTGAATTCAAAGCAAATTTCAGTTCATTGAACATGAAAATTTAACTAACACAAGTTATCGATAACCGTAATTCGTATGATAAAACTTACGCAACTGAAAATAATTCTACTTTTGCAAATATTAATTTCGGCTTTGAACAAACACCAAAGCTCGTTGAAATGTTTTTTATGATGCAGAGTAAATATGTGTTTTAAAATAATGGGAGAATTCAACCGCAAAAAGTTGAATTTCAAGAGTTATTATTTGACCTATTGGTTTCCGGTGTAAATTCACTTTTACGGGAATTATTATCATTTTTAAATTAATTTCGTGTTTAAATACTTTAAATGATGAAAATACCTAGAAAATATTACAGGCAGCAAACATTTATTAGAGTGAAACTATTATATAATAACATAATAAAATAAACCTACTTTGTATTTACTCAAAGGTTTAAGAGCGCAAGCATAAAAATAAAATCCATAAAACGTGCTAGCTGGTTCCCGGCATGCGTTGCTATGCCATTTAATAAAGAAATTATTTCTCCCTGCGCGTTCTTTCCCATTGGTCCCGTTCCCCTTCCACCTCCCCTTCCTCTCCCGCGTCTCCTTCCTCTCTCGCATTCCCACTTCGCCTCCTCCACCCTCCTTCTCCCCACTCGACTCCCACCCTTCCCCCGTCCCACGAATCCCCCTTCCGAGTTCTCTTCCCCCCTCCCAGGTTCCCGTCCCCCCTCCGTGTTCCACTGCCTTCCCCCTCCCGCGAACCCCTTGTTATGAAAATAATTGAATAATGTTCAAAATTGCCCCAGGGTTGTTGATATTTGTCTATAGTAGTGGATTTAATTATTTTACTGGCCACTTATAAATTACACTTTTTCTCCGAGTGGTTTTACTTTCGGTCGATAGGGGGATAATAATCGATTTCCCCTCACTTTTTGGATTTGCATCTCCTGGGCAGGATGTAAATCCGACAGTCGAAAATGTGGACTTAAATTTATTTAATAATATGTAAAATATTCAATCGGCGGGTTGTTTTCAAGTATATTTAAAATGTGAACGAGTTTCCTTTATTCCCAGCCGATACATGGTTATCGCGACTGGAGAATTCTTGTTTACGGGTATTCCAGTATGGAATCCCGTGGTGCAATAATGGCGGCTTGACCGACCCAGTGTTACTGTAATCTGCGATTATATTTATCATCCGTCATCCGACGAGATGGATTCTCAATTATACAAAGGGACACGACCGTCCGTATAGTCCCCGCCGATTATTTTCACAACCTGATGGAGGACATTTCCACTACTGCAACCACATGATGGACACCATGGGCATGGTGATCTCAATCGCAATAATCACCCAGATGGATGGAGAAGCTTGCAAACCTGGCGCGGAGGCAACGTGAGGGAGAAAAGGGGCCCCCCACGGTGCGATATTAGTCATCCGGAATCGTCGCATAAAAATAATAGGTTTTAGCTAGCTCTTAGTATGGTCCACAGGTATGTTAATATTCCAATATAATAATCTTGTTTTACATCCACTCTTTTATTTCTTATTTTCCAAGCTTCACAACAATGATTAAAATAACAGTGCCCACGCTCTGATGGGAGATTTTTCATGCCTACCGACACAGTCAGCATATCTCGTACCCACGAGATTTGGCGTCCAAAAATCCCATGGGATTAAAGCTGATAACTGTGTACCTTCATATATATAACCCTGAATAATTAACATTAAATAAACCCACTTAATAAGAGGTGTAAATGTCATGATAACTGATCACATAGTAGGTACAGACACAACACAGCACTTCCAGTACATTACATTCAATTCTTCAACCCTGATATATTAACACCCTGTTTAATAACTTACATTAAACCCTACCCCAATTCAAGTACCATAACATGACACCCAACATCCTCCTTTTTCTACCATAACATGGCGCACCAACTGGTGATAACGAAAATATTTTTTTCATTGTTGTGAATCTTGGAAATATTAAATTCATTATATAAACATGCCTACACATATTTTTAAATTTGCCCTATGTTATGTTTTGTTTTGTTTTGCTTTTAAAATATTAGTGTCAGAACTTTATTTTATACCTGTAATGATTTTTTTAAATGTTTTCAATCATAAATGCACTGTTCATAATACCAACATATAACATAACCTCAATTCCTCAATAGAATTGTTATTGTCATTTTATTAAAATATGCTTAGAAATTTGGTCATAGACAATATGCATTATAGAACTCTATAAAAAAAAAAAAAAATTAATCCAATGAATAGTGGTTATTTTCAAAATAATTTCAATTATCTATGGCAATTTCTTGCTTTCAAATTTACCTATGACTTTTTCAAATGTCAAACAAAACATTGTTATGTTTTTATACTTTTAAATACTCAATACTGATGAAAAACAGTTTAAATTTTTCCAAAACAATTATATTATGAGTTTAAATAAGAATATAACGTTAATATCATTAATTATGCAAATATTTATAATGATTTATTGTTAACTAAGTGACATTTTGTTCATAATTACGGAGGTACGTACCATTCATCAAATCATTGCAGTAATATTAAAAACATTTTATTTGAAAGGTATTAGTTAAAGTATTACAAACATTTTAAAATAAATTTGAACATTATTATTCAAGCTTTATAAAATTATATTATGCCGGTATTCATACAAACCGTGTACATTGTCAAATAACATGATGAAAACAAATATTTTGTATTATTATGCAATTTCAAAGATAACCTTTATTAGGGAATCATTTATAAAATGTATTTTTATTCCAAACTGTTTAATTAGTTACGAAACGAAATTAATGTTATTTACAGGTGACATCTGTCACAAATATATTATTGATTGTTTATTTACAAATAATGTCAAACTGACGTTTTAACCCATTCATGACGAACTATTTTTTTCTCGAATTTCGTGCTGAAATTTCACAGGGGGGTTGGTTTTGGAGGTAGAAAATGGACATTTTTCTCAGAATTTAAAAAAATGATTTCTTCACCCCCCAGGAAGCTAGAGAAGGGTGAGTTCCATATGGCACCTTCGGCAAATAACTAGTCGGAAATTTATTTTTTTCAACTTTATTCTACATAAAGTAAAATTTTGAACAAACTTATTTATTGAGGTAAACCTCGAAGCATTTCACGCATAGTCCAACCATACAACGTGGTCCATTCTATCAGTTCCGCCCAAAAAGAGGTTCCTTGGTTCCCTGAAGGCCCCACGAGGGAAGAAAGCTTCATCTCTCCTCTCCACTCCTTAGTTCCCCGAAGGCTCCACAACGGAGAGTTCTCCTCCCTTTGGTTCCTTAAAGGCCTTACAAGGGAAGAGTCCACTCCACCTTGGTCTCCCGAGGACCCAAGGAAGGAAGAGGACTTCATCTTTACTCCTCCGTGGTTTCCTAAAGGCCCCACCAGGGAAGAGCTCACAGAGGTAGCCTCATTTCTCCTCTTCACTCCTACGTGGTTTCGTGAAGGCCCCACATGGGAAGAGGATATAATCTCTCCACTTCACTTTTCCTTGGTTTCCCGAAGGCCCCACGCCGGCAGAGTGCACTTCCCCTTGGTTCCCTGAAGGACCCATAAGAGGAGAGGTCGCGGAGTTGGCCTCAGCTCTCCTCTCTACGGCTTCTCCTCCTAGTTTCTCCTGCAGGCCCCGTGAAGAAAGTCCAGAGAGGTGGCCTCAGCACTCCTTATTTTCCCAAAGGCCCCTAGTTTTTGAATGGTCCAATTTTTTGTCCACGAGGGACCAGGGAAATAGAAGGTCCACACCAGCAGAGCCCCAAGTGCTGGAGTAAGGTCAAAATACTCCGAAATGGGACCCTGTTTCTCGGAGGCACCGTTCGTGACACCGTGACATGACATTCAGCCTGAGCACGGTAGCACACACCTTGGCTTGGGATCTATTGCAAGTTTGTGTTTCCACTCCCTGAGCGATGGGTTCGTCACACTCCCTGTGCTCCATAAATGGAGGAGGTCACCGCAAGCTGAGTCCAAGAGCACATCTCCTAAATGCTTTAGATCAGGGTTCTCTGGATCTGAATCAGAATCGGACGTACCTTTTCCCGTTTAGTGTCGACCACGCCTAACAATTTGGCGATTAGAAAATAATTGTGCTCGAGAGATATTCGCAATTATTCCGCCGTCATCTTCATCAGCTGAATCTGCTCCGGACAAGTCACTCTCAATTGGCGGCTCCACAAACACATCCACTACTTCATCATCATCTAAATTCGTATCCAATTGTTCTTCAAGCAGTAACTTCACGTCTTCAACAGTCAAACCCCTAAAACACACGAAAAAATAATGAAATCTTTGAAAAATTACATTTTATGTATAGTGAGATCTGCCGAAAGATCCATATGGAACCAAAAATCAAAACCTTAAATTCACAGTACTCGTTTGAATATAATAATGATTATTTTTCTAACAAAATGTTTGTAAATAGGCAGATAATTTCATTCTCTACAAATCATTTTCAGGTTTGGAGAAAAAAATCAAATCTACTATATAAATTTAATGGATTACTTACTTCACATGTTTTGACATTTTGAAAAAATTGCACTTTTTTTCTAACTCAATAAAGACAAGTCTGTCCACGTCTGCACACACAAACGAACTGAACGCAACCAAGACAAAAGTGTTCATACATGCTTGTAGACTATATCAAACTGTATTTGGCACCACTATTTTAACATATCGGCATGATGTGACTAAATGAATGCCAATACTTTTTCGAGTTCCATATGGAACCTTCGTCATGAATGGGTTAATATTCATTTAAATGAGCAACATACATATTCATTTCAATGGAATAATTTTTTTTAAATTTAAATGGAATACATACATATTCAAATAAAATTTCATATTTTAATTTTTAAATGAAATCACGGTTATCAAATAAAATATTTTATGTTGTAATTTTAAATACAGGGTTGGCGCAAACCAATATTTTCAAACATCAGGGTTGCCAAAAAAATTATTTTTTTAATTTAAAACAATAGTTGTCAATAATATTTGTCAAATCAACAACAACGTTCAACAGCGTACAACAACAATAACATCAACAATAACAATAACATCGATAACAACAACAACAAGAATAACAACGTTTATTTTTCTTTTTTGAATCAAGGGCATCATTTTTAATAACAATTCTCAAAATTGTTTTTGAATTTAACTACAATCAAGTAATTGTCAACGGTGACACAAGGAATAATGTGATATTTATTATCATTCTTTTATAAATAAAGGACAATATTCACGAAATGTGATAGGACTTGGAGAAATTATCGGACAATGACGAAACGTCATTATTATCATTGGAAGGGGGTTGACGGAGGTATATTCGGTCTGATCAACTGGATCCTGGTGATCAACTTACCATTCCTATTGGTCCAAATTAGTTCCAAAGGTAAGGGTGGGCTTGTACCCCAACCGCAACGTATCGATCCGGCGTCGATTACGTTTACCTTACATGACAGACAGAGGGCGAGAGATGCTTGCTGTCTGCTCATCAGGCCATGAGTTGCTGACTCTGGTAGGGAACATGTGTGCAACATCGTCAGTAGGAGGGCAGTGGATCCGTTGCCTGTAGATGGATGATTCCTACGGGAGGCGGAAGGATTGCCAGCCACTGGTCCATGTTCATACTCAAAGTACTACGTGGTGTGAAACTTGCCTGAGTGGTTCGGGTTGTTCTTGGAGTTTTATGACCAACCCTGACACAACATTCAACAAGTATTCATAAACTCTATTTAAAATCGAGTTTTATGTTTTTTTTTTTTCACACGGTACTATTTGTAGTGATTTATGGTAAATCACATAATTATTTTCTCAAATATAACAAGTCTAAATAAATACGTGCACACCTTTATATTGTCGTAAGTTATGCTCTACGTCAGAGCCAATAAAATTCTAGCCCATTCAAATAGTCACACATGACTCAAATACATCATGATTCTTCATATCAAGTATCAAGCATCATTGAAATAAGACTAAATTAAAGTCTCATTCATTAAAAAAATCTATTAAAAAAAAATGTCTCGTAACTTATCAAAACTCTCGTAATCAAAACTGTTGTAAACAAACATACAAAAAAAAATATGTAACTTATCAAAACTACGATAAACAAACGAAAAAATATATGTAACTATTAAAAAATGTATTATGTACAAAAACAAAGCAAAACAAAACAAAACAAAACAATTAATTATGTATTGTCATTGTATAACTTCTTTTTTCCAACTATTATTATTATTTTTATTTTTAACTGTGAGACCTAGTTAGTATAGGCAGGTTTTCTTTTTCATGTAAATTCAGTGAAAAGTGAAGGTTGTTCAACCATTATAAAAAGTGTTTATAATCCGATAGCAGGATAAAGTGATGCCACAGAGCATAATATAAAAGTGAATGATTGAAATGATATTCTCACTACAATGTCTTTTTATTTTTGTATTTAACTACAATGATAATTGTTTTTATTTCTATTGTATTTCTGTTTTGAAATTTATTGTTTTTAGGAACCGGTGGACCAATACAATTGTTAAGCTTTCTTAGTCAGCATAGGATATAGGTATGTTCGGGGTCGAACATTTACGCGAGAACGGGGAAAATGTTATGAAAATAATTGAATAATGTTCAAAATTGCCCCAGGGTTGTTGATATTTGTCTATAGTAGTGGATTTAATTATTTTACTGGCCACTTATAAATTACACTTTTTCTCCGAGTGGTTTTACTTTCGGTCGATAGGGGGATAATAATCGATTTCCCCTCACTTTTTGGATTTGCATCTCCTGGGCAGGATGTAAATCCGACAGTCGAAAATGTGGACTTAAATTTATTTAATAATATGTAAAATATTCAATCGGCGGGTTGTTTTCAAGTATATTTAAAATGTGAACGAGTTTCCTTTATTCCCAGCCGATACATGGTTATCGCGACTGGAGAATTCTTGTTTACGGGTATTCCAGTATGGAATCCCGTGGTGCAATAATGGCGGCTTGACCGACCCAGTGTTACTGTAATCTGCGATTATATTTATCATCCGTCATCCGACGAGATGGATTCTCAATTATACAAAGGGACACGACCGTCCGTATAGTCCCCGCCGATTATTTTCACAACCTGATGGAGGACATTTCCACTACTGCAACCACATGATGGACACCATGGGCATGGTGATCTCAATCGCAATAATCACCCAGATGGATGGAGAAGCTTGCAAACCTGGCGCGGAGGCAACGTGAGGGAGAAAAGGGGCCCCCCACGGTGCGATATTAGTCATCCGGAATCGTCGCATAAAAATAATAGGTTTTAGCTAGCTCTTAGTATGGTCCACAGGTATGTTAATATTCCAATATAATAATCTTGTTTTACATCCACTCTTTTATTTCTTATTTTCCAAGCTTCACAACAATGATTAAAATAACAGTGCCCACGCTCTGATGGGAGATTTTTCATGCCTACCGACACAGTCAGCATATCTCGTACCCACGAGATTTGGCGTCCAAAAATCCCATGGGATTAAAGCTGATAACTGTGTACCTTCATATATATAACCCTGAATAATTAACATTAAATACACCCACTTAATAAGAGGTGTAAATGTCATGATAACTGATCACATAGTAGGTACAGACACAACACAGCACTTCCAGTACATTACATTCAATTCTTCAACCCTGATATATTAACACCCTGTTTAATAACTTACATTAAACCCTACCCCAATTCAAGTACCATAACATGACACCCAACATCCTCCTTTTTCTACCATAACACCCTACCCCAGTTCCCTTCCCCCCACCCCTCTCCGCATTCCATACATTCAGTCCCCGTACATTCAGTTTTCAAACAGCTCGTGTGCCACCTATAGCAATTTTTGTATACAAATTTCATAATGCCAGAGCTCACCAGTAGTTATATACAAACCTTGTCCTGATAATAACGAATACCAAAAAAAAAATCCAATTTGGTGCAGTCGTTTGGAAGTTATGCGCTTACGTACATTTCGGCGATTCATTTTTATTCATTTATAGATAGATTTTAGATAGATTAAATGGAAAGGTAAATCTAGCAATTTTAAAAGCTTGAATCAGTTTGATAACGATCGTCCATATTCATGTAAAAGTATTGTGCAAATACAGGAGTTGGGTAATCAAAAATCAAGCCATAAATATTTTAAAAAAAATCTAAAACACTTTGATATTAACCTCGCGTCCAAAAAGTATGATTCTAATTTTCTCTTATTTAGTAAATCAAAATCAAAATTTTCTCTAAAAATAAATTGATTCTCCTGAACATGTTGTTTAGAATTAATACATTTTAAAGCCGACCAAACGTTGCTTTCTGTAAGTACCAGTTATGCACTGTCCAATAAACGAATGATTTAATGTGTTTTAGTGTTTTTTATTCCTATAGCGACAAGTGACACAGCCAGAACCCAAATGCCAAATTACACAGAATGCAATAAATCGGCATAAACTCAAACGGGATCACAAATCACTGAAATCAATTAATGTCAGCCATAGCGGTTTAATTGCCAGTTGTTCGCAGTCGTTCGCATTGAATTTGGCAGTTTAATATTAATTAGAAATTGTGACGTTAATTTAATTACCAATTTATGTTGTTACGAGTTGAAATCCCCGACGTTGCCCGGGCTTTACACGCAGTTTTTGAAATCGAATTGATGAAGACAGTGATGATTTTCTTACTTTAAACTTGACTTGGCGGCTTCCGTGGTCAAGGCTCTCGACTAGAGATCCGGAGGTCGCTGGCGTGCGCAGGTAAATTTTAATTGATTGATTTGTCTTTTCACAATTTAATCGTTAAAAATATTAAATCGTACGTTTGCGGCACATACCAGAGATGCTCTCAATATCGCCCCGGTGTAAAACAACCATCCTAAATTGAACCCTTGCTTGAAACGGCTTTAGCCGTGTTTTGTGATTAGATCTGAGCAGCCTTCTTCTTCCCCATCTCCATCTCCTCCCACTTACCTTCAGCCTCACAACATATCCCAATTGAGAAAGTCATAGTCTTACTGACTCTAGGCTGTTGGGAGCAGTTGGGGCTCTTGTGTAACATTCTGCTTTAAGGGGTGGGATTAAAATAAAATTGTATTTTTTGAGGACTTTATTTTATATTATATTATTTTAGTTTATTTTGCTTTGTGACTTAGAAGGGGTACCCGGATACACTGGCGAGGTTTATCTAGGTCTTGCTAGAAGGGGTGCTGAATATATTGGCGTGGTTTATCTAGGTCTTGCTAGAAGGGGTGCTGGATACATTGGTGAGGTTTGTCTAGGTCTTGCCAGGGTGCCGGATACACTGGCGAAGTTTATCTAGGTCATGCTAGAAGGGGTGCTGGATACATTGGTGAGGTTTATCTAGGTCTTGCTAGAAAGGGGTGCAGGATACATTGGTGAGGTTTATCTAGGTCATGCTAGAAGGGGTGCCCGGATACACTGGTGAGGTTTATATAGGCTTGCCACTGCGTGGCGGACCGGATTGGGAGACTGGTTTAGGGAGACCTCATCTAGACCTCTTCAGCCGGACTCTCTCGACCCATCGCCATGCACCGCTGTGGGAGGGACAAGTCCATCACTCCTGGACACTTTGACCCCTTAGATTCCTACCGAGCGAGTACCCATACCCTTTTTCTTCCCAGAAATTCCTCTTCTTCCTTTACTAAAAATACCGTCCACATAGCATCCACAATGATGACCATAGCTCTTAGGAATTTGTTCTCCTCAGGGCCTCCTAAAAATACATATTTATACATATATGGTTCCATGACAGTTCATCCTGCGACAATTCATCCGGCGACAGTTCATCCTGCGACAGTTCATCCTGATGGTGGTGACCAAAATCCTAAGCAACCCGCCGCTCATTTGTATGGAGCGTGACATTTTGAAGACCCCCCCTCCCCTAAACGTGTCACGTAGTATGGGTACGTTCCCTTACACCACTCTTCTCTCTCACTGACTACTGCAATGGTTAAGAAATGAAAACTAAACATACTTATCTCGGCTGTTACGACATGAAGGTGCGTGGGTTCATGCGTGATGTTAGTATTATTTTTGTTTAAATATTTTACCGATCTAGATCTGAATCCATAATGATTTTTTTTTTAATTTACTGACCGTGTTCATTCAAAAGGTAATACAGGTCGTCTCTAAATTATTTATCAATAAAAAAATATATAATGTAAATATTTTAAAAAATACTTTCAGCTCACAAAACTTACAATAAATTAAAGCATTCTGTGATTTTTACGGGTTTGCGCTAGCGACAAAAAAAATATTCATGCTGTCTTTATGCCTTGAATTAATAGATCTTCTCTATTATGTCCTTTAGAACGCGCAAAAAATACCAGTCACCCTATAAATATTAATTTTTAATTTGAATAATGTAAAATAATAATTTTAACCTCCTAATTAATACAGTCATGAAACAGGATAAAAACATCACAACGAAATTCCCATAAATCTTGTGACAAGGCAAAGCCAAATCCGAGGATTTGAGTCATATTATTTTTCATCCCTCATTATAAATAACGTGATTAGCCTATTTCACTACAACTTTCGTTGTAATATTTTGATGACTCTATGAATTTATTCGTACCAGCTGAAGAAATAAATCGAAAGAGGTGTCCAATGGGCGTGACTGGGTGAGAAAAATAAGTACAGTTTTTAATTATTTTTAATTGATAAACTACTGTTCAAGACAAGATTAGTAACAATTATTATAAGTAATAATTATTAGCCTGAAACACTCATCTACATTGAAAAAATCTCCCGAGTAAAGGATACAAGCCGCCGACGGGACTCGAACCCGCGTCCTTCTGATTTCCGGTCAACTGCTCTGTCCACGCAAGGCCCTGAGTAAAATAATTTCCCTCAGGGCCTATGTCATCTTTGGGGATGCCGTGTGAGGGTTTTTTAGGGAAAGGAAGGAGAGGAGAGTTCTGGGAAGCAAAAGGGTTTAAGGTGTGGATAGGAATCTGGGGATTAGTGTGTCCTGGACATTCGCCTCCAAGACCTAGACAAACCTCACCCCTTGAACCCGGGCACCCCTGCTAAATCACCAAACGTAGCGAACCACTTGGGGTGAACTATGGCAGAGATGTTCGTTATCCAATAAAGGTTCCCGGGGCGGCGGTACCCATTCCCGCATCCCAAATTGAAATTGCAGTGCAAAGGCATGCCGGGTATTCACTATTAGTATTTCTTAAATTGTGTTCCGGAATGGATTGGTTTTTCATACAAATCTACAATTTTATACCAAGTTCGATGAAATGCATTTCCGATCTTTGAAGAGAAAGGTCACTGTTTGCACGACATTTTTGATCTTTGAAGAGAGAGGTCACACTGTTTGCACGACAATTTTGACCTTCGAAGAGAAAGGTCACTGTTTGCACGACATTTTTGACCTTTGAAGAGAAAGGTCACTGTTTGCACGACATTTTTGACCTTTGAAGAGAAAGGTCACTGTTTGCACGACATTTTGAAAAATCGCTCTAGTTCCCCTTTTCCACCCCGTAAAGTTTAATTTTCATATTTTTTGATGAAACTTTGCGCAAGACATCTAACTAATATTACTGCGAAAGTGTGTACGGATGTATGTATGTATGTTAGTTTGTTACTCTTTCACGCAAAAACTACTGAATGGATTTTAATGAAAGTTTACAATAATATAGCTTACACATCAGAATATTATATTTAAGAGTGTGGAATTGTGAACTTTGTATAAAAAATATCAATAGGTGGCACGCGAGCTGTTTGAAAACTGAATATACCGGGATTGAATGTATGGCTGGCGGAACAGGGGGGGGGGAACGGGAGTAGGGAGGGGAACTCGAGAGGGGGGTTGCCCGACGCGGGAGAGGAAGGAGAGACTAAAGGGGAACGAGCCGAATGGGGAAGGACACGCAGGGAGAAACAATTTCTTTATTAAGTGGTATATCAACGCATGCCGGGAAACAGCTAGTTAAAAATAAGAGAAAAATAATGTGTTCAATTGATTTTAAAAAATTTACCTTAGCTGTTATTATTGTAGTAATATTAATTTTATAAAATAATAGATAATTTCATTGTCGCCCTAATGAAGAACACCATTCGGAAACCATAATTTGCTTGAAATGGCTTTAGCCTATCAGATCTGAATAGCCAGGTACTTTAAATCCTTCCTCTCGCCCAACTCCTTCCCTTTCCCACTTTTTTCAGCTTCACAACTCATCCGAATTAAAGATGCCACGGTCCCACTGCAAGTTGGAAATCTTGATGTATTGTTGTGTAAGTTTTTTGGTAATATTATCAATAGAGGAAAGGTCTTACATATATATTTTTTTCATAGTCTCTGTGCGGTTATTTATACACTAGTGTAACGAACGATTCTTGAAGCTCCTACCAGAGCTTGTTATTCAAAACCAAGCACTAATGCCTCAATGACACACGGCGAGTTACAAGCTACTATCTAAAAGCGGGTAAATCGGCGAGTGAGATTGTCATGATGACACACAAAACTGTCCACTCGCTCAGAAGTGTAGGAAACCGAGGCCGCTGCTAGCGCCAGTAACAAGAATAACGACGACTGCGTGAACTAATTCTTCAATGTTTGACAGTCGAAATCAGCTGTTTATCGGAAACCATGTTGGAAACATAAATAAACCAATCACGAGCAAGCGAAGCAAGCGTGTAGGCGAGTAAAGTTGACGACCTTTCAACTTTTTTTCGTAGATTGCCAACAATCTGCTAGTTGCTGCTAGTTAGCAAGTGACACGATAACACTGGGCGAGTTTACTAACAGATAGTGAATTTAGCTTGTAAACTAGCCCTGTGTCATCGACGCTTTAGCAACCAACTTGTCTTGCATTATTATTAATGACAAATTCTGCATTTTAAGACGTAAACAACGGGTGCACCCGGCCACCTGGAGAAATCAGGTCGACTCATGCAAGAAAACACTGCACGTTTCCGAACTAGTTTGTTATTCAAATCAAATACTCTTAGCAACTAATATTGATCCCGGCCACCTGCTTTGACCACCTGGGATAATCAAGGTAAACAACAGGTGCACCCGGCCACCTGGAGTAATCAGGTTCAACTCATGCAAAAAAACACTTGTTATTTTTAAACTATCCCCCAAAACCGAAGTGACGAATAGAGTTCAGCGCCCTATAGTTTATAGTATTTTTATGGAACAAATAAGTGGTCTCATACAACTAGCATGTTAACATTATTTCAAATTTTCTTTCAAATTGGTGTATATGACACTTCTGAAGGTTATCTATTCAGTGGATATCTTTGTTTCCAAACAATGGAAAAGTTGGCACTGAATTTGGTAGTAAATAACACGAACGCTGGCCCGCCCATAAAGTATTTTAGACCTATGTTATTGTACAGGGTGTTAAGAAACGTACTTAACGTATTTTAAAAAAGTGATTACTGACATTAAACCAATAAAGTTGGAGGAAAATGGATGGGTCCAAACAAAACTTAAATAACAGAAAATCACTTTGTTTACACCACTTGTTTAATCAAATGTTTAATTGTTAGACAAATGAAGATTTCTTCCCCAGGAATTGATAATATCAGGATGAAAGATATTAAAAAACATATTTTAATCCTTGGTCCAATTATAACCCATTTTATAAACAGAATCTTATTTCAAGCTAAAATCCCCGATGATTTAAAATGTAGTATTATAAGACCTATATATAAGGGAGGTGACCACACTGTATTGGGTAACTACAGACCAATTAGTATCTTGCCATCTCTAGAAAAAATTCTTGAAAAATATATTCAAATAAAATTAATAAAATATTTAGAAGATTTTTCTATAATAGATACTAATCAATACGGTTTCCAAAAAAAAAGAGTACCGAATTGCTGCTTCAAAAATTTGCCAACATGCTAAATAATTAATTAAACTGTAAAAAACATACATTAGTCTTATTTATAGATTATTCGAAAGCTTTTGATACCATTGATCATGGTAAATTACTTAAAATACTAGAAATTATAGGAATAAGAGGAAAACTACTAAAACTTTTTGAAAATTACTTAAACAACCGATGCATGAAATTAAAACTCTTAAAATCTTTAAGTAAAAAAAAGAAGTTTTTTGCCGGCGTTCCTCAAGGTTCCATATTAGGTCCAATCCTATATATTATATATGTATCTTTTATTAAATTCATTTTTAGACATGTAAAGTACTTTGTATACGCGGATGATACTGCTTTAGTTATTTCTAGCAGTGATTTGCAAACTTGTATAGATCTTTTACAAAAAGACTACATTGAACTCTTAAAATGGTCTCACGACTCTGGCTTAATTATAAATGCCAAAAAAACTAAATTGTTACACATAAGATCCCCTAATGTTAAGGTATGTATTACACCTGAAATAAAGACACATACATCAGATTGCTTACACAATGGTATTCCAGCATCGTGTACATGTGAAAATATGGAACTAGTTAAAGAGTATGTTTATTTAGGTGTTATTATTGATTGCTTTTTCAAGTGGGATATACAAATAAACAAAGTTTGTGCACGATTAAGATCAATTGTAAACAGATTGTATAAACTAAAATTTTTTGTTCCTCTCTGCACACTTCGAATAATTTATTTATCTCTAGCTGAATCTGTTATAAGGTATGGAATAACAGCTTGGGGATTTTCTTGTAAAACAAATATAGACCATGTTCAATCAGTGCAAAATTCATTGGTTAAATTATTAGCTGAAAAAAATTTATACAAAGAAAGGCATAATATTCCATACTTTTATCAAAGTCTCAAAATTCTTTCAGTGAGAGCAATTATGTGGTACAAAATTATATTTCAGCACATAAATAACCCTTTATATATAAACAGGCTGGAACACAACCATAATACTCGTTTTAACTTTAATGAAGGACTAATTGTACCTAAACATACAAATAAATATGGACAAAGAACGTTAAATTACATGATTCCCAGTTGTTTAAATATGCTTCCAGCGGAAATTAAAAACTGTACCCAAAACAAACAATTGGTGAACTTACTGAAGACTTGGCTTACGGAAAGAATTCATTTGTATTAGCTTACAATAACATATTACTTATTCTAAAGACTTTAAAATTGTTATTCATGTTTTCATATTTTTTTTTTTTATGTAAGTATATTTCTGTAAAAAATTTAATTTTATCTTATATCTATAATTGTAAAAATGTATCTAAGTATATTTCTGTAAAAAAAAAAATTATTTAATTTTATATCTTTAACTGTAAAAATGTAACTATTTAAATCACTATAATAAGATCTTTAATGTAAAGAACCCGTTAGACAAACTACTAAAAAGTAGTTTATCGGGACTTTTTGTCTTATATTTGTAAAATGTATAAAATAAATAAATAAAAAAATAAAAAAAATAAAAAATTATCTACATGCTTCGCAACCAATGGTTCCTTCTTCAGAATAAAATGAATTCCTTTGTGTAATACATTCTATAACTTATTTGCATTCACTAACTACAAATTCAATTTAATAGTTTTAAATGCTCCTCTAAAACCTCGAAAATTTACAACTTTACTGATTTGAAATTCTCACACTGAATTCCGTTGAAAATTTTTAGGTCAATGCAACAATTTTCGGCATCCATTTTCATTTGGGTTAGTGTTATATTTACGCCGTAATTTAAACCTGGTTTAGGCAAAATTAATAGGCTCTACAAACAATTTGAAATTGTTTGCTTCAACAATTTGAAATTTGGAAAAGATATTAAAATTGCTTTCAATTATGAAAAATATTTGACAAATTATTCATTGGAATTTTCAACGAAGTGTGAAATGAAACATTTGAACCGAAATTCTTTACAAATCGACAAAAAATATATTAAAATTTACACCTGATATTTTCAGATCCAATATTGGAAAGCCAAGCCACCAATCAAATTATTATTTGATTATTGGATTATTTGATATTCTAAATATTTTTATTTTTTAAAGAGAAAACAAAAATTCTGGGTTACGAATTATAAGACGAAATTTGAAAATATCTTTCTACTATCATTATTTGACAGCCTCCGTAGGCTGAAGGGTAAGATTGCTGACGAGCAATGGTCAAGAGGTATTTTCACAATTTACTCATTTAAAATAATATATAGCTTCTTTGGGGCACGTACCAGAGTGGAAGATACTTTCAGTGTTGTCCTGGTGTGAGATCACCATTCAGAATTAAATCGGTGCTTGAAATTGTTTTAGCCGTGCTTGGTGACCAGATCCAGGTACTTTCCCATCTTCCTCTTCCCAATATTCTTTCTCCCTCCACTTCCTTCAAACTCACAACTACCCTGGTTGGGGTTGTCATAGTTTCACTGACTCCAAACGGTTGAAAATAATTAACGAGCCACTCTTGTGCAGCTATTTTAAAAAATACAAGCTGGCTCGTACGTAATGATTGTGGACTTAGCTAGCGTAGGAATTTAACCCACAACTCCTGAGTAGGAACCCTACGCATGTATCCACATAGCAACTAACCTGTTTTCGAAGCCTTCTGTCCCATGCGTACTTATATACTTTAGTTAAAATACCTTCGAAATCTTAGAATTTTTTTTAATTTTATCAAAACTTTTACTCCTTCTTAATACGATTTCCACCCTCGGAATGGTCATTAGCATCTTACTATGGAGAATTACACGCATTGATCCTCTACGTCTACGTGACTTAGTAATTAAAGCTGAACTTACTTAACTAAACGCCGAAAGTAACAGCTTGCCATGTGTCCAAACAATTTGTGTTTTCTACGTGGTTTAGTCAGCAGATACCTTATTAATGCGTGTTAATGGACCTAAACGACCCTTTCTGGAAGTGAACATCGTCACGATAATGTTAAGGTAACTCCAAGGACGATACAAGGTGCCTTACAGTTTACATTTTGGTTTTAAAATTACGAAAATTTTACCTTTTTGACACATCTTAAATTTGCACGGAATACCACAAGGTTTCTCTTAAGGACCATTGCTGTGAAAAGTCTGAATGCTCAGGATTGGTGAAATAAATAGGAACATTAAAAAAAAAGTAAATATAGAAAAATGAAACAATACAACTTTGTATAAACCACTTATATAATGCGTAAATCCGACCGGTTTCGGAACAAACGTTCCTTCTTCAGGGAAAGCTTATACTAATTTGACAGTTTCGAACAATGTTTTATTGTGGTAGGGGTGGAGCCGTTGCTAGTTATTAATGTAGATTGGGTGAGTAGGTATTAATGTAGGGTGGGTGGGTAGGGGAACAAATCCATGATTTGGCTATAAGACAATATTTTTTGTTTGTTGATAATTGATTCGTTATTTTTAAGGGATTTTTTTAATTTCCAAGGCTTCTAAGTTATCTAAACGATAAAAGTAAATATGATTACTCTCCTAGATTTTTGTTTCACACTGGAAAAGAAAACAAAAAAAAACGAATGAATCCCTAAATGGCCGACATTATTTCAAAGAAAGGGGTTGCCACAATGCGTAGGTACTTACATAATTTTATTGTAAATTATTTGTTTTGTATCATTGTCGCTACTATATGCTATTTGAATACTTTGCCCATGAAATTGATTTGCTTTTTACAATGTGAAACCATCGTATAGACCAGAAAATACATAATTTTCATTCTTTAGAACATTTCAACTGCCTGTTAGCAGTATAATGGTTGTAAGTTGGAAACATTTTCCAGAACGTTTTTCCCGAAAAAGTATCCATTAAAATTGATAACTGATCGTAAAAAATTTTTTTTTTGCTGTGTGCCTCAAAGTTGTAAATAGATTCTTGAAATAATAAAATAATAATTATTTTCATTGATAACGAGTGTAAAAGGCGGCCTGGACGCCAACGTTCTATTTATTATGCTATCAAAATCACACTGTTGTTGGAAACCCAACTGCTAGCCCACCTCGGTTCTGAACATGGAGAGGCAAACCTGTCGGAGCAAAAAACAAAAAAATCTGAGCAAAAAACAAACAACAAAACAATTCCGAAACAGTTGCTTAACATCCTGTATTGAACATTGAAACTATCAGCCCTATTTACAGCCAGTTAATAACAAAACTGCCCCCATTACCATTGTTCTTTCACTGTACCTTTATAATCAAAATTTCATATCTCTTCTGTAAAATATTGGTGTAAAAACGTTTTACAGAGACTGTTGGTACCCGGCATTCATCCTTGTAGATTTTTCCAAAATTATAATTCCTTCCCATAAAATCCTTTTTTTCCCTACCTACCTTATCATGTGTCGTCGTGTTCAGATGAAAATTAAAGTCCTGTCAACACATATTTTGAGTTTTGATTACGGTGCTCTTGTTCGACCGTGTCGAAACAAATGAGAATCATCGCGAGCTCACGATTCAATGGTGAATGTGATGAACCAGCGGAATTTAGACAAGCAAAGGAAGAAAACACGGTAAGTCGGCTTTCCTTGACTATCCCCATTCCTTCTGTTTTGCGGATATCTCTTTTAAGTCCCCAACAGAGACCATTTGAAATAAATAAATTAAGTAAATAAATAAGTCAATCATATCTAAGATTTTTCCACACTAGTCGTACATGTCTAATATCACAATAATTTGCACTAATCCATGCTCGCCATCAACAAAGTTAGAGGAAGTACAGATTATTTAGTAAAGACAAAAATATCATGCGATTATTGGGATAATATTTATTTTTCCATTACGATTATTAATTAATTTAAAAGTTCGCGTTTTACAGAATAAGTTGAAATCTCTCTCAGGCTTTCCAGCCACTTTTAACAGTTTTATTTCAACCACAAAAACAATGTCTCCCTAGGGGAAGATAAAGTTTTCAAATGTGATTATCGAAAGCATAGCATAATATTATTAATACAAAACTTGTAACAAAGTTTTAGCACACACAATTCCTAGAAAACATCTCGATTCGAAGAATTCCTAAAACTTCTCGGCGAAAAACAATTTACCTATTGTGGAAAATTTATTAAAAGTTTTTTAAGCGAATTTATTCCAAGTAGGTACTTACCTACTAAGATTAGTATGAAAAGAACAAATTGCAAGATACGTTGATTTTCACGGCCAAAAGTATTATCGTTATTTGTTTTTAGGGTGTTATGCCATGTTGCGCTACCTCCTTCTTTAGCCAACGTTTCGGACATCGTTGCAGTGTCCATCATCAGGGCAGATCCTGCAGATCCGGTAGATGTGTAATTTTTAATAAGCACACATTTCACCACTAAAAATTACACATCTACCGGATCTGCCGGATCTGGCGGATCTGCCCTGATGATGGACACTGCAACGATGTCCGAAACGTTGGCTAAAGAAGGAGGTAGCGCAATACGGCATAACACCCCAAAAACAAATAACTAATACAAATTGCAATGTAATTTTTTTCCATAAGAATTACTTCAACCCTTCTTACCAAATGATGGTGGAACTAAGATGTATTTTAACAATTAATTTTAAAGAACAAATTGTAATGTTAATTTTTTCAACAAGAATTACTTCAACCTTTCTAACCAAATGATGGTGGAACTAAGATGTATTTTAACAATTAATTTGAAAGATCAAATTGTAATGTTAATTTTTTCAACAAGAATTACTTCAACCTTTCTTACCAAATGATGGTGGAACAAAGATGTATTTTAACAATTAATTTGAAAGATCAAATTGTAATGTTAATTTTTTCAGCAAGAATTACTCCAACCTTTCTAACCAAATGATGGTGGAACTAAGATGTATTTTAATAATTAATTTGAAAGAACAAATTGTAATGTTAATTTTTTCAACAAGAACTACTTCAAACTTTCTTACCAAATGATGGAACTAAGATGTATTTTAACAAATATTTTGGTAAAAAAAATACATTAGTCAGAAAATCACAATAAGGTAATAATTTATTAGTGACTAGCGAGTTCCCGGCATGCGTTATAATGGTTCCCCACCTTTCCTCTCCTGTTCCCCCATCTCACCAACCCCCTCCCACTTTCCCCTCCACTATCCCGCATTCCATATATTCAGTCCCGGGACATTCAATTTTCAAAGAGCTCGCGTGCCACCTATTGCAATTTTTTTATACAAATTTTCATTTTTTCATATATTACAAACATTAAGTTTTATATATTATAAGAACAATCAAACAAATGTTGTACCTAAGGGAACGTACCCGTACTACGTGACCAATTTTTTGCAATTTTTAACCCCCCTCCCCCCCGGTGACCAAAAACCTAAGCAACCCGCTGCTCTTTTGTACCAAGCGTGACATTTTGAAGACCCCCCCCCCCCGAACAGGTCACGTAGTATGGGTACGTTCCCTAACATAGCTAAATATTTTAAATACCTACATATAATTCTTGATTAGATTCTAAGTATTCGATTTTGCTTAGTATCGTAGGTGATTACTTCAATTAAATTCATTAAATTTTTATCCGAAAATCGAATTTTGATTTCACAATAAATGGTTTGCAAATTGTCATTCTCAAATTGTGACAGTTTCGTATGAGTTTTTGTAATGATTAATTTTTAGATGCATTGTCATAAGGTTGTTTCTGGTTTGTGGAAACCTTCGAGAGGGTGGAAAGAAGGTATTTTGAAAGTTTCAAACATTTTCTATGCTTAATATAGCAGTACATAAACAATATACATGTGTACATACGTGCATGGAAGCAAGCAAGCAAACATACAATGATTTATATGTTGTCAGAAAAGCACTTGAAATTAAAAATACCGTCGGTAGTTTATCTCAAAAAGATGAGGAGTTATTAAAAAAAAAATGTAATTTCATTAAATACCATTTATTAGTCAATATTCAGCTAATTCAAATGTCCAAGTGACTCTGAACATGCACTGGACATTCAATTGATTAAGTGGTAGTTATCATCACCAGCAGAGACACTTGGGATATTATTCAATGTGCCGTGTGGGGTTATGTGCTATTAAGAGCTGTGTGCCAGAATGTGGTAAGTGCCATTAAGGGCTGACACGGTGTGCATAAAATTAGCTGTAATGGAGCTCAGTGCATTGTGCCACTTGATGCCAAAGAGAAATGTATTTTATGTAAGCGAACTAGATGAGATAAATTCGATTAAGTGTGATATATTATATTTTCGTGATAAAAAAAAGTTTTTATTAATATTTTTATACCACAATGTGAATAAATATTTCAGACCCATGTGCTACACCTAAAATAAGTATTTAATAGAATATATTTTTTTTTAACTTAATGAGTAAAACTTTAAATTGCATACTCTTATTTTTTTATTAACATTTAAACCTCCTAAACTACTTACGTAGTTTGTCAGTAGGTCAATGACAACATTTTATGCAATAACATGGTACATTTTCAAACGGGATATATGTATAATGTTGATGTTAAAATTATCATTTATTTTTTTAAAAAATCATTCATTTAAAAAAAAATTTTAAATCAAAAAAATTTTTAAAAAATCAATAAAAAAAATTCTAAAATAAAAAAAAAATTCAATCACTTTAGAATTAGAACAATGAAAATACTTAATTTTGCTTATGTCCGCAGCTTACTAGAATACGCGTCACAAGTTTGGACCCCCAATACAAATCATACGTGGAAAATCTAGAAAGTGTTCAAAATCGTTTTCCACGATACTTAGATTTCCGTAGCTACCGACAACACCTAAATCACCAAGATTTAGCCGCGTACTTCAATATACTATCATAAGAAGGTCGAAGAAGCTCGGCCGATGAACTCTTTCTTAAAAAAATAGCCAGATCCGTCGTAGATTGCCCAGAACTCTTAGAACGAAAACAGATATGAGTTCCTACCGGACGAACCAGATCAGACATGATTCTTAGCCTCCCTCGGTGTAACACTAATTCTAAGCAGAATTCTTTCATCTATCGTGCATCCAACACTTTCAACACACTATAAACAATTTGAAATTTTTAACTCTGCACCACACTCCTTAAAATCACACAGACGCTCCCTCGATACTCTAACAATAACTGTAGATACCCTCTAATACAACCACCACTCTATGAATTTTCTTTTTTTTCTTTTAATTTTTTGTCACGCAAATTTTTATTACTATACCTCAACTTACCCCATCCTACCCCTTCCGTACTCTCACCTAAATAACTCGTCTCGTGGAAGGCGTCTAAAGTATCATTTAAAGAAACATTGCGAATTTTTCCTTAACTATAATTCGTAACATAAATGAAACAAACGTGTTTATAATAATTTTCGGAGCGTACTTTGCGATTTTTTTCTATCAAGGAAATATCATATTTCATCGTGAAAAATGTCTATATATTATCTTCAAAAATAACATATATTTTATTAACAGCTTAAAAACTTAAAATGTTTAAGGGAGATATGTAAGAAATCGGTAGAAATTCGGGTAGCGGCGGCTTAAGGCCTTACAATGGTTTTCGCTTAATGTACATATTTTTTGCAATGAAATATATTTGAGTTTACAGCCATATTTTCCTCAATTTTTGTCAAAAGTATTAACATTGACCACGTTTAAAAAAGCTAATCTTTGGAACAAATAATGAAACCCATTATCCTTTTTGCTTGCGCAATTTCTTTGAACTTTGAAAGGCTTTGTTAAAAAGGTTTTAAATGGAAATTCTGCCTAAGGCCAGAAAAAGGCTCGTATCATTGATTCGTACTTTTTCTGTGATTTTTTTTTGTTTTTCGTAAAAACGCACCAGTATTCGAATTTCCCAAAGAAAATGAAACTATTTAAATCTTCATTTTGGGAAAGTCGTTGGCAAAATTAAAATTGAATGAAGAAGCGTCGATCGAAGTTGTTCGATGGCCTCCGTGATTGAGTGATTACGATCCTCAGCTACGAATCCGGGGTTCACGGGTTCAAATCCTGGCATACACAAGTAGTAAAAATAATAATATAAATTGTATTTGCGGCGCATTGCAGAGTGGTACATAATTTCAATACCGCCCTGCAATATCGCCCACCATTCGGTATCGAAATGTTGTCTTTAGCGGTGTTTGGTAACCAGATCTGAATAGTCCGGCACTTCCACCCCCTACCCCACTTCCTTCCCTTCTCCACTACTCTCAGCCTTATAACTAATCGGGGATGCCATGACATTAATCTTACTCGTTACATTTACATCAGCCTTGTATTATTTGCGATTCTCCACATTTTTGTCGCACAATCAGCAAATAAATATTTAATAAATCAGATCTTGGGCGACGATTAGTCATATTGTATTTATGTAAGTATAATTATTTCAAACAAATCCACACAAATCGAAAAACTTTGTATATTTACTTATAAAATTGCAATATTTAATCATTGGTGATAATGGTAACTAATGAGAAACAGGAAATAGAGAAAAAAGAATCGGTCCCATCTGGGAATTGAATTCAGAACCTCTGCCAGGGAATTGCTCTTACCACTGACCTAATTCGACTATATCAACTTCATTTTTGGTCAGTGGCTTAGTTGGCATCACGTTTGGGTTCATGTGTTGTGTGTTCAATTCCTGGGCTGGCTAAGTCCCCCTTCACGACACAAGCAACATTTTCCATTTACTGTGGTGGTATTAAGAGATTTTCACTTATTGTCAGGTTATTCGTAGAACGGGAATGTTTGTGAATGTTTAAAAAAAACTGTATATATCATACTTCGACTAACTAACTAACAAAACTACCAACAATATCTTTATTTTCTGAAAGCATATTTTTTTGGCAGCTCTCCTTATGTATTGTTGCATGATTTTAACCGAATTAAATTGCAATCCAGAAAGCGTATTTTTATTTATTTATTTATTAATGCCATTATTAGGAGGTTTAACATATGCATAGTAAAAAATATAGTGTTTTTTATGTGTGGGTAACTGAACTGCCTCAGTAATAACATTTTTGATTAATTATTTTCATGGGAAAAGACAAAAAAGTGAGGTAACAATAACGTTTAATATTACATTTGCCTTATCAAATATGTATGTGTTTTTTAGTTATCAGTAATTTTATTTAGAAAAAACGTAAGGTGAGCCATTTTAAATTTTTTTTATTTTGCTTGTAAACATTTTTATATTTCAAAAATTATATGTTTATTTCGAATTATAAAATTTGAAAGCGTATTTTATCACCTTCCAAGAAATATTCCATTTATTTACATTTTATTGTACAGCGGAAATATTTTGAACGTCTGAAAAATATACCAAATTTCTAAAGGGCTAGAATGATTATTAAATACGTTATTCCATTATAAAATTGCATTTATCGTGGCAAAAAACGGGGAATATATAACTACTCGTATGTCATAATGCAGATGTACCTCCCAATTTTCCATATCTCTCTATGTTTTGTATCTCCAGTGGCTGCGCGAGTATTCGACCGCCCCACGGCTGTTTATTGGCGCCGGGCCAAGAGTGAGTTCCACTTCAACCTTCATGGCTGGTTATGGTGAGGGTGGGGGGTGGTGGAAGGGGAGGGGAAAGCCATTAGAAATGGAATTTTTCTCTTCTGCTCTATCCGGAGAATTCTACAGTCTGTAAGCCTGCAGAGCAGTGAAACTTTTTTAATGGACAGATTTATCTACGGTCATATTATATTATATCTGCGAGTTTAAAAATTGCAACGCCGGAAATATAAGATATTAGGTCCTTACATATGAAATTGGCGTTTTGTATGGGAGGAACATAAGGTCAATTTTTTTTAATATAATATATTTATTTAATCAAAGTTCATACCATTGCTATCAATGCCCTTTTGCCATCTCATAGGTAGTTCATCGATCCCTTTACTAAAAAAAACATTCGGACGGGCATAAATAAAATCTTTGAAGGCGGTTTGGACTGCCCCATCGGATTTGAATTTTTTCCCTTGCAATAAGTTATCCAAATTTCGAAAAAAATGGTATTCTGTTGGGGCAAGGTCCGGAGAGTACGGTGGATGTCTTAGACATTCCAATTGAAGCTCCTCTAATTTGATAGCCGTCTGTTGTGCAGTATGTGATCTAGCGTTAACCGAGTTAGCTGCAGGCTGCGTTAACATCGCAGCCTGCAGCTAACTCGGACGTGGTTTGCGGTGGATCCGCTTCCACAATAACCTTCATTATCAACTTTGGTCTCCGGCCGTCTACGGGGCTTGTTCTGCAGGTCGAAATTTCCAGAACGAAAACGTTGGAACCAAATACGCACTGTGTTTTCTTCTGCGGCACCGTCGCCATACACATCATTAATCATTCGAGTCGTTTCTGCAGCACTGGTGCCACGGAGGAACTCGTACTCGTAAATAACGCGATATTTCAAGTTTTCCATTTTGTAAGCAAGTGACGCAAAGAAAAAAAACAATTACGGAAAAACAAATTAATTATAATTTTCGAAACACAAATACATGAGTAAATAGCTGTATAAATTTGAATTTGGAATTCCTAACCAAAGAGAAGATATTTGCGATCAAATTTGCCAGTACGGCAAAACACCAATTTCATATGTAAGGACTTAATATATCGAAGGTAATGTAGGATGTACGTATTCTGATATTTTGTTGCAAATTGATTTGCATACTTTTGTACAGATGTTCAATTAGGGAGGCGGATGAGGTGTACGGCCGCCTCGGGAACCATTTATTGGTTAACTCGCACCCCTGGCGTAGGTCACCCCAAGTGGTTCGCTACAGATATTGCAGATGAAGAGCAGAGGAGGGGAGAGGCAAGCCCAAATTGATTAAGAAGTAGAAGGGGTAGGAGTGGGGGAAGTAAATTTCATGGTCAATAGAAGGGAAAAAATTCAAGAGAGAATTGTTAACAGATTCATTCTGTTTATTGACTGAGCGTAGCGGTGTCCTGTTTTATTTCGAAAGTTGGACATCTGCATGTAAATTAGTTTCGGGTACAAAACGGTGACCGTGTTGGATACTACCCTTTTATCCTGCTAGAGTTCACACGCGCGTGGATTCTTAAAACAGCTAAAAAATCCGAAAAATCAATATCATGGAACCGTCCTGCCTGAAGAAAGGTTGGAAAAAGAATTGTCATTATGATAATGACGTTTCTTTGAATAAGTTGTTTTATTTCTCATATGATTTTTTTAAAATTTTACATAAAATATTTATGGTTTATGATTGAGTAGGTAAGTTTTTTTTACATTAACTCACTCAGAAGGCCCTGAGGAAAATAATTTCTCTCAGGTCCTGTGTCATCTGAGATGCTATGTGGAGGGTCTTTTTGGAGAGAGGAAGGAATGAACATTGGTCTTGAGACCCATGTTGTAGGAAGGAGGAAACACAAAGGCCAGCAAATCATGCCACAGCCGAGCTGTTATTTGTACACGGTTGACATGTGCCAAATGTCAACCGTGTACAAATTTTGGGCACGCGTTTAGCGTGTGTCCTGACTATGCACCGGTGCAAAAGGGATCAATGACGCTAGTTCCTCGGAGCATCTTCCATTGTAATACGGTAGAACAAGGATAGCAATCCCACCCGACACCTTAGCTCTAAAGATTGTAATCCGTCTGTTAAGATGGGAGTATCTATCAAATGGACCTCCCGTTTATGCACAGAGTCGAGAGGATATTTTTCAGATATTTTGCAGCTCCAGACCAGACGTGGCTACCAAATTTAACCTTGGGGCGCACTTGTGATTTGTATAGGGTTAGCAATTGTGTACTATTAAAGTATCTGCGGGCCCTGTACAGTACGCCCAGTTTTTGGGAGGCTAACTTTATTCTGGCTTCGATGGAGCCCCATTTTTGAGCTGGTCACTTAGTTATGTACCTGCTTACAAATTTTGTGATTTCAGAGAAAATTTTGGTTCAGATTTTTTAAATACGAGGGAATTAGAAACCTACTTTCGTGGACACGAGGTCTACAACTGTTAGTCTAGAACTAATAGTTTATAGTACATAGGTTTAACACTTTTTAAATTATCTACCATGTAAAACCCCATAGTAAGCCCGTATGCACATTTTTCAACCTTCCATTCATATGAAAGTTATTTATCAATCCAAGGCAAGTGCCTCACAGTTTGTTTATCCATGATCTCGATTCTAGAAAACAAAAACCATATCCTACTAAACTTCTCTCATCTACGGGGGTAGATTTCTTATTTGACCGAATAAAAAATTTGCATAACCAATTCGGTCAAGAAAAACCGTTCGTAAAACAACGAAAAGTTTTATGATCGGAACTTTGATTTTGGCAACTCAAGAGTTTTTACTTAGACTCAAATAGAAGAATACTTTCATCAACACAGATTAAATTATTTTTATTAAATAACACAAGTATTTTTACCATCTCCCGGAACTTTTTTAATGCAACTTTTTGTTTCATTTGCTACATAATAAAGTGTAAAATTTTGAACAAAAAAAACTTTTAAGTATTTTCGTGACCGTTTCACATTGTTTTTGCCAGAGGTTTTTACGTTTTTTTTTACATGAGCTCCACACAGGAGGCCCTGACGAAAATAATTTCCCTCAGTGCCTATGTCATCTTTGGGGATGCTGTGTGGAGGGTTTTTTAAGGAAAGGAAAGGAGAGGAGAGTTCTGGGAAAGAAAAGGGTTTAAGAGGAATATAAACGCTAGAAATATTTCGAATCTCATGCCTGCAAAATTTTAAAATCGAGCGTCTTTTTGCACGAGGCAAGTAAGCGAAAAAGTGGTTTTTATTTATTTTGTGCATAATTTTATAAGAACGAAAAAAAGTTAGAACATAGATAAAGTCAAAAATAGTCTTAGCCATAAAGGGGTATTTTTTAAAAATTGTTACTTACATTACTTCATAGTTAAGTCATGAGAAAACATTTTTTTAGTGGTTTACGCTTATATTTTTTGTTACGTAAATAATAAGTTTATTGTAATTCCAATACATAGATAAAGTAGTTAAAGCTTCAATTTATCCGTAGCATATTTTTTGATGTTCATACTGTAAGCCGATTCGTCGTAAAGATTAATCAAAATAGTATCTAAATAGGATTTCACGTATATATTCATCTTAAGGGGTCCTGGTCAACCGCCTCCAAAACCTAGACAAACCTCACCCCATGAACCCTGGAACCTCTGCTAAATCACCAAACGTAGCGAACCACTTGGGGTGACCTATGGCAGAGGTGTTAGTTATCCAATAAAGGTCATTCCCGCCTCCCAAATTGTTTATAAAATGTTCATTCCCAAATAAACACAAAAATTATTTGCCGAGCGCAGCCAATCATAATTGGCGTTAACATATATGCTCGCGATTATAGTATGCATGCCCTTCTCAACCTAACATCACAGACCCAGCTTGTGTTGGGATGCCATATTTATATACTTATATAAATACAACACAAGAATCCCTCGAATCAAAGAACTGGTTTTACTGTAACTAATTAAGAAATTTAATTATAGCTACACCCAGAACATGCAAATGGTTTTCCTTAAATTCTGGCTGCATATAGTCTGCAACCAGAATTTTAAAACTGCACTTTGAACACGAGAATGGTTTCCATCAAAATGCTTCAGCAGATGAAATCACAACTGAAATTTATCTTGCTGGCTGCTTATTCGTTTTAAACTGCTACATTGCATTGTATTTAAATAAAAGCTGAAATAAAAAGGCTGTTTTACTTCTCAGTCATATGATGGCTGCCATCGTGTAATAAACAAATCATGACACGCATAACGACGTAAAAATTTTAAGTAAGTTTGAATAATGACGAATTGACGACGTAAGTGATTGCACGTATTAAATTGAGTTTAAAAAATAAATATAGTAACTTAAAAAGCATAAGATAGTTATATAAAATACTTACCCAGAAAAGCGATCGATGAACTGTGATAGATTTATTGATGCGACACTAATGACATCAGTATTGTACCTTCGGTTGATCAACAAATACTAAAGAGTAAAAATAAACAACACACTTTTGACACATTTTTAAAACAAAACACTGTCGTGGAGAGAGATCGACGAGGGAGTTTTCGAATATAGCTTCATCTCTTTCGCACGCACGGTAACCAGAGCAGACGCGTGCTGCCGCGATCTGTGGTTCCTGCGGGCGAGCGGGTCGGGTGCGTATTTTGAACTATGCCTACGCGCCTCGCGAATAATAAATGTTCGTGCAGCACGTCTCACTCAGGGCTCTGGGTATCAGTCGAGTTAATATGGCCGTGAAATTTCTCTACTTGTACTTTTATTTATTCCGTGGTCAAAGTTGAGTTTGGCCGCCCTCAGAACTTGCCGCCCGGGGCATGGGCCCCGGCTTGCCCCCCATTAGATCCGGGGCTGCTCCAATAATTGGGGTTGGTTGTAAGAATGAAGGAAATGGGAAATAGAATGAAAAGAGTACGTCCCGAGCACGGTTGCGTTGAAGATAGCCGAACTGAAATTGACAAAATACAAAATGCATAAGACAAAATAAATAATTCGTTTTGCGGTAAAGACACTGGAGGATCTATGGGTTAACATTCATGTTGAATTGATGTACGTACTTTAAGATGAAACTGGGCGAGATTTTCTTCATACAAAGGTATTTTCCAATGTTCTCTCTGTTTTTTACAATAGTTTTGCTTTTTTTGATAAATTACTTCTTATATGAGTTAGGAACCACCAAAAATCGTTTATATTGCCCGGTTTGAATGCCCTCAACAAACATTTAATATACAAACTAGACAATGTATTTTTTTAAGCGTGAACGTACTGACTTAAAATATTTTCTTCTAATACAGTTGGAAAAAAAAATCTTAAAAATCGGTCTGGTTTTGGAGGAAAAAATGGGGAATACAAAAAAGAAAAATAATTCCCCTCAGGGCCTATGTCATCTTAGGGGATGCTGTATGCAGGGTCTGTATAGGGAAAGAAAGGAGAGGAAGTTCTGGGAAGAAAAAAGGTATGAGGGAATCTGGGGGTCAGAGTGTCCAGAAATGAGAGACGTTTGAATTCATCCCTTCCACTTCAGTCCAAATCCTGCTGAGAGTCCTGCTAGAGAGGTCAAAAGATCTCCCTATCCTGTCTCTCCCGATCCGGCCTGCCATGCAATTGGGGGGACAGATGCATCCGTCTCCAAGATGCGGATAAATCTGACCCCATGGACTCGGGCACCCTTCTAAGTCACCAGACGTAGCGAATCATCTAGAGTGACCTATGGAAGAGGTGTTGGTAATCCCAAATACAACTTCTTTCAATTCTAAGAGCGTCGTTAGTTTATCTCCGTCCATTAATATGCCAGTTGCATTGCCAAACGAACGATATTATTAAAAAAAGTGTGTATTGTTAACCAAAGCTTATCTAGCACTTTGGAGATTGCAGTAAAATTGTTTAAAGTCGTCGGAACATTTATTACCAATTGTTGACAGTGCTCGCAAACATCGCTAACTCAACTTAGATGACATTTCCGTCAATATCATATATTCAAATATGGTTTTATCGATCGACCGTGCTAGATGCTAATCTAATTTTTAATTAAGGAGGCAGATATGAGTACCGTCATCCCGGGCACCATTTATTGGATAACCATCACCTCCGGCATAGGTCACCCCAAAAGGATGAACTTTACGTGGGTGCCGCCTGTGGGGTGAGGTTTTTCCGGGTCTTGGCAGCGAATGTGGCTGTCCACCAACTGATTGGCAGGCCGGATCGGAAGAGATTAGTTAACAGAGACCTTTTGACCTCTCCATCGTATTTATCGCTCTGGATCAGCGATTCCCAAACTCTTTTGGTCCACGGAACCCTTTTCCAAACTGTTTTGGCCCAAACTGTTTTGGCCCAAACTGTTTTGGCCCAAACTGTTTTGGCCCAAACTGTGTTAGGTTAGTTTAAGGTTTTTTAGGTATAGTCTAACAGAGGCTTACGAGACAAAAATAATTTAATTTTAAATAAAGTTTAATTAAAATACCTATAACATGTGTTATTAGCAACGAATTTCTATTAGATAAAAAACAGAACAAAATAACCTTCAAAGAATTCGTCCACAGACCTTTTGTATAACAAATAAAAAATTTATTGAAATTCTTAAGTTTGCTTATGTAGGTAGATTAATTATTTATGTGCTTATTGAAATGGTCTGTAGTCTAAAACAAATAATAATAACATAATTTTTCTGAAATACAGAAAAAAGTGAAACCTTATAGATAAACAACAAAAAATGTTTAGACTGGGCAAATTCACTCACTTTTATTGAAGTAATATAGGTTCGGTTCAACAGAAAAATATTTTTAAAAGGCTAATTTTTTATATTATTTAAATACTTATTTTCAGTCTTCCTAATTTCTAGAATTTCCTCTTAAGGCGATCCACTAGTTCACTACTGTGCCGTGGACAGTAGTCCTTCGGTGGACGCCATAGGGGTCACTTTGAATAACCGAATTCGTCGACTAGCGGCCGTATTGTAAAATATCAACGCGAAAATGCATATTTTATTTTATTTTGGGAAGATTGGGTGTAAATATCAACTTTTTTTGCGATTATTATAAAATAAACTGAATTTGCCACATTACACGATAAAACCATATCCGAAAAGGGGTTTATAAATAGGAGAGTTTGGACTTGAAAGTGTGTTTTTTAGACCTTATACTTTATTTTTTTATAGGCTTATTAAAAAATTTATAAAAAAAATGACCGACATTTTTAAGGGTCAAGGTATGTTCTACACGTAGTATTTTATTGAAGCATCTACAATACTTCTAAGCGATCAAATTTTCAAAACAAAAACATATGATTTTGCATTATTTACTATGACTTCATCTTAATCTAAATGAGTATCATTAACAATGTATTTTGGTTCCATGTAGCAATTTAACAATTCTTTAAATTTTAAACGTCGTTAAAAGTGATGAACAAAATCAAATTTTAAATTATCTAACATAAGCACATCCACGAATGTAAAATACTTGGGGCACATCATCACTGAAGACCTCACGGATGATTGTGATATTGAACGACAGAGGAGAAGTATCAGTGTTTTGTCAAATATGATTGCCCGAAGATTCTTCCGATGCAGCAATAATGTTAAAAAAAACATTATTTAACGTATTCTGCACTAGCCTGTATACATGTGAAACATGGTGTCAATACCGAGTAAGCTCAATGGAACGACTTCGGATCCAATATAATGATGCGTGCAGAATCATATTTGGATTCAGAAGGTAAAGCAGCGCTTCAACAATGTTCACAGAATTAGGACTCCATGGATTCGCCAGCCTGATGAGACACCGGGTCACTGGAGCCAGGATGTGGCTAATGGCCTCCGACAACACGTTGGTGACCGCAGCCTTCCAGCACCAAGCGCCACTCCTGAGTGAGCGATGGGCCCGAGCGCACTCAAGATCATGCCCTGTATAATAATTGATTATTTATTTTTGTTATTATTAATTTTTTAAAACTACCGTTTTTTATTTTCTATTTATGTTCTTATTTCTATACTGTGTAAATATATAAATATGTATGGCTATATGGGACATGTGGGATCCTCCCCACATCCTGGAATAAAGATTATTATTATTATTATTATAACCTACCAAACGAAATTTTTGTTTTCATAATTCTTAATGACTTTTCAAACGAGTAATGAAGTTGCACGTTCTTGAGTTGTCCGGTCACCATAATATATTGTATGGTTGTATTTAAGCAATGCATGTGGTTAAAACTGTGTTGATATTTTTTTAACGGGCTCATGTGCGTTACGTGCATTGTCTGGACAATCTTGAAGAAGCTATTCATATTTCGCCCAGATTTTATTTACTTGATTATGCCATGTCTTCTTAAGGCGTCCACGATAACTTCTTCTAAACCTTAGCACTCACTTCACATAGCACTTGAGCGTTATTTTATGTTGTTCGCTTCGGCGTTGAATTTTTTCTGATGCCACTATTGTAAAAAATTTGAGGTATATTATAACCCATTTTCTTTATCAATTTCACTGCTACAGTATTCAAAAACTCTTTTTAGTTCATATTTAGAGAATATTACTGATATTAACGAGAAATTCTGTTTGCAAAGTTTTAAGCTAATAAAAGTTGCTCCCAATGACGTTGTGCTTACGAGATGCATAGATGGGGCCTCAAATCAACGAATGCCCGCTCCGTTCATTCCCCACAGGGATTGATGAGGTCCACAGGGAAACGCCTGAGGCCTTAAGGCCCCGCAACCGCGCACCAAGAGAAGAAGATGGAGAGATATGAAATTACGAATGTTAAAGTAGAGCGGTGGTATTTAAAGTGACAAAATCGATGCGAAAATTGAAAAACGTTAATAAAACACGACTCGTTTAAAATAGAGCAAAAATCTCGTGAGGGTTATCTTAAACAGCATTTAAAGAAATACTGTGAATTTTTTTCACACATGTAACTTGTAAGATAACAGAAACAAACGCGTTTATAATAATTTTTGCAGCATACTTTGCGATTTTTTTCTATCGAGGGAATCTATCTATCTTCTTCTTCTATCTTCTTATATAAATAAAAATGAATCGTCGAAATGTATGTACGCGCATAACTTCCGAACGACTGCACCAAATTGGATAATTCTTTTTTTTTGTGTGTTCATTATTGTCAGGACAAGGTTTGTATAAAACTACTGGAGAGTTCTGGCATTACGAAATTTGTATAAAAAAAACTGCAATAGGTGTCACGCGAGCTGTTTTAAAACAGAATGTACCGGGAATGAATGAATGGAGTGTGGGAGGGGGAGGGGAACTCGGGTAGGGGATTCGCAGGACAGGGGAGGGGAACCAGGGAGGAAGGATGGAAAATCGGGAAGGGGGTTCACGGAATGTGGGAAGGAGGGAGTGAAGTGGGAAGAGAGAAGGTGGAGGAGGGGGAGTGAGAACGCGAGAGGGGAGGGGACGCGAGAAAGGATGGAGAGGCGGAAGGGAAACGGGACGAATGGGAAAGGACACGCAGGGAGAAACAATTTCTTTATTAAATGGCATAGTAACGCATGCCGGGTACCAGCTAGTTTTATATAATTTGCGTTTCGGCGCCGGGAAAGTCTAGATATTAGCTTCAAAAATAACATTTTTTTAAGAGCGTAAAAACTTCAAATGTTTAAGGAAGGTTTGCAAGAAATCGGTAGAAATTTGGGTAGCGGCGTCTTAACCCTCAAAGTCTATTTGTTCGGATTTCGGAACAACTCATATAGGTCTCATAAAAATCATATTATTTTACTTACAATCATTTTATTTTTATTTTTTTATTATTATTGTACAACAGAATTAATCCAATTACAGAACAATTTAGTTACCCTATCAGCATTTAGGCAAGTGACTCTTCAATAATGTTTTTAAGGCATATAAAGAACAGTCACTTACATCCAAATGGTTTGCAATTTCATTTAACAGCACCACTTCCCTCGTCATGCTATGCTTTACCAAGACGTTTGTTCTGCCGTTCGGTACTTTAAATAAGTCATGATGTCGACTTCGGCTGTAGTGGTACATATAAGAAATATGAGAAAAAAACTATTCACAGTGAGAAATATGATTTAAACGGTGAAAGAAAGAGATAAAACTATGCTTTACATTCAATTCAAAACCACAAAAGATGTAAAATGTACACCTTTCTGAAACCAAAATTTTGAACCGCGATTTGAAATTTTTTATTTTTTTTTGTGCACGGAATGACAAAAAAGTGAGGTGACAATAACGTTTATAATATATTTGTCTAATAAAATACGTAAGTATGTGTTTTTATTTTTTTCGTTATCAGTAGGTAATGTTAATCAGAAATCACTTATGGTGAGCCATTTGTGAAACTTTTTTTGTTTGCGTGGATATTGGCCTGATAGGTTAGATGTCCCCCTCTGACCCCCCCCCCCCCATCATACCAAAGATGAAGAAAAGCTGATAAAAGTGACGGCATGCAATACAACATGTAAATTAATGTAAGGCCAATATGTCTAATGCGTTTAATACGAATTAGTGTTAATTATTTAATTCAGACATTTCAGGCGTAATGATTTCATCACTATTTCATTAACACCACCGTCTCTAGTAACTCGCTAAGCAGCAAAAGGGTAGTTTACGTAATATTATATTCCAAGGTAGGTAGGGGAGACCTGTCCAAAACCGTATACCGAAGGTAGAAGCTCTGTGGTTTAGTAAATTAAATTAAAAGTCAGTTGTCAATAATTATTTTTATTAATGCATTTATTAAGAAATAACGCACAAAAGAAACATGTCAGATAATATTAGTAAAAAAATTATTAAAAAAAAATACATGACCTCTAATATTTCCGATTTTTCCCCGTGGGGTCGGTGGTCTAGTGATTCTAGTGGTATCTAGTGATTTAAATAATGTCAATACTGTAAAAACATTATATATGTCATTCGTAAGGAGTCATTTAGAATACAATTCCACGGTTTGGTCCCCAAATTTTGAGGTTCATTCATATCGAACGAATCCAAAATAATTTTTTAAGATATGTAAATTTTAAAATGGGCATACCTAGTGAATGTCTAAAGCAATTCTATATCAACATCCCAATATAACACTCCTATGCGATGGATTCAACAGCTTGGAAAAAAGTACTCCGATGTTGTTGATGTATTTAGTACATCAATTTTAATATATAAGCATACCTTATTGAAGTTTTTTTCATCAAATAGGGGAATATTTTGATAAAGCTATTTAAATTGATTAACAAATTAACAGGATTTTGTCGGCTGAAAGAAAAAAAAAACTATTTTGAATTTTTTATATTTTGTACCTACATACTATGTGGATCAAATTCAATAATATTTTTATTTTATATTTATTTTTGTTCAAGTGTTTTAAACAGTCGTTTCCTGCACTATTTATTACTTGTATAATTTCGTAAATATTGTTAAATATATGTATGTAAAAGCCTAAATAAATAAATAAATAAATAAATAAATAAATAAATAAATAAATAAATAAATAAATAAATAAATAAATAAATAAATAAATAAATAAATAAATAAATAAATAAATAAATAAATAAATAAATAAATAAATAAATAAATAAATAAATAAATAAATAAATAAATAAATAAATAAATAAATAAATAAATAAATAAATAAATAAATAAATAAATAAATAAATAAATAAATAAATAAATAAATAAATAAATAAATAAATAAATAAATAAATAAATAAATAAATAAATAAATAAATAAATAAATAAATAAATAAATAAATAAATAAATAAATAAATAAATAAATAAATAAATAAATAAATAAATAAATAAATAAATAAATAAATAAATAAATAAATAAATAAATAAATAAATAAATAAATAAATAAATAAATAAATAAATAAATAAATAAATAAATAAATAAATAAATAAATAAATAAATAAATAAATAAATAAATAAATAAATAAATAAATAAATAAATAAATAAATAAATAAATAAATAAATAAATAAATAAATAAATAAATAAATAAATAAATAAATAAATAAATAAATAAATAAATAAATAAATAAATAAATAAATAAATAAATAAATAAATAAATAAATAAATAAATAAATAAATAAATAAATAAATAAATAAATAAATAAATAAATAAATAAATACATAAATAAATAAATAAATAAATAAATAAATAAATAAATAAATAAATAAATAAATAAATAAATAAATAAATAAATAAATAAATAAATAAATAAATAAATAAATAAATAAATAAATAAATAAATAAATAAATAAATAAATAAATAAATAAATAAATAAATAAATAAATAAATAAATAAATAAATAAATAAATAAATAAATAAATAAATAAATAAATAAATAAATAAATAAATAAATAAATAAATAAATAAATAAATAAATAAATAAATAAATAAATAAATAAATAAATAAATAAATAAATAAATAAATAAATAAATAAATAAATAAATAAATAAATAAATAAATAAATAAATAAATAAATAAATAAATAAATAAATAAATAAATAAATACATAAATAAATAAATGAATAAATAAATAAATAAATAAATAAATAAATAAATAAATAAATAAATAAATAAATAAATAAATCAACATATTTAGGAAAACCATGTCATAAAAATAAAATAAAAATGTATACTGGGCTTGTATTGGTAAAAATGCAGGCTTAAAACGGCCTAGGCCTGTTGTTGTAAATAAAGCCAAATCTCAATTGTTTCTGTATTTATTGACACGGTCTTGTTAGTGAATTTCGGAACTCCATAGGTTTCTGTTGCTTTTAAGAATCCCATTGCTCCTTCAACTGCACTCAAAATTGCTGACCTCATTTTTTCTGTATCGCAGTGTTGTCTGGGAGTTTTTATTGGTAATTACGTGGCTTATTTGTAACACGTGTAAACAAATAATAAAAAAATCTGTAATAAAAATATTCCGGGTCAACGTACGAGTATACAGGCCAGTTTTACACCATACATGCCCCGAGAAAAAATACAGACATTTTTAACCCTTAATCGTTGTGAACTGTAGTTTGTTCGTTAGCGGCCTACAGTCGTGCTCTGGAGCGATGACAAGTTACCGACATTTTCGATTAAACCTATATCGATCGACCATGCTAGATAGATACCCTGGACACCGAAAAACTTCAAACATGTGGTATCCCGCCAGCGAGCAGACATGTACCTACAAGTTTCTACTGACTTGCGTTGGTTTAGGAGTCGTAAACGGGGCGAATTGCGTGGCGGGAATACTTAATTAATGACGGCCGGCGTAGTCCAGCGGCAAGGCTCTTGACTAGCATTTCGAAGGTCGCGGGATCGAATCCCGGCGTGGCAAATAAATTTTATTTGATTAATTTTTGTTACTTCACAATTAATTCATTTAAAATAATGTATAGTATATTTGCGGCATGTTCCAGAGTGTATCGCCCTGGTGTAAGACCACCATTCAGAATTGAAACGTTGCTTGAAATGGCATTAGCCGTGTTTGGTGACCAGCTCTGAATAGCCAGGTACTTCCCCACCTTCCTCTTCCCTATCTCATTCCCCTCCCCACAATCTTCAGCCTCACAACATACACCAATTGGGGATGCCATAGTCTCACTGGCTTCAGACCGGAGCAGCTGAGACTCTTGTGAGTTATCACTATAAAAAATAAATTAAAGTAATAAAGCCTTTTAAGGGCCCGCAACCCGGATTTGTACCGATTTATTACATATTTCCCTTAAACACGGTAAGTTTCAAAGCTCTTAAAAAAATATATGTTATTCTTGAAGATAATATTTAGACTTTGCTCGCGCCGAAACGCATTATATAAAATTCCCTCGATAGAAAAAAGTTGCAAAGTATGCTCCAAAAATTATTATTAACACGTTTGTTTCAGTTATTTTACAAGTAATATGTATGAAAAAATTCACAGTATTTCTTTACATGATATTTAATATATAGAGATTTTTGCTCTATTTTAAACGAGTCGTGTTTTATTAAACATCATCGCAATTTTCGCATCGATTTTGTCGCTGTAAATGTTAGCGCTCTCCTCTAACATTCGTTATTTCGCATCTCTCCATCTTCTTCTTTTCGGGCCAGGTTGCAGAGCCTTAAGAGTAAAACGGTTTTACCCTAGAATACGTTTTGTACAGGTCTCCCCTACCTGTGTGTAAAGACAAAGCCTGTGCAAATGACAACCATTTGGGTATGTTATACGTTTGAAATCTACCTTATTCCGGAACATTTCACCCCGTTTCAGAACGTTTCAAGACATTTCAAGACGTCTCGCACCTTTCGGGTCGTAAATTAAAGTGTCGTGGAGTAAACACACCTTTTAGCCACCCCTACTAATTAAATACAACTTTTGGGAAAGTTTTCTTCCAGAGTCTTAGTGAGCGTAAGCCTCCTGTAATTTTCTTTGTGACAGAGACTTATACTGAGAGCTTCTTTCAAAATAATTATAATGTTTTGCGAAAATACGCTGACAAAAATATGAAATACTTTTGAAGGCAAAACTTATTTAGCGCCGTTGTGTTTTGAAACTCGATGAAACGGAGACGAGTGACACTAAAAAGAGACTAACACATACATCTACGGGATATAGCCTGCAAGAAAAAGAGAAAGAATGAAACTTTTCCTTCGTACGGTACCTACGAAGCGTTGTGGTCTGTCAAACTGTCTTTTATACAGATAAAATAACGTTTTAATAAATCCGCCGGAAGACAATACATAATCTTCATAAAAAGCATTGGAAGTTTTACATGTGGTAATGTTCTCCAGTGATTTTTTTTAACCATTTTGGCATTGTTTTTTTTTAATACAACGGACTCTTATTTTCACTGTTTCCCTAACCCTAATAGACGTGTGTACAACGGTACAAATGCGCGCACTGGCCGCTTTGATTATGGGCTCACTTTTCAAGGCTCCTATTGGTGGAGATTGTGTTGTGAATTTGTGATACTTCTTGTTTACATATTGAAACTAATTTTTGAGGTGGAAACTTCTTAAGCACCGTTGTGATTTGAAACTTGATGAAACGAAAAAGCGACAATAAAAAGAGACAAATGCATACATATACAATATTTAGGCTGCGAGAGAATGCGATAGAATAATCGGCCTCCTCTTTGTGTAGTGCTTCGTAGCCTCTCCACTTTTGTCTACTTTAGTTTCACTTATTGAGATTGCTTAACCGTTTCTGTAGCAATTGGAAATTTCACAGGCATAAATTTCACGGTGACCGGACAACTTGGAATGAAACCATCTCAGATAAGTCATTTAGAGTGTTAAAAAATATATATTTAAAAATTGTTGGAGAGGTTACGTTAGGTTAGGGTTATCGGCTAATTTAAAATAATTTTTTTCCTAGCTTTTAATGACTTTTCAAGGAGGTGAGTTGACTTTATTCTCAGTTGGCATGGAACCAAATTTCACATATCAAAAATATACTGCAAGAATTACGCATGGAAAGAATTACACCTACTGGAATTATACACGACAAAAAACCTAATCCGACCTAACTTTCGTTTTTTTCCCATCCCAAATGTATTTGGCACGTCTGCCACGATAATGGACACTAGTTCTATTCTAAAAGTTGGCTAAATAAAAGAAGGAGGTAGCGCAACACTGCTTTTTTTTTTTTTTTATTCCAGTAAAAAAGAAAATAACATTTTCACTTACTTAACTAGAATATTGAATTATGTACTTTTTACATTGTATTACATAGTTTTTACATTACATGGTTTTTACATTTCATAACCTTAGATTACATTAGATTGCAATACTAACATTTACATGATATTATATTACCGTACGATATTATTCACTATCACTACTTTGTTTTTTGTGAATAAACATGAACAATTTTTTTTTTAATTTGCACACACTTTTTTCGTTTTTGATATCATCTGGAAGGCAATTATATAAATTGCCCCCCTCGTAACTAATTGATTGCTTACCGTAGTTAGTATGAATGGTGTTTAAACGTATGTTGGCGTGTTGTCGTGTAAAATGTTTGTGTACTTGGGACGTTTTAATGAATTCTGTGTTTGTATGTATGAGTTTATTATTTATTTTGTATATTAGGACACATATATTGTACTCGTATAGTTTTCTTAATGTTAGCAGTTTTGTTTCTAAATATTTTTTTTTTGTGGATGTTTTGGATTCGTAGTGAAATAGTTTTTTGATTATCTTATTTTGAATTACCTGTAATTCATTGATGTATGTTTCATACGCATTTCCCCAGATTTCAATCAGGTAATTTAGGTGTGAGTGTACGAGACTATAGTATAAACTTTTTTTTAATCTAATTGGTAATAGATATGATAACCGGCTAAAAACGCTAATTAAGGGTGTGATTTTATCTTTTACATTTTGAATGTGTTGTTTAAAAGTTAAATGCTTATCGATGCACAGCCCAAGATATTTTTCCTGTTTCAGGATTTGCAAATCGTTATTTTCAATTTTTAATGGTACATGTGGAGGAATTATTTTACGGCTTGAACTTAAAATCATGTATCCTGTTTTTTTTATATTCATTGTTAGGATATTTGAATGGAGCCAACCGCAAATTCTTTCTAGGTCACTTTGTGCATTTTCTAGTAGTATGTTTAGATCTTTACCCCAGTAGAATATTGCAGTATCATCTGCATATAAGAAAATTTCACCGTTTAATTCTAATTGCGAAATATCATTGATATAAATTTGGAACAGTAGTGGCCCTAGTATGGATCCTTGCGGAACTCCATAGTTTATTGGAAGGTGCTTACTATTTTGATTGTTAATGCTTACGAATTGCTTTCTATTGCTAAGATATGATTTGATTAGATTAAGAGCAGGACCAACTACACCAAGTTTCTCGAGTTTCTTGAGAAGTATATCATGGCTTACCGTATCAAAGGCTTTTTGAAGGTCAGCTAGTATAGATAAGATATAATTTCCACCATCAATACCACTCCTAAGTTTACTGATTAAGTCATTTATTGCCGCAAGTGTGTTAGATTTTTTCCTAAAGCCATACTGTTTTTTATAAAAGAATGATTTTTTTAATAGGAAATTGTTTAATCTTTCGTAGATTACACATTCAAAATTTTTTGATAAGATTGGTAAGATTGAGATGGGCCTGTAGTTTGAGGTATTTGATTTGGACCCACCTTTGTGAATTGGTATCACCTTTGCAATTTTACAGCAGTCTGGAAAAGTTCCCTCTTTAAAACATTGGTTAATCAATTTTGATAATATAGGAACCAATTCCGTTGAGAGACTTAGCACTGTTTTGTATTTGAGTTTATCGTAACCGGCACTCGCATTTGATTTCAATGATTTTAATATTTTGCTTATTTCTAATTCTGTTGTTGGTTGAAGATATAAAAATTCTATACTATCGTATACTAATATTATTTCATTGGCCGGTTTGTGTACGAAGTTTGTGTACTTTTTTGAAACAAGAATTTGTTTGCTTAAGGGCCCGCAACCCGGATTTGTACCGATTTATTACATATTTCACTTCAACACGGTAAGTTTTAAAGCTCTTAAAAAAATATATTTTATTCTTGAAGATAATATCTAGACTTTGCCCGCACCGAAACAAATTATATAAAATTCCCTCGATTGAAAAAAATATGCTCCAAAAATTATTATTAATGCGTTTGTTTCAGTTATTTTACAAGTTATAAGTATAAAAAAATTCACAGTGTTTCTATAAATGCTGTTTAAGATAATGCGAGATTTTTGCTCTATTTTAAACGAGTCGTGTTTTATAAAACATTTTCGCAATTTTCGCATCGATTTTGTCGCTGTATATGTTAGCGCTCTCCTTTAACATTCGTAATTTCGTATCCCTCCATCTTCTTCTTTTCGGGCCCGGTTGCAGAGCCTTAATAACCCAAAAATAAATCAAGATAATACTTTTGGGCACGAAAATCCCAAATCATATCCGCCAAACGTTTTCCTTGTTTTGACCTTATCGTATTTTTTTCTACATATTATTATTTGCTAAAAAAATGCTTTCATCATATTATTGTCCTTCCCGGAATGGCTTTATTATGTCAAATGTTTTGGAAGTATAATAATACGAGTATATTATGAATTGTTTCTATATTAAAATGTCTAACGCAAATAAAATATTAAATCAAATCGAATAAACAAATATTAGTCCCGTTACATATCAAATAGTTTATTGTTTGTAGTTTCCGATATTGTTATTATTTGTTTAGTTACTTGATATTTTTATATTTTCTGATATTTGATCCCCTCGCTTTAAAATCTACTTCGATTCCATTGAAAAAATTCAGCATAAATTCCTAAGATATATTAACTGCCAGTATAAACTTGGTCTACCTATAGAAAGAATAAATTTCAACCGCTTAATGAAAGAATTAAATTTAATAAACTCTCAGACTGAACACTTGACTTTTATTTTTGACTAGCTGGTTTCCGGCATGCGTTGCTATTCTATACTAGGCTATTGCCCGTGTTGTGGTAGTCATACATGTAATATAATTTTATATAAACAGATAATAAAATATAAGAAGAGAAAAGAAAAAAATAACATATTTAGGGACAAATAAAACTAAAAACAGATAAAAATATAAGAATTGCAAGTTATCTAAGAAATCAAGAAAATTTAAAGAAGTTGAAATAAACATTGGTGAGCATTATTCTTCTTGAAATAAATAAATAAATTGTTTCTCTCTGCGTGTCCGTTCCCATTCGCCCCGTTCCCTTCCGCCTCCCGTTCCCCTCTCACGTACCCACTCCGCCTACTCCACCTTCCCTCTCCCATCCCAGGTTACCCTCCCCACCCTCCTCCCGCATTCCATACATTTAGTCCCGGTATATTCAGTTTTCAAACAGCTCGCATTCCACCTATTGCAATTTTTTATACAAATTTCATAATGCCAGAGCTCACCTTGTACAAACCTTGTCCTAACCATAACCAACACATAAAAAAAGAATTATCCAATTTGGTGCTGTCGTTCGGAAGTTATGTGCGTACATACATTTCGGCGATTCATTTTTATTTATTTTTAATTTAATTTTTCTGCAATTCTAGGATTGCAATTTGAGGTTTTACTCATAAAGTCAAAATAAAATATTCAAAATTCATTGTTAAAATAAACATGACCGAATTTCAAATCGACACCGTGGCGCAGTGGTTAGCGCGTTTGCCCGGAAAGCAAGAGGTCCTGGGTTCGAGTCCCAGAGGTGTCAATATGTTTTTCTGATTTTCTGTTTCCAGATTTTCGATTGAGATTCGCTTACATTGTCTTCATTTATTTAAATATTGCAATTTGAAGTTTTACTCATAAAGTTAAAATAAAAAAAAATGAAATTAAACATAACTTGATTGACTGCCCTAATATACTACCACATTATGAATATGAACAAAATTCATTTTTAGAAAATGAATTTTATTAAATACTAGCTTTTTCCCGCGGCTTCCAACTCCACCTCCTCCACCTCCCCCCCTCCCCCCTCTCTCTCCACCCTACCCCCCTTCCCCCTCCCCAATCTCCACCCCCCTCCCTCCTCCCCCCTCCCTCCTTCCCCCTCCGCCCCCTCCCCAATCTCTCCCTCCCTCCCGCTTTCCATACATTCAGTTTTCAAACCTCGCGTGCCACCAATAGCAATTCTTTTATACAAATTTCATAATGCCAGAGCTCACCGAAAGTTTTATAAAAACCTTATCCTGACAATAACGCACACACAAAAAAAGAATTATTTAATTTGGTGCAGTCGTTCGAAAGTTATGCGCTTAGCAACACATTCAGCGATTCATTTTTATATATAAGACATTATGATAAAACTATACTAACACACAGAACAATTGGTCAATAAAATAGACCTGATATAGATTTGCATGACAAAATTTAAAAAAATAACTTATATCGTTGATGTCGCTATTCCAAATTCCTGTAATATTCAAAAATTTGTTTCTGAAAAAATAAGAAAATATACAGATTTAGGAAATGAGATTAAAAGAATTTGGCATTCTCAGAATATAAAAATATTACCATTTGTTATTTCGGCTACTGGCATTATACCTAGCACTCTCTTTCAAAATTTATGCTTATTAGATTTGTCAAAGAATTTATATACGTATAAATGCAAAAATCAGTCATTTTAAATACATATGTAGGATTACGAAAGATTTTTTAAATATTTATATTGAGGGATCAATACGATTTATCGGTCCAGCTAGGAGTTCTACCGAGCCGAACCCTCTGAAAATATCTGGAGTCGGTGAATTATTTTCCCATTTGGTCTCTGGTAGGTTGACAAGTTGTTCTTGTATTATTTTGTATTTATTATACTTATGTAATGCACTTGCATAGCATGGATTGACTAGATTATTTTTTGTGGAAAAGTGTGTGGAAGGGTTTAGTTTTTCCTGTGGAGAAGATTTAACCCGGACATAAAATCGTAAAAAAAATAAAAAGTAATTTAAACCATCGCTTAGTACTTCTTAAAAATTATTAATTTTCTAAAATCTTTATTCATTAGTTCACAAATTTTTCAATAAAATAACAGGAAAGTTATATGAACCTTATGTTTGTTTTCTACCCTCGTCGGATGATTGCGCATTCCGCCACCCCTTCAGAAAGTCCCTCCCTCACCCCTTTGCATCTAATATCGTTACGCAAGTTTGACTGGCTCCTGTCTCGATTAGAAATCGAGACATTAGAATACTCCGCCTAACAATCCACTCTAAAAGTTTATCTTTTTTCGTGGTTTTGGAACCACCTATTCACTACTTAAACAACCGTACTATTCATGTGCAAGCCATTTCCAAAAAAATAAAACTCAATATTCTTTGGTAAAGCTTTTCGTAAATTTTATTTTACATGGTAAATTTTCTTGGCAGCGTTATGTGCTTTGTCCACTAGAATTACAAAATTTGTAATTTGTTTTGCAATAAGCGCCGCTGTTTGGAGCATCTAATCATCAAATTAGATCGCGCATGCAACGTTTTCTAGAATACTTCTTATTAAAATATAAAGGGCTGTCCGTACAATAAGGTCTCCAAGGTGCTGCGGTCGCGAGGAGTAATTTTACGCTCGATCCGGCAAAACTGAAGTATAACTTGGTTAACTCACGTCAAATGCCCACCAGGGAGCACTCTCTGTGACGCTAACTCTCGGCGTGGCAGCCATTCGCGATGGAGCTTCTATATCTTTTGATTTGTGTGATTTTCTATGACTTTTAGTCGCTTTTTCCATGGGCCGTTGTCAGATTTCATCTGTGAGCTGTCATATGTTTTATTTTAGAGTTTAGATCGTTAAATCGGCGAAGCTGACCTGATACCCATAGAAAAAGCAAATAACAGCCATAGAAAACCACACAAATCTGACAAGAGATCTCGTCCGTCAGGAGATTCTAACCACCTGAAGAAAGTTTAAGGAAAGTAGAATTATCACAGATTTTTTTTTCTTTAGAGAAATTGGGTAACTCCTTATTTTTTGGTTTGTAATAAAGTATGCATACAGGGTGTCCGGGGGTAGAGTGCATTAACTTCGGGAGGTGATTCTACATGATAGTACAAGTAAAAAAGATAAATAACTTTTTCGAAATTCCAACTTTTAGTGGTAGTTTTGAGGTAAAAAGATAAAATTATTCCGGCGTGTGCGTCTAGATTTATTATTTTCCGCTGTTACGATACGGGCCAATCACAATCGAGTCGGGCGCTCGGCAGGCTCTCAGCAAGTAAGGTCGTACCTTATGCAAAGGATTTTTAGTAGGTACGTCTTTTTTTTACTCCTACCATCATGTAGAATCACCTCCCGAAGTTAATGCACTTTATCCCCGGACACCCTGTATATTTATGTACCCAATGTTTTTGGAGAAAATTTTGGTATTGAATTAAATAGGATAAAATTAGAAAAGGTATTTTAGGGATGCGAGGATTGCTGTATACAGAACTACCTTCTGGTGTAAATAAATGTGTGTATATGAGTAAAGTATTAGTTAGAATTGTGACTGTACATAACCTCAATATCATTGTCAATTGGAATACAACAATATGCTGGAATCCTGATGCGGAACTAGAACTATGTGAGTGCAAAGAACGCGAAGCCGCACTTATCTTTAATTAAAATTCTTCAGCCTACATTTTTCCAATAAAGCCTCCGCAGTTGAATGCATCTCATTCCTCGACAGGCAGATTCTCTTTGGTAGACTTAATAAATGAGTGCCTATATAAATGGCTCATGCTTTCATTGAAGAAACTTTCTGAGGGAGGTTATGTTAGCAATGCCACAGTAATAATGTTTATTGCTTTTTTGAAATGCGACTGCGATGTCGTAAAAATGACTCATGGTCATAATAGCGTATACGGAAGTACACATCGAAGGTGCCTAAAATACCAAGGCTGTTGAAAAATGGGCATGAGTCAATAATTTTGTAGGGTTCTTCTTTTTTGAATTTCATAAAAAACAATTAAAACAAAACTATTTTTAAAGACAAAAAAAATTCTATACTAAAATCAAATGGCCTGCAGAGATCCGACATTTTGCTTTCGGAATGACTGTAATCTGTCTATGTTATCAACTTTTTTTAATGATTAGTTAAAATTTATAAAAAAAAGTTGATATTTTTTCAGACGGTATTATGTAGTGAACAAAATGAAATTAAGGGTTAAATTAACTATTTTCTGCTTGCAACGCAAATGGAACCATGAAATAGCCATTATTTATCTAAAATATCGGCTCTAAATCCGAAAGTCACGGGTTCGAATCCCGACGTGCGTAAGTAAATTTTATTAGATTGTTTTGTGTTCTTCACAATTATTTCATTATAAATAATGTGTAGTATATTTGCAGTACGTTCCAGAATAGAAGTTACTTTCATCGTAGAATTGAAACGTTGTCTAGCCGTATTTGGTGACCAGGTCTGATTGCCAGCCCCACCTTCCTCTTTCCCATCTCCTTCCCTTCCCCACTACCTTCAGTTTCACAACATACCTCAATCGGGAGCGCCATCGTCTCACTGGCTCCAGACGGGAACAGTTGTGACTCTTGTGCGGTATTTAAAAAGCACGTTTAAACACAATTTAATATTAATAATTATTTTTTTAATTGATAAACTAACGTTTATGACAAGATTTTTATGCATAGCACAAAGGGTAACAATTATTATAAGCAATAATTATCAACCTGAAACACTCATCTACACTGAAAAAATCTTCCGAGAAAAAATATAATTTGTTTCGACGCCACCTAGCGAGAGATTTAGCACTAGCAATGTCTCACAAAAATAAAGTTGGTTGTTTTCAGGTGGAAAAATGTAATAAACAGTAATTGTTGAATGAAACACTAGCATATATTGAATTATTTGGCGGATATTAGATAAGCCGACATAGCTCGGTGGTCAGAGCACCTGACCGGCAATCAGAAGAACACGGGTTTAAGTCCCGTTGGCGGCAAGTATCTTTTCTCGGAAGATTTTTTCAATGTAGATGAATGTTTCAGGCTGATAATTATTGAAAAATGAAATATTTCAACTTTGTATAAACCACTTATTTGATGTGCAAATCCGACCGGTTTCGGAACAAACGTTCCTTCGTCAGGGAAAGCTTATACTAATTTGACAGATTCGAACAATGTTTTATTATGGTAGGGGTGGAGCCGTTGCTAGATAATAATGTAGATTGGGTGGGTAGGTATTTGTGTAGAGTGGGTGGGTAGGGGAACAAATCCATGATTGGGCTATATGACAATATTTTTTGTTTAGATTGGGTGGGTAGGTATTAGTGTAGAGTGGGTGGTATTAGTGTAGAGAGGTTTTTTGTTTGTTGAAAATATTGTCATATAGCCCAATTATGGATTTGTTCCCATACCCACCCACTCTACACTAATACCTACCCACCCAATCTACATTATTATCTAGCAACGGCTCCACACCTACCATAATAAAACATTGTTCGAATCTGTCAAATTAGTATAAACTTTCCTTGACGAAGGAACGTTTGTTCCGAAACCGGTCGGATTTGCACATCAAATAAGTGGTTTATACAAAGTTGAAATATTTCATTTTTCTATAATGGATAACCACAAAGTAATAGCTACATTCAAAAATACTGATAATTATTGCTTATAATAATTTTTATAATTTAATATGTTTCATTTTCACAATTAAAAAAATAGCTTTCGACTATTGATACTGCCAAACTTGTTTTGTGATAAAAATCTCTCAACAATATATTTGATGCTTTTAGGCTGAGCCTAGTCAAAACAATGCGGAGATTTTCTATCTCATTTCTCGCATTGACGATTGCGACAATTTCAAGTCCCTAGTAATAAAACTAGTAATGGATATGTGCGGCGTTGAGGGCGGCAAGAAAATGGACATCTTTTGGTTCAAAACCATCGACAGTTAAACCGTTGTCAAGGTATTGTCCGAAAAATGAATGAATACTGTAAAAGTTGTCAAAAATTACGAGATATTATAGTTGTAGAATTTTTGGAGGCGGAAAGATAATAAAAAAACACAGAAGTACAATGACAATTGCTGCAGAATGACCAAGAAAAATAAATCGGTTTACATCATTCACAACACCAACACTTGAATAACATTTTATGTGAAGTTATTATCAAATTTTGACGGCCGGCGTAGTCCAGCGGTAAGGCTCTTGACTAGTACTCCGAAGGTCGCGGGATCGAATCTCGGCCTGACAAATAAATTTTATTTAATTAATTTGTATTATTTCACAATGTATTAATTTAAATAATATATAGTATTTTTGCGGCACGTTCCAGAGTGGAAGATACTCTCAGTATCGCCCTGCTGTAAGACCACCATTCAGAATTGAAACGTTGCTTGAAATGGCTTTAGCCGTGTTTGTTGACCGGATCTGATTAGCCAGGTACTTACCCACCTTCCTTCTCTTCCCTATCTCCTTCCCCTCCCCACTACCTTCCTCCTCACAACATACCCCAATTGGGGATGCCATAGTCCCACTGGCTCCAGACGGGAGCAGTTGGGACTATGGCATCAGTTCCTATTTTGAACAAAAAACAATTAAAATATTTTTCCATTAAAATATTATTTTTGTTATTTTTTTTAGAACGACTTAACTAGTAAAACATCAAATTGTAATATTGAATCAATGAATACAATTATAACGATAAAAACATCAAACAGAAAAATCAGAAAAAGAATCGGTCGCATCCAGGAATTTAGCTCAAGACCTTAGTCTTGCCGGAACTCTGCTCTAACCACTGAACTAATTCGACCCTAGTGTCGAAATTAAAAAGGGATTAAAAATATTGTTGTATAATAGGTAGGTACCGTTGTATAATAGGTCTGTAATTCATACTGTAATGTCTGAATTCCTGGAACAACCATTTTTAAAATGACCCTTAAATTCAAAACAAATCCAACAGACCAAAGTCAAAATTAGTATTTTTGAAATGAAATTTTTAGACTTTTACAGTCTTCAAGTCGAGCGTCAATGGAGTTATTAATATTACGACTGAATATCTGCACGATTTATACAGTCAATCCACTACTTCAGGAATAAGATAAAAAATTCCGCTTCAATAATAATATCCAAATCATTTAAATAAGCTAAGCCTTTGGGAAGCGAGGAGGATGAATTGGAGCTTGGAGCTCTCCAGGTAATAAAAGCTCGCAATAATTTGCAGCAGACGAAAGCTCGCGGGTTCCCCCAAAGGAAATAAGAGATATATTTTAAGGCTTAGCTGTCCAAATCAATCTAATTTATTATTTTACCACTCGGTTGGAAAATTTTCAATTGAGAGGTTTAAAATCTTACTTCTTTATCCATTTCGTTTTAATTGCCAAATTTAAATTGGCGGTGATATTGTGTTGTTAAGGTTAAACGGAACAAACGTTATAATCTATTCAATTCTTTACCTACTGACATTAGAAACACGCAAACCAAAAGATCATTTAAAAGTAAAATCATTGATTTCCTCCAATAAACATATCCATCGGATGTATCTCATAACATTTTTACATTTATACTACTTATATTTGACCAAGTTTCCTTGCCTTTTATCTTTTTCTTAACATTTTTCACTATGCTTTTTTTGTCAAAAATTGAAATTAAATTGCTTCAAAATTATTCCTACTTTGTCTAAATTAAATATAATAAAAATCTAATTAAATAGCCGTCTGGCGTAGCTTGAGTTACATTAAAGTTGAATGACGTGTGAAAATTATAATACATCTGTAAAAGTGTCTAACTTAATTGTGTAACAAAATATTCATTTTCGGGAACAAACCGGAGGTTTGTTTACCCGATTTGAATTTGTAGTTAAGATTTTACGCAGTCATCAATTTGAGCTCGGTTGTAAAAAGGACTAATAATTTGTAAGCAGATTTTATTTTCGAGGACCGAATGGTGATATTAGAATGCGAGCTGTCCGTATACTGTCAGATTCATTTATTGACAAATCACAGAAAGGAGGACGGAAAAGCTCCAAAGGTTTTTTCCCCTTTTCCTGATTGGCTGATCTGTTAATATGAATTTCTGTGTAATAAAAAACATTAAAATTGTGTAACTTTTATTAAATATTATGGGAAAAAAGGATATATAATAGATATGTATCGTATAACTTCTACAAAACGTTTACGAATCTAGCTTACTGGCTAACTTTAACTCTACTTCTCGTACATTAAAATACTGACATGAATAAAAAAATATATATTGATCCTTTTTTAAGCTATTTTTGTAGGCAGCGCTTAGTTATTTATTACCCATTATTAACTTTTGTTAATATATTTTCATACATTATTATATTTGAATATATATCAGTACATAAATAAAATGTGTTAGTTAAAATAATTGGGAAAAAATAAAGGGTTAAAAAAACTACAGATTCTTACTCGTATACTTTTTGTCTTACAAATATGTTAAAAATGTCTTTTTAACCGTCATTTTCACAATATTATGTAAACAATAACCTAGCTAACAACCACTCTGAAAATTGCCATCTCAACACAGGCGTTTCTTACTCAGTGAGATGGGCGGTACGTCATTACTGAAATCAAATGTAACATTACAATAATGAAATAAAATATATAAGCGTTCACAGATGGCGCAAATTTAAATATTTTAGGAAAAAACCTTTTTAAGTGATGCTTAAAAATTATTAAGATGACTTTTTGTTTCCGCCCGCACTTACACAGTATGAATAAGGAGTTGATTAAAGACTTTTGTTTTTTACACAAACTGAATTCTTTCTAGAAAAGCATACAAATGCCATATTCGATTGAATCACTGATACAATATTGAATTTGAATGCCTTTCTTCGAAGAATTGAGTTTCCATACGCACAAAACTATTTATTTATATTCATTTTGCATAAAGCATAACTAGCAAGGAGTGTTTTTCCCTAAAATATTTACCTAAAATTATGTTTTAGGGAAAAAATTATTTTTTTGGTGTTTAAACTTAGTAACGTTGAGATTTGAAACTCGATAAAACGGAAGCGAGCTACACTAAAAAGAGACAAACACATGTACGTAGTAAGGGTACGTTCCCTAAGATGACTAAATGTATGTATAGGAAAAGGTGCACTGGAAATCGACAACAAAAATATTCTTAATATGATAAAAAAAGGTGCTTCGTAGTCTCCCCACCCTCGTCTCCTTTAGTTTTCTGAAGGTTTCACCTCTACCGCGTGTGAGTAGCACTCTCAGATTTTTATGAATTCTTTGAAGTATGCCCTTAAGGGTAAATATTAAGATGAATTATTTTTCATCGAAGAAAGCAAAAATTTTGTGGCTTGACATTATACAAAATGAAACAAGTTCTTTGTTTTTCTCACTTCTGTATTGTAGATATGGTCAGTATCAATTAAAATACAGGAGTCAAAATAATACATCAAAATAGATAAAAAATAATACATCAAAATCAATTAACAAATAATTGCCAAATTTTAAACAAAGAGATAAAGTTAACCGACCGCGACAGTCTGATTTTAAAGTTGTTCCCTTTCTTCCTATGTAATCCCCACCCCCCTTTGCCCCTCCCCTTTCCTTTCTTTAACTGCATATTATTGTGCTTGTGCTGAGTTTGTGTAGGGACAAAACTATTTAGTTGTCTTACCCAGTGGCGGACTAAGCCCGTCAGAGGCCCGGGGCGGCAAAGCTGAATGAGCCCCCCCCCCCCCTAGTTTAAAAAGTTGATGTAATTTCACAAGATTTTTTTTTCAGTTCACACGGGCCTCTGGTCCTGGGGGACGTCCAAGCGCCTCCGGGTTCCCTTGAACAAATCCTAAACAAGGCTTTAAGGCACCAGGACACTGTAAAAAAATTGACATTTTTTTTAAATTTTCTAAAAGATGCATTTGTTAATAATGCTGTCACCTAATGTTTCAAGGAAATTCTAAGAATATTTAAAGAAAGTTTTAAACAGTTTGTATGATGAATTATCCTTCAGAAACTCTTTCAACGCGCTTTTCTCGAAACTACGTTTTTCAACCTGGTTCACAGCACATACATCCGATTTGCATGCACCAAATCTTAAACTGTCTGATCAATCAATCACTCAATTACTATGGCACCACTTTTTTATAAAGGTCCCCCTTCTATATTTTTTAAGAACGCTGAAAATTTTCCATAAAAAATCGAATATAAAATTCGCTGGTCCGCCGTTTTATCTTTTTTCAGATATCAAAATTCCTCTACGTGGTGCCATAGACACTGGATTTTCGAATAGCTAAGGACTTGGTAGATGCAAATGTAAATGCAAATGCAATAAAAATACATACAGGTGGATGTATAGTTTTTTTTTAATATGTTGTCAACCAGGTTGAAAAACGAGTTAAAAAAGTTTCGGCAAAAACGCATTCAAAGTTTTGTTGGAGGATAATTCAACATACATACTTTTTCAAATGGTTTCACATAAAATGCTGTAAAAAACATTTGGTGAGAGCATTGTTAACTTCAGAAAATTTACTTTAAAAAAAATTACAAACATTTTTTTACAATGTCCTGGTGCCTTAAAGCATTGTTTAGGATTTGATCAAGGAAACATTTAGGCATTTGGGGGCCCCAACTGAGGACCCGGGGCGCCCCCCCCCCCCCTCCCCTTAGTCCGCCAGTGGTCTTATCTATGTAAATTATTAAATTATTTTTACTAATACGAAATGTTGGTTCTTAAAGTGAAAATAATTAAGATCCCGGGCTTTAACGTTTTAGTGTACATAATGCAGCTAGTCGAAACCTTAAAGTATTGCCTAACACATAGTTTACATGATATTTTATGAGCAAAAAGTCTAGAAAACATATGACTTTCAATTCATATGAGAAGACATCTGAGTGCTTTTATTAGCTATCATGAATCGAGTAGCGATCGGCATTCCAAGAATAATGGGATGCTTTGTTTTTATTTGACTAAACGAAAGACAAAGAGTGAGACTACAGTTTGCAATGTCTATTTTCCTTCCATTGGACTAAAATAAAGTATTTCCAACTGGCACACAGTGAATTGATTCAAACAAGCGAGCTAGAAAAAAGTCAATTGGAGTTTCCATTTTTTTTTAATGAGAATTAAAAAAGGGATGTCATGTGAAAGGGATGGGATGAATTCTTAATAAGATATATTATCCTTAGATATAGGATAAGAACTTGGGGGCACACAAGCAGTATATATATTAAAAATGTTTAAAATATGCAAACTGCAAAATTAAGAAAAAATTGTCCCACCAAATACGCGAGTAAATAAAAAAAAATACTGTATGGTGCAGAGAGCCTACTTCCAATAAAAGGCCTCCCATGGTACATTACTACTATGGACAATGCAGGAGAAAGACTTTATAAAAAACATGGGCTTGTGTCGCTCTCCATAGAGAGAAAAAAATTGCCTTATTTATAAATGCCTGGGGTCTCAAAAGTTCGAACTATAAAATAAATTAAATAGGTGTGCTCTATTAGCCCGCTAAAATGGCCGGAAGTTTTGAAAAAAAATAGGTTTCGTGATTTGGGAAAACAATTAAACAAAGGGTTCATATTTTATTTTTATTCCACTTCAGTATAAAGATCGCAAAAAAAATGTTTTTTCAACATACGTGCTAAAAATATAAAACGGAAAAATAACTCATTTTCTGGATAAAATCAGTATTCTTGTAAATTTACGAGTATTCATAAAATTGATTTTTTTTCGTTTTTGTCAGCAATACGCAGTTTTTAATAACAAAAAAACGTTAAAGGGTTAAATTATTGTCAAAATAATATTAATTATCATAATTTAAAAATTTCTGTTTTAGGCTATTTTCTGATTTTTAATTTTTTTTTTCTATTTTTATTTTTAACTTCATGAACAAAAATAAAAATAAATATTTATTCTAGGCTTGCTGAAAAGTCAATAGATGTCTTATGTTAAAAATAAAATGGATAAAAAATTATCCAGACACATTTATTTCGGCTTTGAATCTCGTAATCATATATAAAGATAGCAGCCAATAAAAATATGCGTTAATATCTCCCGAAAAGCAAAGGGTCTTGTGTTCGAGTCCCAGAGGTGCAAATATCTTTTTTGATTTTTCTGTCTCCAGATTTTCGTTTGTGTTTCGCTAACATTGTCTTCATTTAATCAATTATTATTGTTTATTATTAATTTTTTAAACTTTATGAGTAAAATCTCAAATTATAATATTTAATTAAATGAAGACAATATTAGCGAAACTCAATCGAAATCTGGAGACAGAAAAATCAGAAAAGATATTGGCTCCGCTGGGACTCGAACCCAGAACCCTTTTCGAGCTGTTTCCATGTAAGAAAAGGGTTCTGGGTTCGAGTCCCAGCGGAGCCAATTTTTTTTTCTGATTTTTCTGTCTCCAGATTTCGATTGAGTTTCGCTAATATTGTCTTCATTTAATTAAATATTATAATTTGAGATTTTATTCATAAAGTTTAAAAAATTAATAATAAATATTCATCCTAGACTTGCAGAAAAAGTCAATAGATGTCGCGTATTACAAATAAAATGGATAAAAATTTTATCCAGACACTATCTAGATTGCATTTAGTTCGAGTTGAATCTTGTAATCATATATAAAGATAGCAGCCAATAATATGTGCGTTAAGTAAATGAAGATAATGTTGGTAGTTCTTAGTCGAAGTATGATACAGTTAAAAGTGACCGAATTAATATGGGTTCCGTAGCTTAATCGGTAGAGCTGTTTCCATGTAAGAAAAGGGTTCTGGGTTCGAGTCCCAGCGGAGCCAATATCTTTTCTGATTTTTCTGTCTCCAGATTTCGATTGAGTTTCGCTAATATTGTCTTCATTTAATTAAAAATTATTATTGTTGCTAATTGGCTAAGATATGTTGGGAGGTTGCAGGTAGTGGGGAGGGGAAGGAGATGGAGTAACGGGAGGTTGAAAAGGTATCTTGCTATTCAGATCTCGTCATTGATCACAGAGCCATTTCAAGCAATTTTTCGTATTTAAAAGGTTGACCCTCGTCGGGGCGATACTGAAAGTATCTACCGTCCTAGAATGTTATAATAATAATAATAATATCTTTATTTGGAAAACAAACAGCTTTACAAAGATACATAAAAAAAATATTTATTGATTGTAATTATGTTTATGATTATTATTATATGTAGCTAGGTACATATATATTTTACATAAGTAGATAGACATAATTTTATTTTAAAATTTTACAGTAATTCACTAAAATTAACATGAATTTTAGGTACCTATCCTACGCTAAATTTAAAAAATCCGGTGCGGTTTTTAGGAAATGAACTGCAAAGCGGCGTTTTAATGCAATTATCTTTCTATGATATGTTGAATATTTTCAACCATATATTTCTAAATAAACCTTATTTATCCAAAATGTACTAGGTACATCCTAAAAATTTATAAAAAAAATGCAGACACCCTTTCATGGATAAAATAACCAAAATACAATTTTGTCTAGCTAGCTGGTTCTATTCTATTCACTGTGCGCATTGACCTATGATATCCTTGATCGAAGACTGTGCGGCATGGAAATAGAGAATAATGAAAAAGTTAAATTTTGTCAATATCGTTACATCTGGCAAATCTTGACTGAAGTAACCATTTAACGAAAAATAGTTTTGTCCAATTCATAATAATATTGCTCAGATGTACACATTTCATGTACCACGTCGTCATATGTATTATAATAGTTTGGTAATGTAAAATATCTGCAAATCATCCATGTGTAAATCTATATTAATCTATATTACGTAGCCAATATTATTATTCAAATCAATAATTTTCTGATACTCTCTTCTTTCAAATAAAGTTCATAATAAATATAACTAAAGATAGAGATCGTAAATTATAAATTGAATAAAAACACTAAAGATTATAAATTATATAATTTATAATTATATCAAAAAACACTAAAGATAGAAACACTGAAGATACAGATTATAAATTACAAATTATAAAATTATAAATTATTTAAAAAACATTAGATAGAGATCATAATATAGCCACTCAGGCATTTACCAACTATGTTGCAATGATTGCCCTTCGTTCTACATAGGTAAAACAACTAGAAATGTAAACATTAAAATCAGAGAGCATTTAAGATGCTAAAATAATAATAATTTTTCAGAGTTTGCTAATCACCTAATTTCCACAGATCACACTTTTAATAAGGACACAGGGGTTAAAATTATTCACCGTAACAATAAAAGCAAAAAATTAGATAATTTAGAAGCACTAGAAATCAGAAAATCCCTAAATAATAATGCTACCAAATTAATTTATCTTTCAGTCCCATTCTAAATATTTTTCCAAATAACCGCTCTGTTCTTTCCGGAAATCTCGCAATTACCCTAACCCCTTTGCTTACCTCCCACTCAAACACCTAAAATTTGTATATCTGTCAACATTCTGTATCATAGTTTAGTTATAATATTCTCCTGACGAAGGAAGGGTGCTTCTGAAACCGGTAGAGTATTTAAAATAAAAGTGGTCTTAAACAAATTTATGAGTTTTTTTTATTGTAAACTATGGCGAGCCACAAAGTTAATGCTTTTTACAAATATGTCAAATAAAAATGTTTCGGCGCTTGGCTGAACCCCTGTTGAGTATGCTAGAAGCTAACATCAGTTGGTAAAGTAGATACCTAATCCAGTTGTTTCTGTATCGTGGACACTTATGTGTTGACTGTTTTTGATTGTATAGGTTTCGATCGCTACATTTTTATAAATAAAATGTACCTTTTTAATCTGCCCTCTTTTTATCCGAAGCAAATAACGAACTAGGAGTGTCTTAGATCCCCCGGACCGAGCCGTCGTGGATTATATTCCACGTAGAGTCAAAGAATGGTGCAAGTCATAAGTAAAGTATAACTAAAAATAAATTGAGGAAAACTTATTTGAAAACGGAGTGCCTTTCATTTGAATTTGAGACCTTAAGAAAATTATACAATCACTAGCTGACCCGGCCACGCGTTGCTGTGGCTAATAAAACACAACGTCATCTACTGGATGGTTTTACAACCTTCATAACCACCGCCGTCTTTGAGTTTATCGCGAAGAGACAGACAGATGTCGCGGAGGACTTTAATTTATAATACGTAGAGATGGTGTGAAAGATTATAATAATGTGCACGAAATGCTTGGGGTAACTAACGTATTTAAGTTAATAAGGATTAATACTGTATTCGTCTAAATAACTTTTCAATTATCGCAATGTACGTGACCATTTTTTTAGAAGATAGAATGGGTATAGTAAGCTATCCGTAAAAGATAGATATATGCCTTCGTGAACTTTTCTGTAGATCTGTAAAAGAGGAATATCCTTCCATGCATTATTTTGTTATATCCCAAAAGGATTAAGCAGCGTTTTCGATGAAAGCTACCAGGACTTTTTCCGACACTTCTAACAATTATCGTTGTGTTTCAACCAATTTACACAAATCCTTGACAAATTACATACCTAAACCTTCCTCACGAAACACTCCACGAAATCTATTGGTGAAAACCGAATGAAAATTTGTTCAGTAGTTTTCGAGTTTATCGCGAACAGACAGACAGACAGACGACGCGGAGGACTTTAATTTATAATATGTATAGATTATAGCACAGGTGCATTAAATAACCGTTACCTGTAACTACTTTTAAAATCAATCTAAAGTTTGTGAAGGCAATCATCCAACAAGTTTTGTAATGAAGTTAAATTAATACAGTAGTTAAAAATGTAACGGCTGGGATCGAATTGAAAGCACAGTTTAATGAAGAAAAAAAACTTTAAATCTTGCTGGGATGAAGTTTACAAGTTGAGCGGTTATTCGCAAAAGTTTTAAAATTACCTGTAATATAGAAAAGTAATTTTTGCTGATGAAAACATTTTTAATGCTAAAACTAAATTCACTCATACAATTTATTTTTTTTTTATTTCGAAGAAACCGTGTATGAACTTATCGTGATTTATTTTTGGGGTATTACGCCATGTTGCGCTACTTTTGTTCTTCTAGCCCACGTTTCGGACACAGAGCTCCAACTGGCAACACGACATTGTTTCTACATAAATAAGCACGCACTTCGATTACACTTGTGCCTTGATCGTGGATGCTGTAATGCTGTCCGGAAGGTTGGCTAAAGAAGGAGGTATTTCAATGCGGCATAATACCCCAAAAATAAATCAATGTTTTCGTGACTTAGCACCCCTGCTAACGTAGTAAATCACTTTGGGTGTTGCAAGCTTTCCATTTTGAAAACATCTACTATACAAACCTCGCTCAAAAAACGCTACTCAAACAATATTGCTCCATTATCGTGATTTATTTTTAGGTTACTTTGCCGTGTTGCGCTACCTCCTTATTTTGCCAACGTTTTGGACAGAACTACAGTGTCTATCATCAGGGCAGATGTGTAATGCAATAAATATTCCTCCAGATTTAATTGTATGAAACCATAGACATCCAAATGGATAGACAAGCAGTTACAGATGAGGGGTAAAACCAAACTATGGAGAGCAAAGGGGGGAAAGATGACTGTCATTCGTTGAACAATCAATCTGACAGTATATAGGCATCTCGCATTACAATATCACCATTTAGTTCTTAAAAGCAAAATCTGCTTTGAATGAATAGACCTTTTTACATGGGAGCGCGAATTGCTTGCCACGTTCAAAACTTATTTGCTAAGGCCAAATGCTCGCCCCAAAAAGACTCGCGCCAATACACATATCAATATTTTCTTGCCGTGTTTAGTTAAAACACTTTTACAAATGTTTCATAATTTACTTACCCCTGTAACCAGCGACGAGCACATTGGAGTACCGCCCACATTCGCTATGTGCATATTGATACTTAGATATATTGTATAGCACAAGCTGCCGTTATTTCGTTAAATGTATGGATGTCAGCTTCTCGCTGTTCACGGCAAGAATGATGACGTCACACATTTTAGATTCAAGCGAGGCTATATCCCCTCCCCATGGAGCGAGCCGGTTCCAAGGAGGAGCTACAGCCGGCGCCATGTGGAGGGGGAAATAATACGTTTTTATCACTTAGGGCAGGTCCAGATATATTCATATGTCCGTGTATGAAACCGTATAACTGCAGTGCTACATTGACTAGCAATACTGTTATTACATTTGCGCTGAAGTTTTAGAGTTTCTCGTAAATATTTAGCTAATTACAAAACTTGTTAGAGCTACTTTGCCAGATGGACGAAAAAATTTTAAATTGTGCTATCGGCCGTTATTTATTTACGCCCTAGTGGGCTTTTACAAAGATAGTTAATAAGAGTTAGGCAGGTACGTAGTAACGTAGTACATCTATTTAATTCATAGTGTAATCTATTTTTTATCTGTATGAGCTACATAGTTTATTTTTAAATTGTCACAGAATAAGGTAGCACCTTGCCTCGTATTTCTGGTCGGAACGTAAAATTTTATTTTGGCGAGAATTTCAAGGTTGTCAATGCAATTATTAATGATTTTATTTAATAGTACAAGGTCAGAGATGATCCACCTATCTGACAGCGTAATTAAGTTGAGTTGTTTCATCAAAAGGACATAGTTAATATTTTGTATTGGAATATTCAGCTTAAAGTTAATAAATCTTAGAAATTTGTGCTGTACCCCATCTATATTGTCGGAATGTGTTTTATACAATGGGAACCAAATGGGCGAATTATACTCTACCTGGCTTCTTACTAAAGAAGTGTACAATATTTTCAAACATTATGGTGTCAGTGTTCTGGGATGCAGAGGGTTCGGTTATGGTCTATAATTGAAAGGAAAAAAAATGGGAGGCATTGTTTTAACCGACCCTATTAATACCACAGGGCTCATGTGTGCGGCCAATGTTAATAAATGTATCGCCCTAACCATTCACAATCAAAACGTTATTCCAGTTTATTTTGGACCTGGTGCGATGAACTTGTGTTAACTATTACATAGTAACAATGGTCGAGTAAGTAACTGCTTTAAAAATTAAAATTAAATTAAATATTAAAAATAAAAATTGAGAAATGCAGAAAAAATATTATATTCAATATGGAGTTGTAAACTCGTATACTTCAGCAAAGTATTCTCTCTCTCATCTCTTCCCCCACCTTTTCTTTGTGACCTAGAAACTTCCTCCAGAAAGATATGTAAAAAAAGCAGCAAAAGTTTAAAACCTTATACCGTTTCAACTAACTCAACAAGTTAAAAGTACATTTTCTTTTGCAGCATTTCCTGATATCTGAAGAAATAAAACATAAAGGAAAAACGGGAAAAGTGGAAAAGTAAAAATTCGTCCATGTAAATGGGCTGCAATTCAACGATGCGGAGGAAAAGCGAACATAAAAAAACGGAAACCCTGTGTTGAGGTTAATAACTCTACAATTTAATAAAATAACACAAAAATGATACAGTTATTGACGAACAATATTGTTACATGTTTCTTACAGATTATGATTAATACCTGAGAAGCCGAAGGCGATAGTATATTACAATTTAAACATGTAGGGTGACCATAATGTTGAGATTTGATTTTTAGAAACATTTCTTTATTTTAAGATGAGAAATATATGTGTAATTAATATATTATTTATTTATTTATTGTTGTTATACGCCCGTAGGGGCTTTCACATAGATTATAAAATAATATTTAAGTTATCGAAGATTATACACATACATAGAATTTATACCAAAAGTTATAAAAGTGATAATTTTTTAAGAATATACAGTAGTTATTGAAGAAAAAACCACCTGCATATTATTGCGTAAAACCGTAACATATTTTAAACAATGTAATATTTGACAATAACATACAACAAAATATAATATTAAACATTACAATAACAGATCAAATCGTAAAATATATGTTATCCACGTTACAATAATTTGTAGGATTCCACAAAGTGTTGGTTTAAATTGCATTTTAGAATATAAAGGGAATCAGCGAATATATCTACAATACCACCAAATTTGTTGCTTAAATCATGCATCCTATTGGTAAGTGAGTGTGATTGATAGTTGGTTGTGTATGTGTTGCAAAAGAATGTTGTATTTTGTCTAGTATTCCTTGTCGGTACATGGAGTTTAATGGTAGCAACGATGGCAGGGCTGTCAATTAGGTTGTTCATAACTCTGTATAATAAAATTAGGTCTGAAATGATTCTTCTGTCAGACAACGTAATTAAATTTGTCGATTCATCAAACTTAAATAATTAATGTTTTTTATTGGAATTTTGAGTTTGAAATTTAAGTACCTAAGAAATTTGTGTGAACACGTTCTATTTCGTTAGAGTGTACTTTATAGAAAGGGGACCAAATAGGTGAATTATATTCTACTTGACTTCTAACTAATGAAATGTAGAGTATTTTCATGCAATCCAAGGACTTAAAATCAGTTAGGGTTCTACAAAGGAAGCCAAGAATCTTTAAAGCCTTATTAGTTATTAATTAGGAAAGAGGAAGATGAAAAAACAGTTAAGACAAAATAATTTGATGTTAATTTAGAAAGGATAAAGTAGAGAAAAACAATTGGCAATCCTCGGCTAACACAAATAATTTAAGTCTTTTTAAAAATGCTCAAGGAATTAGATGACTTAAGAGCGTTTCACCAGCCAGCGGCCGAAAATCCACATTTCGTCGAAAGTTGTTCTTATGATCGCGCAGAGCGGTTACAATGAGAAAGATTCATTATTCTCCGTACCAGCTTTTTTAAAATTATAACTCCATATCGGTTTTATTTCATTCCAAATTTGCTTTAATTTAGACCTACATCCAAAAATGCTGAAAGGCGTGATGATAAAACTATTAAAATAATGTACTTTTTGTAATTATTTTTTGACTATAAGTATTCATCATTTTTCAATAATGTCTAAGTTAAATAAGAATGTTAAAAAAAATGAAATTTATTAGTTTGTAAGTGCGCAAATAAATACACAAAGGGACCAATTTTCGTCAAGAAACACATGTACGTATATATTTTTTAATGAATTTATTTAAACTAACATTAAAATTCTAAAACATGCGATACCCATATAATGTATTGATCTATTTTACTGCATGATTATATAATTTGAAATGGGAGTGGTATAATAGAAAATCTTCTTTGAAAATTTAACAAATCTGCCAACGACCTATGGTATAATCTTATTATTCTAAAAATAAAGATTTTTTCTCAAAATTTAAAATATGCGAATGCTAGATAAAAGAACAATCTTTCGAAATCCATTTATAATTTTTTTGTGGAAAAGAGTCAATACGTCTAAAATCTGATTTAAAAATGACATATTTCTGGTTTTCTCTGGTAATGCCCTCTTAATGTGTTCTGGAAGGCTATTAAATGTGAGTGGAGCCTGATAAAAATAATTTCTTTGACCAAATAAAGATTTAGTTTGAATTACCGTAAAGTTTAGACCAGAGCCAAATTTGCTGAATTGAATTGAATTTGCTGTGTTCTTTCTGAAATATCAATATAAGAATCATATATTTAGGCGTTGAACTAATTGGTTAAAAGGGGAATTGTTACTTTTTTTCAGGTAACTTGAATAAACACTCCTAATAATAAGTATTTTGGTTTTTATTCACAATAGTGGTAGAACTCAACTCCTTCACCGCTTGAACCCGGGCACCCATTCTAAGTCAACAAATATAGCGAATCACTTGACCTATGGCAGGGGTGCTGGTTCCTGGGGCGGCGGTACCCATACTCGCTTCCGAAACCTATATATATATATCAATAAAAATGAATGTATGTTTGCTTGCTTGATTGCATGTATGTAGTTGTTTATATTTATATGAATAGATGAAATTGCTGCAAACCAATCCCAGGATTGAAACCAGAGAGAGAGTTGTTTATGTATTGCAAATTGAGCAAAGAAAATGTTTGAAATGGAATGAAATGAAATGGTTTCTGGATTATTACGACCACATGACAATCCATCTGAAAAGTGTTTTAATAACAAAAACTCTTACGAAACTGTCAAAAATTTCATAATTTGAGAATGACATTTTGCTAACCATCGAATGTACAATCAATCATTTTCCACTGAACTTTAAATTAATGAATTTACTGGTACTAACCAAAATTGAATACATTGAATCTATTCAAAAATTATAGGTATTTTAAGTAAGTACCAAGTTTGATTGATTGTTATTATAATATACAAAAATTAATGGTTGTAATGTACGAAATATGAAAATTTGTATAAAAAATTGCAATAGGTGGCACGCGAGCTGTTTGAAAACTGAATGTACCGGGACTGAATATATGGAACGCGGGAGTTGAGAGGAGAAAGCGGAAGGGGATTGACGGGACGGAGAGGGAAGAGGAAAAGCGGAAATGTGGAGGGGGATGTGCGAGGGGAAGAGGGCGAATGGAAAGGACACGCAGGGAAGAGGCATGCCGGGAACTCTCTAGTTGTATAAACGCCCGGATTGCCTGCACTGAAACCTTCCAGAATTTAGAATATCGTCGTAAAATAAATACAAGTCATCTGAAAGCCATCAATATTACGGATTAAATAGAATGTCATAAATAATGGTAATCCTTGTTCGTTAATTAACTTCATCGGCCTACTGGAGATCTACTTTGTGCCTATTTTCACTGACAAATAAAATAAACAATCCTTGATAAATACCCGAAGGCGGAAGTAAGGATTTGATAAATGATCCAGGGACTTATTCTGAGACACTTTCCAATGAATATTTTTAGTAAATTAGGACCGTCACAAATATTTCTTAATATTTTCTAAGATATTTTTTGTTTCTCATTTGAAAATGGATGCCTTAGTAAGATTGATGGTTTTGCCACCCGGCACCGTATGGGGGATGAATAAGAAAAGCAATTATTAATTTTATATCATAATGCAAAATTAGTAATTGTCTGTAAAAAACCCCGCCCACGTAAATTATCGTACCGCACGTAAATTCTGATGGTTGAGGAGAGCAGCTTAAAGTTAAACCAAATATAAACCCACTAAAGTAAAATTTTCTACAAATAGTTTCTTTTTAATTTAACTTAATGGGTAAAACCTCAAATTGTAACATTTAATTGAAGTAAAACAATATTAGCGAAACTCAATCAAGAATCTGAAAACAGAAAATCAGAAAAAAAGGTCACATCTGGGACTCGAACTCAGGACTTTCGCCTTGCCGGGGGGCAACTCTACCAACTGAGATAATGTGTCTCTAAGATTCAAACCAATAAGATTCAAACCCCCAAGATTCAAACCCATAAATAAACATTCATCTAGACTTGCAGAAAAGTCAACAGATGTCGGGTTTTAAAAAATTTAAATTGATAAAAATTTATCCAAGACACTATCTAGGTAGCATTTAGTTCGGGGTTTGTGCAAATATTTATTTTTATTACGAAGTCTTTACACTTTGGGAAGTAATTTTTTTTTTAAACATTATTTTTTTAATTTCAATTAAAACAATTTTCTTATAAAGTATCGAAAATATATTCATTTATAATGATTAAGCGCGACGTATCTCGAAGTGTTACGTGATCTAGTCAGTGCCATCGATCAAAGACAAGTTTACAATCATTGTTACTGCTAATTTATGTGTTGATGTACCGCAAGCATAGAGTGAATCGGCTATATTAAAGAGTGAAGTTTACTAAACGACGCACTGACTTTTGATTTTTGCTTCACTACGTACGTATCAAAGCTTGATAGCCTCATCATAGGATGAGAAGAGATGCGTAAATTTAAACATTTCAGACAGATAGCATGGGCTAATTGCATAACGCAAAAGCTCTCCGTTCGAGAGTTTCTGCTGATTTGGCACCCAGAATGCCCTGCTTTATGTTTAAAATTTATGTTCCTTTGATGAAAACCGCGGTATTTGTAAGGTATTTTTTTCATCTGCAAGATTTTATTTGCAAGTGGTTTTCCATAGTACGACGCTTCATTGCTCGCTTCGTAAATACAGGACGTTAGAAAATGTTAAAGCTAATCGCTGCAGCAAATGTTCCGAGTCGAAGTCAACGACCGACCATACAATGGATTAACCAGGTAAAGGAAGCCACGCAAATGATCCGGCAAGGGGACGTACTGCACTTTGTAGAAGGCTGAGAATCGTCGAGATCTCTATTCTGTTAAGTGGAAAATCCTGGCTATCCTCACAATCCTGAGAACACGATCACAAAAAGACAATTCCAACAAATGAGAACTTGCAGATGATTTAAAAATATGGTTGCAATATGGCATTACTAGCATAACTTCACAAATCAAAACTCGATGAAGGATAAATTCAGTGGGAAATTACCCCTGTGGGAATAAGAAACACCGCTGTTTTTAGTACTAAACTTCAGCGTAGTCGTTTTTTATATATTGTTTCGGAACATTAACAGAGTATTAAAATGAAAAAGTTATTAGTTTAACTTTGTAAAGAGCGTAAAAGTTAATCCACTTAAAAATGTTCTCTTTTTTAAATTGCTTACACAGGAGGCATTGAGGAAAATCTCAGGACCTATATCATCTTTGGGGATGCAGTGTGGGGGGTGTTTTAAAGGTGAAGGAATCTAAGAGTCAGTGGGCCCAGGAGTGACGGAGGAATCCATACCTCTCACTGCGATGCAAGGCGATGTTCCAAAACAGTTCTACTTGAGAGATCACAAGGTCTCCCTCAACCAGTCTCTCCCGATCTGGCCCGCCACGCAGCTGGTAGGCAGACACATCCGCCGCCAAGACCCGGACAAACTACACCCCATGAACCCAGAATGCACAATTTATAATTTGTTTTTCTCTGTGTAGAGATGTTAGAAAAAAGAACATATGAACAAAAATAAAACATGAACATTAAAATATGATGTAAAAATATAATAATAAATAGACTAAATAACTACCATTCACATTCGACTTAAAATATAAGTTTTAATTAATGAAATAAATCTGAAACAGAAAAATCAGAAATAGATACGGTCACAGGACTCGAACCCAGGAACCATGACTTGCTCATGCGTCACTATACTATCCGATTCGGTCATTTTAACTGTAACGCTCTTCGATCAAGAACCACTAACATTATCTTCATTTCCTCAAGGAACATTTTTTTCGAATCCTCAAAAGCAATAAAATCAAAACTATTTATAAATCAGAAAATAAAATCTCGTCTCTATTAAGAAGTCCGAAGGACCACATTCCACTTGAGTCACATGGTATTTATAAAATACCTTGTGGGGCATGTGAAAAGGTGTATATTGGACGTTGCAATAGAAAAATATCATATAGAATTGCAGAACATAAAGTAGATGTCACTAATAAACGCTTAACTTCATCCATAGTTCAACACGTCCTTAATGAAGGTCATAAAATAGACTTTAATAATACAAAAACAATAGCTAGTATATACAATGAACCAAAAAGAATTTACCGCGAAGCAATAGAAATTTATAAACATAAAAATAATATGAATACTAGAAATGACTCAATCAGAATTCCCAACACCTGGAAAGTCTTAATCGATGAAAATCCCCCAAAAACGGAATTTTCAAAATTACCAGTAGAGTCTCCAATTAGCTTAACCAATCAGGTATCCACTGCCAGCCCCGCCCTCCACCCCCTCAACCATCAATCACCTGCAACCCGGGTACTTCGTTCTAGACATAAGAAGTGACTTGCACTCACTTAAGTTTTAGCTTTTGGATTGAACAGACATGCGAAAGCTATCAGTTTGAGACAAAAACTCAAGACATAAGGCCTCTGAAGATGGACAGTGTGATCTGTCCGAAACGTCAGGAGTTAAAAAGTCCTTTTAAGGACTACGTTACGCGGGTAAACCGAGAAAATTGTTCTACATATATATATATTATATTCATCCTAGACTTGCAGAAAAAGTCAAAAGATGTCGCATATTAAATAAAAATGGATAAATTTATTCAAGACACTATCTAGATAGCGTTTAGTTTGCATAAATATTATCTATATATAACATTCTATAGTCATCAAGACTTTTCATGATACCACCCTGCAGAACAGTTTAGAACTGTTCTAGCATGGCAAAGCATTTAAAAATTATTTAAAGTAAGAAATTGAGTCGTTCAATTTTTATATATCCGCTAGATCAACTTTCACTGATTCGGAGAAAACCGCTAAAAACTGCCACATCTCTGGCGTGAATAAAAATTGCATTTTTTTATTTTTATATAATAAATTGGAGTAAAATACATTCGAAAAGTTTTCATTTTTCAATGTATGCCTAGAAATATTTAAGTAATTTTGATAAATAAAATGGATATAGCGGAATTTGATACTCACTCCGTGATTTAGATGGAATATAGAGGCTTTTGAAACCCAACTGACCTGAGGGGTTTGTTTCTACACCGCCATCTTGTGCAAAATAATTGCTGGTGATTGGTTGAATTCCGGTATAGCGGGTTTATTTTTTTTTTTTTTTTTTTTACAGTTTTTTAGAGAAAATGTGTCCTTACTAGGGTACCCCGTTCTAAGGACACATTGTACAAGTTTTATTATTTCAATTATAAGTAAATACCTATGCTAGAATGTTACCGAGGAAAATTATGAAGTTAGATCTAAAATAAGGTACAAAACAAGCATTATTCTTTGTTTGGTTGCAAAATTGAATCTATTTTCTTACTTCCCATGTCCATAATCCATATTTATATGCTTCTTTTGAAGGCGGTTATTTTTTTAATGGATTTCATTGCAAGAGGAAGTAAATTAAATAATTTTATAGAGAAGTATTGCACATTTCTTTGTCCAAAAGTCGTTTTAGTTGTAGGTTGGTAGAATGTATGTTGTAATGTAGATCTTGTGAATCGGCCCTTTGGATAGTAACTTCTTGAATGATATAGCGGGTTTTGTTTCTCACTCGCAGTTTTAACATGGTTTTTGGACGTGATAAGGGAGGTTTTGAAACTCAATTTTAGGTTAGTCTTGTTCCTCGCAAAAATGTGAACAAGATGTCATACTCAGATCATTTTGTCAAAAAATCGGATATGGCTGGTATTGAAATTATAGGACTCGTAATCTTGTACCGTAAATGTATGATTAACTGTCCGTAAATGTATGTAAAAGTAATTTAAATAAATAAAATAAAATGAATTTCATCAATTTTTTCGATTATCATGTCGAGTTGATGGTAACGTGTACCGCTGAGTTTATGTCTTTGAGGCAAGTTTTAATGAATAGACTGCATTGGTTATGAATTCCGGGTATTACGGAATATGTATTTATTGGAGCCTTTACACAACATCCGATAGTTTAACGAGAAAATTGATTAAATACAAACAGATATTGAACGCTTAAATTATTTCAGAATAAACTTATTACAGCCCAACGTAATTAAATTCGTAGTTACATCAATTTTTTTAATTTTTGCAAAAAATTAATTAATTAATTAAAAATTAATTTGCAAAAAAAGCAATTACCTCCCCATTCGAATAAGAATAATAATTCAACATTTTCTGTAAGAAAAACAATGTTTTTATAAGTTTTGAAGGTTATTCCCATCAATGTAATATATCATTAAAGAGTCCCAGTTGCGACCATTATCTTTTTTATTTTTCTGAGTGTTGTTCTCTTTCAAATTTCCGTTTAGAACATTTTTTATTTATTGAATTACTAGCAGACCCGGCCACACGTTGCTGTGGCTAACGAAACACAACGCCATTACCCAATCTTAATAAAATCCACACCACCCGCTTGCCAGCTGTCCGCTGCTCGCTGCCTGAATTGAATATTTGAATTTCTCGGCTTTTCTCTACTATAATAAGCATTTATTATACATATAAACCTTCCCCTCGAATCACTCTATCTATTGGTAAAAAACGCATGAAAATCTATTTCGTAGTTTAAAATTTATGCGCACATACATTTTGAGTGACTTCATTTCATACTATGTAATGCAATTCGAGCGATCGCCACTAATTATACAATGCTTGCAATGCAACACTGAATATTTGAAAAGGGAAAATCAAATACCTACTTACTCTAGGACATCTATTTTCCAATTTCTTCCGTAAAACGAATTTCAAAAGTGACTATAGTACGGCCCGCCAGCCGTATTAAAGCACACAAAAATATGTTTTCTTTAAATTTCTCGGCTTTTCTCTAATATAATTGACATGTATTATACAAATAAACATTCCTCTTCAATCACTCTATCTATTGGTGAAAACCGCATGAAAATCCGTTGCGTAGTTTAAAAGATTAACGCGCACATCCATTTTGAGCGACTTCATTTTATACTATGTAATGATGATAATGATAATGATAATGATGATGATGATGATGATGATGATAATGATAATGATTTTAATATCACATTTGGTTACAGTAATGACGTATTACCCATCTCACTGTTTTTTTCATAGTGATACAAGCGTCTCAGCTGCTCCCGTCTGGAGTCAGTGAGACTATGGCATCCCCAATTGGGGTATGTTGTGAGGCTGAAGGTAGTGGGGAGAGGAAGGAGATAAAGGTGGGGAAGTACCTGGCTATTCAGATCTGGTCACCAAACACGGCTAATGCCATTTCAAGTAACGTTTCAATTCTGAATGGTGGTCTTACACCAGGGCGATACTGAGAGTATCTTCCACTCTGGAACGTGCCGCAAATATACTTTATACTATATATATATATTTTTTTAAATGAATAAATTGTGAAATAACAGCAATTAATCAAATAAAAAATATATTTGCCACGCCGGGATTCAATCCCGCGACCTTCGGAATGCTAGTCAAGAGCCTTATAGCCCATTCACATGATTCATTTATCGTTCATTACGTGATTTCATTCCGCCTCTTTCCCTCGAAATGAACCGTGTGAACACGAAAGTGAATAGAGACAGTGCCGAGTGAAGCATTCCAACAATGTTGGAATGCTTCCTTCGGCACTGTTCACTCGCAACCGGAATTTAACATCACGTGACGCGAATGATATGTGTGAACAGTCAAGTGAACAGTCTTTCACTCGCAAATCAGTCGGCCAAAATGTTCTGGTGTGAGGACGAGTAGCCGGAGCGGCTTAAACGTCAAAATGCTCCTTTTAGTTCGCTTTTCGAAATAACTCCTACACGTCTCATAGAAATCGTTGTTTCTCCCTTACTATCATAGTGAAAAATATGATCTAAACGGTATTGGAAAGAAAAAATGAAGCTCTATATATTCAATATAACAATTAACCACAAAAGAATACGAATGTTCACTTCTATGGAACCAAAGTTTCTGATCGAATTTGAAAAAAAAAATTATGAAACATTGTGAATTTTTTATGAATTATTTTTATATGAAACGATAAAAAAGTGAGGTGACAGAAACGTTTATAATTTATTTGTCTAACAAAATAAGTGTGTGTTTTTATATTTTTTTTGTTACCAGTAATTTTAGTTAGAATAAAAGCAAGTAGAGCCATTTTTTTAAATTTTAAAAGTTTACATTAAAAATTATTCTATTTAAAAAAATTACATGGTTATTTCTAATAATAAATTTTGAAAGCATATTTCACCACCTTTCCAAAACAGTTTTTAGTTTTTGAATACGTTAATAAATATTCCATTTATATGGATTTTATTGCAAGCCGAGGCCTATTTTGGAATAAAAATATTTTCATGGTGCAAAAATACTGGTAGATATCAGTTTTCAGGTTATTATTTAACCATATGTTCATTTTATGGTGCTGAAATTTATTTACTGTTTACAAGAATCGCCAATTTCTCGTAATTTAGTTCGACGTTATCGGAAATGTCAATTGAAATCGTAAATATTCCCGAACTTAGCCGTCAGCGCCGGACGAATTCCAACGCGGCCGCGACTACTCTCGACGACTTCGTAGCGAGAAAGTCGAGTGAACTCTTCCTTCGAAGGAACCGTCTGAACACTCGGTGAAACTAGAATGGAACATTTCATCGAGTAAACCTTCATCCGAGTGAACCTTGTGACTTCAGCATAACCGCTGACTACGCTAGGTGTGAAACGCCTGGGTTTGTTGATAGCCAGGTTTTTGTGTACATAATATTATGAAAATGACAGTTAAAAATAAAATCAGCATTTTTTTTAGATTATATAATTCAACTATGAATGTAAAGATTAAGACAAAATAAGAATAATTTTGAAGCAATTAAATTTCAATTTCACAAAAAGGCATAGTGATAAATGATAAGAAAAATGAAAAAAGGCAAACGAAACTTAGTCAAAATAGGCCACTTGCATGGATTTCATAACGACTTGGAAAAAATCATGTGGATAAATCTTTTTACTAAGATTAAAAAAATGTTAGTAAAACTGTTTAGAAATGTACAGTTTTTTAATTTTTAAATAAATAAATCCATTATTTGGGCTCGTGACGTCACTACATGAAAATGTCCCGTCTCCGAAAATGTTCCAATTAATTTTGTAAAATTCCACACTGATTTATTTTTTTATATGGCATCACTTTGATTTCAGGCGAATTTTTTAATTCGTTCACTAGATTTATTGTTTGTTCTCTGCGAACTTATCACTTGGTTTGATTTTTTGACAGATGTTTTGAAGAGAACCCCGTACATTTAATGATGTACGGGGTTCTCTTCAGAACGTGAAAATGATGTCGGTACGTATTTAGAGGTATAATGATTATGGTGCTGATTTTAACAAAGTAAAATTTTATAATATTCTTATTATTATTATAATTTACAAGTACAAGTATATTACATTGAATTTAGTAATATAGACGCTGTACATTATAATGATTTATGATCAATAAGATGGATCAAGGAAAAAAATATTTATGAGATGTAATATTTTTGGTATGCCTCGTTATTCTCCTGTGCCATTCGTGTGGAAAACGTTCTTTTTTTAAATGATTTTCAGCTGTGTAATTATCATTTTTTCACACCTATAAAATTATGTCCCGTCTTTCCGGTTTATAAAAAATGGTCTGATTTTTCGGATTGAAATTTTCAAAAAATCCCCAGGGTTTCAAAAATACGATTAAAAAAAAATACAGTATGTCTTAGAATATTTGTCTAAACCGGAATTTTTTTTTTTTAAATGTGACGCAAGTGGCCTATTGCTCAGTCAGGCATTGCTCCGTTCCCTCTTATTTTTCTAAAATTTAATTGCTTGCTTCCCAGATTCGATGAGGCACTTTAGATCTGGTATTTTTGATTGTCCTTCTCTAAACAGGTTTTTTTTCTTTCTATTTATTTCTTTTCCTCTGACCCATTCAACATTTCATCTCTTCTAAGTTTGATCTCCAGTAGGTACAAATAAAATTAATTTTAAATTCTCCCCGTTTTATGAATTTGATGCTCGGTTGCCATACAGGAGGCTCAGCTTTGAGGATGCTGTGTGGAGAGTATTTTTAAGTCAAGGAAGTATAGGAAGTTCTGGGAAGGAAAAATATATGAGAGGCGACCATCTGGAGGCCACTGTGTCGAGGAGTGCAATGTGAATCCATCTCTCCCATTGCGGTAAAAGGTGATGGGGCAAGAGAGACCATCTGGAGAGAGAAAGGATATTTTTTTTACAATTGCTTCGTAAAGGAAGTTCTGAGGAAAAAGAATCCCTCACGGCCTATGTCATCTTTGGGCATGCTGTGTGGAGATTCATTTTAGGGAAAGGAAGGAGAGAAATTTTTGGGAAGAATAAAATGTACGAAGTGTGGGTAGGAATCTGGGGGTCAGTGTGTCCAGAAGTGACGGACATATGAATCCATCCTTCCAACTTCGGTGCAAGGCACTGTGTTGGGAGAGTCCTGCACGAGAATTCAAAGGGTCTCCCTCAATCAAGGGTCTTTCTCGATCCGACTCGTCACGCAGTAAGTGGGCAGAACAAAGATATTGAAATATAAGTAGATATGCTATCTGCAGTTTTAACTAGGTGGGACTGCGCTTGTGTTGCCGATATTGTTTACCAATTAACAAATAAACTAAATGAACGAATATTTAACGAATAAACCAAACGAACGTTAAACTAAATGAACGAATTCTTTCCGTATTCTAACTATATTGTTAACCGATACAAATGCACATCTTCAAAAAATCTACGAAATGAACAAATTATTTTCGTATGCAAACTACTCTAATTAAGGCGTAGTCCGCCGACAGTTGCGCGGACACCACAGCATATCTCTTTTGTATTTGAATATCTTTGGGGCAGAAGCATGCGCCGCCAATACCTAGGCAAACTTCACCTCATAAACCCGAACACCCATGCTAAGTCACCAAAAGTTAACCACTTTGCTTAACCTATATAAGACAGAGGTTTTTGTTATCCAATGAAGAATTCCCATTCCCCATTTTTTTTAATTAAATACAAGTTTAATTAAAATTAATAAGAAATTCATCATCAAGACACATTTTACATTAAAGTCTTGGAAACGCTGTTTTCTGTTTTATTCTGAAAAAACCAAAGCACAAAAGATTCGGAATTAGCTGAAAACGGTCAGTTGCTCTAATACTTAAGCGAGAGATTTAATGAGATCCCTTGCTAATTCCGCCTTTTACGCTTATAATGGTTTGATCATTTGGATTACAAGTCCATTTAGTAATTCCCTCTCTCGAGGGAAGGCGCATTATGAGTTCCTCCCAACGGAACAAATTGGCCTTCACATTTACTCGCTCTGAATGTTATGCTCCGTATAATAAAATACTTAAGATGTTTGATAATGGTGTACTACGCGCTTGAATAAATATAATATGAAATTTAAAAAAAAATAATGATAATACCTAATCTAGCTTTCGTTTCAAAGCAAAACGAATGAAATACGGACTTAATTTTAGTAGGAAGTTAAAGAATAAATATTTAAAAAAATTGAGAGTAGTATTTTACAACGTATATTGAATAAACATTAATTTGTTATTTATTATATAAAATTCGCTACCGTTCGACACGTCCGATTTTTGGCGAGTAAAAACCAGAAATCCATTCGAAAAAATGGAATTTGTTTTTAACAGATGTAGGTAGCTTTGAAAATAATATTTACAAACGAATATTTTTTTTTATACAGTAGTCGTCATATCCCAATTTTAAAGTATTATCCAAAATTGTAGCCTACTTTGTAATAGGATTCCATAAACAAAAGTTAAAGTCAGTGTTGGGCCATTTATTGGTTTCTTATGTAAAATTACATTACAAAAAATAATTCATTTACAAAAAAGGAACGAATTGAGAATCTTCAGTGCCAAAATTTAAGTTTCCTTTTGATAACACATTCTTCCATACAAAAGACAAGGAGATAAGAAGATGGGGAAGACTTGAATCACATATAGATACACATACATTTATGATTTATACAAACACATATTTATACGTAGACTTCGGTGGCTGGGTCATGTGGAAAGAATGACCGAGCATCAAGCACCAAAGTCCCTGCTGAACTCAAGCCCAATAGGGCGAAGGAGCCTGGGAAGACCAAGATTAAGATGGAGCGACAACGTCCTCAAAGACATATCAATCTTGGAGCTTCTAAACTGGAAAGAGCTGGCACAAAACCGAGATGAGTGGAGGGAGACTCTTGAGGAGGCCAAGACCCACCAGGGGTTGTAGAGCCAATAGTGATGATGATGACAAACACATATAGTTGGGACATTTACAAGGAGATTGATGTACAACATTTATATAAAAAATATTGGATAGCTATTTTTTTACAGTCGGTTCCATGACAACTGCAACACCCCTTTGAAAATTCATTAAAAGTTATGAAAAACGAAAATTACCAATAACGTAACCAATATTTTTTTAATGTGACTCGTCACTGACTTTTCAAAGGAGGTGTCTGGGAATCACTATGTCTAGGATTGACGGAAGTAATCCATCCTCCCACGCCAGGCGATATTCCGAGAGAGTCCTTCTGAAGGATCTCCCTCAACTAGTATTTCCCAATTCGGCTTGCCACAAATATGGTGGGCAGACGCATCGGTCGCCAAGACCCGGACAACCTTCACCCTATGAACCTGTTCATCCCTGCTCAGTCACCAAACATAGCAAACCACTTGGTGTGACCTAAGACAGGGATATTGGTTATCCAATAAATGGTTCCCTGGGCGGAGGTACCCATACCCGCCTCCCAAATTATGTGAATGTAAAAAAGTAATTTAACGGTTTTAAATGATAATAAAGAAAAATAATCATAGAATAATAATTTTATTTTTTGATCAGTTTTTTTCCAGTGTGTAAAGTATTTTCAAAAACTTTTGAGACCATTGTCCTTATGCACTTCACGAAACTATCACGTTTATTTATTTCCCGGAAATATCTTCGTATCCTAAATAGAGGTGAGTTCACCTCACTAACCCCCAAGCAATAACAAAGAGTGGCTGCCAAATTGTCCAATCCATTAAAAGTAATATATTTTATTGAATATAATAAGTCACATGGAAAAAACCGATTCAGAATTCCAGGATCAAAGACACATTCCATTTGTATCTTACAGAACCATGAACAACGTATAGATATTCATTTCAGCTCTGTCCTTAAAATATCCTGAATAAAACATGACTACAAGGGTGGACCAACAAAACTTTCCACCCGAATTACATTATTGGGGATTCGGATACCATATAAAGTTTAACATATACCGATGATTGTTTTTTTTTACATGGACAGCTTAATTTAGAAGGCGGGTCGCTCCTGTAACCATTTGCCGTAGGTCACCCCAAAGGGTTCGCTGCGTTTCGTAGGGGTTTTCAGCAGGTGTGTCCGGGTTCATGGGGTGAGATTTGTCTGGGTCTTAGCGGCGGATGATGCCGAGAGACTGGTTGAGGGAGGCCTATTTACCTAACCAAATGTCGACCCTTCACCTTGCACCGCAGTTCGAAGGAGGGACTCACACGTCCGTAACTCTGAACACACTGATCCTCAGATTCCTTCCATTGACACCATTGTCTATGTCAAGTATTTATAATTAGTATTAATTAAACTCTAAAGAAGTAAGCGTCGCTCACGAAACACGTTGGTTTTTCTAAACAATAAAAGTTGTAATAAACAAAATTTTGACAAAACAAAAAAACGACTTCAAAAAATGCACTAAAAAGTAAAAAAATTATTTCGTATTCTTCTACAACTTTATAATCAACTTACCTTTTCTGCTCATCAATATGTAGGTACGATTGTTATTTTTGGAGTCGGTGTCGGCGGGAGAGGAGCTGTCAAGTGAACACGCCGGGCCGCGGGTACCTTGGTTGACACCGACTCCAAAAATAACAATCGTACCTACATATTGATGAGCAGAAAAGGTAAGTTGATTATAAAGTTGTAGAAGAATACGAAATTATTTTTTTACTTTTTAGTGCATTTTTTTAAGTCGTTTTTTTGTTTTGTTAAAATTTTGTTTATTTTTTGATTTTTAGTGAATCTGAAGTACACTAACTAATTCGATTAAGATTCGGCCGAGTATCGTAAATTTGTTCTTCAGAATTGGAGAGTTCCGTTACTTTGTCATGGATCCCATAATCAGAACCTAACCAAACTCTCATTAAACTACCCTTGAAGTACATCCTTTCCAATAAAAAAAGAATCATCAAAATCAGTTAGCGTGATATTGAGTTATTCGTCCATTTGTCGCGCACATACTTGATGCAAATTTAAGACTTATATGATTTTCTCATGGATGCCATTGTCAGAACTGGACCAAATTAAAATAAGATTACACGGGAAGCACCAGCTTTCAAATAAAAAAAGAATCATCAATATCAGTTCACCCAGTCGAAAGTTCTGAGGTAACAAACATAAAAAAAAAAAAATACAGTCGAATTGAGAACCTCCTCCTTTTCGAAGTCGTTTAAAAACTAAGTATTTTATTAATTTGAATGAAAAATGGTGCCACAAAATAAGTTTGCTGTGCTTGAAGACATAATATTATATTATACAAATTTGTCCGGACAACTTAATAAAGTATCACTTCATTATCATTCCTTTGTGAAGTGTTAAAAAAAGAAGATTAAATAAGTTATACATAAGGTTAGGTTGTGGGATATATTTTTTTATTACTTTCAATGACTTTTCAAGGAGGTGTTAAAATTCCACTTCATAGAGTTGTCATGGAGCCATTAAATATGAGGATATAATTTATAGGTAGTAATGCGCAACTTTAAAGAAAAAATCTATTGTTGACCCACCCTAATGACTACCCTTAACAATAGATTTCTCCCCTTACAAAAAATAGCCTCTTTTTACATTTTGAGTGATTCTTGACATTCTTCATTAATGGAACGGAATGGCAGAAAGGAATCGGAATTTCTCGAAATTCCTCTAAAAGTTATTTCTCTATGCATCCCTCGAGGGTCGGTTCCTCGGAAAAGAAAACATATTGAGACCTATTTGGAGGAGAAATTTTGGGCGCTGAAGCGATTGAGTGGAAAAAGGGATTTATGTTTCTGGTTAAATTTAATCTTTGAAGTTTCTGGAAAAAAAAACAATTCAAAACAGAATGATTTGCTTGTGATTTCTCCATCAAATTAAGTAACACTTTGAACATTTTTACGTCGTAACGACCAATAATATACATTATACTTACTTAAACTTACAAACGTGTTTTATAAAATATTCATTTTCCCTTTTAGTACCCAAGTATAACTCTGCAGACATTTTTACTTTCGATCCCGAGATGTTCCATCCAGATGATTTGGTAGTGTCACCATGTTTCACACGTATATAGGCTAGTGCAAAATGCAAAGATAAATGTTTTTTGACATTACTGCTGCGATGGAAATTATATATTAGGTAGTATAATCATACTTCTCCTTTTTTGGATATGATTTTAGATTTTCACGGACAAAAGTATTTTTGTTATTTATTTTTGGGGTGTTATGCCGTGTTGCGCTACTTCCTCCTTTAGCCAACGTTTCGGACAGCGTTACAGTGTCCATCATCAAGACAGATGTGTTAGTGGTGAAATGTGTGCTTATGTACGTAGAAGCGATACCGTGTCGCCAGCTCCACTTCTCCTCCACTCTCCATCTTCTCCTTTTTCGTTCAATATCCCCATCATCCGAGAGGTCTTCAGTAATAATGTGCCCAATAATGTAACTCTCTTAGATGTATTTAAGTTTACCTCATTAAGATGTACGAGGAGAATCTTCTCGGGACTTTTTCCGTGTTGGAATACTTTTAGTTCTGTCTTCTTAATGTTGAATATAATGTTGTCATTTGTGACACTTGTGATTAATGTGGTCACTTTTGACTGTTGTGGTCACTTAGGATTATTGTGGTCATCTATGATTCTTGTGGTCACTTCCGATTTTGTACGAGTACATTCTCCTCCCATAACTTTGTATGTATCTACTTAAAGATTAAATAAAAGGAAATAAAAATCCATTGTGATAAGGATTAAATTGAGTCGTTCAATTTCAATATCTGCTATATCAACTATCACTTCTATAGCGTTAATAAAAAAATCGCATTTTTTATTTTTATATAATGAATTGGAGTAATTATACATTCGAAAAGTTTCTTTTTTCAATATATGTCTAGAAATATTTAAGTAATTTTGATAAATAAAATGGATAAAGCGAATTTTGATACTCACTTCGTGATTTGTATGGAATATAGAGGTTTTTGAAACTCAACTGACCTGAGGCGCGTGTTTCTACACCCGCCATCTTGGCAAAATAACTGCTCGTGATTGGTTAAATTCCGATATAGCGGGTTTTGATAGTAACTTCTTGAAAGATATAGCGGGTTTAACATGGTTTTTGGTTGTGATAAGAGAGATTTTAAAACACAGTTTTAGGTTAGTCTTGTTCCTTGCAAAAATGTGAACAAGATGTCATACTCAGATCATTTCGTCAAAAATCCGTTATGGCGGGTTTTGAAATATTAGGACTCAAATAACCGCCTTACTAATTGCCGTTTTAACCATACAGTCAAGTTTTTCAATGATTTGACATGCACATATGGGCGCCGCTTTATATATACAACGCGTTTATACGTAAGGAGTAAGCATATAATTAGGTATATTAAATTAATAAAAAAACACCATTAAATATTTCCCTCAAGCACTACACCAATTAAAATGATAATTATTATAGTCCTGGATGAGATGAACATAAACAAAGCAAAATTGCGGGAATAACTTAACCTCAATTAGAATATATAAAATTAAACCAATTTTCAGAATAAACGAGAACGTTGTGGAAATGAATAAGCAATTTAACAAAAACTACATTCGAGTCGAGCAACCGCTATAATACGGGATTTCATAAATGTGTGAATAAATTATTTTACTGGGTTTAAAGTTATTATTGCTAACCGACATCGTTTAAACGGCAGTAGGTACCATAATATATGGTAAAAGTCAGTTTCTCTCAGAAAAGTTTAAGGTTAATTTGCTAAATAATTTGGATCATAAGAAAACACCAATTAATGCAGATGTTTTTGACTAAAACATTAATCCCATACCAAGTAATATTATAAACTAGCAGATAAAACTCCGCTTCGCAGGTTTTTGGTGCTAGGCCCTGCGAGCGTTTTACATGTGGTTAGTGTTTCCTGCTGATTTTTTTAGTGAAAACTTCTTTAGCGCCGTTGTGATTTTAAACCCGATGAAACCAAAAATAGCGACACTAAAAAGAAACAAACACATGTATTTATGGGATTTAGCCTGAGAGAATGAGATAATATAATCGGTCTCCTCTTTACGCGGTGCGTCGTAGCCTCCCCACTCTTGTCTACTTATTTTTCTAAAGATTTCACGTCTACCACGTCTGAATTGCACACTCTGATTTTATTTAACATTTTGACATTGTTTTTTTGAAGTTATCTATTAATTTCATATTACTTTAATATTAATTTCACTGTTTCTCTAACTATAATTCACAGTGCCTTCTTAATACAGTGGAAGCAAAGTACCTATAGCCTTCCATCGGCAACAACCGCATTAACATCGAAGATAGAAATCGATAGAAGTTTGTTGTGGGCGGGTTTCTTTGTCTAAAGCAAGTACGATAATTCCTTCTATTGATGAAATTGACAGAACATTTTCAAAAGTGGAATTTTTTTCTTGAATAGATTATCAATTTTATTGGGCTGTCTTGGACCTAGGAGAGAAATAAGCTCATAATATTTTAAATATTAAAATTTCAGAACGAAATCATCAAACAGTTTTCAGGGTGTTTCACCTTACATTATTTTTAATTAAAATTATTGATGTCGAAAAAAGAAAACACACATACTAGTCTGTCAAAAAAGAGTATAAAATATAAAAACTTGAACTACTAAATTTGTAGACTGGCAACACCAATTTAACTGTCCAATATTTTTTTGAAGAGCAATGAATGTATAGAACTCAGTAAACCACATTTTAAAAAACATTTTTTCTTCATGACATAAAATTGATTAAAAGGTGATTTATAAAGCGATTTGCTTTAATTTAATTTAACATAAATTTCAATTTAACAATAGATGACAGGAAGAATCACTAATGGTGAGTTTAGTAACACTACTTTTAGATCTGAATGAGTTAAATATATTCAGATCTAAAATTGGAGACACGATCTAAAGTCCAGGCAACGCTAGGTACTTTATCTAGTATTAAATAAATGTGAGCAATTTCTAAACTGTGCTTTATATTTTATTACATTATAGTTATTCTTCATTATGTTAACATAAAATTGCAAAGGTATAATAATAATATACCTCTATGCAATTCTAATTTTGAGATCGGCGGGTATCTATATCTATACTGCAATGAAAAAATATTTTTTCCACTATTATGCCTTTTTAATTTTTTATAAAAATGTAGGTTACACAGCTTTACTTTAACACCATGAGTTATGTGTTTAGTATTGCCATTTGAACAACAGTGGCGCCCTCATATATTTTCTACTCTTATTTGACAAACTGTACAAATTATTGTAAAAATAATTTACTGAAAGTTTTTCAAACCCGTAAGATGATTTGCGTCAAGTACTGCTTATTTATAATTTTCCAGTTAAAAGGTGGCAACACTGACGTGCATTTTGATTGGCCGTGAATTTAGGGGGAGAGTGTTGCGACGGGCTGGACAGTGCGGAGGAGTTCTCAAAAGGTTCGGTCATGGCCCACTGGCTCTCCCGAATATCCCATGGCCCACGGGATATTCGGAATACGTGTTACAAATAGAATCAAGCGTAGTTAATTAAGTTACAAATCAACTCGTAGTATTCGATGTCCCTCATCCAAGATGTGATGCAACAAATTGACGGGTAACGTACATTTAATTCTTGTTACAAGTTTTTTTTATTTTATTTAGTCTCCTTTAATCTGCTTTACCTGAAGTTAGATCTCAGTAACATCCCAGATCCGTCCATTGAGAGATTAAAGCTTTTCCTGGTAGCGTTGAATAATTTGCTGCAATATGTTCCCCGAGACATTTAAATGGCAAAAGAGATACTTTTATTTAGAAACCTCCCTATATTTTATATACCTATAATTTCCCGAACTATGTGGGATAGTGACCATCTTGAGTCGACCATCAACGAACTGCAAACACGAGAACTCCCCGATTAAGCTGGTACGTGGGAGAAGTGAGTGTGTCAATTTATTATTATTCAAATAAGTTAATCAATGTGTAATAATTTTCTACCACCACGGTTTGAAGTCGTTTCTTTACGCAACAATATGTATTATAAACGTTTTTGACAACGTATTTTTTTATCGTTTCATATAAAAGTATATAATTAAAAAAAAATCACAAAGTGTCATAGCATTTTCTCAAATTGTGATCGAAATCTTTGATTTCAAAGAGATGTGCACTTAAATTCTTCTGTGGTTAACTTCTAGATTTGAAAACAAAGCATGGTATTTTCTCTCTCTAATTTCGTTTAGCTCATATTTCTCACCAGGACAGCATAGGATACACATCGATTTCTATAAGACACACTGTCATCCACCACTTACCCGCCCTGGTATAAGTAACAGATGGTTACTCCTTCAAAGCTCTCACAAGATTCTATTTTTTTTTTGTTAAACGAAGCCACATTTATTTATTTTGAATGATTCTAGACCTCCAGAGTCCTTGCATACGTTGTTAGTAAACAGATATGAGCCGTTTCCAAATGAGGGGTTAAAATCGTTTTTCTATAATTACACAAATCACAGTAACAACGTAAACTAGCGATATCACTTTTCCATAGATCACATTATTAGATCATGTAAACGGGAAAATATTTGAAAATGATTTTTTTATATGAAATGAATATAAAAGGACTCTAAGTACCTTTTAAAGATCATTAGAGATTATAATGATAATATTATAATTTAAAAACAGATGAGGCAAAAATGACAACATTGTGTGAGTCAGAAGCCTCGATAAAATACATGACATAAAAAAAAATCATTACTAGGGATGATTTGTTCAGTTCACATTAAGAATTCAATGGCTGGATGTATTTCTGTTATGAAACCAAAGTTGTCTTGTTCTGTATTAAATATTTACAGAGAGCAAAAGCGCTGTGTCTAAATGTTTCGGAATTTTATTTGCAGAGCAGTTTAAATAAGTACAGTTAAAATAAATAATATTTTAGTTTACTAAAGCTTTCTGTCGAAATATTCCCAAGAAAGTAGGCCACTTGGAAACGACTTGGAAAACGACTTGGAAAAAATCGTGTGGATAGATTTTTTTACTACGATTACGAAAATGTTAGTAAAAATTTTCAGAAATGTACAGTTTTTTTTTAATTTTTAAATAAATAAATCTATTATTTGGGCTCGTGACGTCACTACATGAAAATGTCCCTTCTCCGAAAATGTTCCTATTAATTTTATAAAATTCCACACTTATTTATTTTTTTTTATATGGCATCACTTTGATTTCAGGCGAATTTTTGAATTTGGCATTTAACGATCACTAGATTTATTGTTTGTTCTCTGCGAACGTATCATTGGTTTGATTTTTAGATAGATGCAATGACGAGAACCCCGTACATTTTACGTTGTCCGTACGTGTTTTAGAAGTATAATGATAATGGTGCGGATTTTAACAACATCAAATTTTATAATATTCTTATTATTACTATAATTTTACAAGTACAAGTATATTACATTTGATTTAGTAATATAGACGTTGAACATTATAATGATTTATGATCAATAAGATGGATCAAGGAAATAAATATTTATGAGATTTAATTTTTTTGGTATGCCTCGTTATTCTCCTGTGCCATTCGTGTGGAAAACGTTCTTATTTTTTAAATGATTTTCGGCTATGTAATTATCGTTTTTTCGCACCTATAAAATAATGTCCCGTCTTTCCGGTTTATAAAAAATAATCTGATTTTTCGGAATGAAATTTTCAAAAAATCGCCAGAGTTTCAAAAATACGATTTTTAAAAAAAAATACAAAATGTCTTAGAATATTTGCCTAAGCCGGAAAAAAATAGAAAAACGTGATGCAAGTGGCCTGTTCGATTTTATTTCTTATTTCGAGTTAATGAATAGGATTAAGTAGTATTTTATTTAATTTCTTTACCTATTACAATTTGGAAGGTGGTTATGAGTGCCGCCATCCCGAATACCATTAATTGGATAACCAACTTAGCTACCTTTGGTGCCTTAGCAGGAGTGCCCGGGTTTATGGTGTGAGGTTTGTCCGGATCTTGGCAGGGGGTGCGTCTGTCCACCTACTGTGTGGCGGGCCGGATTTGGTGAATTTGGTAGTCTTTTTAGAGGGAGTCTTTTTAACCTCTCCAAAACCCGCAGTGGGAGGTATGAATTCAAACATCCGTCAATCCTGGATATACTGTCCCAAGATTCCTAACAATCTCTCATACCTTTTTATTTCCAGATCATCATCTCCTTCTCCTTAAAAAAAAACCCACGCAGCTGTTGGATGTTGTGTGTTGTGATTGTCCTATTATATGTTTAACGTCATTTAGCACTGAACACTTTTAATTTCTCATTTATCTAATCTCGATGTGTAGAGCCTCTTACCTTAAACTTTCCTGTCTATGCGACCTTTTATTCAAACATTACCTTAATTTATATGGCTATGCTCTCTTTTGTCTGTGGCCGCCTCAAACTTTCTATTTTTTGTCTATAAAACAGCTTGTTATCATTTGGCATGTCATTCTCCTTGCATTCTCTCTCTTTGCTCGATTCTCTTGATCTCAATTCGTCTTTTCGTTACTGCTAGACTTTAAGAATAATTACTCTCACTTATTGTCGCCATTCAAGTGTTTAGAATCGAATCTCTCGCTGTAACTTTATTCACCAGAATAAACGAAGTTTACAACATTATCCAAGGACAAACACAAGTGTTTTACTTATAAAAGGGATAAATCTCAAACCACAAAACAACGCTCTCTCTCTTTCACTGTACGTTCCTTGGTGTGGAACAGAAGGAAGCCAACAAAAGCAGTTCAAATTACAAGTGACTGCAGACTATCTGGAGACCACACCTGGAATCTGTGCATGGTGCCGATTCAATCCGGTGGAAGGACCATGACATAGACATAGCAACCCCAAAGATGACATAGATCTGAAAAAAATCTAAGAAACTCCTGCATGGAGCCAATTCAAAAAAATAACGGGCAACTATTTCATTACATATATTTTTAATTTTTTTCTTTATTTTACCACCTGCTGAACCTGTTCCAAGCTGTCAGAAATTATATTTTGGAATTCTAAGAAGGTACATATTAACATAGGTTTGTATGTTTTTCACAGACCTTACTCATATTATTTCATTACATTATTTAAATAATAAGAAATAGAAGAAATATAATTTTAGAAGTTTATTTCTCAACCATCAAAGTAAAAAGTAACTGTATAGTAACTGTATAATTAATGGGAATATAAACAAATTTTCAATTAAGTTCTTTTATTATCTTTTCATTATGTTTATTTTTTTAAGGGTAGCTTGCTTTTTTAGGTACTTATTAACAAACATGTGCTTTACGAAAAAAAAATAAACTTAAGATTTACACGTAATTCCAACAAAGACTTATTGCAAGTTCCAGCGCTCTCTTCCACCTTTGGTCAACGTAGCTTTAGATACTTTGCCACGAAAATATTCAACATTCTCCCAGAAGACATCAAACTGAGTCAAACACAGAAAGAATTTAAAAAATATGTTAAATTGACAGTTGTTATTGTGGTAATAACCTTGCAGTTTTTGTTTTGTGTATATACAAACAATAATGTAATCTAAAACAAAGTTTTTGCTGTACAGAAACCTATATTATACATTTATAAAAAACCATAGATAAAATTGTGAGAAACAATTTACAAAAAATTCTGCCTCAATACAGGTTCACCTAGTGAGGCAGACTATGCACAACTAAAAATATTGTATAATTATGCTACTTCTGTGTAACCGATCTTACATTACTTTCTACTTGTTCATTTTTTTGTACGGATGTAATCTATTTGTAATCTACATTGAACATGTACCTACTTTTTTAGTTGTAATGTTGCCAATTTCATTGAATAAAGATATTATTATTATTATTATTTCAAGATGTCATCGTGTAATCTTCTTTCCGATTGATTGACAAATTTCACGAATAATTTGGCCAAAAAAGCTCAAAGTATCTTTCGTCGACGAGCGAGTTAAGTCCATAAGTAATTTTTCTCGTCAAAATATAGTAAAAATATATTAAGGCTATCATTCACGGAGCTACGAAAATGAGCCCAAAGTCTAATGATCGCTAAGCCGCTTATGGCCTGACAGTGCTTAGCTATGTAAATTCAAATAAAATGAAGTGTTTCAACAACGTGCTCTGTATTTTTTTGGTAAAACCAACGAAAATGGGGCCATTTTCAGCGAGGTCTGAATTTTAACATTTTTGTGGAAGAATTTATAAATCATATTTCTTCACCTTGAACTCCCCTAGAGGAACTTTGCATTCCTTTTCTTGTTATTTTAAGCTTTGTTTTGTGAAATTCGTAAGAAGAAAATTGTTTTATTTACATAATACTAGTATTTCCGAGAGCACATACAATGGCCTCTGTTTTGTATTACCGCGATTATGAGAGCTTTCTTATCACAAAAGGAATAATAATACACACTAATATTTATTTCCCATTTTAGTCGATTCATTTTAATCATAGAAGTCCATACTAATCCTTCAGTCTAATTTGTTCGCTTTTGGGAACAACTAACATAATTATCATAGAAAACGTTGTACATCTAAACAGAACTCGACTTAAACACATTTTTCTATGCCCAAAACTAAATACGTCTTTTGCAGAGCACCAATACACTTACCAGGGAAGAACTTTTTTCAATCGTCTACCAGAAGAAATCAGAAGCATTAATGATAAAACCCGAATACTGCTCTCTGTTAAGAGACATTTTAAAAATATTTTTAAGAAAAAAACTACTATCAATTAAATAATCTTACAAATATCTTTAGTTTTTCAAAACATTCTTTCTTTTTTTAAATACACACTATTATCAAAATAAATACTGCAGCTCACATATGTACAATGAATTATTTAAGTACTAACTTATGTATAACTAATAACTAATAGCATTTATGTACACTCCCCTTCCATACACAAGCAAATGCTTTTAATGGAAGGGTTGTAAAAAAAGCTGAGATGTAAAATTATCATCCCTTTCTATCATGGTGAGAAAAAAGTTTTTTTTTTACATTAACTCCACACAGGAGGCCCTGAGGAAAATAATTTCCCTCAGGGCCTATGTCATCTGGGATGCTGTGTAGAGGGTCTTTTTGAGGAGAGGAAGGAATGAAAATTGGTCTTGAAGAGACCCATGTTGTAGGAACTAGGAAACACAGAGGCCGGCAAATCATTCCACAGCCGAGCTGTTGAACAGTCGAAGAAACGACCCGTTCTCATGTGACAAATATCAACGGTGTATAGGGCACGCGTTTGGCGTGTTTCCCGACTGTGCACCGTTGCCGAAGGGATCAATGATGCTAGTTCCTCGGAGCGTCTTCCATTGTAATACCGGTAGAACAAAGATAGCATTCTTACCCGACGCCTATGTTCTATAGATTGCAATCCGTTATTATTAGGAAATTTAAGAATTTTTTATTAATTATTTTGTGTAAGTGTTTTCATTTTTTCGTCATCCTTAACTTTGGTTAGAAAAAACGTAAGGATGGCCATTTTGAAAACTGTTTTATGTTTGCATTAAAACTTTTTATATTTCAAAAATTGTATATTCATTTTACATTATTATATTTAAAAGCGTATTTTGATCACATTTCAAAAACAGTTTTTAGGTTTCGGACATGTTTTGGAATTTTCCATTTATTTTATTGCAAAACGGAAATATTCCAATCTACTGACAGAAAACGCCCGAGGCCTGAGGGCTAAAAGATGAGAATTAAAATATGTGCTGGAGCCCCAAAATAGTTGATAAACCTACATGATTATGTGCAAGGGAGGGCGGTCAGTCTAATTGACAATCCGTTAATAACAGACCGATTGCCATCTCTAATGCTCAGACTAATTGACAATCCGTTAATAACAGACCGATTGCCATCTCTAAAACAGTTTTTACAGCGGTCAGTCTAATTGACAATCCGTTAATAACAGACCGATTGCCATCTCTAATGCTAAGACTAATTGACAATCCGTTAATAACAGACCGATTGCCATCTCTAAAACAGTTTTTAGGTTTCGGACATGTTTTGGAATTTTCCATTTATTTTATTGCAGAGCGGAAATATTCCAATCTACTGACAGAAAACGCCCGAGGCCTGAGGGCTAAAAGATGAGAATTAAAATATGTGCTGGGGCCCAAAATAGTTGATAAACCTTGTTACAGAGCGCATTTCCGGTTTGACAATATTAAAGAGTTACTTTATGACTCGCGCTCCGCAGTGTTTCCGGCCGCTCGGAACAGCAAAGCGGCGATACGCGTTCGAGCCCCACAGTCAGCGCCCAGCCTCAGAGCACCGAGCACGTGCCGCTGTGTGCCGGTCGCTCCATACGACCGACGGTAGAATCTCGTGGAACAATGGCGCCAGACACGTGTTGTAACCATGTATTCGAGGACTGGAACATCAGAGTTCGTTGCCGAGTCGAACACGCCTCTCACACCACCCTGTAAGTGACTGCATTGCCGTATTCCCTCTTTAATAATGTGTCTATTCGCTGTGTTAGTGATTGCCTCGCGAAACCCACCCGGGATGACGAAATTGAGAGATCATGTTAGTTCTAAAGTTCAGCTAGGTCATTGTCATTGTGTTCATACTACATTGTTGACCCCTGTGTTTACTGTAATGGTTTGTACCTGTTGATTCTACAATATATGACCTTTTCCTCTATTAACTGTTGTTATTCCGCTACGGTGGAGGTACCCAGGGCGACGCCCCGCACTGTATATTGAGAGATGGAGCTTACCTGATAGCCTACCGGCGGCCTCCGCTCTGAATAGAGAGATCTCATATGCTTTTTCCGATTTTGCTAGCCTCGGGCATGTTGAGACGATATTGTTGGGGGTACACACCGCGCCTACCCCAGGCCCCACGCGTGTTGTAGCCCAAACGCACCACAGGCCCCAACGTACCAACCTACATGATTATGTGCAAGGGAGGGCGGTCAGTCTAATTGACAATCCGTTAATAACAGACCGATTGCCATCTCTAATGCTCAGTCTAATTGACAATCCGTTAATAACAGACCGATTGCCATCTCTAATGCTCAGACGCAATATAGTATGTTGAGTTTATTCCACAGGAATTTTAATGGAACCTGCATTGAGGAGCTATTAGCACTGATAAAACTCGACGGACACGTGCGGAACATATTGATATTGACTTCATAAGAACGGGTCGTTTTTGTACAAGTCGTTTGTGGAACGACGTACCGGCATATGCTTAAAAATAATAAATCCTTTCCCACACCGCCTACTTTAACCCGCCTAACAATGCTGCCCAACCGGGTGGCGACATAGTTCCCCTGTCTTTACAATGTACAGAGAGGGGTGATTTTGTAAGGTGTCACATAAAAAATTTCGGGATTGTATCTAGAGTGTTTTTTTTTTTTTTTACATTAACTCCACACAGGAGGCCCTGAGGAAAATAATTTCCCTCAGGGCCTATGTCATCTGGGATGCTGTGTGGAGGGTCTTTTTGAGGAGAGGAAGGAATGAACATTGGTCTTGAAGAGACCCATGTTGTAGGAAGGAGGAAACACAGAGGCCGGCAAATCATTCCACAGCCGAGCTGTTGAACACAAGAACGAGTCGAAGAAACGACCCGTTCTCATGTGACAAATGTCAACCGTGTACAAATGTTGGGCACGCGTTTGGCGTGTTTCCCGACTATGCACCGGTGCCGAAGGGATCAATGATGCTAGTTTCTCGGAGCATCTTCCATTGTAATACCGGTAGAACAAGGATAGCATTCCCACCCGACGCCTGTGCTCTAAAGATTGCAATCCGTCTATTAAGATGGGAGAATCTATCAAACGGACCGCCCGTTTCTGCACAGAGTCGAGGGTATTTTTCAGGTATTTTGGAGCCCCAGACCAGAGATGGCTGCCAAATTCAACCGTGGGGCGTACTTGTGATTTGTACAAGGTTAGCAGTTGTGTACTATTAAAGTATCTGCGGGCCCTGTACTGTACGCCCAGTTTTTGGGAGGCTAGCTTTACTCTGGCTTCAATGGAGCCCCCATACCTGAGCTGGTCACTTAGGGTTACACCAAGAATATCAATGGAGGGCCTGTTCGGAAGATTGCTTCCGTTGAAAGAGACTAGATTTTCATTTCGATCCCTTTTGGACGTAATCAGACAAGATTGGGTCTTTGAAACATTAAATTCAATGAGATTATTTTTACCCCAAGAGAAAACACTCTCGAGGTAGCCGTCCATTCTTTGCTTCAAAGCCCTACGAGCTGTTGGAGTTTGTGAGCCCTTTGGGGGCTTGTCAAACAAAAAGCTATCATGAACTGTACTGTCATCCGCATAACAGTGAATTGGTGCACATGACAAAAGGTCGTTGATGTGCAACAAAAACAAAGTTGGAGACAGAACCGATCTCTGCGGGACGCCAGCATTTATCGAGTGTGAGGAAGAGGTGAAACCATCGACTACCGTCTGAATCGACCTCCCCCTCAAGAAGTCGGCAATCCACGTACACAAGGATGCGGGAAGTCCGTAAGAAAGCAGTTTGTTGACAAGTCCTCGGTGCCAAACCCGGTCAAAGGCCTTGGAGATGTCCAGTGCAACCGTTTGGGTCTCACCGAAACGTTCCAGGCATCGCCCCCAAACATGCGTCACATACCCGAGAAGATCACCGCACGAGCGGTTCCGCCGGAATCCGTATTGACGGTCGTTGATAATTTTGTTCTTCTCGAGGTATGTGAGCAGTTTGTCGTTGATCACACGTTCCATCACCTTAGACAGAACTGATGTGATCGCTATGGGGCGGTAGTTGGCCGGGTTGGAGCGGTCACCCTTCTTTGGAATAGGATGGATAACCGCTTTTTTCCAACCAGAGGGCACAGAGCCAGTCTTCAGGGACAGTTTAAAAAGCTTCGTCAAAATTGGAGCTAATTCTGCAGCGCACCTCTGCAATACCAGGGCAGGTATTCCGTCGGGCCCACTAGCTTTATTAACATCAAGCCCTCGTAAAACATGGAGTACTTCCCAATGCCGGATCCTCAGCTTTTTCATATGAAAACCGCAGTGAGGAACCGACGTCGGGACAGCACCTTGGTCATCGAGGGTTGAGTTATCCGCAAACATTTTACCTAGTAAGTTAGCCTTTTCGGTGGCGGTGTTTGCTAGTGAGCCGTCAGGTCTGGTAAGAGGTGGCAGACTGGATTTGCAGAAATTGCGACCTATTGAGCCCGCAATTGACCAGAATTGCCTGCTGCCATGCGGGCATGCAGTCAGCTTTCTGCTGATCTGCTGGTCGTGCTCGAATTTTGACCTATTTATGATTCTCTTGGTTTTCTTTGCCATTTTGTTGTAAGCTGTTCTGTCTTCGGATGTTCTAGAAACTGCGTGCAGTTTACACGCAGTAGAAGTGAAACTTCAGAAAACTAAAGTAGATAAGAGTGGGGAGGCTACGAAGCACCGCACAAAGAGAAGACTGAGGACACTCATTCTCTTGCAGGCTCAATCCCATGGATGTATGTGTTTGCCTATTTTTAGGGTAGCTATTTTCCGTTTCTTCGAGTTTTAAATCACAACGGTGCTAAAGAAGTTTTCACTTCAATAAATTCGGGTAGAATTTTAAAATGATACAAAGACAGCAGCTATAAATATGGGAAATAGTTATGGATAATGCTAGGATTAAGATACGAGATCGATGAAAATGGCGTAAAATAATCAGATCTCAATGGCTGAGTGGTTAAAGGCATTGCCCCGAAAAGAAGCAGATCTTGGGTTCAATTCCCAGTTGCGACCGTTACCTTTTATTATTTTCTGTGTCTTGTTCTGTTTCATGTTAAAATGAAATTAAAATTAATTATTTTAGTTAAAATTTATTAACCACTTTACTCGTACTCATATCCCTTAAAATCAATCCATAAAATATTCAATTAAATGAAGACAATATTAGCGAAACTCAATCGAAAATCTGGAGACAGAAAAATCCGAAAAAGATATTGGCACCTTTGCGACTCGAACCCAGGAGCTTCTGCTTACATAGCAAATACCTACTCGGTCACTTTTAACTGTATCGTACTTCAACTAAGATCTACCAATATTATCTTCATTTTCTTAACGCACATAATGTTGGCTGCTATCCATATATACGATTGCAAGATTCAAACCCGAACTAAATGTTATCTAGATAGTGTCTGGATAAATTTTTATACATTTTATTTTTTTAGCGATTATTTCTTAGCGAAACTCAATCGAAAATCTGGAAACAAAAAAATCAGAAAAAAGGTTAGGACTTTCATCTTTCCCTCTAAACGGAGTCGAACATAACTCTCTATGGAGACAATTATTATTTTTATAAAATCTTTTTTTTTGAGTTGCGAGGTCGGCTTTACTCCCATTTTGAAAATTTTAATCACAAGTTCTAAAGTTCACACGAAATTTCACGTTTTATGACTAGGGAAAACATGATTAATGGTGCGTTAATGGTATCAAAATTGAACACACTGGTACGCTGTCGCGCTCTGAAGGGATGGGTAAAGTATTGCCTGTAATGTAGAAATGATTGAAAAACTTTAAAAATAAGGAGCTTCAGTGAAAAATATTATAGCTTTAAAAAATATTGTTCATATGGACCAATAAACGCTGATTCTGAATATATAAGTTTTATTAAATAATATCAAGCTGTTTATAGAGATTTAGACATATAATAGTTGTGTTTATTGAAACATTATTAGGCCTAAATAATTCAGTGACAAAAATAAAGGTCCCTCTACAAGTTTATCTCTATTATTTAAAATATTCAAAAACTTAAAAAAAATCGTTATGCCACTCGCAACCCTCCAACTTTGAACTCCAAAATGGTGGACGTCGAACAGCTGATTCGGCGCTATTCGCTGTATCTTATCAGTTGCCTACAATTGAGCAGGCGATGCTTCGGTTTCCATAATATTGATTTCGTTTCGTAAAGCTAAAAAAGTAATAATTTCAAACAATTTTCATGCCACCCTCCCGTAATAATATTGAAAAATATAATAATATGATAAATAAATACAATATAATAAATAAATAATTCCACTTAAATAATGTTTTTACACATTGAATCATTTATTCCATTCAAAATGACAACACCTGTTAAAAATAAATAAAGCTTTAGGAGAGTGGTGACGTCACACGATTCACCATACGGTGGTTTTCGGGGATCTTGAAAAATTAAAACTTTGACAATTATTTTAACTGTTAAAACTAACTTTCAAAATTAAAATAAATATGCAGTTATTTAAGTTACAAGTTCTATATTCATTGTTATTATTTATTAAATTGGACTGGAGTTCCTTATTCAGCATTTTTTCTGTAATATGGAACTGCCACTCGTATTAAAACGTAATTCACAAAGGGCAAGGCGAGAGCTTCGTATAATTGTAATAATGTGTATACGCAAACGATATATCACTGTACGCCGGTATTTGAGTAAACACACTCGTATTATTATAGGGATCACCAAACTGTACCCGTTGCAGAAGACACCGAATTCAGGAAGAATATGATTTGTTGTGGTAACATAATATTAGGTCCATACATATGAAATTGGCGTTTTGTATGGGAGGAACATAAAGGCGATTTTTTTTTAATATAATATATTAATTTAATCAAAGTATTTACCATTGCTATCTATGAACTTTTGTCATCTCATAGGTAGTTCATCGATCCCTTTACAAAAAAAAACATTCGGACGGGAATCAATAAAATCTTTGAAGGCGGTTTGGACTGCCCCATCGGAGTTGAATTTTTTCCCTTGCAAGAAGTTATCCAAATTTCGAAAAAAAATGGTAATCTATTGGGGTAAGGTCCGGAGAGTACGGTGGATGTCTTAGACATTCCAATTAAAGCTCCTCTAATTTGGTAGCCGTCTGTTGTGAAGTGCGTGGTCTAGCGTTCTAACGCGCGTTTGTTGATTTGATTCACTCAATTCGTGAGGTACCCACCTTTCAAGCTTTTTCACCTTCCCAATTTGCTTCAAGTGGATTATGTAAAACAGTTTTATCACTAACACCGCAGCCTGCAGCTAACTCGGACGTGGTTTGCTATGGATCCGCTTCCACAATAGCCTTCAATTCTTCATTATCAACTTTGGTCTCCGGCCGTCCACGGGGCTTGTTCTGCAGGTCGAAATTTCCAGAACGAAAACGTTGGAATCAAAAACTTACTGTGTTTTCTTTTGCGGCAACGTCGCCATACACATCATTAATCCTTCGAGCCGTTTCTGCAGCACTGGTGCCACGGTGGAACTCGTACTCGTAAATAACGCGATATTTCAAGTTTTCCATTTTGTAAACTAAGTGACGCAAAGAAAAAAAAAATAATTAAGGAAAAAACAAATGAATTATAGTTTTCGAAACACAAATACGTGAGTAGTAGCTGTATGAATTTGAATTTGGAATTCCTAACCAAAGAGAAGATATTTGAGATCAAAGTTGCCAGTACGCAAAACGCCAATTTCATATGTAAGGACCTAATATTATATCTTATTTATCCTAAATTCACATTAACAGCAATTAGAACCCTGAATAAACATAAATTATGTTGATCCACTTTTATTTTAAGTTGCGAAATCTATTGACTTTTCTGCAAATCTAGGTTAAGTCTATTTTTTTTTAATTTCCCGAAGCATTAAATATAATTTTGTTATTTGTTTTTGGGGTGTTATGCCGTGTTGCGCTACCTCCTTCTTGAGTCAACGTTTCGGACAGCGTTGCAGTGTCCATCATCAGGGCAGATCTTGTGATGTATTGCATTAATCAACAGTGAAAATAAGAAAATATCGTAGCTTCCACCTTACGAATGGATAAATAATATTTCAGAATTATAACGAAATCAACACACTAGCGGCACCTAGCGGATTAAGTTTGATTGGACCATGGAGACAGTAGAGATCCATAATGTTTAAACTCGTGTCAAGCTTTGATAATTAGAACACAGAGGCTTCTAACATCTTTACTTTTCCCGGGGTTCCCAAAAAGGTAGGCGCGATAATAAACACAAAGAATGATTAACCAATCACAAAAGTGGAGGGCGTGTTCAGATTTTGAACAAAGAAATGGACTTTGAACTAGGCAATTAATCAGAGATTTATGGAAAAAAATATCGTCATCAACCGAAAGATCAATACACTATAATGTAAACAGGGTCTCACGCCCGGTGCATCGGGTACGATGACCCTAGATTTAAGATATACAATCAGTGCAATGAAGGTGTTGACGACCGCCGTTAACGAACAAATTAATCCATATTATGTTGGAAAAACTAGGCAAGAAAATAGCAAGAAAATTATGATCAGAGGAAAGTTAAAGAAAAGACGTGTAAAACGTAAGAAAAGCTACTGTAGGGTTATTCAGCCGTATAGCGAGTACATAGAAAGTCGAGGAGGCCAGATTAAGAGGAAAGCGTACATTTAACATTTAAAAGGAAGAAAAACGCTGGAAATTAGGAATGTCACTTTTAGATGAAGCAATAACGTCAAGGAAAACGATTTGGAAAGATAATCTAATGAAAAAAATGGACGATTAAACGGAAGTGTTTATTGAACAATATAAGATTTCGACTTAATTTTGCGTTTTCAGACGAGTTTAAATAGATATCGTTATATATTTGGAATAGGGAGGTCATACTAGTTACATTGCGTTAGGTAAATCAAACAAAAAGGGTTGTTTTACGTCAATTGTTTGAAGAGAATTCTATGAGAGATAGTACACACTGCAAGGAAAAATGAAACATTATTTGAGTTGACGACCTCACACGTGATTTTGTTGTTTAAACAATAAGAAAACGAACATGGTATTAGGCGATTAAACCCATTTTAATGGCTTTTAGGACGATAAAAATTATCATTGGTCTTAGGGACAGTTTACATTAACTAAAAACCATTATATTTTATTACCCTCGAATAAACGCTGAGTTATCGGTCGGTACATCGAAGTCCAGACATAAACAAATGTCAAATTTTAAATTAATGTAGATTTAGGTAAGAAAGAGACGGAATTGTAGGATGAACCATATGAAGTAATAAAAATTGACATATATTTAAGGGCCGAAGTGGAAGTTTCTCCTATGAAAAAATGTGGAAAATAACATAAAAAGTAGTAGCATATAGAAAATGAAATTTTCTATGAGGTGACATACATCGAAGACAAAACGGAGGGTAGTAAAAAAGAAAATAAAAACAATTAAAAGATGATTCCGTAAGGAAAACTCATGAAAATTCAGAAGTATCGATGAAAACAATAAATTTGGCTTGGAATGTAACTAATCATATAGATGTGGACAATAACGTAAGGATAAAAGAGGAAATTCGTAGGAAGAGTGTTGTGAATACAAGAAAATTCTAGGGGAAAGGGGAAAATTCAGATATACTACGTAAATAGAGGAAATACGGGTTTTAATGGAAAAATTCATACAAGTTGCAGTGAGATAGAGTAGAATTTATAAAAAATTGCAACTCGAAATTGCATAGTAAACATTTCGATATGGAGATAATCATGATTTGTGATAGGTACGGAAAAATCGAGACGTAAATATAGTTATCGAAGACGGACCTTTTACGAATTGAGAAAAAAAATAACTAAAAAATTATGAAATTCAAGCTAATTTTGTATGACCAATGGCACAAAAAACGATAGGGCAATTTAAAACAAAGTAACTGAATCCGTACCTTGTAAGTATGAAAATAAGAGACAGAAAGCAATGAGACAATGGAAATAGGGCTTAAGGAACATTACTCGATAATAGTGAAAGAATTTCAAGAGTTTGCGCGTTGATAGACATGAGATTGTTTTGTAACAGGAAATTCAGATACAATCTTTTGGACCTGAGAGGGGTTTAAAAGACAGGACTTAGTGATTTTTAGTTAGTCATCGCGGGATTTGAAAAGTGGAAGTTGGTGGATCGCGACGAAAACGTCGGTAAATACTGTCGGGAAAAATTCTAAGTGTTTGGAGTCACAGGACTTAAAAAAAAAACCTCATATTCGAGCCAGTGAATTTTAAACATTTTGAAACTTTGAAATTTTGTGAAGATCAGAATCAGTGGTGATAAAGCTAAAGTTACGTTTATTTAATTGTGAAAAGTTAAAAAGTGCTGCAATAAATACAATTTGTGTAGTGAAAAGTTCGGATTTTACAATCAGTAAATATAAACATTTTGAGACTTAGGAAAATTGTGAAAATCAAAAAAATCAGTGAAATAAATAAATAAAGTTATGTGATAATTGATGTAATGCAAATAAGTTATAATTAAATACGTGTGTCCAGTTTAAACGGAAAGAGTTCTATTAAATATCAAATATTTAAATCAATTAATTTAAAAATAGTGCAAATTGAAAAGAGATAATAAATAAATAAGTGCATCCAATTAAACGGAAAAGTTCAATGAAAATCTTTAATTAAACTGAGTGTTTTAAATAAAGTACTATAATCAAAGTGTTGTTGGTGTAGCGAAATAAAAAATAAAAACCAGTGTTAGTTATCATAACGGTGATAGTTCCTTTAAATGAAGTGCAAATCGAACGTAATAGCTTATCACAGGAGTAATCTAGTGTTAGATAAAGTAATAATAATAGATATGGACTTTGGAATAAATAATACAAATTATTAAATTGTTGTTGAATGAGATTGTGGCAACTTAATAATAATTATTATTTCGGAAAGTTTAAATAAATAGTGAAATACGTTATCTTACTGCAAAATAGAAGAGTTCGGTGACAAACAAAAATAAAAATAATAAATCTCTTATTTCGTAAATAATCGTGAAGTGGTTATTGCTTAAAAATTATAATTTAAACGGAGTGTTATTTTAACGATGGAATAATTATAATAATAAATCTGGAGGTTGAAATAAATAATAAATAAATAAGCATGATAATAATCTGTTCGGTATTTAGTTGTATAACGCTTTGTTGCGAAATAAAAGTACGGTGGGAAAACGAACACAAAATAAGTAATTAATTGTTAAATTTAATTTAAAAAGTGTTAAGTTAACCAACGAGATTTGAAATAAAATGCGGTTAGAACGATAAACATCATTTAATTTAGATAGATTAAACGGGAATAAAATAAAATTGAAGTCGAAAAAAAAATTTATTTGAATTTAGTTGATAACATAGGAGTAGGTATTAGGTAAGGAAAACATAACAAGGTTTTACCGTGTAGCTCCCGGTCGGATAAAAAAAAACCTTAAAGGGGTAAGTTTTATTAAAAATTAAAATAAAAAATTTTCAGGTGCCAAGGAGAGAGCGGTATGCAGCAGACAGTTGGTATTTGAATTAATTTTATAACAAAGTATTACTTGCTTAATATGTGATATGTACCTATATTGAAATATTATATATAAAGTATGTATATTTATATTTATATATTTATATTTATCCCAAGAAAATTTTAATCAAAAGAAACACACTTAAATAAAAGTAAAAGGTATCGATTACTAATACCTACTTAGAACGCACTATGCTATTTAAAAAATAGTTGTGTGCTAGAAAAATTTCAAGTTCATATTTTATACTTATTTTATTAATATATGTACTATTATAACTTCAGCTAATATAAAATGATCAAAAAATGAGTTATGATATTAGAATTTATTTCAATTATAATATAATTGTACATATATCAGTATATTTATTTATTGAGACAAAATATATATGTATATATATGTATGCATTATAATTATATTTATCGGGGAACAGACTGGACCTCTGCGAAAAGGAAATTATCACTATTAAATTCAAAAGAAAAAAAATTAGAACCATATAAGCTCGCGTTTAGGAATGTTCTAAAAAAAATAAACAAACATCTCATGTTTGGAATCTAGGTCACGAGGACAGTGGGAATGTTTACATAATTGAAATGGTTTATAAAACAACTCGGTCATTGGGGCACGGGGTCAGATGCCTTAAAGGAAGATGTCCTTGGGTATTAAATAGATAATTGACAAGTATTAATATTGTATTTAGATATAACTTTAGGATGGGACAAAACCATAACGTTGCGCAATTATATATAAAAAGGGGGTTAAGCACAATCTTTAATTTGAACATGAAGAGATAAATTTTGAACTGAACAATTGAAAATAAATAGATTTATTATAAGCTAGTCAAATAATAGGTACATCAAACATTTGGAAAATCACGGGTTAGTTTAGGAGTGTATTGAAGAATTACATGGAATATTCGAGGAGAAATTTATAGAACAATTACTCTCGTAAGTATCAATCATTTACATGAAGCAGTTGACAAATCACGGGATAGTCAAATAGAAGAGTATTGAAGAATTACAAGGAAGATTCGAGTAAAATTTTGTGGAGTAATTACTTTCATAGACATCAATCATCTACAAGAAGCAGTTGAAAAATCACGGGATAGCCTAATAAAAGGTATCAATCATTCACATGAGACAACTGGAAAATCACGGGATAGTAAAAATTTTACCAAAAGTTGAACCTTGGGGGAAAATTTAGAAAACAGTTCAACAATAGGAGGCAGTGGTCGCTCCTTTAAAAAACAAGGACCATTAACCAAACACATAATAGAGATGGCAATCTCTTAAATAAAATTGTCAACCAAACAAATCAAAAAGCTTGGAATTTTCGGCACTCCAGAACAAACCGAGATAATTTCTTAATCTATTAGTATCTATTAATATCACCCACTTTTAATATGTATATATTCGGTTACCAAACTTAGAATTTCGCAGAATTCTATGAGAGGGATCCGAGCCCGGAATATGAGACTGGCTAGTTACATATTGCGAGTTATAATCCTACCCAAACGTATGTTTACATATATATCTTTCTATGTACTGTACATTGGATGATGTGGACCCGCTTACAATTAGCGTTTTAGACTCGACAGAGTTACTCTCACATCATTTCTTGTACGTGGAGGGAGGATTCACGACCCGTAACTCTGCAAAACACCGTGAGTATATGATTGCATATAGGACGAAACCGGTTCGCCCTAAGTAAATAGTAGACCTTGGAGGAGTTGGAATTTGGGGGTTTCGGGACTTGGGGAAAGACCTGAATGACGTGCACGACGACATGGAAGATTGACAGAACAAGGTACTAAGACCCTCTGGAAAATCGCGTCGGCTGACTGTGCGAAGTTCTAGTTGATCCTTGACCATCCTGTTAACTTGCAGGAGGATAGGAGCCAAATTTTCGGCAGACAAAGGGTATTCTGAGTTCGTCTAATATGCAATCTATTAATTACATTAACCTACTAAACCCATCTTTATATGTACCTTATAGCAGCTGAATCGGATTGGAGAGATGACAAGCAGATACAAAACAATCATAATCAAATTTACTAACAATTAACCATTTGAGTCATACTTAATTATTTGTTCAATTAAACATGCGTAATTCGATTAGTACAGGTTATTTACGAGTTCGTTAGGATGTAGGAAAACATAATAAGCGACGGAGGAAAGTTAGCTCATTTAGAGAAAGTATTTAAAGTTAGATTTGCAAGAGAGAGACCAATACAGTTTGAAACTCAACGCTCTGTCTAGAATCAAGAAGTTACCACAAAAATGAAAGTAATTAAAGTCCCATATCATAAATCAAAAAAATTACACAACGTTTGATGGAGTTTAATTACAACATAAATACGAAAATATTTACGTTCAAGGTCGTAAATAACGTATTAATTAGTTAAGTACATATATCTCTAAAGGTATATAGTGCAAGGGAGCTTTAAGTAGCTTTCTGTAGTTATCAAAGAAAATAAGGGTCCAATTTTCATGAAGGTTTGTGTGACGTAGGGAAGGAATTTTCCATCCCTACTACACACATGCAAAGCCTTAAAAATTTAAATATCGATCAGAGCCAAAAGAAAAGTTCAAGAAAACTTGAAGGGATGAAAGAATTCCAAAATTAGTAAAAAAGTTAAAAGAGGAGAAGAAGGAGAATTATTACGACTGGTGCCAAGTGCCCAGGAGTAGAAAAATAAAAGAAATCAGCATCAGTAAGGCGAAATATTACAATCTGGTAGATCCGGTAGATGTGTAATTATTAGTGGTGAAGTGTGTGCTTATTTACCTGGAAGCGATACCGTGTTGCCTATATGTATTTGATTTACCCCCATAAATAAGCAGGGCTTGTGTGTATGGGGGACATGGGGGTGTTATTATATTGGTTTAATTTTTAATTTTTTTTTATTCAGTTTAAATTTTCGGTATAATTTTTAAGCTGAGTTTTATAATTTTTTTATGTTACTGTTCATGTTTCTGATTTTTTCAGGTAGTGACTTAAAAAAATTTAACTCCGAGATATTTAGGATTTAACTGTCCTATTGTTTTTTTTTACATTTTGGAGTAGGAAGTATTGACGTTTGTCTAAGATTTCTGTTATTTTTAATGGGTGCAACTTTATTTTGAATATTATCTTTATAAATTTGTAATGTTGCATGATAAAAGTATAATGCACTTAATTTTCTGACCTTAAATTGTTTGAATAACAGTTCTGATGAATCTGAGTAGGGTTTTTTAAAAATTGTTTTTATTATTAGTTTTTGTTTTATGTAAATTGTTTGTGTTTGATTTGTATATGTACTGCCCCCTATTATTATTCTCCTTACACTCCTTTCCTCGCTCATTCGCTCTACAGGCCCAAACCATCAGCGTCCATTTCTTAAACATACTCGTTACGCTTACATCAGCCTTGCATTCTTTGCGGATCTCCACGTTTCTCACATGATCGTACATGGTTTCAATGCACACACGTCTCACAGATCTCATTTCTACAGCATTCTGTCTACTTTCATCATATCTCTGTTAATTCCATGCCTCATTGCCATACATCAAGGTAAGGTAATGCTAGCTTAACTTCTTTTGACAATTTTTTGTTAGCGTCAACGGCGTTCAGTCCTCTATTAAAGGAGTTACCTGCATTCGATATCTCCATCAGCCTTCCCATCTATCGTTAACATACTTCCTAAATCCACCTGCTCTAAGTATCATCATTCACAACTATGTTGCACATTGTTTTCATTCTCTCTCTTTCAAATACCATGACTTTAAACTTACTTACATTCATCATTAACTCATTCTCCATATATACTTCTTTAATCCTAAACAGGAGAGACTGTAGATCTTCCATACTGTTAGAAATCAGCACCGCTTCATTACCATACAACAGGCAACGTATTCAGATTACTCAATTTCGCGCCCAACCCCATCTTTTTCAATTCTTGCATACAATTATCCATGTCAATTAGTGCGTAAACTAATAACATCATTTTAGTGTGCTGAGTCATCACAGATATAAAGAAGGCTACACGAGATTCGTGTATTTTGTCGAAGGCTATACGAGATTCGTGTACAACGCGTATACGTGCTTCAACTGCCTTTATCACTCTCCGGTAACCTTCAATTTGAAATTTGACTTTGACATGTTGAAACGTGATAGGGATATTACAATATGGGTCGTGACAGCACAATATTATGTAAATAAAATTCGCAAACGACAAAGAACATTTCAAAATCACACCTTTGGATTATTATTTTCAGATATGTTTTTTTCAAATTCAATCTTGTCAGGTGTAAATTTTTTATCAACTTGCTCTTTGAAGATAAAATAATACTTAAAATTTCTATTTACTATGGATCCACAAGTTAGTGCTTGTATCAAGGTAGATTCAAGTTTTGTACTGTTCATTATTACGGTGACTTATTCTGTAAGGAAAAAACCTTTAAAAAAATTACCTACGATAGCTGAAAGTTATGTGGTTATCATCAATGGTATGTTTTATACTTAAACAGTAAAGCAATATTTAAAATGTCTCTTAATTAATAGGTTTTTTTTTAGTTATATTGCCAAAGTTTAACGTCAGTGAATAAGTCACGAAAAGATGGTTAATTCAATAACTTTTTTTAACCTCTCCGGCAATTTTGTTCGGTTATCGGAACAGCAAATATAAGACTGGTATATAAGTGGGCATAGCGCTTAGGTCCCACCCGAGCGTCGCGTGTTCGATTCCTCAAGCTGGCTAAGTCCTCCATCACAACACAAGCAACATTTTCGGCTTTCTGTGGTGATATTAGGTTTGTTTTTATACATTGTTGGGTTATTCGTAACCCGGGAATCTTTGTCTTTCTTTAAAAAAAAATGAATAAAATAAAAAAAATAAAAAAGTCTCTTAGAAATGGTTGTGTCCTCTGTAAAATGTTAATCATGGTTAGAAATATAATGTAAACAGTTTCAGAAAGAGAAATTACCACGCTTTGTGTTCAAATCTAAAAATTAACAGCAAAATAATTAATTAATAATTAAAATGTACTTTTATGAAGCCAAAGTTTTCGACTACAAATTAAGAGCGAAACTTTGGAAGAGTTTACCATAACATTAATAATACATCTTTACACAGTATAAAATGAAGTCGCTCCCGCTGTATGTGCGCTTAGATCTTTTAAACTACGCACCGGATTTTCATGCGGTTTTCACCAATAGATAGAGTGATTCAAGGGGAAGGTTTATATGTATAATACATGCATATTATAGTTGAGAAAAGTCGAGAAATTCAAAGATTCAATTCAAGCAGCGGGCGATGTGAATTTGATATGCATTCAAATTAACCGATGGTATTGGTTATAAAGGTTGGGTAAGCCACAGCAACGTGTAGCCGGGTCTGCTAGTTTACTTAATAAAAATGTATGTTTTTTTCTGGTTGTCAGTAATTTTAGTTTAAAAATTTTATGGTGAGCCATTTTTTAAACTTTCTTATATGCTTAATTATATGTTTATTTGGAATTACAAATTATAAAGTAAATTAAAATAAAATAAAAATTTGAATTTAATTATAATATTACACTATAGAAGATCTACAGTCTCTCGTATCTAGAATGAACGAAGTAAGTATGAAGAATGAGCTAATGATGAATGTAAGTAAGTCTAAAGTCATGGTGTTTGAAAGAGAGAGTACCAAAACAGTATGCAACATAGTTGTGAATGATGAATACTTGAAACAGGTGGATAAGTTTGTGTATCTGGGTAATATGTTTACGAGAGATGGGAAGGCTGATAGAGATATTGAAAGAAGGGTGAATGCCGGTAACTCCATTAATGGTGGACTGAATGCCGTTGGCGCTAATAAAAAACTGTCAAAAGAAGCGAAGCTAGCAGTCCACAATGGAGTCCTGCTTCCTACCCTGATGTATGGCAGTGAGGCATGGAACTGGCAGAGGAAGGATGAAAGTAAACTGAATGCTGTTGAAATGAGATCGTTTGGACGTATGTGTGGTAAAACAATGATCGTGTGAGAAATGTGGATATCCGCAAAGAATGAAAGGCTGATTTAAGCATAATGAGTAAGATTAAGAAAGGAATCCTCAAATGGTTTGGGCATGTAGAGCGAATGAACGAAGAAAGTAGTGTAAGAAGAATATACGACGCGAATGTGAATGGTAGAAGTAGTCGGGGACGCCCGAGGAAGACGTGGCACGATCAAGTGAATCAGATACTTGAGTCGGGCCATGTCAAAAGTCAGAATAATAGAAGAGAATGTATGAGACGATGTATGAATGTGAGTGAGGAAAAGAGTGTGTGCCAAGACCAAGTTAATTGGCGGTCCGTCTTCTCTGCCTGCGGGGAAACGGCGTGATGGTTAGTTAGTTATAAATTATAATATTTGATTTCATCACCTTTCAAAAACAGCTTTCGAATGTGTTAGAAGTATTCCATTTATTAGGACTTTATCGAAAATCTATTAAAAATGTGTCGACACATATCAAAGTCCCGTATAAACAGTTTTCGGATAATGACGATTTTTTCTAGTTTCAACTTGTAGCTAGTAAAAACCTGTGAATATGACGTCATGTTATGAATATTGTACCTGGGAACACAAAAATAAAAATCAAAATAAATTTGTTATTGTAAATTTGCATTTTCGATGATTTTTTAATGGACTTTGGCGCATTTGATATAATACCTATGGACTTAATCGATATTGAAATAGAATTACTGGACTTAGGCGTGTTTGAATTAAAAAAGTAGGACTTTGGTGAGTTTGAACAAACACAAATGGCGGCCATGACAGAGTGAAGACGATGTGTGATTGGCTGTAATGGACTTTGGCTCATGTGATTTGAAGCGGGTGTGGGACTTAGGTTGGTTTGAAAAATCTGTTAACTTTCGCCCTTAATTTCTTTGGGAAACCGTGGACTTCGGTTAGATTCATCTAAAGCAAAAGATTCGTTTTTTTTCTGAATCGAATTAAAAAAAAAAAACAAAAATGGTTGGTGGTGGACTTTGGCGAGTTTGATATGTATCGACACAAATGCAGGTTACCTTTTTTACATGTACTTGGCAGATATTTTCTTTTAGGTTTACTTTATTCAAAGATTCCAGCATCCAGCATTAACATAGGTTCACGCTATTCATTCCTACTTTAAAATAGCTGACTGCAAAAATCACAAGCTTTTAAAATAAACCAGGGAATGAAATTCCCCGCAACCCTTATAAGCAAACAACCCATGATATTATTTAGCGGTTATATTTTACGAGCGGTGTGATTTTAGCATTAATTCAGCAGGTGCGGGCGTACGGGTTTCACTTTGCTTTTCCATTAATAACGGGCGCCGTTACAATGACATCCGAATATCACTGGGGAGGCTGTATCTCGTAAACCACGCTTCGTATTAATAATTCCACAAAGGCTTTTAGGGAAGTAGCAGGTATTCTCTAAATAATTATTTCCATTTAAAACGTGACCAGCAGATGTGCGAAGCTACATTTAATATTGTTAATGGTTGGAATTTATTATTTCCTTTGCTATGTTAAATGAATAAGCAATTATTATGGAAATGGCTTCACTTCGTTGGAAATTAAAAAAAAGATATTTCAACAAGCAATAAAATGTTGTCTCAATTTGTTTTTAGAATAAAATTACAATAATATTTAAGGTGATCAAATGGTCCAGGAAATAATCGGAATTCACGCCTCTTTGTGGAAGGAGTTTAAAAATACTTTAGAAAAAGCTTTTGGAATGGTTGGAAAAGGTATTTAAGATATTTTTTTACAGGTTGATTTTGTAAAGGCCTGTAAAAAACATAAAGTCCTTTTTTGCGCATTTCTTATTATAATAACAAGGAAATTTAAAATTAATTTTACTGAACCGAGCGACGCGAAGTCTAAGACGTCCATTCGTCATCGCAGCCGGATACAAAATGGGTGTGGCAAGTCTATAGTCCTTAGGTGAATGGTATAAGGTTTACTTTGAAAATTCCAAAAATCCAAATTCCTCGACTGCCGGCCGTATTGATTTATGTCAAAAATAACAACACGAAAATGCATTTTTTTTTTAATGTCGAGAAATATCATTTTTATTGCGATTATTATAAAAGAAACTGAATTTTCCACACTGAACAATAAAACCATATCCAAAAAGAGGTTTATAAGTAGGATAGTTTGCATTTGAAAGTGTTTTTTTACGCACCTAATATTTTATTTTTTTCTAGGCTTATTAAAAGACTCATTAAAAAATTATACTTATTAAAAAAATGAGCGATATGTTGAAAGGCCAAGATATGTTCTACATGCAGTATTTAATTGGAGCATCTATAATACTTCCAAGGGATCATATTTTCAAAACCATAATACATGATTTTGTATGATTTTGCATTATTTCGCACGGCTTCATCTTAAGAAGAAAGTTACAACTTTTTTTAAATTTTGCTCCGAAGTTTTTATTGCAGTAATGGTTCTTGATATCCAATCCATCATCACGAGAAGCGGAAGAAAATACACATTCAAACCGATATGTAAGAAACTTATGTAATGTTTAATTATTTTATATTTAACCAGAAACCAGTCTTAAAGCACACTTAATCAAAAATAGACAAATGATGTAAAATAGTATTCATTTGATCTGATTTGTTAAGGTAAAAGGAGACCCTGTTATTTTTGACCCACGTGAGGCTTTGATATGATCTCCTGTTTACAGGGTGCAGAGAAAATAAGGCCTTAATTATCAGGCCTTCTATCTGGGGCACAAAACATCCATTGTTGTCAAATAACAGGATCCGCTAACAAAAGGGTGTGAACATACGAAACCCTCTCTTAAAATTCACTAGCTTTGCTTCGGAGAGCAAAGCCAGAGGCAAAGCTTTGCTCCAAATTTCATCCTTTTGTAGAAATGTTTTTACCACTGAAAACGATGGAGCAAACGAATTAGATTCGTGATTCGTTTTTTGGCGGTTTAAATATTTTTTCCTACGTACATCAAAGCATCAGTAGCTCGAGATGGAATTAACATTGTTGCTGAATTTTGTTTTATTGAAGAATAAGATAACGATAATAATCTAAACGAAAATATGAAAGAGAACAAGACACAGAAAAACAGAAAAAGACAACGGTCGCGATTGGGACTCGAACCCAGACTTCTCGTCTAACCGGGACGTGCGCATTAACCAATTTTGCTATTGCCACCTTCTGTCAAACTCTCATGTTTGTCTAACTCATATTTCAAATTTTAAAATAACAATATTATACAACCACAAAGTTATAGCTACATTCAAAAGTATAACAATATTATCTCCAACTAATTATTTTTCCATATTATTGGAAACAATCGTTCTAAGAATTGGTTTGTTACCTGGATAGCGTCTCGGATAAATGAATCCGAATTTATTCATATGGAACTTGAATTAGTTGTTAATCATGGTAAATTCTAAAATGAGATTGACAAATATGACGGTTTGACAGAAGATGGCAATTGCGAAATTGCTTGACGAGCACGTCCTGGTTAGACGAGACAGCTGGGTTCGACTTCCAATTGTGACCATTGTCTTTTTCTGTTATTCTTTGTCTTGAAAGATATATTACAGTGATGGGAATAACCTCCAAAAGTTATAAAAGGAGAGTTTTTCTTATAAAAAAATGAATATTGTTGTCTTGACCAAGCATTTTCAGACAGAAAAGGCTGTGTTTATTTCATAACGATAGAGTTCACTGTTCAATAAACTTATGTATTTAAGAAAACAGTTTTTTTTCTTCTAATATGTGAACAGGATTCGGGAAATGTTAAAGTGAAATCAGTCGGGAAATGTTAAAAAGCGACATCAACCAGTCATGTTAAAGTTTTTTTTAACTAAGTGGTTCAATCTTCAAATGAATTGAAGAAAGTCAATTAAGAAAGTCCCCCATTGCACCCACTTGCCTTGGCCATTATGGAATCATGGAATCACTACAATTTTAAATGCGCGGATACCATTTTCATGGCGCTGTATTTAAGAAATCGGATTCTTGTCAGTAACATTGCCAAGGGCTCATGAACGCGTGTAGGTTCAATTAATGTACTGTTAATAATTATTGCTCCCCTGGAAGTCTTAGGCACGAAGTAACACAAAACGATCTTTTAACTAATCTCTGTAACCATACAAAATCCGCCTAAGTTGAAAAGGCTTGTACGTGCTTAAAAATTAAACTCGACAGTATACAGGGTGACCGGGGGTAAAGTGCATTAACTTCGGGAGGTGATTCTACACGATATTGTGAGTAAAATAGATAAACAACTTTTTTCGAAAATCCAACTTTTAGGGGTAGTTTTGTGGTAAAAATATAAAATTAGATCGGCGTGCGCGGCCAGCATTATTATTATCCGCTGTTACAATACGGGCCAATCACAACCATACAATGTTGCCACAATCGTGCCCGGCAGGCTCTCAGCAAGTAAAAACGTAACTCACACTAAGGATTTTTAGTAGGTACGTCTTCCGAATGACCGCTTATCCGAACTACTACGCCCGCCCGACCCGCGCATGCCTACTCTCGAAAACGTCTACAATGCAGATGAAACCGGACACAATTTGAAAGCTTTGCCACGAAAAACTCTTGCTTTACGTCGTGAATTAGCAGCATTTAGCTTTGGTTATAACTTAGCCATTAGCATTGGTCCTAAAATAAGCAAGGATCATATCACTACGTACGCATGTGCTAATGCTACTGGCAGCCACCGATTGCCCGTGCTTGTAATTGGTAAAAGCAAGAAATCACGTACCACTTTAATATGTCTGCGATACCTATCGTTTACACTTCTTTAGAGTTCTAGGATGTATAGTACAATTTTCATGGAATAGTTTACAGAAACTTTTATACCATCTGTAAAAGCCCATCAATTAAAAAATGGTAAAAGAGCGAAAACATCTTTGCTTCTTGATAACGCCACAACCCATCCTTCATGAAATTAAAAAAACGAGTTTGTTAAAGTCATGTTTCTTCCACCTAATGTGACTTCATTATTACAGTCCATGGATCAAGGCGTTATTGAGGCAATATTACTTTCGAACGGTATTATAGAAAATAATTTTTACGTAAGTTACTTTTGGAAAAAGTAAGGAGGGAGAAGAAAGCCTAATAAGAAATCATAAAAAGATTGATTTGGAAGACGCGTCCTACATGATCGGAGCAGCGAACAGTATCAAATATATGTCCTTAAAAAAGTACGTGACCTAGCCGCTCGTAAGCGGGTAGGCTTGCTTCGGCAGACGAACATTGTTGATTTTTTTAAGCGTTAATTTGCACTTTTTTTCGTTTAATTCCTATTTGTCATTAAAGATATAAATTTAAACATGGTATTCATTCACCGCTTCGTAATATGGAAGTCCGTTATATATGTATGGCTCGATTATCCGAAAATACCGGTTTTCCGAACACCCATGTCCCCCAATTAGTTCGGATAATCGACGCTCTACTGTACTTCCAAATCTTCTTCTGTTTTCAAGACAGATGCACTCGAATTGCCTCGATTTTTCTTGCCATTGTTCCAAATTTCAAATAGTTTTAGTCTTTAGGGAGAGGTAAGAACAGGATAAATGATATTCCGGTAGGAACTAAGCAAATTCTCATATCAACACCAATCAGATGCAGAGCGTATTTTTGAGTCTTATTTGGTTCATTTTCTTCAACGTTTGATCACATTATGAGTAAAAGCGTCTGTACATCTTCGAACCATTTTCACCTGCGTGAACCTTTTAACGAATGCTTAAATATTTACTCTCCTTTTACATCTGACTTCTTTCTACTTTGAAGTTTTACCTTCAAAGAATATTCTTATAAATGGAACTGCTTACTGGAATTAATAACATCATGAATAGGATGCGCTGTTTACTATGAATAATGTTAATCTTTCTTTACATTCAAAGAAATAAAAGTCTTCACAAATGTAATCCATTTAGATAAAGTTTACTGGAGTTTAAAAGTACTTTTCTTAACTAAATGTTCCTTAATTTTGAATTTTGTTAATATCTTCTAAAACTTGTTAAAAAGTTCGTTATGAAATACCTACTTGAAATTTTGGAAAGTCTTTACGTAGTATAATAATTGATGCCGTAATAACATTACAAAATATATTACGTATTAAGAAAAGTTTGGCTTTTAGGTGCAATTAAATTTGGTAGGCGGGTACGGGTACCGCCGCCCCGGGAACCATTTATTGGATAACTATCACCCCTGCCATACGTCATCCCGAGTGGTTCGCTACGTTTGGTGACTTAGCAGGGGTGCTCGAGTTCATGGGGTGAGGTTTGTCTATGTCTTGGCGGCAGATGCGTCTGCCCACCACCTGCATGGCACGCCGGATCGGGAGAGAATGGTTGAGGGAGTCCCTTTGAATTCTCTATCCGTATTCTCTCGGAGTTGGTGTTCTATTAACAAACTTTATCTGAACATAAATAAGTGTTATTCAATAAGTTTTTACAGAATAAGTCAACCAATTATTCATCCTTATGAACTTAACAACTCTACCCTTACCTCTGTCGAAGAAATTAATGACTTGGGCATAACTTTCGACTCTAAATTAAACTTTATATCCCATATAAACTCAATCTATAATAAAGGTATCAAAATGCTTGGCTTCGTTCTTAGAAATTCCAGAGGTTTCAAGAATATTTCAACTTTAAAAATTTTGTATACATCCTTAGTACGTAGTCAAGTCGAATATAACTCCTCGATCTGGTCCCCCCATTTTAAAATACATTCAGATTCAATCGAAAAAATTCAACACAAATTCTTAAGATACATTAATTTTAACCTCGGTATTCCCATTGAAAACATAAATTATAATTACTTGATGAAAGAATTAAATTTACTAAGACTGTCAGATCGAAGAATTATATCCGACTTAATATTAATGTTCAAAATTGTAAATGGTAGAATAGACAGTCCTGATCTAACTAAGCTCATTGAATTTCATATTCCCACGAGAACCACTCGTTCTAAAATCCTTTTTAAATGTAACAATAATCGGACTGAGTATACGAAACATTCACTTTTACCTAGGTTGCATGAAGTTACTAATAGATATGCAGATGTGATAGATCTTTTTAACTGTACGGAACATAGGTACAAGAAGGCTATGCTATCATATTTTTTTAATCACTATTAATTTTATTTGTATTATGGATTTTTGCATGTAAATGTATCTCTGGTGTCACTTCCCAATGTATCGTCACAATTAACTGTTATACATACACTGTTTTACCATTACTAATATTTTGAATATGAATTTGTGACATGTAATTAATGTTTATGGCATACTTATGCCGTTTGTATTAAATAAATAAATAAATAAAATCATTGCACCGCAGTGAGAGGGATAGATTTATTCATCCGTCACTGCTGGACACACTGACCCCCAGATTCCTACCCACCCCCTAATACCATTTTCCTTCCCAGAACTTCCTCTACTTCCTTTCCTAAAAATACCCTCCACACAGCATCCCCGATGTCATGAGGGGAATTATTTTCCTCAAGGCGTCCTGTGTGGAGCTAATGTAAAAAAAAACTTTTTCTTCTCTGTAAGCCATTTTGTAGAGGCGTAAGCAAGTTATCGTTATTTTTACAGAGGCATTTTCAGGTCTTGGCGGCGGATGCGCATGCGCGCAAAACTGTGTGGAATGCAAGATCGGGAGAGGCTGGTTTGGAGAGATCGTTTGATCTCTTCAGCTAGTCCTCTTGACCGTCACTCCTGGACACACAGAACCCTATATTCCTACCCAACCCCCGTACGTTTTTCCTTCCCAGAACTGCCTGTCCTTCATTTTCTTAAAAAGACCCTCCTCGTAGCATCCCAAAAGATGATGTAGGCCCTGAGGGAAGTTATTTTCCCAAAGGCCTCCTGTGTTGGGATTTTTTTTTAAATTTATAACAATTGAAAAAGATGCAGAAGTGTTCAGGAGCGCCGTTGCTACATTCAACAAGATAAAAATTTTAACCAAAGAAATTTTTGAAGAAATAAAAACACAAAATAATTATTTTCTTCTGAAACAAGGCTAAGCTAAGATCGGAAGTTTCTCAATTCATGAGAGATAAATGATAAAAGGTATTCACGGCGCGGACGCCTTTCTATTAATGTCAAAAGGTACTTCGTATTGAAAAATTAAGGCTACAAATCCCAGGGGTATCTTTAAGGCTTCGCACGTGACAGGGAGACGGGGAGACGGAGAAACTTTTGAATATTAAACAGGGACTGAAAAGTCAAAACACAACAAAGAACCACCCTCCGAATTATTTCACCAATCCTTTGCAAAAATTGACGTAAATGATTTGCGGTGGAAAGAAAGAAGAGCACAATCTTTTAGGACGGATTAAACAAAGTAAAATAAAAACGAAATGTTTTGGTAAATGTAATTTTTTTTTCGACTAACTAATTATTATATTGTTTAAGTAAGGAGTAGGCATAGAAGATAGTCTGCCACACCACTCTCTTGAGAGCGTTTGACCAGCCAGCGGACGAAAATCCACATTTCGACGAAAATTGTTCTTACGATCGTGCAGGGCGGTTACAATGAGAAAGATTAATTATTCTCCGTACCAGCTTTTTTTAATTTTAACTCAATATCGAATTTATTTCAATTCAAATTAGCTTTAATTTATACCTTCATCCAAAAATGCCGAAAGGCGTGATGAAAATAATGTACTTTTTGTAGTTATTTTTTGATTATAAGTATTTGTCATTTTTCAATAATGTCTAAATTTAATAAGAATGTTAAAATTTTTTTAAATATATTAGTTTGTAAGTGCGCAAATAAATACACAAATTGACCAATTTTCGTCAAGAAACACATGTGCGTACATATTTTTTAATGATTCAATTCTAAAACATGCGTTTGCTAGATAATGTATTGATTTATTTTACTGCATGATTATATTATTTGAAATGGGTGTGGTATAATACAAAATCTTTTTTGAAAATTTAACAAATCTGTCAACGACCTATGGAATAACCTTACTTTACTAAAAATTAAATTTTTACTCAAAATTTATTACATGCGAATGCTAGATAAAAGAACAATCTTTCGAAATCAATTTATATTTTTTTGTGGAAAAGAGTCAATACGTCTAAAATCTGATTTGAAAATGGCATATTTCTGGTTTTCTCTGGTAATGCCCTCTTAATATAGATTCACTTCGTTTTTTACCATTAGGTCCACCCTGAGACAAAAATCCCTCAGAGCCTACATCATCTTTGGGGATGGGTGGAGTCGAGGGTCTTTTTGGGAAAGGAAGAAGAGGAAGTTCCGTAAAGGAAAAAAGTATAGGACATGTAGGGGATGGGCAAAGATAATAAAATACAAGGGAGAGGTGACGGAGGAGTGGTGGACGAGTGAGGATCAGAAGGAGGGATTGTAAAGGAGACATAGTAACGGTGGGAGAAATCAAAGGGAACATTTGGAAAATCCATGCTTCTCACACTCACAGCTGTATGTAGCCTACTCACGGATCCAAAAACCTTCTGCTTTATTCGTGTAAGCACCAGACTGAAAACAAAAAAAGGGTATCCAAAAGTACTTCAATAATCACTTTGTTTGAGTTGCATTTTCAGCGAATTCCGGGTATTAAATAATTATTAAATACTCTATTATTAAATATAATTTTTTTAATTGAAACGTGTTTTAATTTTCATTTTTATGTATTCGATATTCATCCGAATGTTAGAAAGTATTCAGTCGAACATCGAGTATTAAAAAAAATAGCCAAATATCGAAAAGTTGCTAAATATTCGCTGCATCTCTAATTTTTATTATCCGTTAACGTTTTCCAACATTACGATGTAACATTTTTAGCCGATACGGAAATGTACGCGCGAAAAATACTGTCCATACTTATATAATATATAGTATATCATCGTACGAGAACGAGTTCCGTGTGGGCAGCCAGAACTCTGAACAATAAAACATTAACGGCCCACGCTATGAAATGGTTAAACTTCACTAATAAAAGCTGCCCAGCTGTCCAATAAACAACCCTCAATAATATATATTGCATTGATTTGTATCTTCTACCCCACGATTCTTGACCCTTACAAATCAGAAGTTTTTTTATTCAATTTTCTAACTTGTAATAGTAACGCTCATTTATGTTTACTTTTTCTTTTTTCTTTCCTTAACTTGATTTACTTTGGGCCTTATTGCATTTGTGTGTTGAAACGTACTGCTTTTATTATATTACTTGCGGGTTCCCGGTATGCGTTGCGATGCCATATATTCAAAGAAATAAACCGTTCCCGTTCCGCATCCCCTTTCCCTCCCGCGTTCCCCTTCCACTTTCCCCGCCCACCCATTCCATATATTCAGTCCCAGTACATTCAGTTTTCATACAGCTCACATGCCACCTTTTACAATTTTTGTATTCAAATTTTCATTTTTCGTGTATTACAAATATTCAAATTTGTATATTATAAGAACAATCAATCAAATTTGGTACTTAACGTAGGTAAATATTTTAAATATCTGACTGAGGCAAAAATCTGATTTAAGGATTCTCTATAATGCTGCAGCTCTTTCTTGCGCATTAAATAACATACAAACTTTCGCGTTCATATTCCTTTTGATCTTTTGTATAAAAAATCCGTAGACAATTCTTTTCGTACAAAAAAACGAAGTTAAAATAGTGTTTAACTTTTCTGAAATTATCCAATTTTCTGGGCAATTTCAAATTAAACCTTCTACAAAGCATTAGAAAACTTTTAAAAAAAGATTAACGAAATAGGTAAGGTCGTTCTGAAGTTATAGAGTGACCAAGGGAAATAAGGAATCATTTATATATACCTATATATATTATAAAGGTTACGATGTCACACAACTCATAAGAGTTGTTTTTTAATTTATTTTTTCATAACTGATTTTATATATATTATTAAAATTTATTATGTACTTCATCTTATTGAATTTTATATAATTAAATGGGGGCATCAGCTGAGGAATGCCACCCAGTGGAACCAACGTTATTACCATAAATATACAAACCACCCACTAGATTGATAACTTCAGGCTTTTGTTCGAGAAAAATTTGGTCACTATTTCACCATCAAAATGCAATACTTTATCAAATGATGATGATGATGACGGGGATTCGTGACGTCACACACCATTGACGAAGATAGAGTAAGCAACAACAAAAAGGCGCGACCATAGACAATATTATTTTCTTTCGGGGCCTACCCAGTACCGCCCAAATTATTAGCCTTAAATATTATTTTAAAAATAAAACTCGTAATTACATAATAGAAATTTTATTAAAAACTGAAATACCAACAGAAAATACATGTAATTAAAATATGATTGTGCGTTCCTACAAAACTACTGAATTTTAAAAATTTTCATTTTATAACAGAAAAATTAAAAACTCGGAATTACATGTACATATTTTAAACAAGAATACAATGTAAGCAGGTTATATTTCTGTAGCAAATTGCCACACGAAGACATTGTTTTAAAGATAAATTACTTAATGTACCTATTATATCTTTCGTCAGGTGTAAAATAAATTTATCATATTGCCAAAATATAACCAAGGTCCATGGAGACATTAGTTTACATAAGATGTTTGATGTTTCATTCGGGGCTCAAATATGTATGATATTTATTAATTTGGAGTTTAGTTTAGTTCAGTTCATCATATTTTTCCTGAAATCATTAAAAAATCATTAAAATTAATGTAACAAATGTACATTGAAAATTAAAACTCTTCAAAACAAAAACAAAAAATATTACTAAAGAAGTTATATTTTATAAAAACTATATTGGTTCACTTATGGAAATTAGTTAAAAAATTGAATTTTTATTTTATTTGTGTACATGTATATGGTACATGTATGGTATGGTACATGTACACGGTATGGTACATGTACATGTATTGTGTATATGGAAATTAGTTAAAAAATTAAATTTTTATTTTATTTGTGTACATGTACATATCTATGTATGTATGTAGTTACATTTCCTCTCATGTCATTTAATTTATGATTACTCTCATACTAAACCAAGTTCTAGGATACCTACTTACTTATATAAAGAAACCTACTCAAATGCATTAAATTTGTCTGACGTTATTACATTTTTGTAAAATGAAAGTAAGTAATAAAAATAATAATTACCTCTGCATCATTCTCAATGACCAATGACTGATAGTATTTCCCTTAACCTCATCTAACCATCTCCAGAAACAGAAGCGAATGTATTGGGATGTGGATATAAAATGTTATACTTATTGTAAACAAGTAAAGTTTTGTCGGTTCAGATTCCACTGAAAAATAGGAATACATTTATTAATACTGATAAAAATATAAAAAAAATGTTAAAAATAAGAACAGAAAGTACAAGCGTAGTGATAAATGTGTTGTTCCTATCATCAGGGTTGATGTGTAAAACGGCACAATACCCTCAAAAAAATCTCTTTAATACTTTTTTCCGTGAAAATCATAATAGGTATTTTAGAAACCTAACTCCTATAAGTAACTTGTGAAAAAAGCAAATGAAATGCTAATTGTTAAAATCTATTTTATATAATAAAAAAAACAGGTAAATTTATACAAAGCCAGGGCCAGCTCATTTTGGACAAAAATAAATAAATATATACCCCAGTAGATAGGTAATAATTAGATGTAATTAATTCCGTGAGCGGAAATTGAAAATAATGTATATTATCGTCAATTTCTTAAATTTAAAAATACGAAAATGTCATTTTTCAATGACTTCCATGTTGTTATCTTTACTTTAAAAAACAGCCTACGTTTTTAAATGATTTGTCTGGCTACGCAGGGTTTGTCTAGCGGGCTTGTGAATATTATCTTAACTTTAAAAAACAGCCTACGTTTTTAAATGGTTTGTCTGGCTACGCAGGGTTTGTCTAGCGGGCTTGTGTGACAGATCGGCCGCGCCATGTCAGTTTCGAAGACGCGAAGTGAATTTTGATTTTACGCAATTGAAATTTAAAATGCATCATTTTCCGCCTCCCCCAATGCAAAAAGTTTCCGAAATACGTAATTCTAACAATTATTCAACTTCTGCAAAGTGTTTTTTCGTGAAAAAGTGCATATTACCGCTTTTGCACTTTGAAAAATGACATTTTCGTATTTTTAAATTTAAGAAATTAACGATAATATACATTTTTTTCAATTTCCGCTCACGGAATTGATTACATCTAATTATTACCTATCTACTGGGGTAAAAATTTATTTTTTTTAGTGTAAAATGAGCTGGTCCCGGTTTTGTATAAAATTAATAAAAAACATAAGCACTATTTTATGGTTATTTCCTTTTGGGGTATTATGCCGTGTTGCGCTACCTCCTCCTTTAGCCAAAGGAGGAGGTAGCGCAACACGGCATAATACCCCAAAAGGAAATAACCATAAAATTTTTGGCCGTGAAAAATCTAAAATCATATAAGCACTATTGTCAAAATCCAGAGGAAATTAGGGAAGATTAAATTAATGAGATAGGTCGATGCAATATACAAAACATGTATACCTTTTTAAGATGTAATCGTGATGTTCGGCTGCGTCAATTATTAGATTCCGGTGGATAAATATGTTCTGAAAACGGAAACATGTACAACACCGATTAAAATACAACTTAAATAACATACCTACTTTAGGAACACTGAAATATCAACCAAATGAAGTTTCCCACCTGTAATTTTGTTCCAATTACGGGTCCTTTCTTCCATTTTTCATTCGATCGCGAATTCCCAAAATCCATATTCACACTTATTGCCATCTTATTGCGTCGAAATGTGAATGCATTGTAAATGTCAAACGAAAGTAAAGCAGAAAAATGCAACAAAAATTCAAGATTCCTATTGGTGGAGGTAGTAGCTGGGGACCATAAACAAATCGAAGGGGACTTATGATATCACCAAAGATTCGGTTCACTTTTTGGATCGGAGTTATACCCGCCTGGTTATTACTTATTACAAATATATAATTTATTTTAACATGTAAATTATTGTTACAAATATATATTTCGTTACTTTTCGGCTCACCCTAAATTGAAATAAATTTAAACTAAATTGAGTTGCTTTACCAAATTCCATCTCTTTCCTCCCACGCTCACTAAAAAGTTATAGACATATTTTATGTAAAAAGTTGTAATAAATTTCCTCCGTTTTAGTTATTTGTAATGAGGGCAAGATCGATTAGTTTAAAGACCTATCACTGTTATCGCTAGGGAAACTTCAATGTTTAAAATGGTGTAATTACTGTCTATTTATTTAATATGCTTGCGGTAAAACAATGCACAAATCAACGCACAACGGTTAAACAATGCACAAATCAAGTAATAACGAGTATCAACAACTATTGCCGCCATTTGAAAACTGGCATTGCTTGATAGCACTGACTTGATCGCGTGACACTTCAAAATCAAGGCCTTTACTGCAATCAGCCATATGGTGAGGAGGACTGAGACAAACCTTATAAATTTTCTTTTTTATAACATAATGGGGAGTAATTAAATTGCTTCGCCATTTAAAAAATTACCGTTAGCAAGATAAAACATCGTTAGCAGTGAAGAAATATCAGGTTCAATGCGTGGTTAGCTCGGGTTAGGTTAGGTCAAGAGTGGACAATTTTTGCAGATTATCCTTGTTCTACTTGCTTACCACAAGTGGCTTCTTAACTGACTTTATTTGCCGGCAGACCATCAAAAACAGAACATGAAATAACAATGAAGAAGATAATACTAATAATCTAAATGAAAATATGAAAGAGAACACGTCACAGAAAAATATAAAAAGATAACGGTCGCAACTGGGACACGAACCCAGAACCCCACATCTAACCGGCATGGGTGCCTTTACCAATTCATCCATTGCCACCTTCAATCAAACCGTCATAATCTCACGTTTCAAATATTTTAGAATTAACAATATCATCTTCGACTATTTTTTTCATATTATAAGCAACCATCCTTTTCATTGGAAACAATCGTTCTAAGAAATGGTTTGTAACCTAGATAACGTCTCCGATAAATGTATCCGATTTTATTCATATTTATTTTATTTATTTAAGTTTTTATTCCAGCAGGACTGGGAGGGTAGTGCAATCCCATTCTGCCATATTACATAAACAACACTATAAACTATAAAAGAAAAAAAAAGTTTACATATTAGGTAGTACCTAATTAAAACATAAAATGAAAACAAAATTCATCACATAAATAATAAAAAATAAGCATAAACAAAATATATAATAATTAAACAGAATTAAAAAATAAAAAGATATTTTTCGATTGTCCATCAGGGTGGTCGCCTCATCATTTGCATCCATCGCTCATTTATTGGGGAACTGAGCCACTCGGATGCAGCCACGACAATGATATTGGTTGAAGTCCGTGTCCTGCTCCAGAAGCTGGCTAGTCGGTGGCGAAGTAAGGCTGGGAATGAGTGCACCCTCCCCTCGGTGAACATCGTGGAGGCACTGCAGAACCTCGGTAGTTGCATACGTTGCCTGTATGCATTGTTGTAGCACACCCTCAGTTTGTCCCATTGCGCTGCTGGGTATTGTGTCCACAGTTCAGATGTATACAGGGCAGTGCAGTATGTCTTGAAGAGCAGTTTTCTGACATCATCGCTACAGTGGTAGAACCGCCTTGGAGCATTCCGGCCCGTATGTTAATTGCTCGACTTGCTTGTCGTTCCATATCTTCTATATCCTTCATGTCTTCGGTTAGGATATGTCCCAGATAATATTGACTGACTTATATTGGAGAAATATTTGATGGCTCCTTATTGTGTTTGAAAGCCACGATGACTGAATTTTTAGAATTGTACAACATGTTTTGAGAGTTTGCGTATTCTTCGCATATTTGCACAAGTCGTCTCATCGCTTTAATCGAAGGTGCAAGCAGCACCATGTCATCTGCGTTGTTAATGTTGTTACTTCCTTGTCCGCAGATATGACAACCGATTCGTGTATCGTTCAACTCTTGTAAGAGGTCGTTAATGTACACATTAAATAGAGTTGGAGACATATTTCCCCCTTGCCTGACTCCGCATTTAAGGAATAAAGGTCTTGAAGAAGCTCCTGCCCATTGAATGTGATTTTCCTGTTGTCCGTACGACTCCGTACCAAATAGCCAACATATTGACCACTGCTGCTGGAACATCTCGCTTTATGAGTTTTTCCCATAGTAATTGATGGAAAACACGATCAAACGCCTTGCTGAAGTCAAGAAAACACCCATAGACGGTGGTTTTTCTTTTTTTTGTAGTAGGCTATTGTTTGTTTTACTCCATAAATGGCCATATCAGTTGATGAGGCGCTCTTGAAGCCGAATTGGTTGTCAAGGGTTAGTAGTTTCTCTTTGACTAGCGCGAATAAGATTTTTTCAAATAGTCTCGAAAGCATTGTCGCCAAGGAAATCGGTCGGTAATTTCCTAATACCGATGCATCCATCAGGATTGGTACGATAATAGTTTTGCTCATATCCATCGGCATGTGTGTGTGTCTTAGGAGGCTTGAGTACAGGGCGGCTAGAATAATATGAAGTTGATCTCCTGCGTATTTTATGTGCTCAATACCAATGGCGTCGTATCCTGGACTTTTAGCATGGGCGGTTTGCTTAATTGCGCTTTCAATCATTTCATGAGTAACATTCATGACCAGGTCATCATTGGCCGCAGGCGGGCATGTCATTATCGAAGGTTTCGTGGTATCTCCTTGATCCTCGCTTAAAGAGAAAAAGTCTCTAAATTCGTTGGCTATGTTTTCATCGCCCATAATGTTGTTGACGCATAGTGGAACTTTGCTCTTGGCTTTCAGCACAGTTGAAGTTTTTTGCCAAAACTTTCTGAAATCTTTGTTATGCATAGACGTAGCTATGCTTTGTTTTCCGAGTGTTGACATTTTCGGAGAGCAATTTTAAAAGATTTACTAGTTTTCCTTTCGTCTGCGAAGCGGCCTTCCGTGGGCCTTCCGGCTTGAACCCAGCAGAGGAATGCATGTCTCGAATGGCGGTAGAAAGTGGAGACTTCATTATTCCACCCAGGAACAATGTCATACATTTTTTTGGGTACTTTCCTTCTGAATGCTTTTATGGCGGAGTTTCTTAGTATGTGCACAATATTATCGTAGAGTGAATCTAGTTCAAGTTTATGAGCTTCGTTATCACAGTTAAGTCTTTGACATTTTACGGCATCTGGGGGTTTCATTTTTAACAGTAGTTTATTGGCCAGGGCGTTGTAAGTTTTAATATCATTTTCCATTTTCCAAAATCCTTTGATCGATTCTGTCTGTTGGAAATAATGTGGGTTAGATTTAGATCTATTTCCACGGTTAGTGGGAGATCTAAGATCTAACCACGTCGCATTGGCTGTGATTTTTACGCTCCTCACTGCACGATTCAACCCCTGTGTCATAATACAGTGATCAAGCGATCTGGTGATTCCGTGGGCGTCACTTACATGAGTAAATGTATCAGAGCTTAAATGCATAATATCAGTGTATATATAGTTATTTTCTGTACAGAACTGTGCAAGTTCACGGCCAAAAAGTGACCTCAGATCCGCGTTGAAATCTCCTATAATCATGGAGTTGGAGCTGTTTTGTTCCTCAATAATGGCGTGTATTTTTCCCGGACAGTCTGCGAATTCCGGTAAGTTCTCAGCTGAATTGGTCGGCATATAAACCGTGACTATAAGGAGAGTTCCATTTGCTGACTCCAGTTCAATAGCCGTGATTCGTGGATCTCTACAGTCAATCAGAATGGCTTGGCTTGGAATATGGAACGTAATATTATATAATGACCTTTTTAAAAAAGTCTAAATGAATAATATTTTTTTATAAGAATAACTCTCTTTTTATAACTTTGGACGGTTATTCCCAAAATTTAATAAGTATACGCTAATTCCCATCAATGCAATATGTTATACTCGTATAATTGAAGAATAAGATAACACTAATAATCGAAACAAAAATATGAAAGAGAACAAGACACAGAAAAGTACAAAAAGATAACGGTTGTAACTGGGACACCAACCCAGAACCTCTCGTCCAACCGGACGGGTGCCTTTACCAATTCGGCCATTGCCACCTTCTATCAGACCGTCATAATTATCAATCACATATTTAAAATTTTAGAATTAATATTATCTGAGGCTAATTTTTTTCATATTGTAGGCAACTACCTTTTTCATTGGAAACAATCGTTCTAAGAACTGGTTTGTAACTTAGATAGCGTCTCGGATAAAAATATCAGATTTTATTTATGTGGAACATAATATAATGACCTTTTTAAAAAAAAGTCAAAATGAATAATCACTTTTTTTATAAGATCAACTCTTTTTTTATAACCTTTGAAGGTTATTCCAACTAATTGCTAAATTGGTAGAGACGCCGCCGCGGCGCGCCGGTCCAGGTTAGACGAAAGGTTCTGCGTTCAACTCCCAGTTGCGACCATTTTCTTTTTATTAAAAATTTTCTGTGTCTTCTTCGCTTTCGTATGTTAGTTTAGATTATTAGTGTTATCTTCTTCTTCAATAATAAAAGATAACAGCTTATTTCAAACAGACTTCGTGCATAATTCATTTTGGCACAAAAGAAAGATAAGACGGAAACAGAAATAAATTATGCCATAAATGCGTAATTTCAAATCACCGTTCGTATGTTTAATGTATGCAGAGTGGCCCATTGTAAATTCACGTTTTCTCCGGGAATAAAGGCCATAAAATAAAGACAGTAAAACGCTTTGAAATCTTTTTCAGCGAGGGTTTGATGGGTTAAATCCTAACAGCGCCCCATGGAATCATAAATTGCTTTGCTTTTGCACTGCCCATCCTATTAAATTTCACGGAATCGAGCGTTTTCAGATGGACACTAAAGATGTACGGAGAATCGGAAACTGTGGAACAATAAATTCTTTTCGGTAATAAGCATTTATTTATTTATTTATTTATTGCTTCTTCACAATTTATATACATATATTTTTAGCATGTAATTATTAACCCCACTAGGGTTCGCCTGTATCGGGGTTAATAATTTCACAATTTAATAAAAATAACACACGCAAATATCGGTCATGCAAAACAGTTAAGTAAAAGCAAAATAATAAAATTTAAAAATAAAATGATAAACAGAGAAAATAATAAGTGATAAAAATATATGAATTAACAACAAAGTGTTAAGAGATCAGACAAAATGTTATCATTCATTATATCATTAGTTCATACCATTTTCAACAATAGATAAAATTAAAAAAATATATGTCCTTAGGTTTTTTTTTAAATACCTTTGTGTAAAATATAAAAAAATGAAAAAAACAAAGATTTATAAGCGATTACATTAGAGCGAATCTTTCTTATGAAATATTAAAGTGACTATCAAATAATTATGAAATAAATATGAAAGAAACCGTTTTGATCACAACATTATTGTTTTCATTCCATTTAAGTGCCCGTTTTCATTAAAATATGATTGTTTTTTATAGTGTAAGTGACATCTTAGAAATGCCATCCGTCTGATCTTTTAGTGTAATAGAATTGTGTAATTAATAACATAATTAGCATTCGAATAGAATAAACTGGGCACCGACGTTCTGATTACTTTTTGACGATATTTCGAATATTTTTACTTCAATCATTGTATGAGTCGGTTCTACAGTTGTTTCAAGGGAGCTTGCTCTAAGGAGCTATCAGCATGGACACCATGTGCCCCGGTGCGAAACTCGACCGAAATGAACAAAACACCAGTTAATAGTAAAATTGATATTGTCTTCATGAGAATGGTTCGTTTCTTCGACTCGTTTTGATGTAAGTATATGAAAAAAGTTACTGGATTGTTTTTTACCTCTTCATGTAATCCAGGCCTCTTCAAGACTCGCATTAATACATCCATTCCTACAGACACACACGAGACCTCATGACGCTGCCCAACCGGGTGGCGTATTTACAAAACCTATACCGATTCAGTCGCGGTAACGACAATTTACATTTTAAATATACCTCTATATTGGTTATTTTTTATCACATTGCAAAAACAAAAATTGTTCTAAAATCTAGATAAAATAATCTTTCTGGTGTGTATATTAGAAATTAATAATTTTATTTCTAAATATTTAAATTTTAATATTATTCCCATATATTGTAAATATACCTCTTTATTGATAATTTTTTATCACTTTGCAAAAACAAAAATTGTTCTAAAATCTAAATAAAATAATCTTTCCAATGTGTATATTAGAAATTAATAATTTTATTTCTAAATATTTAAATTTTAATATTGAAAATTTAAAGCGACTGAAACGCGGTAGGGATTGTAAATACGCAACCGGGTGGTGATATAGTTCTCATGTTTTTACACTGTACAGACTAGGTAATTTTGTTAGTTGGTGTCATTTAAAAAAAGAGCATTTTATTTCTAGCACATTATTTCAACCAAATATTTAGCAGCGTTCTTTATAAAAACAAGTAAATTATTAAATGAATAAAAATGAATTCTTCTCGTAAATGTAATATTAATACTAATGGTGGTATAAATGCAAAATCATCCAGAGATTAAATGAAGTATCCTCCGCGTGCAAAGTCGTATCTTCGCCAAGTATAAACATTCTATTAAAAATGTGTTTATCGGAAGTGACCTGCCAGGTTAGTAAGATTTCTGTATCTGAATGTAAATAATAAATAAATGTGTAGCCTAAAAAATGATAATTAATTGTACCCTTTAAGTAATTTTTCACTAAAACGGCGATGTATAAATTATCCAATTATTATTATCATAAAAACTTGGTTTGAAAAGTTCGACCATTTTTTTATTTATTTTTCTCATAAGAGTCCCAGCTGCTCCCGTCTGGAGCCAGTGAGACTATGGCATCCCCAATTGGGGTATGTTGTGAGGCTGAAGGTAGTGGGGAGGGGAAGAAGACAGGGAAGAGGAAGGTAGCAAATACCTGGCTATTCACATTTGGTCCCAAACATGGCTAAAGCCATTTAAAGAAACGTTTCAATTCTAAATAGTGGTCTTACACCAGGGCGATACTGAGACTGAGGGTATCTTCCGATCTGGAATGTGCTACAAATTTAATATACATTATATTATTTTAAATGAATTAATTATGAAATAAAGCAAAATAATCAATAAAATTTATTTGTGCAAACCGGGATTCGATCCATAGTATCTTCCTAAAAGAATTGAATCATTTGATGACAGAAATGGAATATTTCAAAGTTTTCGACACCATTGCAGAAAAAACCCAACGGAAAAGCTGCCATTTCACCAGTCTATATTCCTAACATAATTTTTATTATGAACAGATTCAAACGTGATAAAAATAAATATTGTTAACAAAGCCTTAGAAGAAAATTCCCATAATGTAATTTATTAACCTTAAGAAAATTCAAAGAACTACTTTGAGGCTTAGATTTTAAGTAAACATGAAAGCACAAAGAAAATTATTCTACACCATTATATTTAATCGAATGGAAGTCTTAGATTTTCTGGTTTAAATTTTCGAATGAGAGTCGGTAATATTGTGTTTAGTGCTTTCGTATTTCAATTTGAGATTTTACTCATTTTTAAACGACTTCGAAAAGGAGGAGGTTCTCAATTCGACTGTTTTTTTTTTATTTTTTTTTTTTTATGTTTGTTACCTCAGAACTTTTGACTGGGTGAACCGATATTGATGATTCTTTTTTTATTTGAAAGCTGGTGCTTCCCGTGTGGTCCCATTTTAATTTGGTCCAGTTCTGACAATGACATCCATGAGAAAATCATATAAGTTTTAAATTTGCATCAAGTATGTGCGCGACAACTGGACGAATAACTCAATATCACGCCAACCGATTTCGATGATTCTTTTTTTATTGGAAAGGATGTACTTCAAGGGTAGTTTGATGAGAGTTTGGTTAGGTTCTGATTATGGGATCCATGACAAAGTAACGGAACTCTTGAATTCTGAAGAACAAATTTACGATACTCGGCCGAATCTTAATCGAATTAGTTAGTGTACTTCAGATTCACTAAAAATCAAAAAATAAACAAAAATTTTAACAAAACAAAAAAACGACTTCAAAAAATGCACTAAAAAGTAAAAAAATAATTTCGTATTCTTCTACAACTTTATAATCAACTTACCTTTTCTACTCATCAATATGTACGTACGATTGTTATTTTTGGAGTCGGTGTCGGCGGGAGAGGAGCTGTCAAGTGAACACGCCGGGCCGCGGTTACTTTGGTTGACACCGACTCCAAAAATAACAATCGTACCTACATATTGATGAGTAGAAATGGTAAGTTGATTATAAAGTTGTAGAAGAATACGAAATTATTTTTTTACTTTTTAGTGCATTTTTTGAAGTCGTTTTTTTGTTTTGTTAAAATTTTTGTTTATTCAAAAAAATTAAAAATGTTCTTAGTAGACTTGTAGAAAACTCAATAGATGTCGCACATTAAATTAAAAATGGATATTTCTATTCATGACACTATCAAAATTGCATTTAGTTCATGTATTTGGTTCGCTTGATCGCGTCGTGCGTCACTGACTTCTTTTGCCACTCACATTTGCGTCACATTACACTACCTTCTTCGTTTATTCGTTTTAAGTGCCCAAATCATCTAAGCGCCCCTTTTTTAGTCTTACTCATTGCGTTCATATCAGTCAGGAATTCTATGTAAATCTCAATATTTCTCACACGATAGTACATGGTTTTACTACACACACGCTCATATATCATTTCTACAGCATTAAGTCTACTTTCATCCTTCCTCTGCCAGTTCCATGCCTCACTGCCATACATCAGGTAGATGCAAGATGTATATTAAACTAACTGATGTTCCAGACGTCGCCTATGGTTTACAGTTAACATTTTTATTTTATTTTATTTTATTTATTTATTTACGGACAAATAGTCCAATTAACAATATAACAATAACACTGGATACGCGCCATAAATATATTTGGATCCATTTTCTTAATCAATTAATAATTTATGCTATGAGACCACGAGGGCGCCATCTATGGTTTTTGTATTGTATTGAATTTACCTATGTGACTTGAAATTCAGTATATTCATGCATTTCTTTACCTCTGTGAAGCAGGCAATTACTTCCGACGGGAGTGTGAGTCAAAGCCAAGAGATGTCTCTCCTAGTCAGTCATAAAAATAATCCATCCAATAATTGCATTATTGTTGTACAAGATTTTTGGCACGTATTATTAATATGCAAATTTATTCATTGTTAAAACTTCCTTGCTGTGCGAAACATCTGTTAAGATTATGCAATACCGCCTTGATATTTTTTAATGAAAAGGAGTGTCTTTTGTGTTGGACATCGTGGATGAGCTGCATTCTCTGAGTGAGTATTGTTTGTTTTCACTTTGGAATTTGGAATTGCTGGGTCAACTGTTTTTGTGTCACATAGGGAAGAATTCAATTTTCGTTCATTTACATAGGGTAGTCATTCCCTCGTGTCAGGGGCTATTTACACGCCCCTACAAACACCAATAGAAAAAAAGAGAGATCACAATGAAAGGAGATTACATATAGATGAAGAGCATTGACAAAATACATATAATATAAAAGTACATAGAGAAGATAACTATAAGTAGCTTGAAGATGGATTTAAAAAGACTTTAAAAAACCACATTGCGTAACGACTGCCGAAAGTCATTTAGGCTTACACCAAAAAATTCAAGGCTTTGATTTGCGTTGACAAGTCTCGACATTCTGGATAAAGGAGAATGATATCCATAATTAGTAGAATGTTGATTGAGGAACAGCAATTCATTATTTCGGAGTCTACGGGAAGGAATGTTGAACTGGATGAGTTGTAACAAAGCAGGTGTGTCAGTAATACTGTTGATAATTTTGAAAATGCATATTAGATCAGAGCGTTTGTAATCAAATGTAGATACCGTAGGCAGTAATTTTCCTGTTGTGAACGTCAAGGGTGCCAAATTGCAAAAAGTAAATTCTGCTTAAAGAGGTGGGAAAAGAGGGTAAGGGAGGATTTTTGAAATCAATGCAAAATGTGAAAAGTGACCTTTCTCCTGCTTTGTGTGCAAAATTTCATCAAGCTCAAAATAAAATTGTAGATTTGTATTTAAAAAAATAGAGTGTGCAATTCACACGCGGTAGAAGAAAAACCTTTAGAAAACTAAAGTAGACACTACGAAGCACTTTTTTGATCAATGTGACGGATGATTTTTTTACCATACTTTTGTTGTGGAATTTGAATGCACCTTTTCCTATGCATTTGGTCATCTTATTAGTATTTGTGTTTTCTTAGTCACTTGATGTCGCTTGCTTTGTGTATTCTTTGCCCGTTAATTATGGAGTGATTTGAAGATTGGATATTGAGATATGATTTTAGATTTTCACGCCAAAAGTATTTTTGTTATTTGTTTTTGGGGTGTTATGCCGGGTTGCGCTACCTCCTCCTTTAGCCAGCGCAACACGGCATAACACCCCAAAAACAAATAACAAAAAAAAAATGGATATTGATTTCACAAAAATATACATTTTTTTTATTTGCAATTTTAAGATTCAATCCATGGTCCGGTGAATGTCTGGCCGCTAAGGTTCCTCAGGCGCTTCATACTACTAGACCAAAGGAGGCTTGCAAGGGACCGTGGATTTATCGTTTTATATTGGAACACAGTACCTGTGAAATAAATAAATATTTTATTGCTATCTCATTCTCTTGCAGGCTAAATCCTATGTGTTATTATGTTTGTCTATTTTGAGTGTCGCTCGCTTGCGTTTCATCGAGTTTCAAATCGCAACGGTGCTAAAGAAGTTTTCACTTCAACAATGTCGCCCTGAATACTCTTCCACACAAATTATATGAATAGATTACACGGTCATTTACAATAATACCAGTAAATTTCTGTAAACTGACATTTTCTAGATTAACGGCATCATTATCGATGATTTAACGAGAAACTTTCTAGAATAAGTGTCCTATAACGTGACGCCTTGTTTACAGAATGATGTCGTGATAGCAACGTTTCTATTCACTTCGTGTGAATCGTAACTCGTATTTTACGACAATCGCTAACTGGGACATCAAATAATGATATTAACAGCAGTTAAGTTTTTGAAGGAAAAGTAACAAATGTCCATAAAGGCACAGGCATAGACATCCAAATTTAATAGACGAAGAGATACAGATGAGGGGTAAAACCAAACTATGGGGGGACGAAGAGGGGAAAGATGACTGTGATTCGTTAAAAAATCAATCTGACAGTATATAGGCATCTCGCATTACAATATCATCATTTAGTTCTTAAAAGCAAAATCTGTTTTTTATTGAATAGACCTTTTTACATGGGAGCGCGAATTGCTCGCCACGTTATTAACATATTTGCGAAGTCCAAATACGGCAAAGTAAAGTTCGCCACCTTTCACAGACGAATATTTTGTTGCCGTATTTAGTTAAGACACTTTTACAAATGATTCATAATTTGCTTACCCCTGTAACCAGCGAAGAGCACACTGGAGAACCGCCCACATTCGTTATGATCGACATATTTTAGGGTATAATGTATAGCACAAGCTACCATTTTTGTCATTTTATTTCGTAAAATGTACGATGAGAGCTCGACGCTGGTCCGGACAAGAATGATGACGTCACATTTTTTAGATTCAAGCGAGGCTCTCGTAAGCCCAGCCGGTTCCATGGAACCGGAATGGGGAGGGGGAAATAATACGCTTTTATTACTTAGGGCAGGTCTATATATTTTCATATGTCTATGGGCACAGGCAGATTAGTAAAGAGGATACTTTTGAAGCAGGTTTAAAGTTTTAACACATTGGAGCATAACGATATAATCGAAAGTTTCAAAGAAGTTTTGAGAAATAGTTGGGAAAACCCGCTCGCATTCCCCTCTTACCTCGCGAGTGCCCAAAGACACTGGCCACGCAGCAATTTTTATCAATAATGAATGACGTATTCATTGAAAATATAATCTTAATATGTAAAACTAAGTCGGGTTAGTTACACTATTTATAACACGAGATCGGCTGGACCGATTTTGATGATCTTTGATTTGTTGGATTTGTCTCCGCCCCGGATAACAGAATAACTATTAAAACATCGCAAAAATTCACGAAAAAGAAAGTTATGAAGAAAAATAAATTTTTCATACATTTTGTATGGAACAAATTCTATAATATTTATTATATAATATTTAACTGTGCGTAAATTCCAAAAATTCAAAAACGTCAAATGTCCATGATTGTTTTGGTTTTGTTTTTAATCATATAATGTTGCCCCTCTTTCTTACACACTAAATCTCAATAGTCGAAAATGAGACAAACGGTGAACGTATGTCTCTGCACCCCTCCAAAGGAAAAATACAATAATAGTAAATCTCTGAAATGAAACGCATTTTTTTACGTAAGCTCCACTCAGGACCTGTGACATCTTAGGGGATGCTGTGTGGAGGGTTTTTTTAAGGAAGGGTAGGATAGGAAGTTCTAGGAAGGAAAAAGGCACGAGGGGTGGGTAGGAATCTGGAGATTAGTACCTCCGGGAGTGATTCCATCCCTCCAACTGCGGTGCAAGGCCATTGCCTTGACCGGAATTGACCTTTTTATTTATTTATTTATTTATTTGAGACACAAACAGGATATTTATAAGACATTTTTGTGGGTTAAATAAAATAAATTAAAATACAAATATAAATATCCCTAGACTAATGTGTCTGCAGTAATCACATTTGAATTTTTACAGAAGCAAACACATGAAAAACAATGCAAGTATTATTTATACATAACTTTAAAAACAAAAAAACTAAATACAAAATTGAAATACATTATAAGTATACAATATATATGAAGTATTTCCTGAGATGTAATAAAACAACAAATTTTATTTTTTATTTTTTTTTAGCTGCACAAATCTTGGAGATAATTTTTGAAACATGTTACATTATTTAGAAAAATATCTATGAAAGTGTGTATTTTAACAAGATCGTTGTATGATCGACATATTCTGGACATAGGATTAAAATATCCAGTATTATTGGTAAAAATTTCAGTCCAGAATATGTTTAGGTTTCTGGTAGATTTGGGCCTGGCGAATAACTTGATTTGGTTGACTAAGTTACTGTCTACACGATTATTCACAATATTATATAGCACTAAGAGGTCATTTATGTTTCGTCTTTTAACCAGACTTTCTAATTTAAAAGACTTTCTAATTTTTTACCTCGACCTTTCCAGCCGGACTCTTTCGACCCATTGGTCGAGAGAATCCGTCTGGAAATGTCAAAAGGCCTCCATCAACCAGTCTCTCTAGATCCGGCCCGCCACGCAACAGGTGGGCAGATGCATCCGCCGCCAAGACCCGCACAAAAGTCACCCCTGAACCCGGGCACCAAAATCACCAAAAGTAGCGATCCACTTGGGGTGACCTATGGCAGAGTTGTTGGTTATCCAATAAATGGTTCCCGGGGCGGCGGCACCCGTACCCGCTTCGTTTCAAAAATTCCCGTAAGTAAGTGGAAAAGTAAGAAAATTACAAATCCGTACACAACGCCATCTCTTATACTGACTAAAACAAAAAAAATGGGCAGTTGGGCATCGATAATTGCTTCGTTGTGTAATTTTTAACTTAATAAAAAAACTTAATTTAATTCAACAGTAGGAGAGGCGGTAGGAAGTTCGTCGGGTCAGCTAGTATTTAAATAAAAATAATATTTTTACGAATAACTTTTTTATTAATTTTTTGAAGGTTATGCCCAAATAAATCATTGAAATAGAAGATATTTTTTTAATGTGAATACTCCACAAGAGTCCCAACTGCTCCCGTCTAGAGCCAGTGAGGTTGTGGCATCCCCAATTGGGGTGTGTTGTAAGGGTGAAGGTAGTGGGGAGTTGAAGGATATGGGGAAGATGAAGGTGGAAAAGTACCTGGCTATTCCGATCAGATCGCCAAACACTGATAAAGTCATTTAAAGCAACGTCTTAGTTCTGAATGGTGATCTTACACCGGGGCGGTACTGAGAGTATCTTCCTCTCTGTAAAGCAACGCAAATATACTATACATTATTTTTAATTAATTAATTGTAAAAATAACACAAATCTATCGGAAAAAAATTATGTGCGGACGCCGGGATTCGATCCCGCGACCTTCGGATTGCGAGTCAAGAGCCTTATCCCTCGACCACGGAGGCCGTCAAAGTAATAATAAATCTCAACAAAACATGAATCAGAACAAAACACAGCGATATAAAAAAAGTAAGGGTCGTAACTGAAAGTCGTATCCCTGATCTACGTCTTACCGGGATAGCGTCTTAACCAACACGGCCATTGGAACCTAATTATTTTACGTCATATTTGTCGATTGAATAAAAAATAATTATTTTCACCAAGTATCAGTCCTTACTCTAATAGGGTGACCAGACAACTCAGAATGAAACCAACTCAGAAGCATCCCAGAAAGGTCATTAAGAGTGATGATAAAAAATATTAAAAAATTGGTTAAATAGGTTAAGTTAGGTTAAGGTTACCGGCTATTTTTAAATTATTTTTTCATGGCTTTTAGTGGCCTTTCTAAGGTGTTTCTGAGTTGGTTTCATTCTGAGTTGACATGGAATCCTCTAATAGATACTAGTAGACGTACACCTTAAATTTGGACTCCACGATTTGGGTATGCCGGATGATTTCGGTGTATTGATTTTCTGTATAATATGTTATAAGAAATAGTATGTACCTACATATAAGAAGAAAAAGATGAATAATAGTTTTAAAAAATGTGGCCATAACAGAAAAGTACACGTATCCATTTGAAATAATATTTCTCCTACCTTTGGACATGTGAGAATCTGCAACGCCGCGCTCAAATGCTTGAGGTTAAGAGTGTTCAAATCCTCCCCGTGTTCTTCCCCCACAAAGTGAAAGGAGCTCTGCCGGGACTGCAAGCCTTCAATCCTTCCGGAAATAGAGGTTCTGGAGCCTCCGGGGGTGCCATTGGTCATCTGCTGCTGAGAGGAGGCTCGACGGAAGGGACAAGCCATTTTGATTTTGATTTTTAATACACTTCACTTTAGTAAGAAAACAATTTACTTTCGGAGTAAAACTTAATGGATCTCATTTGTCGGTGTACAACTATGTACTTACTTTATATATTATCGTTGACACAATCATTAATCTTAACAGAATGAATCTACATAAAGAAAGACATTTTTGAGAGAACCTCTTCTAATGTTTTGTCATTGTCTTTTTCATTATCAAATGCGTATGTCTACAATTATGTATGATTATACAGATTAGACTTGTTTATTTATGTTTAAAAATGATATTGTTTTCTACATCTTGATGTTATGTCTTATGAAGCTTAAGCTAATCGCTAGTTTATTACACTTCTCCAAAACACTGCACCTGAAAAGAAAGAAAAATACAAATTATTTGAGTGCAGAACTTTTATCCTCAGGTTTTGCAATGATGTGAAAGTGTGTACTTGTGCAATGACCAAATAAAATATTCCAAGATTGGACTGCCAATAAATCATTTTGTTCAAACGGTTATAAAAAATGGCAACCAGCATAGATCCAATATTTATTACTCATCGTATAAACTAAACGACGACCTCCGTAGTCCAGTGGGTAAGACTCTTGACTCACAATCCGGAGGTCGCGGGTTCGAACCCGGCATGCGCAAATAAATTTTATTTGATTGATTTGTGTTATTTCACAATTAATTCATTTAAAATAATATGTAGTATATTTGCGGCATGTTCCAGAGTGGAAGATACTATCAGTTTCGCCCTGGTGTAAGACCACCATTCAGAATTGAAACGTTGCTTGAAAATGGCTTTAGCCGTGTTTAGTGACCAGATCTGAATAGCCAGGTACTTCCCAACCTTCCTCTTCCCCACCTCCTTCCCCTCCTCACTACCTTCAGCCTCACAACATACCTCAATTGGGGATGCCATAGTCTCACTGGCTCCAGACGGGAGCAGTTGAGATTCTTGTGCGGTATTCACAGTAAAAAAAAAAAAAATAATAATAATAACCTGGCAAATGGTTCGTCGTTTCATCCGTCTTGGCCGCTATTATAATTGTATACCGTTTGGACAGAATCTTTGGAATGCATTTGGATCGGTATGCCAAGTCCTTCTCTAAGGTATTTGGTTTATTCGTTGGTACCTATTGTGTGAATGACCTTACCTTATGGAGGTATTGATTAAATACTCGGAATATCACAGAATGATTTATTAAATATAAATACACCATTTTCATTCTGTGTATATTTTTCGGTTAAACGTGATTTTTCTTTCAAAAACCCTCCGTAATACCAATCTTCTGTCGGAGAGCTTTATTAATATTTGATTTTTTGTTTGGTTATCTTTATAAACATCAAAATATGCTTTCTTGGGCATATGTTTTTACATGAAGTGAAACTTTGGGGATTTGATGTGTACGTATACCTGCGATGGTTTCTATAATATGCAATAGTGAGCTCTGGCATCATGACATTATGCGTTGCTAACCATTCATCTTTGGAGATTAGATGTGCGCGTGCCCGCGATTGTTTCATTATATAATAGTGAGTTCTGGTGTCATGAAATTATGCGTTGCTAAACCGTTCATCCGATTGCGATGAAACTTTGATGAGTTGTTGTGAGCACGCCCGCGAAAGTTTCTGTATTACACTGGTGGGGTCTTATGAAATTTGTATAACAAATTGAAATAAGTGGCACGTGAGCTGTTTGAAATCTGAATGTACCGGGACTGAATGTATGGAATGCGGGAGGGGGAGGGGAGCTCGGGGGGGGGGGGTTCGCGGGATGGGGGAAGCGGGAGAGGGGATGAAGGGAAGGAAGGCGAAGAAAAAAATTCTTTATTTAGTTGCATGGCAACGCATGCCGGCAATATTTTCAACACATGGCCTACGAGTATTAAGTTCATAATTTTATTATTGTTATACTGAATATGTACTTTTTCATTTTTTGTCTTATGAATATTATTTTTTTTAACTATGTATATTCTGTATCCATTTCAAATTATTGTAATTCCTATGTAAAAGCCGTTGATTCTAATAATAAATAAATAAATAAATAATTCTCGGCATTTGTTTTTTCTTGGTATGTGACACATCTACCGGATCTGCCAGATGTGCCCTGATGATGGACACTGCAACGCTGTCCGAAACGTTGACTCAAGAAGGAGGTAGCGCAACACGGCATAACACCCCAAAACAAGTACCGAAAATATTTTTGGCCGTGGAAATCTTAAAACGTATCCAAATAAATAATTTATTACTGATCCCGAATTATAATATCATAGTTTCCTGATGGACGTATCTATTATCGGTTTGGAGCTTCGAAATAAGAGTTCCAAAGTGCAAGCTTTATAAAAGACTTACTTTTGAATTCCGAGATTTTTTGTGACTGAAGTTAAAAAACAAGTTTGCTTAATGTTCATCAAATCGGGATCCCCCAAACTTTGGACAGAATCTGAACAAATTTTATAACAAAAGCAGGAAGGAACATGTTTTCGTAAATGAGGTGGGGAATAAATTTATTTATAACTTGGCAACTTGTTTTGCCAACAAGTTTTCTCAAGTTGGTTATCTGGAGAACCACGGAAGATAAAACGCAAACCAAAATAAGCTTTTAAGACCACCGCCGAAGTAAAGGCAGAAAAAAGAGAATAGAGAAATCTTGGGAGACCTGGCTTCACGGATAAATAAATCTATACTCTGCCAGATTTGTTACAGACTACGTGGTGCAATGGTAATGCACATGGTATTTGGAAAGGTTCCGCGACTTTTCATCCCACGACAAAATATCCCCCGACAAAATATCCTCTAACAAAATATCCTACGGACAAAACATCCCCCGACAAAATATCCTTTGGACAAAACATCCTCCTACAAAATATCCCACGGACAAAACATCCTCCGATAAAATATCGTACGGACAATACATCCTTCGACAAAATATCCTACGGACAAAACATCCTCCGATAAAATATCGTACGGACAAAACATCCTTCGACAAAATATCCTATGGACAAAACATCCTCCTACAAAATATTCTACGGACAAAACATCCTCCGACAAAATATCCTACGGACAAAACATCCTCCTACAAAATATCCTACGGACAAACCATCCTCCTACAAAATATCCTACGGACAAAACATCCTCCGACAAAATATCCTACGGACAAAACATCCTCCTACAAAATATCCTACGGACAAAACATTCTCCGACAAAATATCCTACGGACAAAACATCCTCCTACAAAATATCCTACGGACAAAACATCCTCCGAAAAAATATCCTACGGACAAAACATCCTCCTACAAAATATCCTACGGACAAAACATCCTCCTACAAAATATCCTACGGACAAAACATCCTCCGAAAAAATATCCTACGGACAAAACATCCTCCTACAAAATATCCTACGGACAAAACATCCTCCTACAAAATATCCTACGGACAAAACATCCTCCGAAAAAATATCCTACGGACAAAACATCCTCCTACAAAATATCCTACGGACAAAACATCCTCCTACAAAATATCCTACGCACAAAACATCCTCCAACAAAATATCCTATGGACAAAACATCCTCCTACAAAATATCCTACGGATAAAACATCCTCCGACAAAATATCCTACGAACGAAACATCCTCCGAAAAAATATCCTACGGACATAACATCCTTCGACAAAATATCCTACCGATAAAACATCCCCCGACAAAATATCCTACGGGCAAAACATCCTATGGATAAAACATCCCCCGACAAAATATCCTATGGACAAAATATCCTTCGATTTAATATCCTACGGACAAAACTTCCTCCGACAGAATATCCTACGGATAAAACATCCTCCGACAAAATATCCTCCGATAAAATATTTATTGACAAAACATTCTCCGACAAAATATCCACATAAACCTAACTTCACTTAACCGAACCTAACCTAACCTAACCTAAACTAATCTTACCTAACCTAACCTAAAAAAAATGGGACAAAAATAATACAGACAACCTGTGAACACAATAAATTATTATTGTTCAAAAATAGTAAAATGGTACAAAAATAATACAGACTTCTTGTAAAGACAATAAATTATTGTTCAAATATAGTTATTTCAATTTGGGAGGCGGGAATTGGTACCGCCGCCCCGGGAACCTTTATTGGATAACCAACATCTATGCCATAGGTCACCCCAAGTGGTTTGCTACGTTTGGTGATTTAGCAGAGGTGACCGGGTTCATGGGGTGAGGTTTGTCTAGGTCTTGGAGGCGGATGACCAGGACACACTGAACCCCGGATTCCTACTCACCCCTTAAACCTTTTCCTTCCCAGAACTCTCCTCTCCTTCCTTTCCTTAAAAAACCATCTACACATCATCCCCAAAGATGACAGGCCCTGCCGGACACACTGAGCCCCAGATTCCTACCCGCCCCTTAAACCCTTTTCCTTCCCCGAACTCTCCTCTCCTTCCCTTCCTTAAAAACCCTCTACACAGCATTCCCAAAGATGACATAGGCCCTGAGGGAAATTATTTTCCTCAGGGCCTCCTGTGTGGAGCTCATGTAAAAAAAAAGTTAAATGTAAAATAAAGTGAGGTTAGGTTAGGTTTTAGTAGATATTTTGTTGGAGTATGTTTTGTCCTTAGGATATTATGTGGAGGGATATTTTGTCGCGGGATGAAAACGCGCAGTACCATTTGGAGTGGGCTTCCGATGATCTCGATTAAAAACCATATAACTCATCCCGTTTGGCTCCCATAATTATCTCCGTTTGCTTCCGATGATCTCGATTAAAAACCATATAACTCATCCCGTTTGGTTCCCATAATTATCTCCGTTTGCTTCCGATGATCTCGATTAAAAACCATATAACTCATCCCGTTTGGTTCCCATAATTATCTCCGTTTGCTTCCGATGATCTCGATTAAAAACCATATAACTCATCCCGTTTGGTTCCCATAATTATCTCCGTTTGCTTCCGATGATCTCGATTAAAAACCATATAACTCATCCCGTTTGGTTCCCATACTTATCTCCGTTTGCTTCCGATGATATCGATTAAAAATCATATAACTCATCCTGTTTGGTTCCCATAATTATATCCGTTTGCTTCTGATGATCTCGATTAAAAACCATATAACTCATTTCATTTGGTTCCCATAATTATCTCCGTTTGCTTCCGATGATCTCGACTAAAAACCATATAACTCATCCCGTTTGGTTCCCATAATTATCTCCGTTTGCTTCCGATGATCTCGATTAAAAACCATATAACTCATCCCGTTTGGTTCCCATAATTATCTCCGTTTGCTTCCGATGATCTCGATTAAAAACCATATAACTCATCCCGTTTGGTTCCCATAATTATCTCCGTTTGCTTCCGATGATCTCTATTAAAAACCATATAACTCATCCCGTTTGGTTCCCATAATTATCTCCGTTTGCTTCCGATGATCTCGATTAAAAACCATATAACTCATCCCGTTTGGTTCCCATAATTATCTCCGTTTGCTTCCGATGATCTCGATTAAAAACCATATAACTCATCCCGTTTGGTTCCCATAATTATCTCCGTTTGCTTCCGATGATCTCGATTAAAAACCATATAACTCATCCCGTTTGGTTCCCATACTTATCTCCGTTTGCTTCCGATGATATCGATTAAAAATCATATAACTCATCCTGTTTGGTTCCCATAATTATATCCGTTTGCTTCTGATGATCTCGATTAAAAACCATATAACTCATTTCATTTGGTTCCCATAATTATCTCCGTTTGCTTCCGATGATCTCGACTAAAAACCATATAACTCATCCCGTTTGGTTCCCATAATTATCTCCGTTTGCTTCTGATAATCTCGATTAAAAACCATATAACTCATTTCCCGTTCTGTACCCATAATTATCTCCGTTTGCTTCCGATGATCTCGATTAAAAACCATATAACTCATTTCTCGTTCTGTACCCGTAATTATCTCCGTTTGCTTTGGTATCTACTGTTGTAGGCTAATTAGCCATCTTTATTTACAGTCAAAGTTGTCTAATTGCCTTAACATCGTTAAGACAACCTTAAGGCAGTTAGACAACTTTACGCAAGATCTGCAATTCTTAACCTCTTCAAATATTTATTCCCTTACAGTCCCAATCAACAATAATAACCAGATCTTTAACCAACTACACTCTTAATACCCAATTAAATTCTGTAATCACAACGCGCCAACGTCATTGAAACAACCCACACAGAAATACTCAAAAACATATAATCATGCATATTATATCGGTTGGGACATAAACAAATGGTAAAGACGTTTTTCATATTTTTATTTTGATTACCTACCACGCAAGAATCCCAACCGTTTGGAGCCAGTGAGATCCAGGCATCCCTATCCCCAATTGTGGGATTGCAAGTAATACGGACGGAAAGGAGATGGGGAAGAGGAATGAGTGGAAGTACCTGGCTTTTCTGATAATATGGTCACCAAACACAACTAAAGCCATTTCGATTATAAAATTTTGTCTAATACCAGGGCTTTTCTGATGGTACCATCTACTCTGGAACGTGCCGTAAATATACCGCGTATTATTTTTAAGTAATAATAATAATAGTGTAATAATGTTAGGTCCTTACGTATGAAATTGGTGTTTTTTATGGGAGGAACATAAAGTCGATTTTTTTTTTAATATAATATATTTATTTAATCAAAGTATGTACCATTGCTATCTATGCACTTTTGTCATCCATAGGTAGTTCATCGATCCCTTTACTAAAAAAACCATTCGGACGGGAATCAATAAAATCTTTGAAGGCGGTTTGGACTGCCCCATCGGAGTTGAATTTTTTCCCTTGCAAGAAGTTATCCAAATTTCGAAAAAAATGGTAATCTGTTGGGGCAAGGTCCGGAGAGTACGGATCCGCGTTATCAATATTTTTACAAACACTGGGTCATTTCTGTCTTACCACTTGTTTATCGTATTTGTGTTTAGCGTATTCATTAGATCTGTATATTTTTGTAATAGGGTCAAACATGGCTTCATCTCAAATACTTCCGTCTCTGGATCTTATTTCTATAGCCCTTCACTCCCATCATTGTAGCCAGCGTCCATTTTTTTGATTTTTTGTTTATTTAGACTCTGCGTTTAGTCCAGCGTTAATTACCGAGATAAATCTTTCAGGCAATATTCTAATTCATCAACGAAGAGTATAGAATATACTCTTAATAACTGTATGTGAAATAAATCAAATTGAATTGTTGATGCTTGAATAAAATAACAAATTATTCGTACGTTGATATTATTAACATGCATTCATAAATAATATTCAAATATCAGTTTGTTCAGAATGCACTGTCTGTTGCACATGTTGTAGCTAACTGTTAAAATATGTGACATTGCGGTCTGCGGGTTATAACAAATTTTCGTTCAGTTCATTTAAGCGAAATCAATCTACCACGAATATATTAAATATCTAGCGAATCGTTGTTATACCCGTACGATTTATTTATTAAAATCAATTATTTGCAGGTTTATACACTAGCATAACCATATTTATGACCACAAACACTTAGAATTGTCCTGGTGAGAGGCTACCATTCATTATCTTATCGTTGTCTATTATTATATATATTTAGGTATACGGATAGTTCAAGTTCCTCAGGCCTATTGTGCTATCTCTCATTTTTCCTCACATCTTGATTTTTTACAGATCCTGTGAGGGCCCTTGCTATCCCAGGTATGGAGGATCCTATACTTTTACGTTTTTCTAACAAAAGTCCTCCTTGAGTCTGCCGAGACAGTCTCAGCTCTCCTTCTCTTTCCCCTTGGCTCCCTGAAGGTCCATACAGCAAAGACTCCACCGATGTGTCCTCAGCTCACCTCTTCTCTCCCCCTTGGCTCCCCGAAGGTCGTGGAGGAACGAGTCCACCGAGGTGGCCTCAGCTCTCCTCTCCACTCCCGATAGGTTGCTCTAAGGCCCCTAGTTTTCGGATTTAAATGTTCCTTATTTATTTATTTTTTTAATAATAATAATAATTTTTATTTTAGTAATTTGTACATTGAAGTTTACAAATTTCTAATTGATTAAAATATTTCATATTCACTATATTTTTTCAAGTTTTATGTAGCTCCTACAATACATCTTGAACTTTCCAATTGGTGTGGACTTTAAAGTTTCTGGTAGTGTGTTATACAACTTCATTCCCTTGTACAGTAGACTGTTCTGCGTATTCGCTTTGTCCTTTTTTTGTAGCCTAATTTCCTTGCACGTCCTTGTGTTATATCTGTGAAAGTCTTTATTGTATACAATTTTATTTGAGAAGTATTTTGGTAACGTGTTGTTCAATATTTTGTGGATAAATACTATCGTGTTCAAGGTCAGCATCTGTTTCACGGTCAACCAATTTAGTTCCTTTAACATTTTAATTATTTTTGAAAATCTGTTTCGTCGAAGAATTATTCTCATAGCCCTGTTTTGGAGAATTTGTAACTTATTTTGTTCTCTTTCGTTACATAGGAAAAGTATACTCGAGCAGTAGTTGAAGTGTGGAGCAATAATTGAATTGTATATGGTGATTGCAGTTTTTTCTAGAAATTTTTAGCCGAATTGTTCCAAAAAAAGATACCTTTTTGGTATCTAGGAAAATAGCAGGATCAACCCAGTACAGTCACAGATACTAGGGTAAGGCATAAATACTCCGAAATGTGACCCTGTACCTCGGGAGACATTTTCCGTGACACGGTTGGTTGCCCGGTGTCATTCACTGACCACGATAGCTCACACCTTGATTTGGGATAACTATTGCGGATCATATTTTCCTGAGCTACGTGTTCACGACACCTCCCTACGCTACCAACGTTGCTTAAAATTGGTTCAGTAATATTTAGTTGCTGATACGTCAGCTGTCGTATTTCAATTAAAATACGAAATGTGTGATTATTTATTCTATTAACTTGCGTTTAAAGTTGTATACCACGGATTTGATATTAGCGAAGTTTGGTTTCAATCTAAATACGCAGGAATTGCTTACTTTGTCCAAATTAAGAACCTATTTGAGGCAAAGATATTTAGGCAGTATACTTTTACAGAATAATTGAATATTTGGGGACGATATACGTTAATTATTCCATTAACCGTTTCACTTTAAGTCACGGATTAAGGAAAGTACACTTTTTTCAACAATTACTACAAGAAACCATTATTTACATGCACCAAATAGATTGTTAGTTTGTTTTCGGGCAAACAATAATAGGTAATTTGTGCATTTTTAGATTGAAACTTCGCTAAAGTCAAATCCATGGCATACAACTTTAAAACGTACATTAAATTAATAAATAGTCATTTATACTAAAAGTAAAAGTTTTTTAAAGTTTAAAACAAAAATTAAAAACTTTCTACTACAACACATAAATACTTGTCACACTTAATCACAAACACGTAAACACCTCAGCACAGGTTCTCCTAGTGAGGTGTTCACGAAACATACAAAATTACCCATCCACAGTTTCACCTTCTCAAACCTACCTTACACCCAACATAATTAAATTTCAAAATATATTATGTAAAAATGTTTTCAAAATATATTATGTAAAAATTATAATAAATAGGTAAATACTGTAATATATAGAAATAAATAATAAATAATAATAATAATAATACTTCCAGCATTTCGTGTTACTAGTTGAAATACGATAGCTGACATCATAAATAACTCAATCCGCTGACATATCAGTCAGTAGAAAAAGAAATTGCAAGCCGTAGACAATCACACATATTTGACAAGAGATTACGTATGGAATCGTTTCCGTAACCACAAAAGATACAGAAAATCTTGTTTGCGCAATGCACAATGATTGTTAAGAGCGTTTAACCAGCCAGCGGCCAAAAATCCACATTTTGTCGAAAGTTATTCTTACAATCGTGCAGGGCAGTTACAATGAGAAAGATTAATTATTCTCCGTACCAGCTTTTTAAATTATAACTCAATATCTATTTTATTTCATTCCAAATTTGCTTTAATTTATACTTACATCCAAAAATGCTGAAAGGCGTGATGATAAAACTATTAAAATAGTGTACTTTTTGTAATTATTTTTTGATTATAAGTATTTATTATTTTTCAATAATGTCTAAGTTAAATAAGAATGTTAAAAAAATCTGAAATTTATTAGTTTGTAAGTGCGCAAATAAATACACAAACGTACCAATTTTCGTCAAGAAACACATGCACATGAATGTTAAAAAAATCTGAAATAGGTATATTAGTTTGTAAGTGCGCAAATAAATACACAAACGGGCCAATTTTCGTTATGAAACACTATATGCATATTTGTTTGTTATTTTTTTTGGGGTGTTATGCCGTGTTGCGCTACCTCCTCCTTTAGTCAACGTTTCGGACAGCGTTACAGTGTTCATCATTAGGGCAGATGTGTAATTATTAGTGGTGAAATGTGTGCTTATGTACTTAATGCCTGCCCTGAAGAACATCTGCCCTGATGATGGAAACTGTAACGCTGTCCGAAACGTTGGCTAAAGGATGAGGTAGCGCAACACCCTAAAACAAATAACAAAAATACTTTTGGCCGTGAAAATCTAAAATCATATCTCACAATATGCATATATGTTTTAATGATTTTATTTAAACTAAAATTAAAATTCTAAAACATGCGATACCCAAATAATGTATTGATTTATTTTACTGCATGATTATATGATTTGAAATGGGTGTGGTATAATACAAAATCTTTTTTTGAAAATTTAACAAATCTGCCAACAACCTATGGCATGACCTTATTATAGTAAAAATAAACATTTTTTCTCAAAATTTAAAACATGCGAATGCTAGATAAAAAAATAATCTTTCGAAATCCATATATAATTTTTATGGAAAAGAGTCAATATGTCTAAAATCTGATTTAAAAATGATGTATTTCTGGGTTTCTCTGGTAATACCCTCTTAATGGAGCTAGAAACTCGAGATTTTTAGGTATGATGTCAATGCTTTTGTCCGCTCGTGTAACTATTCCATCTCATTTCCATTCCCTCTTTAGTAAGTCTAATTACACCACTTCCGTTTACCTCATATCAAATGAGTTTTCGTATGGTGTAGTTTATCTCGATGCACTAAACTAATAAACTTAATTACAACTCTAAGACCGACTCCACGGATTTCAAAGCGAAACTTAAGACTCGTATCTTCAGAAAGTGATATACATTATATGGATAACGTAGTTCAGAACCTGTATTTCAGAGCTAGCCCGTACGTGAATTTAATTAGATTTTGTTTATTTTTTCGCAATGAGGTAATCCTTTTAGCTTTTCCGTTTGTTATTTCAAAAGTCACTGTTTAATTTACAAGTATTGTTTTACCCGTGCGATGCTGAGAGTATCTTCTACTGTAGTACGTGCCGCAATAATAATATTATTTTTAATTAATTAAATAATCGTGAAGTAACACAAAGTAATCAAATAAGACTTATTTGCGCACTCCGGGATTTAATTTCGCTACCTACGGATTGTTAGTTGAGAGCCTTGCTCTCGACCACGGATATAGTTAAATTTACGCTTTTATATTTTTATTGATTCAATAAAGTATTTTCAAACATTACATGATATTGTGGACTAGGTACTTTTCAATTGCTAGGATCCCATTTTACAATTTAATAAAATTCAATTCGAAGATAATACAAATAAATTGAATTAAATAAAATACATTTGTAAATGCCTACTAAAGTATATACCTCGGCGCAATTTGGAGTTTCACGTGATCAAGTCAGTGCCATCGAGCAAAGATAGTTGCAAAATGCAGTAATTGTTGTAGATAGGTACGCCTTGTTACAGCCGATTTGTGTGTTGAATTTTACCGCAGAACTAACTAACTAACTAACTAACCATCACGCCGTTTCCCCGCAGGGGCAGGCAGAGAGGACGGACCGCCAAACATCCCGGTCTTGACACACATTCCTTTCCTCGTTTACATTCATACAACGTCTCATGCATTCTCTTCTATTATTCTGACTCTTGACATGGCCCGACTCAAGTATCTGATTCACTTGGTCGTGCCATGTCTTTCTTGGGCGTCCTCGACTTCTTCCACCATTCACATTTGCGTCATATATTCTTCTTACACTCCTTTCCTCGTTCATTCGCTCTACATGCCCAAACCATCGGAGCGTTCCTTTCTTGATCTTACTCATCACGCTTACATCAGCCTTGCATTCTTTGCGGATTTCCACATTTCTCACACGACCATACATGGTTTTACCACACATACGCCTCAGGGATCTCATTTCTACAGCGCTCAGTCTACTTTCATCCTTCCTCTGCCAGTTCCATGCCTCACTGCCATACATCAGGGTAGGTACCAGTACTCCATTATGGACGGCTAGTTTCGCGTCTTTGGACAGTTTTTTGTTGGTGTCAACGGCGTTCAGTCCTCCATTAATAGAGTTACCTGCATTCACCCTTCTTTCAATATCTCTATCAGCCTTCCCATATTACCGCAGACATATTTAATAAACAGAGTGATTAGACTATTGTATGAAGCTTTGTGAAGAGAATTTAACTTAGAGACAGCACTAACTTCGTAATTTGGTTGTCGCGCGTCCATGTCTTAATAATAACCTTTTCAAATTTTATTTTGTCATCTTATACATTTGGTCATCTTTTATTAGTATTTGTGTTTTGTTTTATTTTATTTTTATTTTATTTGGGAGACCAACAGTTTACATTAATAATAGAGCATAATAGTAATTGAGTCACAAAAATCGAACCATTCACAGGTTTCCCCATGGGTTTTGTATACAATTGTAGTGATTCCAGAGATGATAATAAAAAACTATATTTCAAGAAACTAGTTATTTAGGTGGGAATAGGATGGGGGGATCGGTTAAGTTCAGGTACAGTAATAAAAATATGCGCAACAAAAAATTAGACAAAGAGAAAAAAAGGTAGTTCTTAGGTGGTTCATCGCTAGATGTCACTATCTTTTGTATTTTCATTTTGAAGCGACTTTAAGATCGGATATTGATTTTTTTTATTAATATTTGATCCTTAATCTGCTGATGTCTGGCCGATCAAGTTCGTCAGGCGCTTTATACCATTAAACTAAAGAAGATTTGCGTGGGACCGTGGATTTATCGTTTTATATTGTAATAAATATTTTAATGTTATCTCATTCTCTCGCAGGCTAAATCGTATAGATGTATGTGTTTGTTTCTTTTCGGTATCGCTCGCTTCCGTTTCATCGAGTTTCAATTCACAACGGTTCTAAAGAAGTTTTCACTTCCAAAAATATTTTTCAATCACACGTCGCCACTAGAGTCGAGACGGGATCAAGTATTTTAATAGAAAACTTTATTTAATCTATATAAACATGTAATTGATACTATTATATTAAAAAAATAATAAATAAATAAAAAAAAGTGATGTGCTCATTTGGTATGTTACCGTGATGCTGAAACGAGGCGGAGTGCTTATCACGTCGCAAGTTGCAACTTGTGATAGAAAAATATTTTTATAATTTTAAATTGAAATAAAATATCATCGGACAGCAAAATTACATGTACATTTTTGACTGCAAATAAGCTCAGCAATCGCTCGTTAAAATCCTTCAGGCACGTGTTGTTAATCCCTGTATGTTATTTATAAAATAGGCATTTATCAGCTGTGTTAGGTAATTTAAAAACTAATAATGCGTAACTTAAACATTAGTAAGGGCTTTTAAATCACGTTGCGGTTATTTTGAAGAAATTAGTATCTCTCTAATATTTTCACAATATTTAAATTTACTGTGAAAAACATATGTATGTATTTTTATTGCAACCCCCTTAGGCTCTGAGGGCTTTATTGATTTTGAGGATTTGAGGATTTTATTTAGGGTTAATGTCATAATTTGGGTATGTTTTGTAGAGGGTCTTTTTAATGAAAGGAAGGCGAGGAGGTTCTAGGAAGGAAAAAGGTATGAGGGTAAGTAGGAATCTAGGAGTCAGTGTGTTCAGGAGAGACGGACTTATGAATCAATCCCTCCCATTGCGGTTTAAGACGATGGGACGAGAGGGACTAGTTAGGGAGGTTAAATGGGTCTCCACAAACCGACGTCTCCCTATCCAGCCCGCCACGCAACTGGTGATGGCACACAATGAAACTGTGCACCCCATCTAAGTCACCAAACATAGCGAACCACTTGGGATGATCTACGGCAAAGGTGTTCGTTATCCACTAAATCAGAGGTTCCCAAAGTAGGTGCCGCGGCAACCTAGGGTGCTATGGTGTAGGCTTGTTGAAAAAGTATCGATATGTCGATATTTTTAATTCAATATATCTATAATTTTGGAGGCGGGAATGGGTACCGCCGCCCCGGGAACCTTTATTGGATAACCAACACCTCTGCCATAGGTCACCCCAAGTGGTTCGCTACGTTTGGTGATTTAGCAGTGGTGCCCGGGTTCATGGGGTGAGGTTTGTCTAGGTCTTGGAGGCGGATGACTAAGACACACTGAACCCCAGATTCCTACCCACCCCTTAAACCCTTTTCCTTCCCAGAACTCTCCTCTCCTTCCTTTCCTTAAAAAACCCTCCACACAGCATCCCCAAAGATGACATAGGCCCTGAGGGAAATTGTTTTCCTCAGGGCCTCCTGTGTGGAGCTCATGTAAAAAAAAAAAAAAAAAAATATTTTTAGCCGATATATTTTGATCCGATATATCGATATATCGATACAAAATATCCAATATCGAATATTTTATCAAAAACGATATTTTTTTTTAATTTATGTATTTAAAGTCACTAGAATCCAAAACCGTACGGGAACGAACGGAAAAAAGTAACCGTATTAGGTCATGACATCTGGCGGTTGAAATTTTAACAATTAATAGCTTACAAATCTATTGTCTTTGCATTAGTATTTGTGATCACCAATACTATCTCATGTGTGTAGGTAGGTACATACAAAGAAATGTATGCTATTTTTCGCGATTTTTTTCTAAGCCACCCCTATGTGTTGGTTCCCAATTGTCTATTATTATTGACTATATACCTTGTTCCAAACACGAAGTCCTTTTTGACAGATTAATTTTGATAGAATGTTACTGAGACGCATACAAACTTTGTATGCGTCTCAGTTTACATATAAGTTAGAAGAGAGTTTTTTAGTTTTCGATATTTTCGTAATTATTTCGTAATAAAAATGAATAGTGATAAAAATACCTTCATTTTTATTGAGATTTTTGTACATTAAAAAAAGCAAATTGTGTACAAAAATTACTATTGATAATATTGAGCTGAATACACTATTATTTTAAAAACGCCAAATCTCTTGAAATTTTGACCGATATATCGATATTTTTTTCTCGATATATCGACGTCGATATTGATATTTTAATAAATATCGACACATCGATATATCGATTTTTTTTTCACTTTCGACATCCCTACTATGGAGAGAGATCAGGGGTGCGGCGAGGCGTATCGAAACTTCGTTTCGGCAGAATTACACTTTGATCATCTGCGCAGAAAGTATTGTTAGTGTCACAAAAATATGGATTCGCGGTGCCTACAGTGGAAAAAGAAATAAGAGTAGCACATTTATTTTCGCATGATACTGCTTCAAGCCTTATTCCCCGATTCGAAAAATTATGCAGTGAGCAGCAGGCTCACCCGTCGCACTCAACACACACACCTCAAGAATATGTGGGAGGTTTTTGAAATTATATTTGCATTTTCTTTGTATTTTTACCTATGATTTCCTACCAATTAATGTACTTGTTCATTTTATATACGAGTTGTATTTGTTTCTTACCTGGTTTCTTCTTCATAGTCGTATGTATATGAAATATAGCTACCACAGATAGATATTATGTGGCTAGGGTGCCACGACTTTGGGAACCCCTGCACTAAGCGGTTCCCGAGGCGGCCGCGGCGATACCCTTACCCGCCTCCCAAATTGAACAATTGTATTACTAAATCCTTTAAATCTTATCCTTTTATTTTTCTCTCATTGTTTCGTTTGATTCAATAAAAACAAATCACTTCATGTGGTATATGTACATAACCATAACCACAGTCATTAGGCTCTGAAGGTAAATAATGTAGGTAGACACTTAACAATATTTTATTGAAAAAGCGAGGATACTGAATGTGATTAAAGCTTATTGGAAGCCTTCCGCCCGAACTTCCGGTATAACCGACCAATCCAAGCCTCAGTCCTTCGCTCCGGGAACAGTTTCGGGAATTGGGTTGCCTTTTTTATTGTTACTACTACAGATTTTGGAACGAGAGTGGATGTCTTTACTAACTAACAAAAGTGGCAGAATTGTGATTTCAATTAAACCCTAGAGCAATGTTAGGAGATGTTTCTTCCGGTAATGCTCGTTTTTTTATCGATTTTTTTATGTCATCTTTGAGGATGCTGTGTGGAGGGTTTTTTTAAGGAAAGGAAGGAGAGAAGAGTTCTGGGATGGAAATGGGTTTAAGGTGTGGGTAGAAATCTGGGGTTCAGTATGTCCTGGTCATCCGCCTCCAGACATCTAGACAAACCTCACCCCATGAACCCGGGCACCCCTGCTAAATCACCAAACGTAGCAAACCACTTGGGGTGACCTATGGCAGAGGTGTTGGTTGTCCAATAAAGGTTCCTGGGGAGGCGGTACCCATTCCCGCCTCCCAAATTGTTACTTCCCCGTCTTCCTTCTCCCTACCTCCTTCCCTTCTCTTCTACCTCCAGCCTCACGTTATACCCTATTAATGATGCCGAGGTCTCAATGTTTCCAGATTGTTGGAAACAGTTGGGACTCTTGTGCGGTACTCATGTAAAAAAAAATTTGAGTGTGTAATTCACACGCGGTAGAAGTGAAACTTTCAGAAAACTTAAGTAGACAAAAGTGGGGAGATTACAAAGCACTGTTTTTACAATGTGAAGGATGATTTTTTCCATTTTTGTCGTTGAATTCCTGTATACCTTTTCCTATATATTTGATCGTGTTATTAGTATTTGTGTTTTCTTCTTCGGAGTCGCTAGATGTCACTTTTTTTGTTTTCTTTGCCTGTTCATTTTGATGTGGTTTGAAGATTGGATATTGAAATTATATATTTTTTTTGCTTGGACATCGTAGGATTTGACCCTTGGTCCATTGAATGTCTGGCCGCTAAGGTTCGTCAGGCGTTTCATACCACTAGACCAAAAGAGCCTTGCGTGGGACCGTGGATTTATTGTATTATATTGGAACCGAGTACTCGTGAAATAAATAAATATATTATTGTCATCTCATTCTCTCGCAGGCTAAATCCTGTAGATGTATGTGTATGTCTCTCTTAGTGTCACTTGTTTCCGTTTCATCGAGTTTCAAATCATAACGGTACTAAAGAAGTTTTCACTTCAAAAATGTGTTTGCTTTATGGTACAGATAAAAGCAGTCTCCACCGTAGGAAAGCTCCATAATACTATCCGGGTTTAACGATCACGGAGCAAACAACAAGGTTATTTATGAGGTTTTCTATAGCGCTCCAGACAAACCTATGTGGTCATTCCGAGGCTGGAGAAGTGGGGAATTGGATACAAAATTTAATAAATAGAGCGGAGCACTATAAGCGATTTCATTGGATTGTGGAGCATGTCGGACTTGGGGATGTTTTTTTAGTATTCTTTTATATAATCTGGTTTCAAAACATTACTACGAGGTTTATCGAATATCCGAAAGATAATGAGGAGACCTTTTGATCTCTCCAGCCGGACTCTCGAAGCATTGTTATGCACCCTTGTTTATGAGGTGTTATGCCATGTTGCGCTTTCTTCTACTTTAGCCAACGTTTTGGACAGCGTTACAGTGTCCATCATCATCAGGGCATGTGCCCTGTAACGCTGCCCGAAACGTTGGCTAAAGAAGGAGGTAGCGCAATACGGCATAACACCCCAAAAATTAATAACGAAAATACATAAAAAATTATATCGTTATTCAGAAAATGAAGTATTTAATTTTAAAAATTTTATTAATATCCCTTGTATGAAAATTCTGTCCATGATAATAATTTTGACCTGTTTTTAAAAATTAATAAACAATTTTTTTATTTTTTTTATTTTTAACTTTATGAGTAAAATTTCAAATTATACCTAATATGTAATTAAATGAAGACAATATAAGCGAAACTCAATCGAAAATGCGGAGACAGAAAAATCAGAAAAAGGTATTGGCACCTCTGGGACTCGAACCCAGGACCCTTTGCTTACATGGCAAGTGCTCTACCAACTGAGCTAAGGTGTCGATATCAAATTCGGTCACTTTTAACTTTATCATACTTCGACTAAGAACTACCAACATTATCTTCATTTTAACGCACATATTATTGGCTGCTATCTTCATATATGATTGCAAGATTCAACCCGAACTAAATGCTTTATAGATAGCGTCTGGATAAATTTTTATTCAGTTTATTTTTAATATGCGACATGTATTGACTTTTCTGCAAGTCTAGGATGAATATTTAAAAGAAGTATGATACAGTTAAAAGTGACCGAATTTAATATTGACAACTTAGCTCAGTTGGTAGAGCACTTGCTATGTAAGCAAAGGGTTCTGGGTTCGAGTCCCAGATGTGCCAATATCTTTTTCTGATTTTTCTGTCTCCGCATTTTCGATTGAATTAATTAATATTGTCTTCATTTAATTAAAAACAATTTTTTGTTACTATTTTTATTTCTTCGAAAAGTAAAAACCCGTTGATACTTAGTCGCTTCCGAGTTATAAATATTACTTTAATTTTGTTTAATAAATCATGATTTGTTTAGTTATTTTCTAGATCGGTTCACCGCCTTCAAAGGAAGATTATTATTTTAGTTGGATGAAATTGCAAAAAAAAAAATTAAAAAAACTACAAGAATTAGCTGATGATATTCCAAATAATTTATTTTAGATTTTTTGGAGCAGGTGGATGAATTTGTGTATCTGAGTAGTATGTTTACGAGAGATGGAAAGGCTGATAGAGATATTGAAAGAAGGTAAATGTAGGTAACTCCATTAATGGAGGACTGAATGCCGTTGGCGCTTATAAAAAAACTGTCAAAAGAAGCGAAGTTAGCAGTCCCAGTGGAGTCTGATACCTGCCCAGATGTATGGCAATGAGGCATGGAACTGGCAGAGGAAGGATGAAAGTAAACTGAATGCTGTTGAAATGAGATCCCTGATTCGTATGTGTGGTAAAACCATGTATGATCGTGTGAGAAATGTGGATATACGCATAGAATGTAAGGCTGACGTAAGCATAACTACTAAGATTAAGAAAGGGACCCTGAGAAGGTTTGGGCATGTGGAGTGAATGATCAAAGAAAGTAGTGTGAGAAGAACATTTGTTGCAAATGTGAATGGTAGAAGTTGGGGTCGTCCGAAGAAGATATGGTACGATCAAATTAAATAGATAACATGTCATAGGCCATGACAAGAGTCTTTTTTTCTTTTTTTTTTACGTGAGCTCCACACAGGAGGCTCTGAGGAAAATATTTTCCCTGAGGGCCTATGTCTTTGGGAATGCTGTGTGGAGGGTTTTTTTTTAGGGAAAGGAAGGAGAGGAGAGTTCTGGGAAGGAAAAGGGTTTAAGGGGTGGGTAGGAATCTGGGGTTCAGTGTGTCCTGGTCTCCACCTCCAAGACCTAGACACACCTCATCGCATGAACCCGGGCACCCCTGCTAAATCACCAAACGTAGCGAACCACTTGGGGTGACCTATGGCAGAGGTGTTGGTTATCCAATTAAGGTTCCCGGGGCGGCGGTACCTATTCCCGCCTCCCAAATTGTAGAATTGTCTGAATATGTAGGAGACGATGTATGAATGTGAATGAGGTAAAAAGTGTGTCCGAGTTATGACAATATGGCGGTCCATACTCTCTGCCTACCCCTGCGGAAACGACGTGATCGTTAGCTAGTTAGTCTTTTTTTACTTTAGCCCTACACAGGAGGCCCTTAGGAAAATAATTTCTTCAAAGCCTGTGTCATCTTCGGGGATGCTGTGTGGGTCTTTTTAAGGAAGGAAAGGATAGGAAGTTCTGGGGAGGAAAAAGGTATCAGGGGTGGATAGGAATCTGGGGGTCAGTGTATCCAGGAGTTATAGACGTATGAATCCATCGCTCTAACTGCGGTGCAAGGCAATGAGTTGAGAAATTCTGGCTGGAAAGGTCAAAAGACCTCCCTCAATCAGTCTCTCTCGATCCGGCCCGCCACGAAGCAGGTGGGCAGACACATCCGCCGCCAAGACCTGGACAAACTTCACCCCATGAACCCGGGCACCCCTTCTAAGTCCACTTGGGGTGACCTATGGCACAGGTGTTGGTTATCCAATAAATGATTCCCTGGGCGGCGGTACCCGGACCCGCCTCCCAAATAGGCTAATAGTCTAATAATCAGTTATTTTTTTTGTTTTAATGGATCGTAAAAAATGAAGGAATAATATTTATGTCAATTTATTTTAATAAATTGCTGATGATAAATTTAAGTCACCTAAGTATATGGACTGAAGAAAGAGGAATCATACCTTTGATTCAATATGTATTTCTGAGACATTCATTTAAATATCTCCCAAGAAATAACAAAAATGAGCTCTTACCTCAATTCGCTTGTCCTCATTTTTCAGCAAAACTTTTGAATAAATCGAGGTGCTGAGACTTATTTTTCCATCTGTAGGTATTTTCGGTTACTGTCTCAAATCCAACGCCTCTTTCGCAAAATTACCGTTATCACGTCAGCCCAAGGGCGAACGACGTGCTTGCCACGCATTTCACTGGCTGAAGTGTCCCATTACAGACCCTGTCCGGGTTACCACAGGTATTCTTTAAAGTGGCTAAGTGAGCCGTGTCTCGACCCTCTTAAGAATAATGGTAGCGGAAGCGATGTGACAATCGTGTTGTGCCGTTTGGTGGTTATCGACCTTGCGCGCTAAAATAAGCACGTAATTTTATTTAATGTGATCATTGTAACTAATCGTCTAATTTAAGAGGAACTTAAAATTGGATTTGAGGCCGAAATACCAAATCAACGGACTAACATTTTTTTAATCGGAAGGTGTAGCAAACATCTATGTATGTAGGTACTTTAAAAAAAATGTTTTAAATTATGTTGTATAGGCAATTAAAGAATTCAATGTTGCGTGATTATGGAGTCCACTGGCATTTTTATCAGTAAATAAAAATTAAAAAAAACATAAGCTTAATTTTTAATAAGAAAAACTCTCTTTTATAATGTTTGAAGGTTATTACCATCAACGTAATATATCATTGAAGATGAAGATAACAATAATAATCTAAACAAAAATATGAAAGAGAACAAGATACAGAAAACAGAAAAAAGACAATGGTCGCAACCCAGACCTCTCGTCTGATGGGAATAACCTTCAAAAGTTATAAAAGAGAGTTTTTCTTATAAAAAATTGAAAATTCATTTAGACTTTTATAAAAAGTCAATAGTTCCATATGAATAAATTCGGATGCTTTTATCCGAGACGCTATCCAGGATTCAAACCAATTCTTAGAATGATTGTTTCCAATGAAAAGGGTAGTTGTCTGTAATATGGAAAAATAAATAGTTGAAGATAATATTGTTGATTCTAAAATTTGAAAGAGATTGACTATTATGACGGCTTGACAGAAGGTAGCAATAGCGAAATTGGTGAACGCGCACGTCACGGTTAGACGAGAGGTCTGGGTTCGAGTCCCAGTTGCGACCATTTTCTGTTTTCTGTGTCTTGTTCTCTTTCATATTTTCGTTTAGATTATTATTGTTATCTTCTTCTTCAATGATATATTACATAAGCTTACCCCTTCTAATACAAAACTTTTTTTTCATTGTTTTCGTACTCTCTCTTCCAATTACCATTAATTTAGACTGGCTTATATTCATCATTGACTCATTCTCCATACACACTTCGTTAATCCTAGACACGAGAAACTGTAGATCTCCCATACAGTTAGAAATCAGCACCCCATCATCAGCTTACAACAGGCAACGTACTTTCAGATTACAGTTCCGTTCTAAACTCACGCGAAATTAACTACTGATTCTATGAACTTACGTAATAGGTAAACATAAGGTTTAATAAAAATTTAAGATTTAATCATATAATTGTAACCATTGATATTGATTGAAGTATTGACCGGAGTAAAAGAAATCGGATAGAGTTAAAATTAAACAATTTTTCAAAAAATCTTATAGTTAAAAGTAAATATTTTTTACAAAACAGATTATAACTTACAACCTAAGTAAGAATCGTGGCTCCCTTATCGGGCACAAGAGTCCCTCTTTTCTAATAAGGTATACATGACCAAAAACGAGCTTTAATTTAATATTTTGTAAAATATATGTGTATACATATATGTAACTTATATTTTTTATATTGCAATAAAAAAAAATATAATTAAATGTTTAGTTTTGTCATTCACTAGGGCGTGTCATACCTGGTATTACCGGTATACGATGGACGCCTGAAGTCTAAAACGTGTCTCCACCATGAAGGATCTTGGAATCGTATTTGATAAATAGGCTGACATTTCATTCTCATATTCAGATGGCTTGTAGCACTTCATTGAGAATGCTGGGCTTCGTTCTGCGTACTGCAAGGAACTTTAGAGACACCCGGGTTCTCATAATTTTATTCAATTCCTTAGTAAGGAGTAGGCTTGAAAGTGAGTCGGTAATTTGGAGTCCACACCAAGTAAAATATTCCCTCATGTTGGAGAAAGTTCAGAAGAAATTTCTGAGATTTCTGTAAATGAGGGAGTATGGCTATTACCCGTGGCTCTAACCTACCGACTTTCTTTTGGGTATGCTCGAAATGAACCATCTACGGGTCAGAAGGGATGTACACATTGCTACGCATTTCTTCAGATTGATTCGTGGATGGTTTGAAAACTCAGCTTTCATTTCTATGTACCCGATGGGTATCTTCGCCACCGACAGTATGGACTATTCTATCTTCCGGCCTGCAGGACTAACTTGCCAATGGTTATGCCGGTCGGGAGAGCAATCTTACTGTTAAACAGAATTAATTCGGATATTGACATATTTACGGTTAGTGAAGCTACTTTTAAAAGGCAAACTCTATTCATGCTTGTATAGTTTGTAGGCATACGTTTTCAATGTATGTAGTAGAAATGTATTTCAAAAACGCATTAAAATGTAAAATTTTGTAATGTTTTCGAAATAATAAAATTGAATTGAATTGAAATAATTTAATGTAATATACCTGTAAATTGTATAAAAATGTTCTGTGTGCGTGTTAATAAACAAATAAATAAACAAATATTACCCATTGTCATATTACAAAAAAAGATTTTTTGTCACCCTATCCAACTAATATCGTACTCTTTGTAATTCGAAACCCGATTATTACGGACGTCATATCACAGCTGTAAGTCAATATTGACGGTGTGACTAACACAAACAGTTCAGACCTACATGTTATCGATTGTAAGTAGGCTTCTAAATTGTACGAGCAGTATTTTGTTGAGCGATTTGTTTGTTGTTGAGTGGACCAAAGTTTGATTTTTTATCAATTGGAGTCCGAAATCTACTAAACTAAGGCATTGTATTAAATGTAAACGTAATTTCATTAGCTATGTTTGTAGTTACAATTACAAGCTGAAATTAATAAAGGGTAAAGTTAACAGGTCATTAAAATCAAGGCTGTGGTGCCATGTCATAAAGTGGTTGAAATTAACATTGTAATTGGTTTTTTTTTTTACATGAGCTCCACACAGGAGGCCCAGAGGAAAATAATTTCCCTCAGGGCCTATGTCATCTTTGGGGATGCTGTGTGGAGGGTTTTTTTAAAGGAAAGGAAGGAGAGGAGAGTTCTGGGAAGGAAAAGGGTTTAAGGGGTGGGTAGGAATATGGGGTTCAGTGTGTCCTGGTCATCCGCCTCCAAGACCTAGACAAACCTCACCCCATGGACCCGGGCACCCCTGCTAAATCACCAAACGTAGCGAACCACTTGGGGTGACCTGTGGCAGAGGTGTTGGTTATCCAATAAAGGTTTCCGGGGCGGCGGTACCCATTCCCGCCTCCCAAATTTATTTTAATATTAATAAAGCAATACGACCTCAAATGCAAGGTTACCCTACCACAATGCGCAAAATCACAAACAACTATTTCATTAAATTCATGAAAAGTATGTATTGACGGCCGGCGTGCTCTAACGGTAAGGTTCTTTGACTCGCAATCCGAAGGTCGCAGGTTAAATAAATTTTATTTGCTATGTGTCATTTCAATTAATGTTTGGTTTAAGGTTAATTTGTGTTATTTCACGAGTTATTCATTTAAAATAATATATAGTATATTTGCGGCACGTTCCATAGTGGAAGATACTCTCAGTATCCCCCTGGTGGAAGACCACCATTCAGAATTGGATCGTTTGGTGACCAGATCTGAATAGCCAGGAGCTTCCCCACGTTCCTCTTCCTATCTCCTTTCCCTCCCCACTGCCTTCAGCCTCACAACATACCCCAATTGGGGATGCCATAGTCTCACTGGCTCCAGACGAAAGCAGTTGGGACTCTTGGGCAGTGTTAATAAAAATAAAAATAAATGTATACCCACTTCTTATTATAAATTAAACAACATTGGGGATGTTTTTGGGATGCGAATATGGGTACAACCTCCTTAGAAACCGTTTTTTGGAAAACCAGCACCTCTTCCATTGCTCACCCCAATCAATGGTTCGCTACGTGAGTCTGCCCGCCTACTGCATGGCGAAACGGATCAAGAGAGACTGTTTGAGGGTGACCTTTCCAGCCTGACTCTCTCGACCCATCGCTTTGCACCGCAGTTGGAGGGATGGATTTATACGTCCATCACATCCCGGACACACTGATTCCCAGAATTCCTCATACCTTATTCCTATCCAGATCTCTCTCTCCTTCCTTTCCTATAGAGCGGGCCGCGGGCACTTTTGGTGCGGCCTGCTGAAAGAACCACAAAAAATTACACAGAACGGGATGGGTTTTTCACGGTGTTTCAGATGCATTTTTAAGACGCTGTTACAAAATCGTTACTAGCAAGTAGCTTGAAACCTCCCGTTTAACTTTTATTTCAATTTTTTATTGTGAAACGATAGTGAAATTCAATCGGAACTTTTAATTTTCTTGTATGGGACAATCCTAATATTTCAGGATTGATAGCAACTCTATTCGGAGGGGAATCTTTGGCAGTCTGTCATAAAAATTATTTTCTAGTCGACGTTGCGGAAGTAAAGTGGATAGTAAATAAATAAAATCCTATTAAAGACGTTGAATGAAAGTTGAAGCTGAGTAAAACGTGAAATCATTTGAAACTAAATTAAGGCTGTGGATAGTAACTCGAAATGAATAACACGACGCATATTCTGACAATGCAAGGACAAAAGCCGAACCATCGAATGTGCCTGATAATCTGCAGCACGAAATTATTCAATCACAAAGCGATGATGAACTTCAAGCTAGATATAACAATCTCCCCAAATAAAGTCAAGAATCACTGGTTATATTAAGTCAGGCACGTCCCTTAACATTTTTTTTTATATAATACAAACATTAATGCCATAATAATTGCCACACTTCCGGCATAAAAAAATCACTACATCTAATTTATTGTTATTAGTTAAATAAATATAAAATTATATTGCTGACCATAAATATGCTGCAAAATGTAGAAAAACCATTCACGTAATCAAAGTACAACTTAATTTAAGCTGTTTGACTAGTGGACTCCTATGCAGATTCATTCTAAAGGTAAAACCAATCTTGTGTTCACAATGCAAATTCCTGTTGCGGATTCATCGGCTAACCATAACGCATTTCGAAGGTAAAACCATTTTGGTTTTCTAGGTGCAGTATTAATTAAAGCTGGGGTCTCACAATCCTATTCGCTCTGACTTAAAAACCAGTTTTGTGTGTAAATGCAATTCGGTGTGTGGTTTCGTCTGCTTACGCATTTTGTAGAAACCCGTTCTCGCTTTTGAAGTTGCTAAGTTCACCTACCTGAGGTGCCTACCTTCTGCCGACAGACTAGCTCAGAAAGGTCAGCAGAGGGGGAGACCATCATCAGGGTGATAGGATCTCTGAGGCGTTTGTGGCGCATCCCTGAAATAAGCTCAAATCCTACGGGCAGGGGGAGACAGTGAAACAAGTGGCTACGGTAAATAACAGTTGTATTGGGTAGAATTCTTTCATAAGCAACAATGGTACATAATGCAGGCAAGGTTAAAACAGGGTAGCATCAACAATCCTATCTAATTCGGGTGCATTTGGCCCAAAAATCTCTCTGGGGGGCGGTCATTTATCGTCGCGTTGAATTTACAAGGAACACACGCAATAAAGTGGGATTAATAGCTCATGGTACTCACTGCAACCGGCGGCTTGGAGATCGGTGTGGTGAAAGGGAATTTAACCGGGCTTGGCATTCCCGCCCGTCACTAGGCGAAATAACAATCGCCATGGCGACTTCGTGGAATGTTCTGGCACAGTGCAGAACGGTTCACGGTACAAGTGCGCTTGAGGTGAGCTCGGGGACGGAATGCGGGGCGGCGGCTGACTACAACCGCCGTTGGCGCGCGGCAAGCTAGCGGAGAGGAAGCCGAGTAATTTTCAGGGGCGTAGGTGAGTAATTTGCAGGGGTCTATTCGTACATCGTAACAGCCGAGTAATTTGCAGGGGCGTAGGTGAGTAATTTGCAGGGGTTTATTTGTGCATCGTAACAGCCGAGTAATTTGCAGGGGCGTTGGTGAGTAATGCATCGTAACACCGTGTACTCACGTAAAATGACTACACTCGTAGTAGTTTTAAGTTTCCGCGTTTAGATTTACCCTATAACTGAAACCAGTTCTGTGTTAAGAATGCAACGAAAAAAATCTAGGTGGGGTTTCATTTTTTGACGCATTCCTCGTGTTGGAATTGCATTTATAAATTTCTAGTTGCGTACTTTGTGCTGCCAAAATTGGAGGAAAGCCATTTTCATGTTCTGAGTGGAGTTTTAATTCCCCGCATACAAACTCACTTTATAATTAAAATCAGTTCTATGTTCGGAATTCAACGAAAAAATTCCAGGTGGGGTTTTATCTCGCTAACACATTTCGTAAGAAACCATTATCGTGTGTGAAGTGCATAAATATACAGTTATAAATTTATAGTTGCATATGTGTTGCCAGTATTGGAGGAAAGCAATTTCACGTTCTGAGTATAGTTTTAATTCCCCTTGTAAAGATTCAACCTGTAATTAGTTGTAGATATTGGTGGCAAATTTACTGAAATATTTGGGACATTTTCAATCTTCTTAAATTTTGATAACATTTCCTGTCCTAATGCAATTATATTAAAATATGTACCTTCAAAATTATCCCTCGCGTCATTATCTTCTGATTTGTTCAATAAATCAATCTCCAGCTGAATTTTGGAGAATTCTATCAGAGAAGGTTTAATGGCGTCCAACCTTGATGACAACACGCCAGGTGTAATATCATTTTCGTTGCTTAAATAGGTTTCGAATCTCGTTAATGAACCTTTCAAAACCCCGCGCCGTTTAATCAACTTGTCGAGTTCCATTTTTTACAAACGAAATAACACTAACTTGATTTAAAAACTGAATACACAATACACAACGCGGCAGTTTGACGTAAACAATAATGAATAATACCATAAATATACTAACCCCAATATACTATAGATCATAGAGAACCCAATCCACAATACTATAGCATACAAAGACGAAACTTGCAACCGCGTGGCTAGAAATGTAGGTAGGCAAAGCAAAGTTATTCGGCAGACTGAATACAACAATAAAAATTATTATCACCAACAAAATTTATGCTATATTGAAAGCATCTGATTATGAACACCCGAATATAATTCGATATAATCAATACGAAATAATGTGGCATCTACACAGATTTTTAGCTTTTTAAATGGAATTTGAAAGAACAATGAAAGGAAGGCTACAACCTGATTTGCTGTGCATGCGAGCGTCGTGATGAGGCTCGCTTGATCAATCCAATGATGGTGATGAGGACGCCGACTGGACCACTCCCGATGATGATGAGGCCTGACTGGGCCACTCCAAATAATGATCTTCCGTCTCAAATGGATCAATCCAAATAATGATCACCCAGCTTGAATGAATCAATCCAATAATGATCACCCGGCTCGAATGATCAATGCAAATAATATCCGGCTCGAAGGACCAATGTTCAGGATCTCAACTTCCGCTCTCTTGACAGAGCAATCCGGCGTGGTAATAACAGATTCCAAAGGGAAGTGTGGCTGGAGTAACTCTTCAATAATAACTCCAGCTCTTGAATAATTGGTCTTTATTGAAACAATAAAAGACCCGTAGGGTAGCTCATGTACGGTGAGCCCAATGATGCTATCTCTCTCCGCGGTTTTATAACCCACATGAAGTGAAAACCTGGCAGCAGACGTTTTGCCCAAAAACGACCAGCCCAAGACGGATGGTAACAAGAGAAGAAGGAATTAAAAAATCCGTGGCAATACGAAATCGCCCTGGCAATTGCCAACACAAAAAAATGTTGCCACAACCATTAGGGTGACAATCACAAATATTAATATTTCAGTACCTGAAATCTTAACAATTGATATTTTACGGATGAAAAATTGAATTTTAATCTCTATGGCACTTTGATGAAAATATTTTAATATTAAATTCCATATTTATGGATTGGAACTGAATTTATCTAATAAACCATTCCATTTTAAGCGTACTACAGAAATTTCTGAACTCTTTCCGAAAAAAATTGTAATAATGTGTGGTTACGCCCATACATATACCTACACATACACATACCTACACAGCACGCATACATACTGTCACTGCTTGTAATTGGTATTAATTATTGTTGCAAGTCCTTTTTGTCCTACCTTTTCCCCACTCGCATACCCGCCAACCTTACCGAGTCTGCAATAAACTCCCGCTGCATATAGCCATCACTGTGCTCTGCTCACGAAAGTCTGCAATATAACTCCCGCCGCGAAACAACAACTGTGCTTCGCCATCGGTCAATCCGCTATTAAAAATAACTGCTCCGTGCACTATAAAAATAACGAACATTTACGCCTATTGTGATCGTGCCTCTTGGATGTAAGCGAATGCAGCATTGCTAGCATACAAGATCCTTATCCTTTTTCCGGCGAGTCATTCCTTCTATGCAACATTTAATTTTACTATTGCAAGCAGTGATTAGTAACACAAAATTCAAGGTCTTTCGCCAGTCATTTTACAAAAACACAAAACCACTCTCACAACATAAATAACCATACATTTTTTGATCCTAGCGAGCCGTATATTTGAACCACAATATTTAAACAGCAGAGTGAGATTACGTTTTATAACATCGCACAAAAATAATTATCCGCATTAACGGTTTGATATACCTACATGAGTAATTCTGTTTCCTATATCATTTTATTATGGTTGGAAATAACATATTTACCCGCTGTTAGAATAAATAAATACAAGGCCTCCTCTTTGATATTTATTTCTGATAATTCGTGTAGTATTGATAATTGTAATGATAATTAAGGATAATTGTAATGATGACCAAGACACACTGAACCCCAGATTCCTACCCACCCCTTAAACCCTTTTCCTTCCCAGAACTCTCCTCTCCTTCCTTTCCTTAAAAAAACCCTCCACACAGCATCCCCAAAGATGACACAGGCCCTGAGGGAAATTGTTTTCCTCAGGGCCTCCTGTGTGGAGCTCATGTAAAAAAAAAAAAAAAAAAGTTGTATCTTGCCGATAAAATCGCATTTACCTACCTTATAAATAATACGATTATTTCTTAATAATTGTATTGTTTGTATTATTGGATATCATTACAAAGTGGAATAATATTATGATCGCAATATTTATGATTTGTTAATGATAATAAACGCAATAAATAACTTTCTTTATCCGCTCTGTTCAAGGCGTATCTGTTAACCTTTACACCGCGCAATAATCAATTTAACCCTGTGAGCGGATTACAGTGAATTAATTGAATATATTAATTAATATATTAATTAATTAATTCCGCATAAATAATACAGACTCATCATACCGCATACCTTATACTGCATATCGCATACCGCGTATCGCATACCGCATACCCTTTAACCTCATACCGCATACCCTTTAACCGCATTCTGCATACTGCATACCCTTTAACCTCATATCGCATTCCGCATACTCTTTAACCGCATACCGCATATCGCATACCGCATTTCGCATACCGCATACCCTTTAACCGCATTTGTAGTTGTTTTACGTTTCATATTTTGTAAATATAACCGGAATAAAGAAAATGGCTACGAGCGCATCATCCGGGTCGTCTCGGGATGAAAGACGTCTCAAACGTTTAAATGCTAAACTAGCCGCTAGTTTTGCGAGCCTACAGTCGGTGTATGGCAAGATAAGGAAAGCTTCGGAAAGCATTTACGATCGCCAATCTTTTTTATCAGGCGCAACTACTGTTGAAAAAATTCGTTCTGAATTTATAACAATATTAGATGAAAAGGTGGATTGCGAACTGGAATTGAATCCGGAAGCAATCGCTGAATATACTCAATTAAATGCATTTGAAGAACTCTTCGGTGTTATTAAATATACAGAAGCAAATATGCTGTCGAATCCGGTTGCGAAACCTCGCCGTCAAATTAAGCTGCCTGGATTGGAGATAGCGTGCTTTGACGAGAATTTGGATAGTTGGTCTCTTTTTTATGAAACATATAATTCAGTTATACATATGAATGATTCTCTGGATGATACGGAAAAAATGCAGTATATGATGTCTAAATTAACCGGAAAAGCATTAAGTATTTGCAAAGCTATTACGCCTACAGGTACAAATTATCAATTTATCTGGGACGCATTGTGTACTAAGTATAATGATCAACGCGTTCTCGCTGAATTATACTTTGACCGATTGCTGAAATTACCTCCAGTTAACTCGGCCACGCCCGCTTCTTTAGAGAATTTTGCAGATGCATACTCCACGAACATCGCCGCGCTGAAGCAATTGAAAATAAAAGACCTCGCAGAATTCATATTGTTGCAACTGGGTCTTAAACGTCTTGACATAGAGATTGTAAAGACTTTTGAATCTTCTATTAAAAATAATGAAAATCTACCGTCCAGCGCGGAACTAATCGACTTCGTAAGAGTACAGCAACGAATTCTTAATCGCGCACAAATCACGCAACCGACATCGAGCCGTCTTGGCTCAAATAATAATTATACCGCTAAACCGCAAAAAACTAATTCCGCAAAGGCATTTATTAATGTTGAAAAAATCGATAATCACTCCATCGAAATTTGTTTTTGCTGTCAAAAGGGATCGCACCCTTTATACCAATGTTCTAAATTCACAAGTCTAGAACCACGTGAGCGATTTAACTGCATTAAGTCATCGAAGATTCTAGTTTGTGTGAACTGCCTCAGTACTAGGCACACCACGAAAGCTTGTAAATCGAAGACTACATGCAAAACATGCGCGCTCAACCATCATAGTTTGTTGCATTTCAAACAAACTGATGGGCCGAAGTCACAAACGGACCCAATACCATCTTCCGCGTCACAAACGGATGCCGATAATGATAACTTAAATTCTTCGAATCCGGTTTTGTTATGTGTGACAAATTCATGCCCAAGTGCAAATACTACTGCACTATTAGGAACGGCTGTTTGCACTACCAGAGACGCTAAGGGCCAGGTACAGACGATACGGGCTCTAATAGATAGCGGCTCCCAAAGGGACATAATTACGCGCAAATGCTGTTCACGCTTGAATCTTACGGTGCGGTCATCTCCAAGTACTTACGTCACGGGAATAGGTGACGTAAGAAATGTGACAAATGGCGTAACTTGCTTAAAATTACTGTCCCGCTATGACATCACTCAGTCGTATACGATTAAACCATATGTAGTAGAAACCATAACCAGTGAGTTGCCTACTGTTAACATTAACCGCTCCTCTTTGTTGTATCTTGACAATTTGCCTTTAGCAGACACAACATTCTGTACGCCCGGTGAGATTGATATCATCTTGGGATGTGACATGTTTGCTCGCATTCTAAAGGCAAACAAAATATCAGGTTCTCTCGGACAGCCATTTGCTATCGAAATTACTTTAGGATATCTCATCTTGGGTACTGCCCCAACGATGATTGAAAACCCAAGTATAAATAAATAAATAAATTAATGTTCTCCAAAACGAGCTTCAAAAATCATATTTCATATTATTTGGATTATAATTGTGTAATTTCTACTATTCAAGAAATTCTAAAAATTATAGTACTTTATCAAAATTAAATAGTCATAAATACATTGGGAATTTATCTGTCAAATATTGGTTTATAAATGTGCAAATTCTGATTATGCAATTGTAAATATCTCCTAAAATGGCCTGGAAAGAATCTCCTACTTGTGATCTCACGAAAGAAAACACTCATAGAATATTAATAAATGCATTCACTCCGAATGCATTTATTAATGTTCTCCAAATTGATCTTAAAAAAAATCACATCTTTGCGATTCTTTTATAAATATAAAGAATCCATCCCTTAATTATATACAATTCTTAATGTTCTCAAAAGTTGTCTTGACAGAAGCAAATTCCCGTGATATCTTGAACGAACCATTCCTTTGTTAAGAATATTATGAACTAAATATACAATTTGGCTGTCCTGAAACGGGTATTTTTCCCAGTTGGACAGACAAAGGATCACATTGTTATGTTTTGTAATATTTATGCATATGTAATTAAATAAATAAATAAATAAAAATAAATAAATAAACACCACGCAATCATTTTGTACGTTCACGCAAAATGATGAATTTTGCCTTTCGCGCTTCTTCGAATTGGAAGACATTCCAGATGAGAAGTTTTTAACGCCTGATGAACAAGAGTGTGAGGATATGTTTAAACTCACTACTTCTCGTGACACGGCAGGTCGTTATATCGTCGCGTTGCCGTTTCGAAACAGTCCCTCTGTTCTCGGTGAATCGTTACCCGCCGCCGAACGCAGGTTTCGGTCTCTCGAACGCCGCTTAATATCTCAACCCGCAATAAAGTTAGAATACGACAAAATATTGCGCGAATATCTTCAGAAAGGTTACGTTTCCCCAGTTGACAATTCTGATTTACCGCATTACGTAATTCCGCATTATATCGTAGTTCGCGAAGATAAATTGACCACCAAAATTCGCATAATGCTAGACGCGAGTATAAAATCAGTTTCGGGTTACTCGCTTAATGACATCCTACATACCGGAAATAATTTACAAGGTGCTCTATTTCGCATTATCCTCAATTTACAACTATTCGCCGCGAGAGAATTCGATCGTGTAAAATTCTCTTCTAACTCTCCAAAGTTTTTATCCACGATTCCTACAGCTCGTCGTGTTAAGGAACATGTGAAATTTAATCCCGATGAAAACCTGAAAATACTAGGACTTCATTGGATACCCGCTTCTGATCATTTCGTATTTGTCGTACACACCGACGAAAGAACTTGTACTAAACGAAACATTCTCTCGACGATTGCTCGTCTTTGGGATTTGATGGGTTTCGCCGCACCAGTTGTATTGTTGGCTAAGCTGATAATTAAATCTCTATGGGAGTATAACCTGGATTGGGATGATACTCCTCCTAAAACAGCTGTCACACTTTGGCGACAGTTTAAAAAAGAATTGCCATTACTGCAATCTATTAAAATTCCTCGTTTTTTAGGAATCGAATCCCAGTGAATATTAACGCTTATCGGGTTTTCAGACGCAAGCAAACGCGCATTTGGAGGTGTTATTTACCTACATGTTTACTGTCCGAATACAGATAAAACCATAATTAATTTATTATGCGCAAAATCCAAGGTCGCTCCGTCTAAGACGATTTCACTTGCGCGATTAGAACTATGTGGAGCGCTAGTACTTGCACGATTAATGCATACGGTCAGTAATGTCTACACATCAAATTCAAAAGCTCATACGACTTTAGCTTTTTGCGACAGCACGGTTGCACTAGCATGGATAAATTCAACGCCCGCAAAATGGCAGACGTTCGTTGCCAACCGTGTCTCACAAATACAAAACCATCTGGGGGCTGAATGCTTCCATTATATAAAAGGACAAGACAATCCCGCCGACTGCTTGTCGCGGGGTCTTACGCCCGCTCAACTAATCGACCATCCGTTATGGTTTAACGGCCCCGTCTTTGCCCAATTACCTAAAGGTGATTGGCCTTTACAACGTTTTAATACGAAATCTGTGACTGATCTTCCCGAACGGACAACAAAAATTTTAATGTCCGTTCAAGACATTAACCGCCTCAAAACAATTGCTCCTCCGTTATTGTGTGCACTAGCTTCTCGTGTTAACTCATGGCCGAAATTAATCCAAATAGTAATATATGTTCTTCGTTTCATCAAGAAATTACCACGAGCGTTCGAATTAAACCATATCTTAGCTGCAGAAACCGCTGTTATTAAATCTATACAGGAAGAACACTTCTCCGAAGATATAAAGGCGGTCAAAGATGGGAAGAAGGTTCGGCGAGCGATCGTAAAACTGAATCCGTTTATTCATGACGGAATTCTAAGGGTAGGAGGCAGATTGCGAAACAAGGAAACAGAATTTGACAGTCGGCATCCAATTCTATTACCCGCTCGTGATCATGTAGTCAATCTAATAATAGACTACTATCACATCAGAAACCTACATACGGGTCCTACGTTACTGATGTCGCTGCTAAGACAGAGATTTTGGATACTTTCTTCGCGCAATTTGGTTCGGAAACGTGTGCATCAGTGCAATACTTGCTTCAAAGTCAATCCCAAATCGCAATTCCCAATAATGGGAGATTTACCCGCATGCCGCGTCCGCGAAGCTAAGGCTTTTCTTCACACAGGGGTTGACTACGCGGGCCCGCTTCAAATAATCCCTTATAGACGTCGGGGGGTGCGAAGTCAAAAGGCATACATTTGCTTATTTATTTGCTTGGAGACCCGCGCAGTTCATATTGAACTCACTTCAGACCTTTCCACCGAAGTCTTCCTCAACGCTTTCAAGCGTTTCCTTGCTCGTCGAGGTCCTGTGAGTATAATGTACTCCGATAACGGTACGAACTTTGTGGGAGCTAAATCCCATTTACGGTCTTTATTTGAACTTATAGAGTCACCCAATTACAAAAAGGAATTCTCAGACAACCTGTTGGAGAATCGAATTGAATAGAAGATGAATCCACCGCAAGCTCCTCACTTTGGGGGGATCTGGGAAAGTAACATTAAATGCCTGAAAGGTTATTTAAATAAAATAGTAGGCACCTCTCTGCTGACGTATGAAGAGATGCAAACAGTGCTTTCTCAGATTGAAGCAATTCTAAATTCACGCCCGCTAACCGCATTGCCGCTAACCCCCGCGCATTTTTTAACGCTCACTCCATTAAAATCTTTACCCGCTGCTGATTTGTCAGACGAGCCAGTCAACTTGGTACAACGCAAACATCTCGTGGATCGTCTTGTTCAGACGTTCTGGAACCGATGGCAAATTGAGTATTTGAATACTTTGCAAGCTCGCCAGAAATGGAATACAAATGCGAATCCGGTAACGACAGGCACTGTAGTAATGATTAAGAGTGACAACATCGCGCCACTTCAATGGCCTATTGGGGTAATAGTCAATGTCTACCCCGGGGCAGATGGGGTGATCCGCGTTGCGGAAGTTAATACTAACTCCGGAATATACCGCAGGGCAGTCGTTAAACTCTGTCCCTTACCGTCACAACAGATTTAACGACATCTTAGAGTTACTTTTAGTTTATCTACCGCAGGTTCAGTATTATTTATTGAATCCTTTCAAATCATATTTTTACGTTTCGATGTTTTATTTTTCTTGCTATATCGGTCAATTTGACCATTTGGTAAAAGCATTTATATAACTTACATAAATATTATCATAACTTTACATAATTAATTACATTCTACCGCGTGTTACAATTTTGTTTGCACATTAAGACGTATTGGCACTCTTTTGGTTTATGGAAGTGGATTCTTTCATCCCCTTCCAGGCGGGGGGCATGGTTACGCCCATACATATACCTACACATACACATACCTACACAGCACGCATACATGCTGTCACTGCTTGTAATTGGTATTAATTATTGTTGCAAGTCCTTTTTGTCCTACCTTTTCCCCACTCGCATACCCGCCAACCTTATCCAGTCTGCAATAAACTCCCGCTGCATATAACCATCACTGTGCTCTGCTCACGAAAGTCTGCAATATAACTCCCGCCGCGAAACAACAACTGTGCTTCGCCATCGGTCAATCCGCTATTAAAAATAACTGCTCCGTGCACTATAAAAATAACGAACATTTACGCCTATTGTGATCGTGCCTCTTGGATGGAAGCGAATGCAGCATTGCTAGCATACAAGATCCTTATCCTTTTTCCGGTGAGTCATTCCTTCTATGCAACATTTAATTTTACTATTGCAAGCAGTGATTAGTAACACAAAATTCAAGGTCCTTCGCCAGTCATTTTACAAAAACACAAAACCACTCTCACAACATAAATAACCATACATTTTTTGATCCTAGCGAGCCGTATATTTGAACCACAATATTTAAACAGCAGAGTGAGATTACGTTTTATAACATCGCACAAAAATAATTATCCGCATTAACGGTTTGATATACCTACATGAGTAATTCTGTTTCCTATATCATTTTATTATGGTTGGAAATAACATATTTTCCCGCTGTTAGAATAAATAAATACAAGGCCTCCTCTTTGATATTTATTTCTGATAATTCGTGTAGTTGTATCTTGCCGATAAAATCGCATTTACCTACCTTATAAATAATACGATTATTTCTTAATAATTGTATTGTTTGTATTATTGGATATGATTACAAAGTGGAATAATATTATGATCACAATATTTATGATTTGTTAATGATAATAAACGCAATAAATAACTTTCTTTACCCGCTCTGTTCAAGGCGTATCTGTTAACCTTTACACCGCGCAATAATCAATTTAACCCTGTGAGCGGATTACAGTGAATTAATTGAATATATTAATTAATTAATTCCGCATAAATAATACAGACTCATCATACCGCATACCTTATACTGCATATCGCATACCGCGTATCGCATACCGCATACCCTTTAACCTCATACCGCATACCCTTTAACCGCATTATGCATACTGCATACCCTTTAACCTCATATCGCATTCCGCATACCCTTTAACCGCATACCGCATATCGCATACCGCATACCCTTTAACCGCATTTTTAGTTGTTTTACGTTTCATATTTTGTAAATATAACCGGAATAAAGAAAATGGCTACGAGAGCATCATCCGGGTCGTCTCGGGATGAAAGACGTCTCAAACGTTTAAATGCTAAACTAGCCGCTAGTTTTGCGAGCCTACAGTCGGTGTATGACAAGATAAGGAAATTGGAAAAGGCATTTGGTAAAAGCATTTATATAACTTACATAAATATTTTCATAACTTTACATAATTAATTACATTCTACCGCGTGTTACAATTTTGTTTGCGCATTAAGACGTATTGGCACTCTTTTGGTTTATGGAAGTGGATTCTTTCATCCCCTTCCAGGCGGGGGGCATGGTTACGCCCATACATATACCTACGCATACACATACCTACACAGCACGCATACATGCTGTCACTGCTTGTAATTGGTATTAATTATTGTTGCAAGACCTTTTTGTCCTACCTTTTCCCCACTCGCATACCCGCCAACCTTATCCAGTCTGCAATAAACTCCCGCTGCATATAGCCATCACTGTGCTCTGCTCACGAAAGTCTGCAATATAACTCCCGCCGCGAAACAACAACTGTGCTTCGCCATCGGTCGATCCGCTATTAAAAATAACTGCTCCGTGCACTATAAAAATAACGAACATTTACGCCTATTGTGATCGTGCCTCTTGGATGGAAGCGAATGCAGCATTGCTAGCATACAAGATCCTTATCCTTTTTCCGGTGAGTCATTCCTTCTATGCAACATTTAATTTTACTATTGCAAGCAGTGATTAGTAACACAAAATTCAAGGTCCTTCGCCAGTCATTTTACAAAAACACAAAACCACTCTCACAACATAAATAACCATACAATGTGGAAAAGCTGAGTTTAAAATATGAATAATGGTATCAACATATATATACTTTTTAATTAATCAGCAATCATATTGCCGTAAAGTTTTCAAGTCACCACTTCAATTCAAAAAACACTAGGACAATGATAATTTGATTTTTTTACACTAATACATTTACAAGATGACTTACAGTGTTTGAATTTTATCCTAGCTCGGTTCCACTTCTTAGGTCTGAAGGCAAATCTTATACTGTTTACGAATTAGAATTGCGCATGTGTGCATGTATAACGTGTTATTTTACAGTGTCAACACATACACACGTAGAAAATCATTTTCCAATTTGTATAACGTATGTGCATATGTATGTACGTGTAAAGTGTTATTTCACAATGCCCAAACAAAAACACGTAGAAAATCATTTTCCAACTAATTTAACGTATGTGTTATATCGCAACGTGTTATATCACAATGTCAACACAAAAAAAGTAGAAAATCATTTTCCAATTAATTTAACGTATGTGCATATGTGTGTACGTGTAGTGTTATTTCAAGTGACCGACTGAAGGTTTGGTTTCGGTTTCGGCAAGTACCGGCAAAAAAATCTAGTTTCGGCATCTAGTTTTAATTTTTTTTTAATTTGGGAGGCGGGAATGGGTACCGCCGCCCCGGGAACCTTTATTGGATAACCAACACCTCTGCCATAGGTCACCTCAAGTGGTTCGCTACGTTTGGTGATTTAGCTGGGGTGCCCGGGTTCATGGGGTGAGGTTTGTCTAGGTCTTGGAGGCGGATGACCAGGACATACTGAACCCAAGATTCCTACCCGCCCCTTAAACCCTTTTCCTTCCCAGAACTCACCTCTCCTTCCTTTCCTTAAAAAAAACCCTCCACACAGCATCATAGGTGAGCATAAAGGTGACAGAGGCCCTGAGGGAAATTATGTTCCTCAGGGCCTCCTGTATGGAGCTCATGTAAAAAAAAAAATAGTTTCACGTACTACAATTGTTTTTTTTAAATAATTTATTTAGTTATTTGTTTAATTTAACACGTGTTAACTGTCTGAGTACGTGTAAAAATAAGCCAAATAACAGTAAACAATCGATTTTTAACATGTCTAAAAAAGTTTTGATTTCGGTTTCGGCCGAAACTGAGACAGACACCGAGGATTTGGTTTCGGTGGAAAGTCCTGTTTCGGTCGGACACTAGTTATTTCACAATGTCAACACAAAGACACGTGGAAAATCATTTTCCAACTAATTTAGCGTACATATGTGTGTACATGGAAAATATTATTTAACAAAGTCAACTCAAAACACGAAGAAAATTATTTTTTGCCAACTAATTTAACGTATCTGTAGTATGTTATTTCACAATATCAACACAAAAACACATTTAAAATCATTTTTCCAACTAATTTAACGTATATGTGAATGTGTAACGTTTTTCATTCGTTATTTCACAACGTCAACACAATAACAAGTAGAAAATCAATTTCCAACTAATTTAACGTACATATGTGTGTAAATGTAAAGTGTTATTTCACAATGTCAACACAAAAACACAAAGAAAATCATTTTCCAAATAATTAACGTGTGTGCGATAGGTGAATGTTGATTGATTATGTTCTCAGAATATGAAGGCTTGAACAAAGTCATTTCCGTGTAACAAGTTTCTAGAACTACGGCGAATATTGAAGGTAGCTAGCTGTTGGTTAACCTTAATTCGCGTCGAAGCCTTACAAACTACGAGTGACTAATGATTTTGTACTGATGTGGAGTTTGCTTTGAACATACAACACTTTTCTTTCTAGGAATTCTACAATGATGATCTATTATAATTTTATACTTTTGAATATATTATGTAAACTCAAATGTAATGACTGTCCCTCATTTTATATTGGAAAAACAACTTGTAATTTTGAAATCAGAATCAAAGAACTTTTAAGGTGTCTTAATACTAATAATTTTTCTGAGTTCGCTAACCATATCATTGAAAATAACCATTGAATGGTATTTATGTTGTGATTGTGTAGAGTGGATTAATATGTTTGTGTAAAAATATGATTGGCGAAGGACCTTGATTTTGTGTTACTATCACTGCTTAAAAATGATAAAAAATATATGTTGCATAGAAAGGAGAGCACTCACCGGAAAAGGATAATAACTTGTAGGCTGGCAATGCACTTGTATGCTCCTTTCCCATCCAATAGGAAAAACAGTAATAGTCGTGAGGTTCGTTTATTTTATAATACACGGCGGAGTTGGTTTAATGTCGATTGACCGATAGCGGAAGCACAATATGGCTATATGCAGCGGGAGTTTATTGCAGACTGAATAAGATTGTGGGTAAGATTGACGGGTAGGCAATTGGGAATAGGTAGGACAAAGGAACTTGCAATAATAATTAATACCAATCCCAAGCAGTGACAGTATGTATGCGTGCTATGTAGGTATGTGTACGAGTAGGTATGTGTATGGGCGTAACCAATCATAGTTTTGAAAAAAATACGGGGATAAATATTCTTCATTTTAACCATAAAGGAAAACTCTTAGATAACTTAGAAGCCTTGAAAATAAAATAAAAAATCCCATAAAAATAATGAATCTATTATCTACAAACAAAAAATATTATCTTACAGCCCAATCATGGATATGTTCCCCCACTCACTCTTCATTAATCCCTAGCAACGCCTCCACCCGTACCACAATCCTTAGTAGTAATACATTGTTCCCACCCACTATGTAATTGTCAAATCAGTATACGTTTGCCCTGAGGAAGTAACGGTCGTTCCGAAACCGATCAGCTTTAACCCATTACCTCCATGACGATGTCTATAGGCATCAAAAAAATTGATGAAAAGTATGACTTTTTTTCACTATGAATTAAGTCAAATCCCACCAAGTTGTTATGCAGCATTTACAGATTGGTATGTCAGCTTTCAATAATTAACATAATTTAATAAATTTTATTAATTATCCTATTTTTAATTATTTTTTTACTAAAGCCCTGAAAATAGACCCATTTTGAAAAAAAGAATAAAAATTTAAATCGGAAAAAAATAAAACATGCGTGAATCACATATTGCTATCAAAAGATTAAATGGTCGGCAACACTGTTTCAACATAGTATTATATGCATAAGATGACAGCTAGATGTCACTGAAATCAAGTGATGCCTGAGCGCAACCTTTGGAGGTTAGCTTTGACAGTGTTTACATACGTTTTTTGTTAGCTTGCCTTCAAATAATACGGTTTTGTAGTGTTTTTATGAGTGATTTTTATTGAAATCAATAGTTTGTCTGCGGTTTTCGTATATTTTTTATCATGTCGAAAATACCTACTTCTCCTATACCTAATTCGTCGTTATAAAACGAAAACGTTGAATCACAATGAAATGATGGCAGAATTGGAGCGCTCTTTTAGCGTGAGGGAAAGTGATGACAATAATGTTGTTAATAACGCGCTATTGTGGTGATTCCTCCAGAGAACGTTGATGAACAGATGAACGAAGAGCATATTGACGATAATTTGATGACATATAACGAAGAAGCGGAGGTGGATAACTTTCGAGATTTTGCCGGCCCATTTGTTATCTAGCGCAACATCGAAATTGAGAAAATTGATGAGTCGTGCCTTGACTTGACGAGCATGAACCAGATGAATTCGCTAATTACCTTCACTGGAATCAGCCTTCGACATCGTCCTGTGCGAGTCGTAATACTTTGCGAATATCTATTTCAAATACATCACCAGCCAAAAAATCAAAAATACGGTACAAAAAGAAGTCTTAGTATAAACAAAAGTGGTCTAAGGTTACCTGTTCCAAGCAATGCCGTATTCCAGAGCATCTGATACATATGACCCAGTATTAGATCAGGGATTATCCGTCCTACTTCTATGATAGAATATGTAGAGTTTCCCACACGCCATGAGCTATTTATGGACAATTTCTTCACATCTCACCATTTGATGTGTATCCTGAAAGATAAGAGAATGCGCGCTACTAGCACATGTAGCTTCTTAACCTTGAAGCTTCAGGCAAGTTGAAGACAGGAAAGCAATTGCCTAAAGGTAACATTTTCTTTTATATTTCTCTTGCGCATAGCGTTCATTTACCTAGCCAAAGTGTAACTCTCAACGCTCTTATAATTATAGGTAAATTTGATGCGGTGGTAGACGTAGAAAACCAAATCCTCGTACGCCGTTGGTAGGACAGCCGTGTAGTAGCAGTGGCCACGAACTATGATCGAATGGAGCCAGTACGTCAAGTGCAGCGTTGCAGATATCGAAGAAACACAAAAAAGGCAACAATTTGGAGAAAGCATGCAAAAAAAATCGATTGCCCGGCGCCAATACAAAATTACAATTTGGGAATGGGTGGACCTCCATGATAATGGTATACAAAATTATCGGGTCAACGTTCGGTCAAAGAAGTGGTACTGGCCTTTATTTGTATCTTTCCTCAGCAGAGCTCTTGTCTCTTGTAAATGGATGGAAGTTGCAATGCTTCTTGAGGAAGTACGAGCATGATATGGGAAACCAGAAGATGACTAGGCGACAGAGAAACCCTTCCCAGAAGGCATTCCATGTGGAGTTTCCCTTACTCTTTTATTGTCTTTTCCAAATCAGATCAATGCCGAATCTGGAGAACCTCCTGTGAAGGAAGGCCATGACGCAGAAGATGGGAATTGTGTGTCTCGAATGCAAGAATTTCATTTGCAATATCGTGGCAAATCTCTTATGCTTTGTGTTAAAAAAAATCCAACAGGCTATCGGTGCCGGGCCTGCAACCGAGCCCTTCATTTTGACTACTTCGAACGGTATCACTTAAAGTCTTAAAGAATAATTTGCTTAGATTTGGTTAGTTTCCTCATTCTTTTTTTTATATTGAATTTTTTGTTGTTTTGCGTATTTTCCATTAATATTTTTTTTCATTGAGTTATAAACAAAGCCTTTCATTTATTTTATATTATCAATATAAATCATACAGTAGACTGCACTTAACCCATATATGACATAAATTTTGCTTAGAGGGGTTACCTCCAAGAGTTGCGTTTAGGCATCAATTTTCTAGACGCTCTGGTGAGAGGGTGGGCGGGCGGATAATTCTAAAACTGATTTTGGGCTCTTCTTTAAGTCTATACTATTGCGTTATAATGATGATTCATGTTTATAAAAATAAAATTAAATTCATGGAGATAATGGGTTAACAAACATACAAGTGGTTCAAACAAAGTAACATCGTTTCATTTACTATCTAATATATAAAATTCTCGTGTCACGGTGTTTGTTACCATACTCCTCCGAAACGGCTGGACCAATTTTGATGAAATTTTGTGTGCTTATCTGGTAGGTCTGAGAATCGACCAACATCTATTTTTCATACCCCTAAAAGTAAAGGGTGTTCCACTCCGAAGAAAATTATTTTCCCCATACATTTTGTATGGAACGAATTCTCCTATTTTGAAAGAACTGCAGCAATATTGTAAGGGGTATAATATTGAACTGTGAACCGGGGAGGGGGGAGGGGGGAGGGGGAAAGGAACTCAGGAAGGGGGGTTGGCGGGACGGGGGAAGGGGAGAAGTGGAGTGGGGAGAGGGAGAGGGAACGTGAGAGGGGAAAGGATACGCAGGGAGAAACAATTTAGATCAAGGTATAGTATACGCAGGGAGAAACAATTTAGATCAATTCAGCTAATAAGTTGACAACAGTTTTTGATTCTGAGGCGGTACGAAGTTCGCCGGATCAGCTAGTAATTTCATATTATTCTAGCGGGTTCGCGGCATATCTTGAAATTCCACCCTAAGAAATAAAGTATTTGTTTTTTAATTCTGTTTATTGAAGTTCTTTTGAATACACAATATTTTTTTTTGTTTTCAGTCTGGTGCGTACATGAATAAATCTGAAGGTTTTCCGACGCTTGTGCAGGCCAAATACAGCTGTCCATGTAAGAAGCATGGCTATTTCAAATTTACCGCCTGCTATCCCCTACCGCTACTATTACGCAACGCAATCCCTCCCTCTTCTCCTCCCTGGTCCCCAACCCCTTCATTATCTCTCTACCGTGTTTCCTTTCCCGTGCTTCGCCGTTAACGCCCCCGTTCTCCCCCGCTTCCCCTTCCTCTTCAACGTACCCCTTCAGCCTTCCCTCCCCCTTCCGTGAACACCCCAACTCCTTCGTCCCCTCCCCCCCTCCACCCTTACCTCCCTGCCATCAAACTAAATTTAGCACATTAGATTACATTAGCTCCATGCTGGAGGCCCTGAGGAAAACAATTACCATCGGGCTCTATGTCATCTTTGGGGATGCTGTGTAGAAATTTTTTCGGAGGATAGGAGAGAGAAATTCTATGAAGAAAAAAAGGATAAGAGGTGGGTAAGAATCTGGGGGTGGGTGATCAGCGGTGACGGACGCATGAATCCATTCCTCCCCTGCAGTGCAAGGCGATGGGCAGAGAGAGTCCGGCTGGAGCCGTCAAAAGGACTCCCTCAACCAGGCTCTCCCGTTCCGGCCCGCTACGCAGCAGGTGTGCAAACGCATCCACCGCCAAGACCTAGACAAACCTACCCCATGAAACCGGGTACCTCTGCTAAATCATTAACAATATTTACCATAAACGTTTTAAAATGTTCAATAACTCTCTATAAATGTAAAGGATGTTAAAAGTCTTGCAGTTTTTCGTGGATTATGTCTCAATGTTGTGGTTCAATTTTTGTAAGTAGGTTGTAAATAATATTATAGTAGTTTTAGAAAAGAACGTGATACATATAAGATGGGAAATTTTAAAACTAAATAAAATATATATTTTCTTTAGCAGGGGTATTGGTTATCAAATGGTCGAAGAGTTTACCTACCTGGGCTCCATCGTAACGCAGGACAATGAAGACATAGTAGAAGTAAGAAAGCGCATTACAGCCGCTAACAACACTTACTTCGCGTTGCTGCCAGTGTTCAAATCACGAAATGTCCGTAGGAAAACCAAACTATAAAAAACAATTATTAGAACGGTCTTGGCCTATAGATGTGAGGCGTGAACACTGACAGCAAAGCAGTCTTCGAAAGAAAGGTACTTCGAAGAATCTTAGGAGCGGTGCGAGAGGGAGAGGCATAGAGAATCTGCCACATTAATGAGCTCTATGATATTTACCAAGCTCCCAGACTCTCTACCCATTTAAGGCTCCAAAGACTAAGATGCCGGATATATGCACCGAATGCCAAGAACACGAGTACCGAAGAAGGTCCTAACAGAACACCCGGGAGGTAAACGAAAGGCGGCAGACCTAGGCTGAGACTGGAGGATGATATCAGGAAGGATGCAAGAGGACTACTCCATGTTGCAGATTAAAAGATGACGGCCGAGGACGGAGGGCGTTGGAGGCTTATTTTGAAGGAGGCCAATGCTGGAAATGGGCTGTAGCGTCATTGAAGAATAGGAAGAAGATTGGTTATCAAATAAATGATTCCTAGAGCGGCGGTACCCATTAAAGCTCCCAAACCTCCCAAATTAAGCTCTAGCTGCAATACCTATTACGGATATTTCAATTATCGACGTTCATCGTTTAGACACGTCACTAATCGAGATTCTCGTTTATTATTTTGTTAGCGTTGATTTATACATCAAAGAACATTAATAACCCATCAATCTTTCTGCTGACAGCCCCTTTCGAATTTTTAAAGGACAGGTACTTAATAATTTACAAAGGATGAACGAAGAAGCCTGATTGAGGCATCGTTTTGAGAAATAATAGCATTAAGAACCTTAGGGATTAATTTCATGGTTTTCTTGGAAGTGTAATTATTCAGGAATGAAGAAAATAGAGGTACATTCGATTAATAAATAATCATTATTTACGACAAAACATTAAAGAAACCGCTTTTTTAAATGTATTTTGTTAGCTATATCAAAATTAAATTTTTTTTTTTAAGTTTTGAATGTAGCTATAACTTTGTGGTTATCCATTATAGATAAATAAAACAATTTAACTTTGTTTGAACCACTTTTATATTTAAGTAAAGTTGACCGGTTTCAAGAAATAATATCTGTAATTTTTTGAGAAATGCTAAAGATAAAGACCATAAATTGACTAATTCCAGAATACATACACTCAAATGTAATGATTGTCCCTCATTTTATATTGGAAAACAACTCGTAATTTTGAAATCAGAATCAAGGAACATTTAAGGCGGGTACAGATTGCTGTAACGTAACACGCAATGTAATATGAAAGGAACATTTCATAAGTGTGGACGCAGCGCGCGCACGAACCGAACATGAACCTACTCGCATCTGTTTCCGGCATGCGCGCAGCGAACATAGCTCAGTCTGCCGGGAACAAATTCTCCATTGTTCGCGCGCGTTCTGACGTACAGACACAAACAACCCGTCCACACTAACGCTCCGCGCACACTGCGCGCCCCTTTGAGTTCGGCGAAAAAACTGAAGCTTTGTGGATTGCGGCGCGCACGAGTTGAAATGCTCTGTTCGCGCGCGGAGTGTGCGCGGTTCGTGCGCGCAAGGCGTCCACACTATGAGAATTCTGTTACATTGCATGATACATTGCGGCAATGTGGACGGCAAATTCTTTCATTGCGTGTTACGTTACAGCAATCTGTACGCGGCTTAAGGTGTCTTAATAATAATAATTTTTCTGAGTTCGCTAACCATATCATTGAAAATAACCATGGTTTTGAAAATAATACGGGGAAAAATATTCTTTATATTAATCATAAAGGAAAACGTTTAGAAGCCTAGGAAATAAAAAAAAATCCCTTAAAAATAATGAATCTGTTATCATTATTATTAACAAACAAAAAATATTGTCTTATAGCCCAATCATGGATATGTTCCCCGACCCACCCACTCTTCATTAATACCTAGCAACGGCTCCACCCCTACCATAATAATACATTGTTCCCATCCATATTTCGTAACCGTCAAATCAGTATACGTTTACCCTGAAGAAGGAACGGTCGTTCCGAAACCGGTCGGCTTTATTCAAATATATAAGTGGTTCAAACAAAATAAAATTGTTTCATTTATCTAACATTTTTTAAATTTTGATGAAGCTAACAAAATACTATATCTCCCACACAGGAAGGCCCCGAGGAAAATAATTCCCTCAGGGCCTGTGTCATCTTTGGTGATGCTGTGTGGAGGGTCTTTTTAGGTAAAGGAAGGAGAGGAAGTCGTGGAAAGGAAAAAGGTATGAGGGGTGGGTAGGAATCTAGGGGTCAGTGTGCCCAGAAGTGACTGACGTATGAATCAATCTCCCACTGCAGGTAAGGCGATGTTCTGAGAGTGCTGCTGGAGTCCTACAGGTCTTGCTCAACCAGTCTCTCCCGATCTGGAGATCCGGACAAACCTCACCCCATGAACCCGGGCACCCCTGCTAAGTCACCAAACGCAGCAAACCACTTGGGGTGACCTATGGCAGAGGTGTTGGTAGTCCAATAAATTGATCCCGGGGTGGCGGTACCATCAATTGGTTAGAATAAACATTGAAAGTTATGGTTTTAAATCTTTGTAATATTGAATCATTGCAATTAAGGAAGCGGGTATGTGTACCGCCGCTCCAGGAACCATTTATTGTAGAACCAAAACTTCTGACCGCGGATGCGTTTGCTTAACCGCTGTGTGGTGGGCCGGATCGAGAGAGAACGGTTGAGGGGGGCTTTTTGACCTCTCTAGCCGGACTCTCTCGACATCACCTTGCACCGCATTTGAAATATGGATTCATAAGTCCGTCAATCTTAGAGACACCGACCCCCAGATTCCTACCCATCCCTCATACCCTTTTCCTTCCCAAAACTTCCTCTACTTCCTTTCCTAAAAAAGTACCTCCACACAGCTTCCCCTAAGATGACATAGGCTATGTTGGAAATTATTTTCTTCAGTAAGAGGGGCCTCCCAAGTAGAGAAAGTAGAAAAAAAATTATGTGCGTAAACAATATTCAAATCTTTACAATTATGTACATCATATTCGTGAGAGAAATTTGTAGATGTAGAATCATCCAATATACTAACCATCGCGATGTTTCTCCACAAGGGTTGGCAGAGAGGATGGACAGTGGAGGTTATCCACCTCTTAACCGCCCTGGTATAAGAAACAGATGGTTACTCCTTCAAGGCTCTCGCAAGATTCTATTTTTTTTTGTTAAACGAAGCTACATTTATTTAATTTGAATGAATCTAGACCTCCAGTATCCTTGCATACGTTGTTAGTAAGCAGTATGCAAGTGCTTAACAGGAAAAACAAAATGCAAAAAAATTGTTTAGTAAGACAAAGATAAATTAAACAGGGCAAAAGAAAAACTCATTAATGAGGCTCCATGAGGCGGCATTGCATCCGTAAAAAACCTGCAAGCACCTGCATAAAATAGAGATAAGTAATACAATAAATCTCAAATCAATTGGCAAGTACCAACAAAAAATGTGAATGGCTTTAGGTCTGACCATAAACTACACTTAGCTTCCGTGTCCTTTAGCCAACCACTCAGTGAAGCCTCAAAGAATGTTAACTGAATATTTGGGGTAAAATACCCGAAGACTAAAATAAAATTCAGCGTTGGGTAGTCAGAGGCAGGACAAAGGACAGTCAAGGTCGTCTGATCAAACCTCAAGCCTGCACATGCACATGTCATTGGGGGAGGCGCAGATAGATTTGAGAAGGATCTGCAAAATTAATAATGTAATTAAAGATGAAGCAGGGACAAGGTCCAGCACACCCCCATATGGGGATAGGGAAAAAAATTTTTAGGAGAAATGATGGACAATCAGGATGGACAGCCAAACATCTCATTTTTGGCACAAACTCCTTGTTTCATTCACATACATCGTAGTTAAGGCTCACAACCAGTTGGAGGTCGCGGGTTCAAAACCCGGCGTGCGCGTGTAAATTTTATTTGATTGAATTCTGTTATTTCATAATTTAATCACCGCCAGTATCGCCTAGGTGTAAGATCACCATTCAGAATTGAAACGTTGCTTGAAATGGCTTTGGACGTGTTTGATGACCAGATTTCAAGACTTAGGAAATTCCCCACCTTCCCATTCACTGTCTCCTTTCCCTCCATGCTACCATTAGCCTCACCACAAGCCCCGATTGGGTAAGTCATAGTCCCACTGACTCCAGGCGGTTGTGAGCAGTTTTGCGGTATTCACACAAAAAAATAAGTTTTCTAAATACTCACGGAATATAAAAAAATGGATATATTTTAAATTAAAACCATTTATTGTAAATTCAATATTGTAAAAACCCTACCTGCGTGTGAGAAGAATCCATTTTCATTTCAAAAATAAAAAGAAATTTCGTGATTTCGTGAAAACAGTTCCAGGATTTCAAAGGATTTTTCAGTCCACTGAAACACCAACCATCTCACAATTTAACATGACTGGAATCCAATAATGTTACATTTTCATATTACATTTTTTTTAAAACAATATCGAAAACTATATTTTATACTTACGCGATCAATAATATGGCTTCAATAAAGGTTTTTTTGTGAACTTCAATACATTCAATCAAAATCTTTGAACGCCAGACAGTCCCATTTTACACAAAATGAGTTTTTTTTCTACATAGAATCAAATAAGCGGGCTAAACTAATTTGGTAAAAAAAAACCTCTTTAAATATTTAAACGAAATTCTTTGTTTATACTTAATAAGAATACATAAAAAATGTTTAGGGGGGACAAACTAACGGAAGAATACTAATATGTAGTTTACGCTCATTCGAACATGTCTCAATGTGTGTACCTTCTCGCTTGATGCTTTTTTGTTCAATATCGAATGAACGGCTCGATGCGATGAGGTGAGGTAACGAAGCGATGAGTAAACTAATGGAAGAAAAGAAACGTATAATTATGCACGCTCTTTCATGCTCGGTGGTTTGACGCTCATTCGAACGTATCTCAACGTGTGTATCGTCAGGCTTGATGCTTTTTTGTTCGAGCAAACGGGCCAATGCAAAATGACCATAAATTTTGGTCGATGTTGACTGAGCGTAGTGGTTGTAAATCTATGGCGTCTCATGTCGATTTGCTCGAGCGTGTAAACGCAATGACGAGCATAGTTCCAAGTAATCATGTTTTTTTTTCCTTTATTTTTTCCCGTTATTTATTTATTTATTTCTATGTATTACAGTATTTACCTTTAACATTTTTACATAATAGATAAATTTTGAAAACATTTTTACATAATATATTTTGCAATTTTATTATGTTGGGTGTAAGGTAGGTTTGTGAAGGTGAAACTGTGTATAGGTATTGTTGTATGTTTCGTGAACACCTCACTAGGAGAACCTGTGCTGAGGTGTTTACGTGTTTATTTATGATTATGTGTGACAAGTATTTATGTGTTGTAATAGAAAGTTTTTTTTTATTTTTTTATTTTAATAGTTATTGTACATTTAGAAGAGAAAAAAAAGTTTTTTTTTATGTATATATTAAAGAAATATAAAAAAAATATATATATGAACATACACATACACACACATCCATATACATACATGTACATGCACATATATATATATACATATGTATACATACGAATACACATTCACATACACATATGTACACACATATACAAATTGTAAGTGTATGTATTGTAAGGGTTGCGTTGGATACTTGAAAAACTACTTAAATTTTAGGTTTATTTAATTTTACACTTTTTATAGTTTTATTATGTTTGGTTAGGAATAATAATATTTTGTATAAAGTTAATATCTTGATTTTTAATCCAGTCAGTAATATGTTTTTTTATGAATGTTTGTAGATGTATTTGCAGATAGTATTTGTTTCAAAGTAATGGGCATGCAATTAAAAAGTTTGGTTGCATAATACTGAAAGTGTCTTTGTCCATGTGTGGTGTGTGTTATCGGTATATTCAGTGTTTTATTTGTTGAGGACCTGGTTTTTGTTATGGTTTTTGGTTGAATTGGAAGATGTAGTCTGTTTTGGATAAGGTATATTATAGCAGATTTGGCGTAAAGTTGTCTTATTGACATGACTTCTAATGTTTTGTAGATTTCGCTAGAATCTGTGTGAAATGGTACTTGCAAGATGAGTTTAATTATCGCTTTTTGTATTTTTTGAATTGGGTCAATTGCTATGTTTGTAGCACTTCCCCAAGCTAGTATTCCATATGTGGCAATGGATTGACAAAGTGCGAAATAGATCGATCTTAGTATTGTAAGTGGGAAGATGTTTTTAATGTACTTTATTAGGTGCATGACTCGTTTCAGTTTATTTGTGATGAAATTAATGTGGTCAGTCCAGCGTAAGTGTGAATCAATAATAACCCCCAGGTATTTTGTATGTTTTACCCTTTCTATATGTTCGCATTGGCAGTTGGATAAAGTACAGTCATGTAGAAGCAAGCCTATGTTTGATGGAGGTTGACCTCTTTGTGTAATACTATGAGTGATATATTTTGTTTTGATTGTATTAACGGTTAGAGTATTACTGTTTAGCCATTTTTTGACGATTGATAAACTTTTTTCGGCTATTATAAATACATCTTTCCATGTGGAGCCAACAGAGAAAAACTGTATCGTCAGCGAAAGTCACGATTTTACCTTCAATTTTAATGTCGCACAGTTCATTTATATAAATGAGGAATAATAAAGGGCCAAGTACACTCCCCTGTGGTACTCCGTACGTAATTGAAAGTGGTTCACTTGTCTTGATGTCAATTTTTACTTGTTGCGTTCTGTCAGACATGAAGCTTTTAATTAAATTGAATTCTACTCCATTAATGCCAATGTTTTTTAACTTCTTGAAAAGTTTTTCATGTGAGATTGTGTCGAAAGCTTTACATAGATCTAAGTAAATAGATATAACTTTTTTCTTAGCGTCTAGATTATGTGTAATGAAGTCTGTTACGGTAGCTATTGCATGTTCTGTGCTCCTGTTTTTCCTGAAGCCATGTTGGTTTACCGAGAGTATTTGTTTTGCTTCTAAATAGTGTTAGAGCTATTGATACATTTCAAAACTAATTTTTACACATTTTCTAAATATTAGGTCCTTACATATGAAATTGGCGTTTGGTATGGGAGGAACATAAAGTCGATTTTTTTAATATAATATATTTATTTAATCAAAGTATGTACCATTGCTATCTATGCACTCTTGCCATCTCATAAGTAGTTCATCGATCCCTTTACTAAAAAAACCATTCGGACGGGAATCAATAAAATCTTTGAAGACGGTTTGAAGGAAGTTATCCAAATTTCTAAAAAATGGTAATCTGTTGGGGCAAGGTCCGGAGACGACGGTGGATGTCTTAGACATTCCAATTGAAGCACCTCTAATTTGATAGCCGTATGTTGTGCAGCGTGTGGTCTAGCGTTCTAACGCGCGTTTGTTGATTTGCTTCACTCAATTCGTGAGGTACCCACCTTTCAAGCTTTTTCACCTTCCCAATTTGCTTCAAGTGGATTAAAACAGTTTTATCACTAACACCGCAGCCTGCAGCTAACTCGGACGTGGTTTGCGATGGATCCGCTTCCACAATAGCCTTCAATTCTTCATTATCAACTTTGGTCTCCGGCCGTCCACGGGCTTGTTCTGCAGGTCGAAATTTCCAGAACGAAAACGTTGGAACCAAAAACGCACTGTGTTTTCTTTTGCGGCATCGTCGCCATACACATCATTAATCCTGATGCCACGGTGTAACTCGTACTCGTAAATAACGCGATTATATATACATAACATAACACAAGATAAAAATAACGTTAAAAATATATTTGAGACAAAGGTAGATAATGGGAACCCACTAAGGCACTACCCGTGCGTGGGTAATATTAACTAAAGTGCTAAATTACACAACATAAGTTGGCGGTACAAGTAAAAAATGTAAATTTCAAAGTGAAAGTTTAAAAATATAGGTAATGTATCTTTGAAAATATAATGTATCTTTCGATCGATCCAAACCTGCATGAATATACTTGTTTACATAGTCTAGGTTTTAGATAAACAAAGGTTAGTGGATTTTTTAACCTTAAATTCACCGAAGGAAATATTTTACCTCAGGTCCTCTGTCACCTTTAGGGATGCTATGTGGAGGCTCTTTTTAGGGAAAGGAATAAGAGGAAGTTCTGGGAAGGAAAAGGGTATTAGTTGTGGATAAGTTATCTGGGGGTATGTGTGTCCAGGAGAGCCGAATGTATTATATGAATCCATCCGGGTGAGAAAAACTTTACTACAATTTTTATCAAATCGCGTGAACAAATGTTCGGGCTTAAAAACTGAATATTTTGTTACATTATTTAGTTGGGACAGTGCAAGGAAGTAGATTTTGTTAAACTCTTGTAAAAATGTATTAAAATTTACCGACCTCATTAATTTTATTAATTACGCAAACCATTTTAGAGAGAGTTTGGATTTTAACGGTTTTTACGAACATTCCGGTCCTGCACAGAAAAGTCCTATAATGGACTGCGCTGAAAACTGCTCTGGTTATTTTAATGTGCGCTCTTCGGCGTTAAACGTACGACTGATGTCGTAGAAATTCTCGAACCCTCATTGCGCTGAAAATGTATTGTCATGGTTTGTCTACAGTTGAAATGGTACCTAGATTTCATATTAGGTCAAGTCCATATCTTTTGACATCGGTGCAACATTGATATTTTTAATTCGGGATATACCTACAATGAAAATGCATTACATCTATCTACTTAGCAATCTACCTTCCCATCTACTCCTATCTTTTATTCCTTCATCCTAATCTTATCCCCCTTTCTTGATACACATCGTACAAAAAAAATCACTTATATTGTCACACTTCTATCATTCACTATTAGCAGAGGAAACTTTATAATTGGATATGTTTTTATTACTCTGCTTTACGTTATTTTTTTTGATTTGATTCTAAAAAATAAAAAATTTTATTAAAATATCGGCAAAATGTTGAAAAAATCAAATTCCATCTGTCTAAACGCCAGTCGAAGTTTCAAGTCACCTGTTTGTCGAGCCCTCTGTAAAATAATATTTTGAGCAAATTTCAGAATTTCTACTTCACGATTGTTAGGTCAGCAATTCAAGACGAGATAAAAGTGAAGAAAGGAAACTCAGAGTTCAAGTACATGGCCATATTTTATAAATCAAAAAGCTGGACGGAAGAACAGAAACAAAAATAATGAAAGAAAAATGGAAACTGGAAAACTTCAGCTTGTAATGCAGGAAAAGATATGCGGGTAAAAAAACTGACAAAAGTAAAGAGCATCGCAGAGAAACTTTTTATAGGAGTTTGGTCAAACTATGTTATCAAGGTTCTGAAGTAAATGGAAAAAAGAAAAAGAAGCGATGAGTGGTAGATACCGTCAGTATCACCCTGGTGAAAGACCACCATTCACAATCAAAACGTTGCTTGAAATGATTTTGACCAGATTGAATGGCCAGGTACTTTTCAATTTTACTTTCCCAATACCCTTCCTCTCTCACGGCAGTCTCACAATACATCCCAACTGGGAAAGCCATAATCCTACTGTTTTCGTTGTAATAATTCGATCTCTTGTGCGATATTCACATAACAAAGAAGACAACTTAATGGAGTAAAAGAAATAATATTACGTTTGTCTTATTTTCTTCTTTTTTTATGTGAATGTTCACAAGAGTCCCAGCTGCTCCCGTCTGGAGCCAGTGAGAATGGCATCCCCAATTGGGGTGTGTTGTGAGGTTGAAGGTAGTGAGGATGGGAAGGAGATGGGGAGAGGAAGGTGGGGAGGTACCCAGTGGCGTAGTTAGCGTGGGTGGCACCAGGGGCGGATGTCACCCCCCGGGGCGTGGTGTCACCCCACCAGTGGGGGGTGGCTAAAGAATTTCAGATTTCTCCACAAATATAGGCTATGTTCGCCTATAAAAAGACCTAGACAACATGTGGAAGAAAATAACAGACCGTGTTCATTTATACAATTCTTTGCTGACAATATCCTTCGTGATTTTTTTCCACGGTCGAGTGTCACCCCCCTGTCGGGTGGCACCCCTCCGCTCCCCCCCTCTCTACGCCACTGGAGGTACCTGACTACTCAGATCTGGTCACCAAACACGGCTAAAACTTTTTTAAGCAACATTTCAATTCTGAATGGTGTTTTTACACCAGGGCGATACTGAGAGTATCTTCCACTCTGGAACGTGCCGCAAATAAACTATTTATTATTTTTAATGAATAATTGTGAAAGAACACAAATTAAACAAATAAATTTTTTATATCCACGCCGGGATTCGATCCCGCAACCTTCAAGATCACGCCGGCCGTCTTTTTTGTTTATATTTTGAAAAGAAAATTAATTAGATATTTACAAAAATAAAAAAATATATTTTGAGTTTTAATGAGGTAGAAATTTCTGGTGAACTGAACTGATTTTTAAGACGCAAAATGAAATTTATGTGAAAAAAATTCATATTTTTTCGCCTTTCATATTTCTTCATATCCCGCGATCGATAAGTTTGTTTAATTCTCTCAACTGTGAAACCCAGTGAATCCACCTTACATCTGGGGTGGAGGCTTTTACACGTATTTCCGTCATAACTCTCAATGCGCACTTAGGATTCACGGTCTTCCCCTCTCAACACCCTCGACCCCGAACAGCCTTAAACACTTCGATTTAAAATACGCTAGATGAGCCGCTTATTAAAGCATTTTAGCGACATTGCTTTCTTCCATAAAAAATAAGGAGAAATCAATGAAAATGAACACATGTTTTGATTTTCAAGGCAATGAGTAACCCTAAGTGACCAGCTCAGGTATGGGGGCTCCAGGAAAGCCAGAGTAAAGTTAGCCTCCCAAAAACTAGGCGTACTGTACAGGACCCGCAGATACTTTAATAATACACAACTGCTAACCCTGTACAAATCACAAGTGCGCCCCACGATTGAATTTGGCAGCCACCTCTGGTCTGGAGCTCCAAAATACCTGAAAAATACCCTCGACTGTGCAGAAACGGACGGTCCGTTTAATAGATTCTCCCATCTTAACAGACGGACTGCAATCTTTAGAGCACTGTACACGGTTGACATTTGTCACATGAGAACGAGTCGTTTCTTCGACTCGTTCTTGTGTTCAACAGCTCGGCTGTGGAATGATTTGCCGGCCTCAGTGTTTCCTCCTTCCTACAATATGGGTCTCTTCGAGGCCAATGTTCATTCCTTCCTCTCCTCAAAAAGACCCTCTACACAGCGTCCCAGATGACATAGGCCCAGAGGGAAATTATTTTCCTCAGGGCCTCCTGTGTGAAGTTAATATAAAAAAAAAGAGTTAGTCGAAACGAGGGTAAAAATGATAACAAGTTAAAATCAGGGGAGAAGAGAAAAGAAAGAAAAAACTGTTATGAAATTTTTCCCCACAATAGAGAACTCCAGTCCAATTTTTTTTTTTTTTTTTAATGAATAATGACCTTCTAACTTAAATAACTGCATTTTTATTTTTAGAGTTAGAGTTAGTTTTAATAGTTAAAATAATTGTCAAAGTTTTAATTTTTCAAGACCCCCCGAAAACCACTGTATGTATGGTGAATCGTGTGACGTCATCACCCCTGAAATAGTATGGGATCGGACAATCAGCTGATCTACTGCCGCCATTTTGAATTCCGTTGTTCGAAGTATTCTCCCTAGAAATAGCATTACTATTTTTATTTGTGCAGTAGTTTTGAATATTTTCAATAATAGAGATAAACTAATAAGAGATACCTTAATTTTTGAAACATTGTTTATGCCTAAATAATGTTTCAATAAACACAACAACTAAATCTCTATAAACAGTATGTAAATAAACGAATAAATTAATACGATGGCTTGTGTCATATCATACATTCCCATATAATACTTACGGCGTGGTTTTACGACCCGATTAAAAATTGACTTTTTAAATTTTTTTTTATAAAAACTCTGCGTTTAATATTATTAAATAAAACTTATATATTCAGAATCAGCGTTTATTGGTCGATATGAACATATTTTTTTAAAGCCAGAATATTTTTCACTGGAGTTCTTTATTTTGTCAAAAGTTTAATGGGATTTTTAACATAAAACAAAAAAATTACGATGTCATCTAAATACATGGGTATCATTTCCACTTTTCCCCAGATGAGAGCAGCGGGTGCCAATCTTGTTTAATCTGAATCTAGCCACGCAGGCTACTGTACCCGCGCAGCCTTAAAAAAGAACGCTTGATTAATGATAGCGACTGCTAAAAAGCGAAAGAATACCTTCAGTCTGCCATTAACTTGCGATGAATGAGGATAAATGAACTTTTACGTGGGGATTATTCGAGAATCATCTGCAGGATGAATCCATGATACGGAATGTATCATTTGGTACCTAATAATTTGTGTATTTTTTTACATTAGCTCCATACGAGAGGCACTGAGGAAAGTATTTTTCCTCAGTGCCTATGTCATCTTTGGGGATGCTGGGCAGCCTTATTAAAGACTGGTACGTCGGCAGCTCGCGCGCCTTCTCGGTTACTTTGTACCGGTGACTAGCGATCACTGGATAACAGTGGATTCAAGGAACAGTTTTTTGGAGCCAGTTCCTATTGGAGAACGCCTGATTATGAAGGCAATTGAAATCTACAACCATTTTGAAGTATACTGTACTACCAGCTCATAGTGGAGTGGAGCTGGCAACACGGTATCGCTACCAAGTATATAAGCACACATTTCAGCACTAACAATTACACATCTATCCCGATGATGAACACTGTAACGCTGTCCGAAACGTTGGATAAGAAGAAGGTAGCTCAAAACGGCATTTCACCCCAAAAACGAATAACAAAAATTAACTGAATTTAGTGATTCTTTAAAATAGTTCTTTCCTTTTATAAAAAAAAAACATTTCTGAAAACTTCTGACATAAATTTTCAATTTCCCAAAATCAATACTCAGTGAGTGAAACATTTTGGGAGCAAAATAAGAGAACTGCCTCTGGGCAAAAGCTGTTTTCGTTGGAGGTATTACGCATTTTAGATGTGACGAGTAACATTAAAAAATGAGTGCCGGGAGTCGGGAGGTATCGGGAGGCGGGTATGGGTACCGCCGCTCCGGGAACCATTTATTAGATAACCAACACCTCTGCCATAGGTCACCCCAAGTGGTTCGCTACGTTTGGTGATTTAGCAGGGGTGCCGAGGTTCATGGGGTGAGGTTTGTCCAGGTCTTGACGGCCGATGCGTCTGTCAACCTCCTGCATGGCAGGCCTGATCGAGAGGGACTGGTTGAAGGAGGACTTTTGACCTCTCCAGTTAGAATCCTTCGACCCATCGCCATCACCGCACCGCAGATGGAGGGATAGATTAATACATCCACCATTCTTGGACATTCCGACCCCCAGATTCCTACCCACAACTCATACCTATTTCCTTCCCAGAACTTCCTCTTCCAAAAATCCCCTAGGATGAAACAGGCCCTGAGGGAAATTATTTTTCTTGTGACCTCCTGTGTGGAGCTTCGAGTATATGAAAAAAAGGAAAAATATTTATTAAAAAAAGTGTAGGTTGATGAAAAAGAAGTTGAGTCGAACAAGAAAGTCATGTAAAAATTATGCTAACCAAATTATTTTGCTGTTGTTTCAAGAGGGCAGCAGAAGATGAAGAAAGTAGCATTTACTGCAATTTAATTCAAATGCGATTTCCTTTGTATACTCAACGCAGTCAGAATAATTGAAACGTCGAAGCCACACAAGTACCTTCATTTTACCAAAGCTTCAATTCAGAATCAAATTTATTCTATCCACAAAGTTTATGTTTTCCTGGCATTTGAATAACGTCTTCCTTTGCGTTGAAATAAAATTTCCATTCTGAAGAAACGTATGTGCTAAAGCGCTTCGGCCGATGCAATATTTGAAATGCAAGTTTCAATTTATCTAAAATGTGTTTACTTTGGACGGTTTGAATCCCTGCCAAATTCATTCGTTATTCAATGTTATTTTACGTCTGTGCTGCATCGAACGTCTCGAAACAAATATTTTTCACGGGCTGCAGATAACGGTTTTACAAGTTTTTATCCATTTATTTATCATGGCAAAAAATATTACAAAATGGTTTTAGTATGTCTGTCTCAATGGTAAGATTTCCAGGTCAAGACAGGTGTCACGACCGATGCCGCGACACGTGACGATGTGAACTGTAAATCCAATTTTTGACAAGTAAAAGACAATTGACTGTGTTTTAAAATATCGATCACAGGAATCAGGCGATGAAAGGAATAGTCCCTTACCTTTGATGGCTTCCTCCACTGCTTCAGGATCGATCCTGGTACTGGCAGCTTCCCAATAATACTGGCACAACATCAGGTTTCAAATACCGACACTTTGGGTTCATAAACTATGAATTCTATGAATTTTCAAACTGCCCAAGTAGGTAATTTAAAAACTTTGGTGGCAATATTGTTGATTTTTTCCATGTATGTAGGAAAACATCTTATTTTCTTTGCAGGGACTTTTTGAGGAAAGGAAAAAGATAAAGGAATAAATGACTGATGAAGGACTTGGGGAATATGGATTTAGTTTAAAAAAACTGTTTCAGAACCAAACAACAGACAAATAGCATTGAAAATATTGCACAGTTTACCAAAGATTTAGAAAAAAAAATCAGGATGTTTAATGTTACATGCAGACGAGAAACATAAAAACAATGAGAGATTTGAAAGCAATTAAATTTTTTTTCTTAGAATTCATAGGTTTAGTAATATAGGGTATTTTAATCTCCGGTGATTCATTTTTTGTTCTTTTGGTTTATCACTTTATGTATTTCAAAACTTTCAAATAAAATCTTTCGCATGTCGTCACTGGTCACTTAACCGAGTAACCGCCCAAATTCTCGCCCCATTTCTACCTATTCATTTCCATTTTATAACACCTACATCCTGTTTTCCTTTTTATTTTTAGATAAAAATATAAAACAATAAAGTCACCAGAGACCAAACTTTTTTAAATTTTTTTTTATATTATACCCTGTATCTACTTGTGTTTATTATAATGAAAATAAAATTGGAGATTAAGTGTATAGAAGAGACAAAATATTAGGTCCTTACATATGAAATTTGCGTTTTGTATGGGAGGATCATAAAGTCGATTTTTTTTTTAATATAATATATTTATTTAATCAAAGTATGTACCATTGCTATCTATGCACTTTTACCATCTCAAAGGTAGTTCATCGATCCCTTTACTAAAAAAACCATTCGGACGGGAATCAATAAAACCTTTGAAGGCGGTTTGGACTGCCCCATCAGAGTTGAATTTTTTCCCTTGCAAGAAGTTATCCAAATTTCGAAAAAAATGGTAATCTGTTGGGACAAAGTCCGGAGAATACGGTGGATGTCCAATTGAAGCTCCTCTAATTTGGTAGCCGTCTATTGTGCAGTGTGTGGTCTAGCGGTCAACGCGCGTTTGTTGATTTGCTTCACTCAATTCGTGAGGTACCCACCTTTCAAGCTTTTTCACCTTCCCAATTTGCTTCAAGTGGATTAAAACAGTTTTAACACTAACACCGCAGCCTGCAGCTAACTCGGACGTGGTTTGCGATGGATCCGCTTCCACAATAGCTTTCAATTCTTCATTTTCAACTTTGGTCTCCGGCCGTCCACGGGGCTTGTTCTGCAGATCAAAATTTCCAGAACGAAAACGTTGGAACCAAAAACGCACTGTGTTTTCTTTTGCGGCACCGTCGCCATACACATCATTAATCCTTCGAGCCGTTTCTGCAGCGGTGGAACTCGTACTCGTAAATAACGCGATATTTCAAGTTTTCCATTTTGTATACTAAGTGACGCAAAGAATAAAAAAAAACAAAAGAATTATAATTTTCGAAACACAAATACATGAGTAAATAGCTGTATAAATTTGAATTTGAAATTCCTAACCAAAGGGAAGATATTTGAGATCAAAGTTGCCAGTACGGCAAAACGCCAATTTCATATGTAAGGACCTAATAGATTAAAAGTTGAATAGCAAGATCTATGTAAATGTTTTGCAGAAGTTTGGATGTAAAGTATTATGAGGTTCATTGTTTAGTTTGTCTAATTATTATTGTGGATGAGGTGTACGAGGAACTTGTACTTTACCTGAACATACCCTCGTTTGGGCGTCGGGAGAACTACTGCTAAATGCAACAAAAACCCTAATTAGCATCCAATAACCCGTTAGCACCCACGATGGGTAAAAATGACCCGACGTCATTTTTACATCACGGTAAAATGATATCTGAGATCCTTTCAAAGTTAATTGTTTTAGAACCTACAAACGGAGGTGTAACACGTAAGTTTGCTCATTTCCGTTCAATTGTCCAATATGTTCAGCCGTTGTGGTCGTGTAAAGAACTCCCGGGTCTTTTTTACCCGACGTTATTGTCGTGTAACAAAAGTTTTCAAGAGACTATTTTTTTTATCAACGGCTTTTTTCATGATAAGTAGTGGACAGTTGATCGAAAATTAAATATTCCATGACATTACAGGTCAAGTTCCAAATTTGAAGTACGTCTTAAATTAAGAATATCGCAAATAGATAATGTTGAAAATACTCAAAGCCGAGCAGCGTCTTTTACATTTTTTAAAATGAGCAAGTTGTTTGTTTTGTATTTCAAGAAAAGACAGAAAATCTTCAATCTTTTGCCCAATTTGCAAACTTATGGTGTGCGGAGAACACTCGAAGCCAATGTGCATTAATTGTAATAATTATTTTAGATAGTTCTTAATCAACTTGTTATCACTTACAGGGCTTAAAAAATAGAAAAAAAATATTTTATATAATGAATTTTATTTATATAACGGTCCGTAATTACTCTATTTCATGAAGAATAAAACAGAGAAAGGTAAAGAAAAAAATTACAGATCATTAAAAAAATACTTTGAAAATTTCTGGTATTTTTTACCCTACACTAGTGCTCGTCTTTCAAAGATAGACGCTAATGCTCCCGGGTTAAAATAAGGCGACTTGGGTAGCTTTTAAGCTCTAGCCGCATCGACATTTGCAACGCCACAAACAGACAGTTTAGCGACTCTCTTTGAAACATGTCAGAAAATAGCAGCTAAACTTGCCGTAACTCCTTCCTTGTAATGACAAGGAGGGAGTTATGGAGATGCGATAATTATTATCCTTCAAGTTAGTTTGCTATATGTATTATTAGAAACTAAACGCTACAGAAAATATGTAAAATTGTAATTTCAGAAACTCATGCCCACAAATACATCATTAGTTTGAGTCTTCGACCAATATTTGGACGAAGGTTTGAGGGCTTATTAAGCTTTAAAATTTTATCGTCATCTTAAATTACAAATGTTATATTTAATCTGATTTTAAGTTAGCAACATATATATGGTCCACGAATATCAAATATCCGTATGGTCTTAATCACGCATGCCCAACCTGCGACTCAATTGAAAAATTTTTGCGTCCCAAAATGAAATTTTCAGCTTTCTCTGACTAGTATTTTGATATTCATACAGAAAAAGAAAACAAACGTTATCGTAAATTTATTACACTAATATTTGTTATTAGACCTCGGACTCTCGATGAGGGTTTGATGTATTGCTTGAAAAGTGCCAGGCACACGGCCGCATCAGGAAATTATTTTCGTCTTCAACTCAAACCTATATATTTTTTCCGCACATTTATAGGAAGATTGAATGCAACTGACCTGACTTTAATAAATGGAGGGTGAATGCAAAAGACACAAATAGGCAAGTATTTAGTGGAGGGCGAGTACACGTGACATTTTTTAAAATTTAATGATAATGTTTTAAATTATTTGTAGTTCATCTCCTTAACATTATAATGTCGCCCCCCCCCCCCTGACCGCCCACATAAACTCAGTAATTTTTTTTTGGTGCACCAAACGATTTGGATTGGATACCTCTGATCTAAATAAATCAAAATACTATCACTTATTCATCACATAATAATTATGAAGACATCATTTTCTTTCCATTCATTCGTGTACCCTTTTATTTTTTAACACAATAAGGAAAATGTGTACAACCGTATACGAGAAAATGCAAGCCACAAAATAAAAACTCTTCTTTGTTTGCATCGTTGATTGGAGTTCAAAAACAATAACATTATTTTTTTCTTGGGCTTAAAAATGTTAGTTCTACTAAGGATTTTCTCAGTCAAAGCTCATTTCAATAAAAGGTTCTTTGAGCAGAAGATTGGCTCTTAAAGTTCTTAGAAAGTGGCACTTTGTGTTTACGTAAAAGAAATTTGTCGTCAGAATACGAGAATACCATCTATTCTTGAACACAGATGGAAATGAATTATGGTAGAGCTCATGATAGACTCCTCGTGAGCCATCAAAAGCGAGTCTTATTATTTGTCTATTGTTTTTGTCTAATTGCCACCATTCATACATCGATACAAAAAGAGTTTTTTGTTTGTAAACGCCTCCCAAGAGTCTCTAGGTGCTCCCGTCTGGAGCCAGTGAGACTAAGGCATTCCCAATTAGAGTATGTCGTGAGGCTGAAGGTAGTGGGAAGAGAAAAGATATGGGGAATAGGAAGGTGGAGAAGTACCAGGCTATAGAGATCTGGTCACCAAACATGGCATGATGGTTTTACACCAGGGCTATACTGAGAGTATCTTCTACTCTAGAACGTGCAGCAAGTATACTATACATTATTTTTAATTATTTAAATGTGATTAATCAATTCAAATTTATTTGAGCACGTCGGGATTCGATCCCGTGACCTTCGGATTGTGAGTCAAGAGCCTACCCCTCGACCGCGGCGGTCTTGTAATTAGTTAATAATTAAATAAATCCAATACTGATAATTAATTAAATCCATAATTTACCTAACTATAAAAACATAAATATTATTTAATCGAGAACATTATCGTGTATATGCAAAAATTTAATTTAACCAATACTTTCAATCGAATTTTACGAGTCACAAAAGAAATGAATGTGGAAACGACAGTTCATATGTCAGAGACATCAGAATGTACCTTCAGTTTGTAGGTGAGATCCAGAACTTATTATTCAGGGCAGCAGACCCATCTGCGAGACATCCAGGAATGTCAGTCGGGAATTTGGAATTTCTTCTGAAGCGAATAAAGAAAGTCCTTCAACACGGGTCGTGGGACATGTCCCACCACTTGACCATACTGTGACGGCAATTTGCGGGAATTTCATTAAAATTATCATAAATGGTGGAGGAATGTGATGAATTGCTAAAATATTTTTTTTTACAAAATTTTTTGTAAAAGTTTTATTTAATGTTGATGGGTGACACCGGCCATTAACTGTAATATTGTAGGTTTTTTTTTTTGAAATGAAAACTTCTTTAGCACCGTTGTGACTTGAAACTTGATGAAACTAAAAAGCGACACTGAAAAGAGACAATTTCAAACATCTGTAGGATTTAGCCTGCGAGAGAATGAGAAAGAGTATTTGGTCTCCTCTTAGTGCGGTGCTTTGTATTAAATTTGTTTTATAAAAACAAAACAGAACCGCTTCACATAGTACAAAAATCAATACTCAATACAATTCTACTTATACCTTATATGTATATATTTATCAGAACTGTGTATATATAAACATATTTATCAGAATTTAAAGCTAGAAAATTGAACCATTACACTTGTATCATTCAACACCACAAATTCATACAGTCTAAAAAAAACTGCACGATTTAAAAATAATAGAAAACTCAGACAAACACCAATTATCCCAACTCCAAATGTAAAAAAAAAACTACGGGACAATTCATTTATAAATATCTTGCAAACACCAAGATAAACATCAATTATCCCAACTCCAAATGTAAAAAAAAACTACGGGACAATTCATTTATAAATATCTTGCAAACACCAAGATAAACATCAATTATCCCAACTCCAAATGTAAAAAAAAAACTACGGGACAATTCATTTATAAATATCTTGCAAACACCAAGATAAACATCAATTATCCCAACTCCAAATGTAAAAAAAAAACTACGGGACAATTCATTTATAAATATCTTGCAAACACCAAGATAAACATCAATTATCCCAACTCCAAATGTAAAAAAAAAACTACGGGACAATTCATTTATAAATATCTTGCAAACACCAAGATAAACATCAATTATCCCAACTCCAAATGTAAAAAAAAAACTACGGGACAATTCATTTATAAATATCTTGCAAACACCAAGATAAACATCAATTATCCCAACTCCAAATGTAAAAAAAAAACTACGGGACAATTCATTTATAAATATCTTGCAAACACCAAGATAAACATCAATTATCCCAACTCCAAATGTAAAAAAAAACTGCGGGGCAATTAATTTATAAATATCTTGCAAACACCAAGACAAAAACCAATTATCCCAACTCCAAATGTAAAAAAAAAACTACGGGACAATGCATTTGTAAATATCTTGCAAACACCAAGACAAACATCAATTACCCCAACTCCAAATGTAAAAAAAAAAACTACGGGGCAATTCGTTTATAAATCTTGCAAACACCAAGACAAAAACCAATTATCCGAACTCCAAATGTAAAAATTCAATTATAAATATTTCGGAGTCTAGTTTTTTAAAACATTAATTCCAAAAAGTATCAGAAATATAAATAACAATTTTTTATTTTACTTTAAAAACTCACTGAAAATACTATAATATTTAATTCAATACGTTTTGTACTTTTTATCCCTTTTTCTACATACTCGTACTTTATAGTTTGTACATATTTCACCTTTAACTAATTTATTTCTTAGCTTTCTTTAAATTTACACTCTTACGTTTTTTATGTTGCTGTACTGTTCACATGTTAATTAAATTATGTTAATGGCATATGTTGTGCCGTGCGTATGGAAATAAATAAATAAGCGGAATACTTAAACATATAAATATGTTTAAGGTGTGATGCCTCTCTTGTCTTTGAATTTATTCGTTAAAACTCATTGATCTGACAAACACGTTGGGCGCCAATTGAGAGGGTCGAGTATCAATTTAGTGGGCTCAGAAACAAAATACAAGTATCTCGGTACGATAGTTTATTTTACAAGTTACACAGAATAGCAGTTAATGTTTTTTACAGTCTCACATGACGCTTCCAAAAAAACTCTATCTGTCAAAAAAAAATAAATCAAACAAAACAATTCAATTCGAATTCTGGTGGGTTTAAAAATAAATGGATTCGTGTAACCACCGTACGAAAGTACCTAGACTACACTGGGTAGCTCGATTCGAGCCGTGACTGATTCCCTTTGCATTTTTTTTTTGTGACGGGGTTTTGGGTCACTCTCTTCATGCTCGTATCAATATAAATAAAGGGATAACGAACATAATAAAACATTCCCCTTACAAACAAGCCTAGCTTTATTAAGGTGGTACATCGCATACATAACAATATATGAAATTATTTCTAGGCAATAGTTGTTGTATTTAAAGCTAGGCGTATCTGATGAAAGAAGAAAGGGTGTACGCAGAATGCATGATGTGGAAGTGAATAGTATCGAGATCGTCCGAGGAAGACAATGTCGAGGAAGCCGAGGTTGCCCGAGGTAGCAAGATCAAATAAAAAATATCTGTGGTAAAATAAGACATATGGCCTTTAGGTTGCTTATGGCCGGTGTTAGATGTTAGTTAGTGTAATGTCTGTGACAATTACAAATACAATTTATTGAAAAGGTCTCGTTTATACGAATGGTTATTTATTAAGTCAATTATGAAGAAGTACAATGCTAACGCTAATAATGTAATTCGCGGAATGCGGGCAGCCGCCGTGCACTGCCGGCGCCTCTGGCCTGCCCCTCTACTACCACCTTCGGGCAGGATCGGAAACCTTCGGCCACGTTCGGCACCCGATCCCCCCCCCCCCCGCGGCCACAGTGTACTACGGACACTACAGTTAGTATAATATTAAGAAATGGACGCTTGAATTGTTTGGGCATAAAGAGCGGATAAACAAGGAAACGAGGAAAATAGGTTTATATGACTTGGAAGTGAATGGTAGAAGGAAGACATGACACAATTAACGTTGCTGTGGCTAACGAAACACAACGCCGTCTACTGAATGGTTACCCAACCTAGATAACCAAGTGTTATGTCGATAAATTAACTCACACTGCCATCGTTAGAAATTTATGAATTATACAGCATTGTCCTAATAAACATTTAATTTTCGCAATAATAAATATTGAAGTCAATAATCGAGATAAAAACTATCCTATCTTTTAAGTTGGACCAAATTACAGACAGTAAGATAAATTTCATCAAAATCGGTTACGTAATTTCGGAGTTTATCTCGAACAAACGTCTTGACGCGAGTTTTATATATATAAAAAGATATATCTTATATTTTTTTTAATCATTCTTAATAATATTATTATTTTCACCGTACCTCGAGCCACGCCGGGTACACTGCAGCTAGTTATATATATATATATATTTTTCGTATAATGTCGGTTGCATTGTGTTGTCAGTCGATGGATAGCATCCGGCGCTGTGTTGTGCAGCGCAAATGTTCTCGGGGGAGAAGTAGTGGAATGGACATTCTTCAACAATGTGTTTTTGATACAATACAGAAAATATATTCCCATCGGTGGACAGTGTACTGAAAGCACTCCAGTTGTACCGTATATCTACCGGTGATTGTAGGCACATATATAAAGTTCACATTTTCAGACAGAATAAGATTTTTTTAACCATCCGTGCCCAAGATGACAGTTCAATTTACCAAGAATGCTTTAGTCTCTCCTTAAGCTTATATGAAACAAATTATTATTTACTAGTTTTTTCCCGCGGCTTCGCTCGCATGGTATTAGGGGATTCCCACTCCGCCTCCTCCACCCTCCTTCTCCACCCATCTTTCCCCCTCCACCTTCCCTCTCCTCACTCCACTCATTCATCAACCCCCCCTCTCCCTCCCCTTCTTCTCCACCGACCCCCCCCATACTTCTACCCCACCTCCCCCCACCTTCCTACACCCCTCCCCCTTCCCCTTCTTTCCCTCCCCCTCTCCCACCACACTCCGCCTCCTCCACCTTTCCTCTCCCCACTCCACTCCCCCCATCAACTCCTTTCCCCTCTCCCTTCACCCATTCCCCCCATCAACCCCCTTCCCCCACCCCTTACACGCTCCTCCATCCTTCCCCTTTCCTTCCCTCCCCCCCCTCTCCCTCCCCTAACCCCCTCCCCCCCACCCTCCTCCTCCTCCCCTTTCCCCCACCACCAACACCCCCACCCCCCCTCCATACTTCCCCCTCTCACCTCTCGCATTCCGCACATTCCACACATTCATTCCCAATCCGTTTTCAAACTGCTCGCGTGCCACCTATTATAATTTTTATACAAATTTCATAATGCCAGATCTCAACGGTAGTTTTATACAAAATAACAAACAAAAAAAAGAATTATCCAATTTGGTGCAGTCGTTCGGGTTTAGGCGCATACATACATTTCGGTGATTCATTTTTAGAGATAGTTATTAAGTACGACGCCAGCAAAGCACTCTTTTTAGGGTGGATTGCCTAAATAAAAAAAACATCGTTTCCAAGGAGACAATTGGTTTGCTTTTTTTCTGACGTTTGCAATAAATCGATTTTGTTATTGACAGAAAACGTATGATAAATAATTTCATAACGCCAGAGATTATTCATAACGCCAAAGCTTACCAATATATATAGCCTATAGTACTCGCAAATAATGTAGCTTTCTATTAATGAAAGAATTTTTAAAATCCATTCAGTAGTTTTTGAGTGAAAGAGTAACAAACATACATCCATACGAACTTTCGCCTTTATAATATTAGTAGGATTTATATGCAGAAAAATACTTGCAGAAAAAGTCAATACAAGACGCACAACAAAAAAATCATAAATTTATCCACGACACTATCAAACTTGTAAGTCCTGTATCAAATGCTTGTTTGATTTATACGCCTTTGCATGACCTTTCCGCCCCCATACAATCATAAAGATTGCTTCCAATAAAAATAGGTTAAGAAATTGAAGAAAAATGGTAGTAAATATGACCCCATCTTCTTGGCTTCTCCACTACCTTCAGCTTCACAATAATATAACCCAATAAGGGGATGCCATAGTCTCACTGGCTCCAGGCGGGAGCATTTGTAACTCTTATGCGGTACTCACACAAAAAATAAATAATGCAGACATATGACCACTATTCCATAATTTATTTGAATTTATTGGGCATTAATTATGTAAGAATTTTTAGATATTTTTTTGTTTTGAAGCCGGTAGCAAAAAAATATTAATTTAAGTAACAAATTGTAAATGAAAAATAAAACTCTTTAAAATAAAATCTATTCCATAAAGTTGGTTACATAAATTACGGGAAGATTCCAAGCGAAATGGCGGACTGTTTCGAAATGCATAATATTTCCATTTGTCGCGTGCTGGATGCTCCAATTATTAAAGAACCCACAATTCAGGTCAAACTCTTGCGGAATAATTCAGATTGCGAAATTCTGAATCAACTGCCGTAGACACCCCAGCCCCCGCCTACTCCCGGCAGTTAACCGGATGAAGTAATTAATTCAGGAGCAAAACGCTATTCAAGAATTCTACTTCATTAAAAATAATGAACCCAGGAATAAGTCCGATATTCCGTTGTTAGATTGTATTCCTTATTTACCCGCTGCATTTCTGTGCTCCCGGCAACCGGCAACTATTTTGAAATATTTTAAACTTAAACAAAGACATTTTAGCAATAAATTTTATTCATGACCGTGGGATGGCATGTTCTACCGAATTTGAAAAATTCATCGAATCTAGAAGTTAAATTTTGAGTTCTGTGAAAGATCGATTTAAGGAGGTACTGTTATTATTTCTGAATCCAACTTTTACAGAACTTGAAACCGGCCTGGAGAAACTCGCTTAGCTGGCAAAGTGTTTGGCAGGGGAAGTAGAAAAAGGTCACCAATGCGCTGGAGCGACCAAGTATCACCAGAACCGCGAGGGGTCACTTTCCTTAGCAATGAGGAATCGACATAAGAAAAATAACAACATATTGTTTCCGTTAATTACAACATAAATAACATACACATTTTATGTCACAAAATAAATATGTTTCAAAGAGGGTGTGTTCATGAACATCTTTTACATATCCCAAAGAGGTCGTACGTAACGTCATCGTTTAGAATCTTCTGTCTTTTTCGTTTTCATACACGTACGTTTACGTACGTACAGCGTTTACTGTAAGGAAGGGTTTGACTTGAGTCGGTAGATGGAGGGTTCGTTTTCCACGCATTGCAAATATTATTTGGTTATTACGGTATGTAGCAGAGTTGTTCAAACGTCTTCTCATCCAGACGTTGCGAGTTCAACCCGTTGCTAGCTAAATCCTTCATGATTGTACAAGTTACATTTTCTTATGTTATCAAGTAATTATTAATTTGTAAACTGAGAGGTTCGTCTTTAATTTTTAAATAAATTAAAATATATTGTATATTTGTACATTAGACGCTGCTAGGTTGAAATGTTGTAATATTGATTATTCATTTCGATTGATTTTTTGTGCTCCCGGACTGCGATTCTTGGTCAATCGTTACTCGGTATGAGCCATCTACGAACGAAAAATTAATCGTCGTCGCGACGAACTTTGTCGAATGTTTCATTTTTGCGTATTCTTCAATTTCGAACCGTTGAAGAGATGGTTTTATTGGCAGCACTGTGAATATTGTCCATGTTCCCAATGTTTTTGAGATTTCTATGGTGTGAATTTAAAATGTCAAATAGTTGATAATATTCGAAATGGCTGGGAGTTCAGGATATATTACAGACCTCAAAGCTATTGCTTCAACTTGCTCGATATGACGTATTGCAGCCAACATTGCTGGTAAATCAGTCATTGTATTTTGGAACCTAAGAACGACTTTATAAAAATGTACGAGATCTTTGCGGGTGCGAAAGTGCATGCGGGAAAACAATAATTCTAGATTTTCAGTCAATGCATAAATAGACAACTCACTACTCGGTATCGACTGGTTCGACCCACTCGTTGTTTGTGTGGAATGACTTTTGATGTTTAGCGTCTACGTATGTACCTTTGACGAGACTCGAGAATAACCAAGTCGACCAATGTACGTACTTCCATGGACGATTGCGAGCGACCTAGCTTGGAGAATAGCGGCTTTGAGCTGTTGCCAGGAACTCGCGCAATAATATAATTTAATACACAAAGTCAAACGTGAATTAAGACGTATAAAATATTGAGAAGTTTCAGAATTTTGCTTATTAAAAAATGTTACCAATTTACTACGAAATAATCCAGCCTTTCTGAATGTATATCTTTTACACGCAAGTGAGTTTTATTGAACATTTTTTCCAGAAGGTGGGCGCTGAAATCGTTTACAAATTTAATTACGTTCAAATCAAAGCGAGATTTCGAGAAGTTTATTTTAATCAAATACCGTTTTGAAAATGGCACCAAGTGTTCCACTAAAGGCTGTTCATGCCTGAAATTTGAGTGATAAAGGTTTATCTAATTAATATTTTCGGCGTTATAATTTTCAGTTGTCTAAGTTTCTTCATTAAAATTTCTGAAGCAGATCATTAGTCAAAATAACTTTATGCTTCCTTCCAATCAAATTGATGGAACAATCAAAAGTTCGCAAAGGAATATAATTATATTATTGTGTGTTTGTGTTATTAAACTTTCAGAATTTGTTTGAAACACATGCCGCTGTAGAATTAATTAGCCTTTTAGTTGTTCCCAATCTGGCTTGAAAATATTCCCTATTTTCGGAATACGAATCAAAGTTCGCATTGTTTGACGCCTGTGGTATCAGAGGATACAATCTGAATTCATTTTAGAAAAGTAACAATCGTAGCTTTGGTTAAAAGTTATTCTTAGAGCGTTCCCTCCTTCCAAAAAACGGTTCTCCGACAACTTCAAATGTTAAAATTGATATAAAGTCTGGTGTCGCGAAACTGCGACTCCACTGCAAATTGGCGGTAATTGCTGCAGAGCAAAGATTATGCAGCCCTCGAAGGACCAGTCCCGAAACTATGTGAACGCTAAGTTATATGGGACGACTAAATAGCATACACTCGCAAACCTGATGGATAGTCAGTCGATAGTTCAGATCTGGGCTTTTGGAAAATTAGATAAGCCCAGACTGGAATAAGGAAAATAGGACTCACCGTTGCAGATGGGGCCTCGCTGATCTCCAGTTTGTGGTGTACACTTCTCACTGTTTAATTTAAAATTCGCAATATTCTTATAACAAGAGGTTACAATACATGCGCCCTGTCTGAGATGTTATTTTGTACTGAGCAGCAAAGCACACTGTCACCTCTCCAAAGTTGAGTACTTTCTTGCAACAATTTTTCATGGTGACATTTTGGAAGGAAAGATTAGGTAGGTGGGATAAATTCAGGATTTTGACATATCTACCCACCAAGTCTGCGAATGCAATACCCAATCAATCCCATATAAAAACGCGCGAACAAAGTCATTATTAATGTTGAAAAACTAGCTTAAATTCCTAACCTAAAGTAACGTATTTAACATAGTTTTTTATCTCTTTTTAAAAGTGTGTTGAATTGTCACTTTCCTGATTTATCCGGTTACCTCAAAAAATATAGCCATAAAGCTGGTTGAAAGATAAGCTTACACCGTTAGATCCGAAAAAAAATTCTATGACAACTCCAGACAGTGACAAATCAACACAACTTTGAAAAGTGATATTAAGTCGGATATGATTTTAGATTTTCACGGCCAAAAATATTTTTGTTTTTTGTTTTTGGGGTGTTATGCCGTGTTGCGCTACCTCCTCCTTTAGCCACACATCTGCCCTGATGATGGAGACTGTAACGCTGTCCGAAAAGTTGACTAAAGGAGGAGGTAGCGCAACACGGCATAACACCCCAGAAACAAATAACAAAAATGATATTAAGTCATTAAAAAAGATTTACCGTAGTTTTTTTATCACTTTTCATAACTTTTTTGTTGAATTGTTACTGTCTTGACTTGTCCGGTTTCCTCAAGAAATAGATCCAAAAAGCTTTTTAACTCGTAGCGAAAGTTGCAGCTATTTTGAATCGCGGAATCATTCCGATCGACTCATTACAGGCCAATAGCGATATCAACATAGTCACCGACTGCCGGGACAAATTAGCAGGAACCATTCTGTTCTAGATTGCCGAAGACGTCACAGCTTTGTAAATTGCTATTTGTTCGCTCCCACTTTTCATTCATGAATATTTTGTAAATATGAATTATGGTATGAATATAAATTGTTATAATAAACTGGTACTGGTTAATCTTAGAAGAATTAATTTGATCATCGAATGTAATACATTAATGTCCTGTAATTATATATATAAATTATTCTGAGAAGAAATCTGGGTACATTATTAATATTAGAATCACGTCTGCTTAAGCACCATTACATGTAATTTAATTTTGTTATGGTTAGATTGTAATTAAGTACTAGGTTTAAATAAGTACCTCAAATATATTGTGTTTTATGCCTCGTATTTATAATGTGCACTAATCTGGTACCTAGGCACTTATTCGAATTCACAGCAGAAGGCAGTTAGTCTATTTTGGATGTAAAATAATCCCCTTCTAAAATCGGCCGTATTTTGTCGGAAGGTGAAAATATTTCCGCTTTGCATTAAAATCAAAATAAATACAATGGTTGTGAACGAATTTAAAAACTAAAAACTGTTTTTGAAAGGAGATGAAAAACGCAAACAAATTTTATTATTCGAAATAAGCGTGTATAACGAGTGAAGCGCGAGCTCGAATAGTTTCTCGCTTACACGTAATACGGCGTCTTTGTCTACGAACGCAAGATGCAACGCAAGGTCATATTGGTTGCGCTATTAAAACATCAGCTAATCAGCGGCTCCCCACTACCTACCAAAAGATGTACCACAACCAGCCATATATAAACCGCTGCACAGCTTAAAACCAGCAGATATCCAGATTAAGTTCAAGGGCTCAGTACCTGAGATCAATATTGAGATATGTTGTCCACTTTGATAAGGTGGAGGAGCCCCTAGAGATTTTCTGCTTTCCGCTTACAGTCTGAGATTACGCACCATTACGAACTCACTCAGTGTTTAACATATTTAACATTATAAATTAACGCCCAACGTGGGGCTGTGATAAAACTGTTATTTAATGTTACACATGTAAAATAAAAACACACATATTATTAGAAAAGATAAACGTAATTGTCTCCTGACTTTTTTGTCATTTCATGCAAAAATTATTCCTAAAAAAATCACAAAAGTTTTATTTTTTCTAATTTTGGTTGGAAACTTTGGTTTCTCGATCCTCGTGCGCGTATCATACGCGCCGATCGTAAGTACCCCCCGTACGATTTAGCTGGTGCCCGTTCACGGCGCTACGCGGTGGCCGTCGGTTTTCAATCAGTATCACGGTACCGACAGTGCTGATCGCACGCGACGCGTCGCATCATTTGTGTCTGATACTTATTCGTTTAACGTTTGACAGAAATGGCGTCGGAACATGACAGTAATGTTAGATTTGTTCTGGAAGTGGAAAAATTGGATGTATACATAACTATACTGTACCAGAATACGTAAGAAACGATTTAGTGGAGAAGGCATGGTTTGATGTTGGAAAAAAAGTCTAATGACATCGTATGATAGCGTGTTAAATCCACGGCTGCACGTGAAAAATGATCAAGTTCAGTATATTTCGGATAGCGCCGTGGACGGAGACTAGCATTAAAAAGTGGTATATCAGCAGGGTACTTGTGGTTTCGTCACAATTACGTAGATTGTAAGTTTCTCCATGAACGGAGGGCCTAAAGTGTATATTTTAAATTGTTTGTGGTAAATTTTTAGATTTGACTATATTGCTCACTATGATAGTAAGGGAGACACAATGATTTCTATGAGACCTATGTGAACTGGGACAAATATCCTCAAAGAAACAAAATTACATAATGTTTCTTTGTGTGTCCCGTATGCGGTCCCTAAACCATTCATTACATGTTTAGGCAATTCTTGACCATAATTTTTGAGGTGAGGACGCCGCATACATAATTATTTTTTTGTTAAATATCTTAGGGTATAAAGCCCGCATTTGTTGGCGCTATTTATACGCTTCACCGACATCCTTTCTTGGAAGATTTTCAGCTTTATTATTATTATTTATGTAATCCATTCTAAGTAGGATTCAAACAATTTTGGCCATTATTATCATATTCCTTCTTGGAAATGTTTAATCGGAGTCGGTGTATTAATAATATACGAGTATTTTCATTTCCATTCTTGAAAGTAACAGTACAAGCATTTTGATTATATCATCCAGTTGTTGAAGTGCCTACTTGATCTCTGAGAACTTTGTAAAATATAAGTAGGTCAATGTTTGTTTTGCTGGTTATTTTTCCTTGTTCTAGTTTGTTAAAACTGCACTTTTCAAACGTCAGGTACCTACATAGTACTAATATTTAGGAGTAGGTAAAATCCAAAAGTAAAGTGTTATGTACTGTAGATGGAAAAGCATAAAAGACATTGAAAGAAGGATTGGATATGCGCCATAAATATATTTGGGCATTAATTTCTTTAAATTAATAATTTATGCTATAAGACCATAAGGGCGCCATCTATGGTTTTTGTATTGTATTGAATTTAACCTATGTGACTTGAGATGCAGTGTATTCATGCATTTCCTTACCTCTGTGAGGCAGGCAATTGCTTCTGACGGGAGTGTCAGTGAAAGGCCAACAGATGTCACTGGTCAGTCATTATCCAGTGGTTCACCCAGTGAGTGAATTATTGTTGTACCTAAGATTGGATTTTGGCACGCATTATTAATATGCAAATTTTTCATTGTTGAAACTTCCTTGCTGTGCGAAACATCTGTTAAGATTATGCAATATCGCCTTGACATTTTTATTGAAAAGAAGTGTCTTTTTGTGTGGACATCGTGGCTGAGCTGCATTCTCTGAGTGAGTATTTGTTTGTTTTCACTTTGGTTTTTGGAATTGCTGGGTCAACTGTTTTTTGTGTCACATAGGGAAGAATTCAATTTTCGTTAATTTTACATAGGGTATTCATTCCCTCGTGTCAGGGGCTATTTACACGCCCCTACATATTTTAATGGTCCTTCGTAGCCTGGATTATTCATTCAATTCGAGATTATAGCTGATATTACATGGATGTTCGAATTTACGTATTTTTTTTGGTAAATTTGAAGTACCTCTCATTTTTTGAGAACTATAGCTGGTCTTGTTTTTTGCTTTGGATGACATATTTGGATGTTCGCAGAATTATCGTAATTTTGGATAATTATTCGCAACATTATTATTATTAATTAATTGTTAACATTGTTCGCAGAATTGTCGTAATTTTGGATAATTATTCGCAACATTATTGTTAATTAATTATTAACATTGTAACATTATTGTAAAATTTTGTGGTAACAGCATAAATTTTATAAGAAAGGTTTCAGATTTACGTAATTTTTTGGTAAAATTCTTGAAATACCTACCTCTTATAGAATTATTTAGAAAGCGTCAATTTACGTATTTTTTTTGGTAAATTTGAAGCAGAAAAATCAACATTACTGTTAGTAGCATATTTTTAATAATTACATAAACAAAGGATTGTCGGATTACGTAATTTTTTGGTAAATATCGAAATACCTATTTTATTGTTAAACTTAAACTTTTCGTGTGATAAAATTGTTGTACTTCTTTAAAAATGCTGAGGATTACGGAAGAAATTTCAAATGATCAATATGATCGAATGCTTATTTCATTAACAGCGAAAAAGGAAAAACTTTTTTCACGTATTAATGATCTATTTAACTTGACAAAAAATGTCTCTGATTTCGATTTTAGGAATAATGAAACTTTCATAGATCAGACCGAATTAATAGATGAAATGTACATTCAGTTTGAAAACATTATTGACGATATTAATTATTGTCCGTTAACTTTAAATCCAGAATTTAAACCAGATTTTCAAGCTTTAAATGCTTTTGATGATCTTTTTTTACCGGTCAAACGAACTCGTAACCTGATACTAGCCTCGGCACGTACATTCTCGACTCAGAATATGCCCTTGGAAGCTTGTATGTTTTGTAAAAAAACTGAACATGCAATTACTGCTTGCTCTCGATTCAGGGCGGTGAGATCTCCACGAGCCCGTTTTGACTTTATAAAATCAAAACATTTATGTGTAAATTGTTTTAGCACATCACATACTGTAAATTCTTGCAAATCAACGCTTGTGTGCGATGTGTGCAAAAAATCGCATAATACCTTACTGCACTTTGGTGGTGGGAATAATTTAAAATCAAACACTCAAGTACATACGTCAGAAGTACGAACCAATGAGGAGAAGTCTTCCCCCCCTCTAGTGCCATCCAGTAACAATGGAACGGGTAATTGCAATATGCAACTAGAGGAACCCTCGCACGTTAGCCCTTCATGCTTATTGGCCGCCAGAGTAACGCCTAATTTGACTAGTTTACTTTCAACTGTTCAAATATATGCGAAACTTAAAAATGGTAAGAAAATGATTGTTCAATGTTTAATTGATAATGGCTCGCAGAATAATTTGATTACGATAGATTGTTGTAAGTCACTGAATTTACCAATGATTCCTTTGAGTAATTCTTTTGTCAAAGAAATTGGTTCAGCTTCACGACCAATCTTCAGTGACGTCTATTTAGACATTGAGTCGCGCGTGTATTCAAATAAGAAATGTAATATACATGCACTTGTCGTTGATAGTATCACAAATAAACTGCCTAATCACTGTATAATCAAAGGTGATATGAGGTTCTTAGTATTCTGTAGTAGGTCTGAAATTGCAGATGATGGATATTACATCCATCATGCCGCCATTCGTCCTGATAATCCTATGCCTAGGATTGTGCTGTACGCTAGCGCTAAGACACATACAGGGCTGTCACTAAATGACATCTTGCATACTGGTCTCAATTTGCAAACTGATTGGTTTATGCTTTTATTTGACTTTCGTCAGTTAGCCAAAGATGTGAGACCACATTTCCTGGATGCTGCCAATGTGGCAGAGTTCAAGTTGTATGTGGACGACCTGGTCTATTCTATTGCAGATGAGTCCAGCGCCGTACGTCTTTCTCGAGAATTAATCTCGTTATTCAAGTCCGGTGCCTTTGATTTGGTCAAATGGACTACTAGTTCTCAAGTTGTACTTGAAAACCTTCCAGATTTTCACCGCAGTGTGGTGGACTTCACTGTTGGTTCTAACAATGCCTTTAAGGTGTTAGACCTCTTGTGGGAATCAGTTGATGACAGCTTCTTCTTTACTACTTCGTATGTTCAGGAGAAGTGTACAAAGCGGAACATACTCTCTATAGTCGCCCGCTTATTCGGTGTCCTCGGCTTGGTCGCCCCCATCATTTCGTACGCTAAATTGCTCATTAAAGAGCTATGGCTTTGCAACATTGGTTGGGATGATACCCCCCCTGAGAGCGTTATTCAAAGGTTCTCGTTACTCATACAGGAATTTCCTTTGATTTCCACGATTAAAATCCCGCGTCATGTTGGTGTCCTAAAGGACAGTACAGTACTCATTGTCGCTTTCTGCGATGTGAGCCTGAATGGTTATGGCTGTGTGATATATTTACACACAACTGATCCATCTCGGAATATTACCGTGAGATTGTTTTGTGCAAAATCAAAGGTCTCTCCCACCAAAGTGACAACACTCGCTCGTTTGGAGCTGTGTGCCGCGGTCTTGATGTCCAAACTAATACGGATGGTTCAAGATAATTATCGTTCGCGTTTTACTATTGCAGGGACATACGCGTTTTCAGATTCTAGCATTGCGCTTTCATGGATACATTCGTCGCCACATCGATGGTCGGTGTTTGTTAGTAATCACGTGGCTCAATGTCAGGAGAATTTGCCTCCTGAGAAGTTTTATCATGTCGCCGTTAGAGAAAACCCGAGCGACTGCCTTTCTCGTGGCTTGCTTCCTTCCCAACTCGTTTCACATGATTTATGGTGGAACGGCCCATCATGGATTCGCAGCCCACCTTTGGAATGGCCATTAAAACCGTTTCACCCTACCAATACTGGTGAAATGCCTGAACACAAAGCTAATGTGCTCATTGCAACATTTCAGGGTGAAAAATCGGTCCTGAGTGAACTGGCTCAGCGTATATCCACTTGGGATAAACCTTTAAGGATAGTAGTTTATGTCCTTCGATTCGTAAAAAAGGTATCACCTTCCTGTAAAAAAGTTATGATTCGTTCTGTGCAGAGTTTTTATTTTATAGAAGATATTGCTGAACTCCAGAAAGGCAAATTGTCCATATACAATTCAAAAAAGCTTCGGAATTTATTAGTTTTTCTCGATGAGGATAATTTGTTACGTATTGGGGGGCGGCCTTCTAAATCGGATTTACCATTTGAGGTTAAACTTCCGGGTTTACTTGTTGTCATGTCATGTACTTTCATATAGGCCCTGGACTTCTTATGTCCATCTTACGGCAGCGCTATTGGATATTAGATGCCAGGACTGTTATTAGGGCAAAAGTGCGGAAATGCAATTGCTGCTTCCGCTTAAATCCATCGCATCCTACACTGAAAATGGCAGATTTACCTTCATGTCGTGTTGTAGAAGCAAAGGCTTTCGTTCACACCAGTGTAGATTACGCAGGTCCCCTCTGTATCACGATTGCTCGTCTGAGAGGACAACTTTCACAAAAGGCATATATATATATTTTTGTGTGCCTTGTAACCAAGGCCATTCATATTGAGTTGGTCTTTGACCTAACTTCAAATGCTTTCAGCCGTTTTATTTCTCGGCATGGCCATGTGTGTCGTTCTTGTATTTAGATAATGGCATCATTCATTCAGATAATGGTTCATTCTGGTACTGATAAAATTGTTCGCTTTGCGACGGTAAAGACAAGATTTGGTTCTTTTAAACGTCCGGTTGTCAAATTATATCCCATTCCAACGCAATAATTTTATATTTTATCTATTTTTGTTTATTTTTATTTATTTATTTTTTGTTTTTAGTCATTGTTTCAATGATCTCTGACCCAGACATGGCATTACTTAATATCCGTTATCTTGGTCAATTGAACTTTATTACATTGTATTTTTAGTTATATTTCTTTATTTTGTGAGATTCTGCGAATTTCCAATGCGTGTCATTCCTGAATATTACCGGTGAATAGTCACTTTATTTCTATTTCATTTCTTGTTTCATTTGTATTTTTATACTCTTTCTTTTGTAAGCTCTACGAACTTCCAAGGCGGGGAATATGGATATGCGCCATAAATATATTTGGGCATTAATTTCTTTAAATTAATAATTTATGCTATAAGACCATAAGGGCGCCATCTATGGTTTTTGTATTGTATTGAATTTAACCTATGTGACTTGAGATGCAGTGTATTCATGCATTTCCTTACCTCTGTGAGGCAGGCAATTGCTTCTGACGGGAGTGTCAGTGAAAGGCCAACAGATGTCACTGGTCAGTCATTATCCAGTGGTTCACCCAGTGAGTGAATTATTGTTGTACCTAAGATTGGATTTTGGCACGCATTATTAATATGCAAATTTTTCATTGTTGAAACTTCCTTGCTGTGCGAAACATCTGTTAAGATTATGCAATATCGCCTTGACATTTTTATTGAAAAGAAGTGTCTTTTTGTGTGGACATCGTGGCTGAGCTGCATTCTCTGAGTGAGTATTTGTTTGTTTTCACTTTGGTTTTTGGAATTGCTGGGTCAACTGTTTTTTGTGTCACATAGGGAAGAATTCAATTTTCGTTAATTTTACATAGGGTATTCATTCCCTCGTGTCAGGGGCTATTTACACGCCCCTACAAGGATTGTTTTGGAGGATGAAGAACTGAACGCGGGAGTAGCTAATAAAAAGTTGACAAACAAAGCTAGCAGTCCAAATTCAAGTGCTGATACCAACCCTAATGTATGGTAGTAAGGAATGAAACTACCAGAGAAAGGATGCTTTTTAAGAAAGGGGTATTTTTATAAAACTTACCTTTTCCACCTGAACTTCTGGTTGGGAAATCGCAAAAAACTGATACAGGTGTCAAATATATATTTTCAGGTTAGTGTTTTTTTTTTAAATAGATTATTGTAATAACATTCGATTTGAATCACAAAAAATAAATATTGAAAATACAATACAAATAAAAAAATTGAAAATACAATTCAATAAAAAAAATAAACAAATATTGAAAATACAAAATACAAGACCTACTGAGGTCTGCAAAGACCAGGTTTCCTCTAGAAACAGATGGAGTATATAAACTCAGCTGTTCCGGATGAGACAAGGTCTATGTGGGCCAGACAGAGTGGACGATCTCCAAAAGGATATCAGAACATTTTCGAGCGTGTAAACTTGGCCACCCTGACAAATCAGCAATCACCGAGCATTTACTTGAAACCGTTCATTACTTTGGATTTGTTCCTAAAGTCCTGGGAAGACCCAAAACTTATAGAGCACGCCCAATTACAGAGGCAATTGAAATTCATAAAAATACTATTTACATTAATAGAGACGGCGGAGCTTAGCTCAATAGTTCTTGGTATTCGGTAATTGACGGCTACACCAAATCTTAATGTAGAAAACCATCTTGAAGTATACTGTAATGCCAGCGCGTAGTGGAGTAGAGCTGGCAACACGGTATTGCTTCTAAGTACTTAAGCACACAATTCACCACTAACATTTACACCTCTGTTCTGATGATGGACACTGTAACGCTGTCCGAAACGTTGGCTAAAGGAGGAGGTAGCGCAACACGGCATATCACCCCAAAAACAAATAACAAAAATTCTTTTGGCCGTGAAAATCTAAAATCATATCCAAATATTGAAAAATAATAAAATATTTATATTTGTAATAAAATCTGTTTTGCAAGATAATCTTGAAATAATCCTGTTTTGCAACCAACTGCCTTGAAACAAACTGATTTTGATTTTGAAACACAACCGACAGCAACTTACACACAAATCGGCGGCCATTTTGGCACGTGTCCAAATTCGGCGTTTCTTTTGGCTGAAATGGAATAAGCCCGTTTTGACAGTAAACATCGGATGGAATAAGGTGAGTTTTCAAGAAACAGTCATTTTTGAACGGGAAAAAGTAGATTTCGCAACATCACATTGCAAAAATATAGCATGAAAACTGGAATAAGTCAGTTATACAAATACACCTTTTAAGTACAATGAATGCTCAATTTTTATAAGAAAAACTCTCTTTTTATAATTTTTGAAGGTTATTCCCATCAATGTGAGGGAGCGGGAAACAGAAATGAAAGGCGTCGGTTGATGTAGTGAGTCAGCCGTTTATTTGGGCTACGTAGCAAGAGTCGGTGAAGCAGTAACATGATGTATGCAGGGTGCCGTGATGAGATGCTGCAGGCGTACGGAGGTGGAGATGGTGTGATGAAAGTCAGCGAGTTGCTCGACACCATGGCGGTGGAGATGACCTATCTTCCAGGCCGTTGCTCGACGCTTTAAGTCGCGGAGATGAACGGTGAGTGGCTCGGTGAGCTGAGCCACCAGCAGGTAGTCCTGGCGAGGCGCGAAGCACGGTGGGGCTTCGGGGTGCTATGAAGTGGTGAGCTGATCCCTTGGCTGAAGGTGGCGTCAAACCTTATAAGTCGCGGGATGTAGCTGTTCTGCGGAGCTGAAGGCACGATGGGCCTTGTAGCTGAGACGTGGAACTTTCCAGTAGGTTGCCGCGTTAATTGTTACAAGGCGATAGACGTACTTATAGTGCCGGTAGCGGCTTGCACCTAGATATTTATTTTTGGTGTGAATCTTAACCAGTGGCGCTGCGATGGTTTTAGCAGAGCGGGTTAAGCGACCGCTACAAATGTAATATTTTAATGAAGAAGAAAATAATAATAATCTAAACGAAAATATGAAAGAGAACAAGACACAGAAAAACAGAAAAAGATTCCAATTCCGCCATAAAAACTCTATTTTTATAAAAATTAGTTTTTATTATAAAAATTGAATATTCATTTAGACTTTTGTAAAAATTCAATAGGTCCATATAAATAAAATCGGATATACTTATCCGTGATGCTATCCAGGTTACAAACCAATTCTTAGAATGATTGTTTCCAATAAAAAGGGTAGTTGCCAATAATATGGAAAATAAATTAGTTGAAGATAATATTGTTAATCCTAAAATTTGAAATATGAGATTAGCTATTATGACGGTTTGACAGTGGGGCGCAATGGCGGAATTGGTAAACCCACGGAAAGACGAGAGGTTCTGAGTTGCTACCATTATCTTTTTCTGTTTTTCCGTTTCTTGTTCTCTTTCATATTTTCGTTTAGATTAATATTATTATCTTCTTCTTCATTGATATATTACAATGAATGCTATTAACCTTGAGATTCCTTGAGGTATATGAGGGTAAAAACAAGTTTCACCGTAGACATCTGCAAATGTGAAGATGAAGAAAGATTGCAATAGTAAGCGCATTGAGTAAGGTAAAGGAAGCGATGATTAGACGATTTGGATACGAAGAGCGAAGGAAAGTAATAATAATAATAATTGGATAATTTCTAGAGCGCCGTTTTTGTGAAAAATCACCTCAAGGGCGAAATGAGTGTTGGGAGAATACGTAAAGCAAAAGTAAAGAAGACGCGTTACCGCCAAATGCATCAAATACTTCAGTGAGGTCATGACGAGTGTCATCCGAGTATGTTTAATTGTGAATGAAGCAAGAAGTGTGTGCCAAGAAAGCGTTAAGTGAACTTGTCTGACGTGTCGTATCGTGACGCGTCAGAACGGTATTGGTTTCATATATTTAGTATTATGAGGTTTATATTAGTGTGTCGCTATCTGACGTAATGCGCTGTGTCGAATCAGAAGCTATCTCGATTTTCGTCAGAGCGATGAAGGTGGGGGGCGCGGGAGCAGCTGTGCAATTGTGCACTGGCCAGTGTTGTGTTGTGTCATTCAAAATATCGCCAGAAGGCATCAGAACACGGCATACAGATATAAACGCTAGCCATCACGTCAGAACACATCACGACACGACCCGTCAGACAAGTTTAAATCCACTATAATATGGCGGTCCATCCTCACTGCTTAACGTAGTGATATTAAGTACCTAAGTAGTTGGTTTAACATACAAACACACACTCTACGTCATTGTCAACTAGCTAGCCTGTTTAATCACAGGATACCATATTTGTCCCAACGCACATAGGTCTCATATAAAACGCTGTAACTCCCTTACTATCATAGTTAGAAATATGTTCTAATCAGTGTTAGAAAGGAAAAACACCACGCTTTATATTCTAATCTAAAAAATAGCCACCAAAAAAGTAAAATGTACACTTTTGTGTATACAAAGTTTTGAATCACAAATTGAAAAAAAAAATTTGAAACATCGGGAATTTTGTTAAAAATTATTTTTACATAGAGCGACAAAAAAGTGAGGTTACAATATGTGTTTGTTATACATTTGTCTAATAAAATATGTATGCGTGTTTTTTTTTTAATTAGTATCAGTAACTTTAGTTAGAAAAAACGTAAGGTGAGCCATTTTGAAAACTTTTTTATGTTTGTATACAAAATTTTTATAATTAAAAAATTTTTTTTTTTTTTCGAATTCTATAATTTGAAAGCGTATTTCATCAGCTTTCTCAAGCAGTTTTTGGTTTTTGAATGTGCTCAGAAATATTTTAAATATTTGCATTTTATTGTAAAGCGAAAATATTTTGACAATCTGAAAAAAATGCCCAATTTTTTAAGGGTTAGGCGTTTCCCTGGTTATTCGCAAAGTTTTTCAAAATATCATGTAAAAAAATCAAATCTTGTTTTGATGGCAAAGTGTGCAAAATCATCAATCTCGGAATGAAACTGTAGATTTTTTAAAAAATCAAGTCTATGCTGCATGCCCGCCCGCCCCAGACACTCGTCTTTATATAAATAGACAGATATTATGTTAATTTGACCTTTAGCAAAAATCATCATCGCTTTGGAGCCATCTTCATTTATTAATTTTGATTAGATCTCAGCGGTCAGCCCTTGAATAAATTATACGCGAATACTTCAATAATTCTTCTCTCCATTTTCCGTAATATCTAAAGGCATTTTCTTTGAAGTCTTTCTTTGGCGCTTTCATCTAGAAGGAGAACAATAAAAAAGCTCAATCATGGTATCTCTAAGTAGGTATAATAAATAGCCTTTTGTATAATACGCAATTTCTCATTGAATAGATTATTCAAAAAAAAATTGTAATATTATAATTAAATTCTGCAAGAATTTTTCGGTTTATTTTTGTTTTTATTACAGCGGTTTCGGCGTTCAATGCCATTTTCAAACTGTGGTTAGGCCACGTTGAGATGACTTTTTTGTGATTCTGTTTACCCTCGCCCAATACCAATTTTTATGGTGCCTAATAGAGATGTTATGGATATGAAATTTCGGATCTGGATACGGATACGGATATAGGAATAATATTATACTGGTTTCGAATACGGTTATGGATATGAAATTATTTCGGATGATCTGCTAGTTTCGGATAATTTCGGTTACGGATATTAGAATTTTAAAATTATAAAAGTCAAATACAAATAGCAAGATTTGACTTTTATTTCTAGTCTGAATTATATGTTTTTACAATCAGTCAAATAAATGCTATGTACTTTAAGTGCTATGTAGATACCTATGAAGGTAAGTACTTTAAAATACAAAAACTAAATTATAGTAACCAAAAATAACATTGTAATAAAACCTTGGTACGCTTTAACTTTAATCTAAGTATTTATAACAAAAACAGTTCTTACTGAATTTTGTAAGTAGTGAAACAATTACAAAATGTTAATAAATAAACTTTAGCCTTAATTGTAGTTTTTAAACAAAAACCTGTCGTAACCTGTCATTTAGACTCCGCCTTTATCCGAAACTTTTTTTTTTTTTTGTATAATTTTATAGCATGGAATTTATTATTTCTCTGTCCAAAAGATGTGTTCAAACTGGGAGTAACCAGGATGTTATTGCTTACTGACCTGATTGAGTATTTATGTTGGGCAGTGGAGTATACACATATGTTTTTTTTCAGTTTAAATAAAATATTTTTTGAATAAAGTTTCTGTACATTGAAGACTTGAAAGTTATTAAATATTTCTTCCGTCGGAGTTCTAAGCGGAGCTTTCAGTATTGTCTTCAGTACTCCTTTTTGGGCTATATTGAGTCGCTCTGTGTGAGTGCTCAAAGCAGACCCCATCCAGTTATCCCGTATTCTATTTGTGATTGACATAAAGCGTCTATTTGTGATTGACATAAACTGTCCGAAACTTTTATATCGGTTTCGGTTACGGTTACGGATACTTTTTTTATTTCGGATATCCGATAATTTCGGTTACGGTTACGGAGCTCCACAACATCCCTAGTGCCTAAAATGATTTATAACTAAGAAAATAATTGTTACAATAGATTCTCTAATCTGCGGTGAGCTTTGAAATCTATTTTCCCCGCATTAAATGGCAATGTTTTCTTAATTTTTTAATAATGACATTTCTGCTGTTGACTTTTTTGAATGTGTTATATTGTCTAGGTCTTGTGAACACAGTGAGAAGTTGGGAGTAAATAGTTCTTCTAATTTTAATAAATAATGTTACGTCAGAATCATTCGTTCATTTATTGATTTTTAATTCTCAAGTGAATTTAATCTAAAACCCTTTCTTTCTATATGTAAGGATCGAGCTTGCTTGATCGAGGAAGCCCGTTGTTGACTCTCAGAACATGATTATTCACTAAGAGATGTTCTGCAAATTTTAAAAAAGTGCTTTTATTTTTATAACATCGTACATTTCTTCGCATCTGGTTAAGAAAGCCCTTCGCGTCTGTCCGGTATAAGTAGGGTTACTGTCGGCGTGGTCGCATTTTAATTCATGTTCGCCATACAAAAACAATTAAAAATTCCAATTACATAGGTTGGTTCACTCAAATGCGTAAATTGCAACTACCTTAACTCCTCAGAAAATCGCCAATTTGCACTTTAAATGTCTTAAACGAAATGACGTTTTACGAAAACTTTGTGTTATTACTGTTTCACAATTAATGCTCTATAAATGAAACATTTCTGAACGTAGCCGAATAGTAGTAACTGTTTTAGACAGGTTACAAAATAAGCTTTCGAATTATTATATTATAAATAAATATTAATATTTGTAAATATTAAAATTTAGAATGCAAACATTAAAAAAATGTCAAAATGACTCACGTGATGTATTTATGTAAAAGCGGTACTAAAATCACAGATTATGTAAACAACAATACTTATTCTATTGTATAAATGTGTAATAAATATTTTTGTCACCTCACTTTTCAATCATTTCATATAAAAATGTTTAATAAAAATTAACAATGTCGGGAGCGGGCGACCCGCCCGTCGGAAATTTGGCGGGATAAATTATCTGTCAGACTGCGCGTCTGACAGAATGTTCTTTTTAGATATTTCTATGGACAACTTGAATAGAGATGTGCAGCATGTTTCACTATCGACCTTTCACGTTTTATTTTACGGATGTAACTAAAACAATAACGGAGTTATAACGGTTTCTATGGAGACACACGCGTTGACGAGTAAACTCGCTTATTGTACTTGACTGCTATCGTTATTTTAACGAGTATACTTGCTTACGTTGCTGAGGGGTTAATTTCCATAAAGGTAAGTTCTTGTGAGGTTGATTATTTAAAAAAATATATTTTTTATCTCTCCATTTTTTTTCAATAGTCCTATGGATTAAAGATTTCTGTGTAGAAGGTATTTTTAGGAAACGAAGGAGAAAAGTTCTGGGAAGGAAAAAATTAAGGAGTGGATAGGAATCCGGGAGTCATCCCTCCCACTTCAGTGCAAGGCGATGGGTCGATGGAGTCCAGCTGGAGAAGTCAAGTAAATAATTTATCTTTAAAATTGTGACATCAAACCAATTAATCAGATTCAATTTACTTGGACCCGCCTGGATTTGAACACTCGACCTCCGGATTCGTAGCTAAGGGTTATAACCTCTGTACCACGGAGGACGTCAACTTTTGATGAAAGGAAATTATTATGAAATTTTGAAAGTTTTGTGAAATATTTGTGATTACTACAGTGAAACTCAGATGCCAGTGTGCCAAATTACACACATCGTATTATCAATGTATCAAACCGATCATATTATCAACGGGTCAAAAATAGGATTGCTAGGTCCCCTCAAGGTGATATTCTTCACTCAAAGGCGCTATAAAGGTTCAAGAGAGATTGCTAAGAGGTTAGGAGACTAGATAGAGAATCATGATGAAATTGAACTAACTCCAAAACTTTCTCCTTTAGAAAATCGTCGGAAAAGTTTTATATCGTTTGTTTCTTCAAAATTATCAATAAATTGTATTATTGATTCACCTACAACTCATCTCTATCTATATACCTTCCCGTAGTCTCAGAATTAATAAACTACTCTTCCTCGATCAACACTCGACCAATTATGGATATTTTGTCGATCACTGAACAATTGAAGATATTTTATAACTATCTTGAATTCTAGCTAATTCTTGAATTAACTAATCACTTCTTCTTTCTTCTGATTATCTCTGATTTTGTCTTTGCTTTCATAAACCAGCATTTACTCTTATAATTATTATTTTTTTAAATTCGTGTTATTTAATTGCAAATCGGACGTAGGTCCGTTAATAAGTAAAAACTAGCAGTTAACTCGCTCCGCAGGTTTTCACAGCTAGGCCCTGCGGGCGGCTTTTGGTTCGGCTTCGCCCAGTTAGTGTTGGTGATCGTTTTTTAAATCCAATAGGAACTGGTTCTAAAATTAGCTTGTTCCTCGTATCCACTGTTAACATGTCAACCGGTGATGGCTAGTCACCGCGAAAAAGTAACCGGGACGGGCGATGACGTCATATGTAATATACAGCCGCATCATACAACTGAGTATTACCGTCAATCTTTCTAAATCCAGAAGCTACTCCAGGTTCACAAATTCGTAGAACTTATACCTAGGAAGGGCACGTCCCTTTGCGTTTTGCCGACGAAAGTGGCGCAAACTTGTAACGAATTCTTGAATTAGAAACCGAAATACAATAGTAGCTTTGTCTGAAAATAAATCTTTGTCGTTAAAAGCCGGATTCTTAAATTGAACCACGCAGATGCAAGGCCATTAATAACGTTCGATTGTACAACGATAAGAAAAATAGAAAAAAAATCGGTTTTAGAAAATCTTTAACAAATTTCACCAAGGAAAAAACATGCAAATTTCGGGCACACGGACATTCCAACAATTCACTTCTATAATCTTCAGTAAGGTATGTAGGTATTTAGGTACAAAACGTTTCTGTTTAATATGCATTTCGTAGAGCGGTGTTTTGTAGCTCCGTACAACAGATTAAATTTATACCGCAGCGAGCAGAGGTGCAATTTTCTAGCCCGGCTTGCTCCCCCCCTCTTGTCGGCCTTTCCCCATCTTCTTTCCCATCTGACCCATGAAATGGAGCAGCCAGCAGCTAGCAGCAAGTGCAGCTCTAAAGTGGCACCCGGGCCTTACCGTGATTATATATTTCTCTGAGAGCCTTACCCGTAACACGATTGTTACTAAATTAATATTTTGCTACGCGACTTATGTAGAATTTAAAACATGTTAATTTTTTTTTTTTTAATTTCTATTTATTGAGGAAACAAACAGTTACACATATGCATATTGATAGATTACATTGTTGCATGAGTCAGTGGAGTTTTCGCATAAAATTCATATTATGTGTGTTGTGTATTGTGTTGTCCTATTTTTTTAATTTGTGAGCAACACATTTAAAAAGCAAACCTATTTTTTCAAATAATAAGAAACATCATTATCATCATTATCATTATCATTACATAGTATAAAATAAGTCGCTCAAAATGTATGTGCGCGTTAATCTTTTAAGCTACCCAACGGATTTTCATGCGGTTTTCACCAATAGATAGAGTGATTGAAGAGTAATGTTTATATGTATAATACATGTAAATTATATTAGAGAAAAGCCGAGAAATTCAAAGAAAACATATTTTTGTGCGATTTAAAACGGTTGGCGGGCCGTACTATAGTAATTTTGAAATTCGTTCTAAGGATGAAATTGGAAAATAGACGTCCTAGAGTAAGTAGGTATTTGATTTTCCCTTTTCAAATATCCAGTGTTGCATTACAAGCGTTGTATAATTAGTGGCGATCGCTCGAATTGCATTACATAGTATAAAATGAAGTCGCTCAAAATGTATGTGCGCATAGATCTTTTAAACTACGAAACAGATTTTCATGCGGTTTTCAATAATAAATAGAGTGATTCAAGGGAAAGGTTTATATGTATAACACATGCTTATTATAGTAGAGAAAAGCCGAGAAATTCAAATATTCAATTCATATTTGGCAAGCGGGTGGTGTGGATTTTATAAAGGTTGGGTAATGGCGTTGTGTTTCGTTAGCCACAGCAACGTGTGGCCGGGTCTGCTAGTTTTAGATAAAGGACAGCTAATTAAAATCTATCATGCATTAGCCCAATCTCATCTACAATATGGTCTTATCGGATGAGGAAGCTCATGCGATTCCATTTTTAAACCAGTCCTTGGGCAACCAATCCAACCAAGGGCAATTTTGAAAATTATACTTAGGGTCCCCATCAGAACTCCTACAGACTATTTTTAAAACGCTGAATTTAATGTCACTGAAACAATTTTATGCAAAAGAAATTATAAATTATAATGTACGCTTTCAAAAACCAGAATAACTTTACACAGACACCTCGGGCCGATTCACAAGATCTATATTTCTATGTACATTCCGCCAATCTAAAACTAAAACGACTTTTGGATAAAGAAATATGCAATACTCTCTATAAAATTATTTAACTCTATCACGGTCGTGCTAACGTGTTAATTCATGAAAACTCATCACCCTATAGCAGGGATGGCGAACCAATGGCACGCGTGCCATTAATGGCACGCGACACAATATTTTGGGCACGTTAGTGATCAGTGATCACAAAATTTATTATGCGTGAAGTGTGAATAAAAGTGTGAAGTGACGTCATTGGATAAACTCAATTTTTCCCCATTCTATCGGTTGGAAATTGATGAATTTGAAATGCAGCTTGTTGATTACCAATTTAGTTCAATATGGATTTAAAAAATTGTTGAAACAAGAGAGAGAGTTAGATTTAATTGAAACAGAAAAATTGACAGGTAATATAAGTGAAAATGCTAATAACCAAATTTTGGAAACATGGAATGCGTTACCAGACACATTTAATTGTTTGAAGAAGCTAGCTCATGCTATTTTAACAATTTTTCATCAACCTGTGCCTGCGAGTCATTATTTTCAGAGATGAATAACATTAAAGACTCGGTTAGAGAGAGTTTGACAGATAACTCCAGTTCAGCATGCATTCTGCTAAAAGTAACATCTTACAACCCTAACATATGTTATTTGTCATCTAACCTGCAACAACAGAAGTCACACTAATTTTACTTTAATTTAAATTACAATGCTAAATGTTCCTATTTTTTGTACTAAATAAAGAGTTTTTAATTGTTAGTAAGAATTAATTATTATTATTTTCCCAATAATCACAAAGTAAAAATTATTTGATGGCACGTCTATGACCTCATTAAACATTTCTTTAGAAAAATGGCACGTTGATATGTAAAGGTTTGCCATCCCTGCCCTATAGGTATGTTTTTCTTGATTTACTCAAAAGTAATAAAATCCATTAGGAAGGGTATTTGAACTCAACGATTCAATTGTATTACAATACCATTTTGCTTTTATAATATCGTCATAATTTCACGCCTAAAATCATTTAAGTACCTAAGAGACTTTCTTTTTCCTTATCCGATCATTTGGTGGGAGAATTAATCTTTATTACGACATTATAACGACTGAGCCTAATTGTATTTTTAAGCAGGGATCGACATCCCTTAGAATAATAATTCCGGGTAACTTTGCAAATTCTAATAAGGCTGCCCTTAACAAAGGCGAAGGGTATAATTTATTTTAATTAATATTTCTCTTCCCTGATTAATCCAAAGAAATCATCCGAAAATTATGAAATGGATTATTTCCTTATTTCTTCACATTTTTGGGTCAGAATAAAATTGTTATTCCGGTTTCAATTTGCGAATTTTTGGTAAAGCAATACTATCAATTTTTGCTACATTATTAAGGATAACTTTTAGATGGAATGCTGTAGAAATGAGATCCCACATGGAGTAAATGAAGTAAATGGAGTATACACAATACATTTTTTATACAGCATCCTCAAAGATGAGGGATTTTTTTTTCTTCTTCGTGAAGATAATTAAAAAAATACATAAAAAGTTATAATTTTATAAAATTGAATTTATAGTTTTTTGGTATGGGTACCGCCGCACCGGGAACCATTTATTGGATAACCAGCACGGGTACCCGGGTTTATGTAGTGAGGTTTTTCTAGGTCTTGACGGCGAATGCGTTTTCAGACTGGTTGAGTGATACCTATCTTAGACCTCTCCAGCCATCTATCTCGGAACATCGCTTTGCACAGCAGTGGGAGACATGGATTCATATGTCCGTCACTCCTGGACTCCAACGAACTCCAGCTTCCAACCCACCACTCGTACCTTTTTCCTTCCCAGAACTTCCTTTTCCTAAATTGACTTTCCACACAGCATCTCCAAAGATGACGAAGGCTCTGAGGGATTTACTTTCCTCTGGGCCTATTGTTTTTGAATTTATAGTTTTTCTTGCCAAAAGATGTCCTTAATATTGGAATGTTATAGGCATAGATTTTAAGTTTTTGTCCTTGTGGTGTGGATGAACGTAAATATTGTTTTCCGAGTTTTCTCTGTTTTTAGGAATTTCTTGATTTGTATCTCATACTACATTTAAATGTATTTTCCTTTAACTAGTCGAATTCTTATCTCTTTTTTATCGTCTTCGTAATCTATCTATCTATCTATCTATCTATCTATCTATCTATCTTCTATCTTCTATCTTCTATCTTCTATCTTCTATCTTCTATCTTCTATCTTCTATCTTCTATCTTCTATCTTCTATCTTCTATCTTCTATCTTCTATCTTCTATCTTCTATCTTCTATCTTCTATCTTCTATCTTCTATCTTCTATCTTCTATCTTCTATCTTCTATCTTCTATCTTCTATCTTCTATCTTCTATCTTCTATCTTCTATATAAATAAAAATGAATCGCCAAAATGTATGTACGCGCATAACTTCCGAACGACTGCACCAAATAGGATAATTCTTTTTTTGTTGTGTTCGTTATTGTCAGGACAAGGTTTGTATAAAACTACTGGTGAGCTCTGGCATAATGAAATTTGCATAAAAATGAATCGCCGAAATGTATTTATGCGCATTACTTCCGAAAGAATGCACCAAATTAGATAATTCTTTTTTTTTCTGGTCTTTATTGTCTGGTGAGCTATGGCTTTATGAAATTTGTACGCGAGCTGTTTGAAAACTAATGTACCGGGAATTAATTTATGGAACGCGGGAGTTGGGGGAGGGGAACCAGGGAAGGAGAGGGGAATCTGGGAGGGGGGAGGGGAACTCGGAGGGGGTTTGCGGGACGGGGGAAGGGGGAAAGTGGAGTGGGGAGAGGGAAGAGGAGGAGGCGGAGTGAAAACGCGAGAGGGGAAGAGGACGCGGGAGAGGAATGGTGGGGAGAGGGGACGGAAGGGGCACGGGACGAATGGGAAAGGACCCGCAGGGAGAAACAATTTCTTTATTAAATGGCATAGCAACGCCTGCCGGGTACCAGCTAGTGGTTTAAAAATAACACAATGTTCACATGCAATTTGTCTTTGATATAATATCTTCTCTGTCTACCTCATCAAATAATTCGCGCAAAATGCAAGTCACGCAAAATGCAAGTCCTTTTTTATACGCTGCAAGCGCAAAGGGAAATAAACACGTTTTATATCCAACTTTCAATCTAGAAAGCGTGGAGTCTCTGTGAACCAAGTAAACAATAATTCCAGTCAACTTGCCATTTCAATTAAGAAACAGATCGGAAACGCCAAAGGCAATTAAAACAGGATAAAAAATTCACCGAGAAATTCAGAAAAATTTATTTCTGTCTTTCTTTGAGCGGAAAAAGCTATCTAATAAAAAATTATCTAATGGTGATTTCTGGTGTCGCGAAATTTTCACTTTTGTGACACAGTGTCATTTGATTCATAAACTGTGGAGCTTTGAAACACCCATTTATTTTTTTATTTTTTACATGAATACCGCACAAGAACTGCTCCCGTCTGGGGCCAGTGGGACTATGGCATCCCCAATTGGGTTATGTTGTGAGGCTGAAGGTAGTGGGGAGGGGGAGGAGATAGGGAAGTGGAAGGTGGGGAAATACTTGGCTATTCAGATCTGGTCACCAAACACGGCTAAAGCCATTTCAAGCAACGTTTCAATTCTGAATGGTGGTCTTACACCAGGACGATAATGAGAGTATCTTCCACACAAAGAGAAGACCGGTTATTCTATCTCATTCTCTCGCAGGCTAAATCCTACAGATGTATGTGTTGGTCTTTTTTTAGTATCGTTATTTTCGTTTCATCGAGTTTCAAATCACAACGGTGTTAAAGAAGTTTTCACTTCAAATAAGTTTATTCTGTGGCCGCGTAGAAAACCGCTGCCCCGGAACCATTTATTGGATAAACAACACCTCTGTCGTAGGTAACCCCAAGTGGTTCGCTACGTTCGGTGACTTGCGTTGCGGGCCGGATCGGTAGAAAAAAAATTTTACCTCTCCATCCATCGCCTTGCACTGCGATGGGAGGTCGGGAAAAATACGTACGTCCGTCACTACTGGACCAACTGATCCCCAGATTCTTAAGTGCAAATCATTTTTCCCTCCCAGAACTTCCACTCCTTCCATTCCAAAAATACCCTCTTACAGCATCCACAAATATAACACAAGTCTCGAGGGAAATCATTTCCCCTGGGCCTTCAGTGTTGAGTTGAAAAAAACATGTATTTTTTAATATTATTTCTAAGAAAGCTTATTTATAAAATATTATTTCTGAGAATTTTTTCTTGGCTCGCTAATGAATTTAAAATTATTTCATATTGTTATTATTTCTCTCTTATCAAAGGTTGGCTATCATCAGGGTAATCTTCACTATTACACTCTTATACCTTACTCTTTCACATCTTCTTTTTTCCCCATTACCTATAACTTGCTCCAATTGGGGATGCCAAAGTTGCAATGGCTATGGGAGCAATTGGGAAATAAATTTTTTAAAAGCCTGACGCTTAAGAACACTCGGTCTAAAAGTATTTAAATTTGTACATTACGGAGAAGAGTTCATTTAAAAAACAAGCTCATTTAAGATTATTTTTAATGTCAACACTTCAAAACTTTTACGAGACTTTCGTATCGCGATTCGGGATCACATTTAAAGTTTGGTGTTTTCTTTGCAAAGATATAAATTCTCAAGATTTCTTATTTCGGGATTTTTAGTGGCATTTATAAAAGTTTCCTCTTTACACAGAATAGAAGGTCAAATGTTAATTTTAATAACGCAAAAAATTCCGTCACTCTTGGGGAAATTTGCCAAGAAGTAAATTATCAAATTTATTTGATTTTTATATTTTGAATGAACTAAAAATATGAACGACAGGTGATTTGCGAAGATGATGAAAGAAATAAATGCCTTTAAAATGGCTAATGCAATGAAAAATATATTTTTCACTCTTGAGGCGAATTTTCTATGAAAATTGGGCTTTTTAAATTATCATATTATTTTTTTTAATCCATTATCAACATTTCGGCCACGTAAAATCCTACTAAAATGGAGGCAAAAAATATAGGCAAAGCTTCTAAATACAGGCAAGAAATTGTTTTGGTTGTTTTTTCCACTCGAGCGGCAGCGCGATTATTAGATTTTTGCTCAGGATTTTTTTGGTGACCATTTTGACAGACATTAAAAATATCATACCTCCGAATACGGAAAAAATTGAAAAAAAATTTATGTATCTAGGGAAAATTTTCCTAAAACTGTCAGCAAATAAATCTGAGGTATTTTAAATGGTGCTATATTGTGGCAAAAAAGTGGATGGAATGTTCTGAAAATAAAATAATTAATGAGGGAAAAACAGTTATATGATTATGTTATAATGAAAGTAATGACTATAATAGCAGAAAGAAAATAAAATATATAAAAAGAAAAACCAGAGAAAGTCCATAGATCACCGGGCAGTCCCAATGAGGATGCGTATAGCTATCGGCCCAACCGCAGACGATGCTCGATGTCCGCGCCCTTAAGCCGGCTCCCGGATTTTGCTTTTTTAGTTGGGAGAGAAGAAGAAGTTTTTGAAGACCTCGAGGAAAAGTTGTGCGTTGGGTTACCGGAGGGGGGACGGAAGGACATCGAGACCGCGTGGTTACGCCTCTATAAAATACAATTATTTATTCTCTGTAAATTACAAGTGTGAACTCTTTAAAATCCAATTTTTCTATGTTTGTAAGAAGCATTAATTTAGTGGTTCACCATAATTTACAATACAAATAAATAAATTTGGTTCAGACCACTTAAATTTTATTTTATTCATACTCTACCGATTTCCGAAGCACCCTTCCTTCGTCAGGAGAATATTTGAACTTACCTACGATACAGAATATTGACAGACATAATATACACAAATTGTAGGTGTTTGAGTGGGAGGTGAGAAAAGGGTAAGGGATTTCCAGCAAGAATAGAGCGGTATATTGGAAATACGTCAAGAATAAAAAGACTTAAAAACAAATTAATTTAGTTATTTAAAATACTTGTCTCATTACTTAGGGTTTTATAAATTCAAGAGCCTCTAAATTATGAAGTGAAAAATATTAACATCTGTGTCCTTATTGAAAGTGTGATCTGTGGAAATAAGGTGATTGGCATCTTTGAAAAATTTTTGATATTTAAGCATATTAAATGTTCTGTGATTTTAATATTTATATTTCTAGTTGTCTTACCTGTGTATAACGATGGACAATCATAGCAACATAGTTGGTAAAGGAGTGGTTTAATATATGATCTCCATCTTTAGTGTTTTTTAGTAATATATCTAATGTGGGCAGGCAATTTTTTGTAATGTATATTCAACTTTTCCTAACTTAGTGAAACCGATAGAATGTGAATAAAATAAAATTAAAATGGTCTGTAACATTTTTTTTTTTTATTAGAATTTTTCTGTTTTTAACTAAAATCTTCTCCGGTTAAAAATCGCATTTTTTAAATATTCAGATTGCATAATCGTGTAATTAGGTAATTAGGAAGAAAGGTGACTTCATTCCAGTACCTGACAGATAAATTTATTCTTCTTCTTCTTGTGCCCTGTCCGTTCAACGGACGTAGGCTATCATGTTGGCTAAGCGGACTTTGTTTACTGCGGCCCGGAACAGCTCTACGGTAGACTGGCCAAAACCACTGTCTCAGGTTTTTCAGCCATAAGGTTCTCCTTCCAGGCCCCCGTCTTCCGGCAATCTTTCCCTGCATTATGAGATGCAAGATCTTATACTTCTCTCAAGATATTGAAGTTTTCGGATTTTAATAGTTTTAATAACTTATTTTTCTTTATTCATTCGAACCATAGTACCTTCATTCGTAACCCCTTTCCATCCAGCTTATTTTAAGTATTCTTCTGTAGATCCACACATCGAATGCCTCAAGTCACCTTATTAGTTCTTCAGTAAGCGTCCATGCTTCCATTCCATAAAATAATATCGACAACACGTAGCAAGAGGTAACACGTAATTTGGGAGGCGGGAATGGGTACCGCCGCCCCGGGAACCTTTATTCGAAAACCAACACCTCTGCCATAGGTCACCCCAAGTGGTTCGCTACGTTTGGTGATTTAGCAGGGGTGCCCGGGTTCATGGGGTGAGGTTTGTCTAGATCTTGGAGGCGGATGACCAGGACATACTGAACCCAAGATTCCTACCCACCTCTTAAACCCTTTTCCTTCCCAAAACTCTCCTCTCCTTCCTTTCCTTAAAAAACCCTCCACACAGTACCATAGATGAGCATAAAGATGACATAGGCCCTGAGGGAAATTATGTTCCTCAGGGCCTCCTGTGTGGAGCTCATGTAAACGAAAAAAAAGCACCTGACCATTCGCATTCGTAATCCAAGGTTGAGATCATGACTGCGGAACATCTTTTTCAGATGGATAAAGGTTGCACGAGCTTGATCAATGCGGCATTTGATTTCAACTGAAGAATCCCATCTATCGTTTACATTGCAGCTCAAGTATACAATACCCCGTACTTTCTCTAGTTTTGTTCCAACAATATAAAGATTTCATGCAATGCTTTATTTTTGCTTATGAGCGAGTATTTTGTTTTATTTATATTTGTTTTATTAATAAATTTATTACTAAAATATATTTGTCGAATAAGAAATGTTAAGCTATTCCAATAAAAACTGTTTATTGATTTCAGACTTTCAAAATCCAGTTCAAATGATCATGACCGGCTCGGTAATGTAAAGTTCTCATCCAATTTATCGAGGGAGCTTTGGTATGAAGATCTGAATAACAAAATACTTCCCGACCTTCCTCTTACACATTTTCTTCCCCTCTCCACTCATTTAACCTCACAATATACAATACATAATATACAATACAATAATGTACAAAATATACCCCTATAAACGGTGATGCCACAGACCCACTGGCCCGAAGCGCTGTGGTTGGTATTTTTTTTATTTATTTAAAAAGTACACAATACGTACATAGCTACATGCATTATATCCTCAAGAGTAAAGAAACTCATTATGCAGTACGCTACATTTTGAAACATAATTAAAATTAACAAACATGACTTACAAATTTTATAACATACCAGTAAAGTGAATTTTTACATCATAATATAATTATTCTTTTTACAGAAATACAGCTGAGTATAAATCTTTAAGTTGAATATATACGTGAAATCCTATTTAGATACTATTTTGATTAATCTTTACGACGAATCGGCTTACAGTATGAATGTCAAAAAATATGCTAAGGATAAATCGAAGCTTTTACTAGCTTTTCTATGTATTGGAATTACAATAATATTATTATTTACGTAACAAAAAATATAAGCGTAAACCACCAAAAAAAATGTTTTTGCATGATTTAACAGAGAAGAAATACAAGATTTTTTTTTTAAAATACCCCTTTATGGCTAAGACTATTTTTGAGGTTTTCCATGTTCTAACTTTTTTTCGTTCTTATAAAATTATACACAAAATAAATAAAAACCCACTTTTTCGCTTACTAACCTCGCGCAAAAAGACGCTCGATTTTAAAATTTTGCAGGCATGAGATTCGAAATATTTCTAGCGTTTATATTCTTTCAAACAGACGGCCTCCGCGCTCGAAGGGTAAGTGCGATCTAGCGATCCGGAGGTCACGATTTCAAATCCCGGCGAGGACAAGTAAAATTCATTTGACCGATTTGTGTTATTTAACAATTTAATCATTTAAAAATAATGTACGGTATATTTGCGGCATGTTCCAGAGTGTAAGATACGAGTGTAAAACTGCCATTCAGAATTTCAACATTGCTTTAAATAGCTTTGGCCGTGTTTGGTGAACAATCTGAATAACCAGATATTTCCTCACCTTCATCTTTTTCTCAACTCCTTCCTTTTCTCCAGCTTCATAACATACTCCAATTAGGGATGTCAAAGTGTCGCTGGCTCCGGACGGGAGCAGTTGGAACTCTTGTGCGCTATTATATTAAAAAAAAAACATAATTAACAAATTTTACAAAACGTAATGAATTTTTATATTATTTTTTTTTATAGAGATATATCACGGTATTTGTTTATCTTTTTTCGTTTTTTGAGATATTTCTCGTTGGGTTGCACATTTAAGCCCAGTTGTTTGCAGAAATTCAAGTGTGACAAAGTCATCAAATGGCCGTTCAGGGACCATTTTGATTTTTTGACATTTAAAAGGTTAAACATCGATTTTAAGTACGTTTCAGCTTTTGAACAAATCGTTATCAGCTGAAGAGGACAACTCTCATGTTGTTAAGCTTGTCAGATTATTACAATTTGAAAGAAAGCTGGAATGCACCTTCAATCGTAGATTAACGAGGACCTTTCAAATGCAAAAAAAAAACGGCGCTAAATTGCCATTTGATAACAACGTTACATTTGAGTTTTTGCGAAATAATTTTAATGACCTTTAGTTGAACATCTCTTTAAATGAATTATTGAACTGTATGTATGTGCCAAATGAATTGTAAATATTTTATTAATGGTATTTTGGGTATACAATATATGTAGTTTGTTGTGGTTTCTTGTGTTGTGTTGGTATACGCCATGATTGTAATTAATTGTGGTGATAGTATGTGCTGAGTGTTGAATTACATGCAACTCGGTATTTGTTAAATCAAAGGTGGTATGATGTTAAACGGAAGCATAGAGTTTCTGTTCTTGTCTTTGACGTGTATGCCCTATGGCAAACTGAATACATTTCGTGGAACGTTATTTTGGTTTACTTTTTAATTTTTTTGTTTATTTATTATTGTTCTTCTTCTTCTTTTTGTGCCGTATCAGGGCCCCCCGGCGTTGGCGATCACTCTTGAAAATGTCTCTCTGTCTTGCGCTGCCCGGAATAGCTCTTCCACTCTTCTAATGCCGATCCACTCTCGTATATTACGCAGCCAAGACATTTGTCTCCTACCATGCCCTCGGCGACTCTCTATCTTGCCTTTCAATATTAAATGGAGCAAGTGATACTTCTCCCCTCGAAGTATATGACCCAGATATGAAATTTTCCTGATTTATTAATGTAAGCAGTTCTCTATCTGCTCTAGCCCGCCTGAGAATTTCTATGTTGGTTGTTATTATTGTTAAATAAACATAAATATTTCTACGTAAATCAATGTTGTGTAATATAAACAATAATAATACGCGACGGTACCGCGCGTTTTCATCCTCCGACAAAACATCTTCGACAAAATATCTTCGACAAAATATCCCCCGACATAATATCCCGAGGACAAAATGTATCTCCACTACGCTGAATTTTTTTGTTAGGTTAGTTTATTTAGGTTAGGTTTTAGTAGATATTTTTTGGAGGATGTTTTCGTTCGTTTAAATCGTTCAATTTATGTGTTTCCCAATTTTTGATGAGACTGGATTATGCTAAAGTATAAGCCTCTCTTTATTTCTTTTGGTAGAATATGGGCTATTCTATTAAAGACTTGATCTCTAAAATCATTTTTCGATAGCAAAACCCCCGATCCCAAAAAATGTATTTAATCGTTTTATCGTTTGAAGTAATGCACGTTTTCATTCCGTGACAAAATATCCCCGACAAAATATCCGCCGACAAAATATCCTACGGACAAAACATCACACACCAAAAAATATGGGAACAAAAATAATACAGACATTCTGTAAAGACAATAAATTATTATTCAAAATTAGTAAAACGAGACGAAAATAATACGGATAATAATTATTTATTGTCTTTGCAGGATGTCCGTATAATTTTTGTCTCATTTTTTTTAGGGTTAGGTTAGGTTAGGTTAGGTTTTAGTAGATATTTTGTTAGGGGATGTTTTGTTCGTAGGGTATTTGGTCGGAGGATATTTTGTCGCGGGATGAAAAGTCGCAGAACCATCGCACATTGATTCGTTTCATACAAGCTAGACGCTAATAAGTCACTTTTGAATTCCCAAACAATGACGTCATGGCGAGATTACCAGATAGACAGGATAATAAATGCATGCTTAATTGGGGTGATTAGTGCACGCATTGACTCATACCAGAGGCCTAAAGTTGTAATGGTCCGCCACTCTTGGCTTTTGACACCAATTGTGATGAACCCTACCTAGCTGATTTACTTTTCTAAGCTTCTACCTCGTAGTTCAAATCTCGTAGCTCCTGTCTCGTAGCCACGCTCATAATTCTACCCTTATGTCCTACTGAACACACCACTAGGTATGATGGCCTGACTAAACCCTCCTTCCAGTTTGTTTCTACCTCAGGCTCGTGATTTCTAAACCCCTATACCTTATAATCTAGCTAAACCTACCCTATCTTCTTAAATCCCTACTATTTTCTCACAGTAATCAAGATTTAAGATTTTTGTTCACATTATTTCTATAATCTTCGTTGTGTAATTTTTTGTTTTAGATTTTACATCTGTTTGCATACTTAATATGCACACATATGTAGAGAAGATAATGTATTACGTGTGGTAACCCATAGGTTCTTTTAGAGAAAGGGTGAGAATTTTCCGATTTATTAATTATTATTAATTTAGTATCTTTTACCGAGTTTGATAAACTAACCCCGCCTTTAACTTTGTGTCTATTTGATTTCCGTAGGAATTTAGTGTGTTTATTTAATTCTTCCTATCACCGCTGATACATCGATAACATAAAACAACAGTTAATAAATTAAACATTTCAAGAAAGCAAACCTTATCTTACCGGTGTAGTATGATCGTACTCGAGGGTCCAGTTTTCTCAATTGGAGTTCTTGTCTGCAGCTTCTCCTAACATAATATTTTGTCTTCATAGTTAGTATTCATAGTTAGTATTCGAATAGTAAGGATGGATGGATATGGGGGGGGGGGATAATATGTTTGCTGAAAAGTCGGCTCCTCCGCTAACCAAGTGAAAACCGATGAACAACAATTTCAAACCGGATTCTCCCAGGTACGTTTGCTAAGCTTATCCTTAAGTCCGAGTTTTACTCTCTTCGACGAGCGTCTCTTGTTACGAAAGGGGCTCTTCACGCCAGATGGGGGAATACCAAGTCTTCATGCCGTTTTTCTGTCCCACTCCGACTTCCGACGCCTCCGGGTTGAATTTAACTCTACTGAGTCTAGAAGGGGTATTTCATGTCTTCCCTTATCATGTCTCTATCCGTTAAATGTGGCGTAAGCTTGTGACGGGCAGATCCTTCCTCCCACGTGACCGACCCAGCGTTACACTCCACCTCTGACTAGCTGACATAAAACGCACCTCGTGAGCCTTATGTTTGCTTTCACGTTCGACAAGACTCACGGTATGCAAATAACCTGTGGCTTTAATGCCGCGTCAGCATACTGTCTGCATACGTCCTTTCTCTTCCCCGCATGCCCCACCTCGACAATACCGCCACAAGATCAAAGCCCTCCGTTCGAGAAAGGTTGACACTTACATTTCCAGATGGCTCATACCCACATACAGGAGCCTTGAAGCTTACGTTCGTGAAAAGTTAGGATACAGGACTGTATGAGTATTTGAACACCAGTGTTTTTTAAATGAGGTCACTAGCTCCTCGTTATTTAGGTATTTAGGATTTTTGGGTATTTATGGGTTCTTGGATACCTACTTGCTATAAGAAAGATTTAAAATGAGATAAATCAAGTTGTCATTGAATCAATGACCTCGTGAGTAATTGTGATGAGCTCTCTTTGAGTTTGGAGCTGGTCGAGGTACTTTACTTTGTGAAATTTTGCATGCTAAAACAATGCTACCTAATGGCGATCGCTCTAGTAGAATCAAGTCGTCTAGAATTGAGTGAATTTAACGTCGATTTTACTTTCACATAGTGGCGAAGTTTCCGTCGTAAGCTATGATTGATAAACCTGCCCATTGACATTTGTGCTTTTGTTTTGTTTATTCGTTGATGGAATCTAGGTGACTGGGTCAATGAATGACATTGAACTCAAATCGAAATTTTTGGTACGCTATCGAAGGTCATATAACCATACCCTAATCGTACTAGTGAGAAGAAGCGATAGGTATTTACTTTGTAAATACGCTAAGATACCAAAATTGATTAAGTGATGCGTTTCTATCTAATTATGTGTTAAGTATTTGTTTAGCAACATTTCATTCTGTATGGGAGGTGTGACATGCGAATGCTAATAAATTGGTTAGTTATTAAATTACCCTTACTTGGCGTTACGTTCATCAGTGTCAGGATATCCACAGGAACCTGTAAAAGCTTAAATATTGTAAGGACTCACCAAGCTCTAATGTCTTAATTTCAGCTCCACCGGGTTACTATCGTCGGCAAGAAACTTATTAGAGCATCCAGACTACCTATGTAACTTATCGCACTTTTATTTCGACTTCCCACTTTTAACGATTTAATCCTACAAGATCCAGAATTCATCTCCTTCCTTTCTCCTTTGAATAGATCTCTGATGTAAAAATCCTCACATTTTCCTTTATTATCTGCCGTTATTATTGAAGAAGAACGATGCTACCTAATTAACCCCGAAAATCTAAAGAAGAGAATCGATTCTTAATAATCGTTCGCTCGAATATTATTTTATTATTTGATATATATCTATACCTGTTTACTCTTTAATAAATTAATTTATTAATTTGAATTTTCTTTAAATTTGTATTATTCCATTTTATAAAAATATTTAAGTTTTATTTATTTTTTCTCTCAATTTAAATTATATATTTTTTTTCCCATAACAACTAAAGATTATCTTTAAGTTTGAATTATTCCAATTAAGGACAAAGTTAAAGTTTTATTTATTTTTCCAATTTAAATTAGAATCCTTTTATAACGAATAACTAAATATTATTCGTCACTCAAATTACAACAGAACTGAAGGAACCACTTCCACTTTATTTTATAACACTTTCGTTTGTTACCATTATAGTGTAATGACATATTGTTATGTGTTAGTGTTATAAGATTAAAGGGAGATGTAATAATGAGCCTTTGTCGGGCTCGGGTGTAATCTGCTAGTCAACTTTGATTTCCTCACAGGAAACCTTGGACGCCAAACCCAGCCTAATGTCTGGGTATGTCAACCAGCGGAGAACACGGTACTCAATTCTCAGAGTGTGGGCCATTAGTTTTCATAGCATTCCTGAAAAGGCTGCACAAGGAATCTACTTAATAAAACAAAATGTGGAGTATAGAATCGGTTCACTGTATTGTTTTCGTAAGACATAATAAAATAAATGGTATGGACTCACCCCCGGGACCAATATCGTAATTTTATGCTATTCCTAGCTACCCTAATTAAATTTACTGCCGCCGAACTCCCGATGTCGGGAGAACCAACCCCAGCTCCTGGTGGCAAGGGTGATCCCAACCTCTGCGGCTCAGCTTGGCCCTGCGACCTCCTCAGCAGTCGCATGGAAGTGATGTTAGACCTGGACCCTCAGGAGAAGGAAGGAGTACCCAGACTCTACTCCAAATTGTAAAGGAAGGCCCGTCAGCAATTCGAGGCGAAGAATCGTTCAACACTGCGGTATTCTCGGGTTTGTTCCATAAATAAACCCTTGGGGGGAATTCGATAGTTGGTCTGCATATAATCACGGCGCGGCGAGTTATTATTTAATCCGATGACTCGGATAATGAGGTACAATAGTCTTTTCACTCGGACATTGCCAATTCACTCGTGGTCACTGGGACCCTCGCGAAACTCACATTTTACGTGAATAAATCTTCGGTTAGATGCACCGCGCACCATGATAAGCGTGGCGGGTTATTATATACACCGATGGCTCGGATAAAGAGGTACATTAATCGTAACACACGTACATCGCCATTAAACTCGTGCTCCCTTTTGGGACCCGCGCGAAAACTCGCATTTTACGCGAATAAATCTTTGATTTTTATATTTAAAAAAACACAACGTGTTTCCGTCCCCCGAATGCAGATGCCCAAAGCTTGGATTACAATCACATCGTATTAAAACTTAAGATTAATTGACCGTTGTTTTCACGGCGTACCGCACATCACGCCGTGAAAACCAGAGTGCGGATCCGGAAACCAAACCCAAAAAATGCCGCCTACCGACACGTTGAACGAAACTCCCCCAGGTTTGCCAACCTAACCAATTAAAATGCATTTAAAAAAAATAGTACCTAACTTACGATAAATACAATCGCTTCATAACACGTTTAGCAGCAAATTAATCACTTGGATTATTCATTTAAACTTCGGCTAAGTATTTTCCAGATTTCGGATCAATTATTATTATTGCGTTGTCACCTAACGATAATTAATATCTCGTAATAAAATTTCCAACTTTCGACTTAAACGTAAATTTTTATTTAATAAAACTTATTAGACTGTAATTTTCTTTATATAACCTCGGATTAAATAACTTTATTTTAACCTTCATAGAACAAATTTAAATCAATTCAAACACTCTATTAAACTCCTTCCGCATTGAATTTTTAATTAATTAATTAATTATTAGATTTTATTGAATCGGAGGCTATTGCAAACACTGATTTTTAGATTTATTATAAGATTATACACTCCGTTAAATTGCACGATTAATCCTATACGAACACTCCACTCTCTATTTTATCACTGATTTTTTATATATAGTATAAACTGACACTATTTTTCCACTGTATTTTTAAAGTATAAAACTGACGCTATTTTTCCACTGTATTTTTAAAGTGTAAAACTGACGCTATTTTTCCACTGTATTTTTAAAGTGTAAAACTGACGCTATTTTTCCACTGTATTTCCAAAGTATGAACTGATTCTAAACTCTATTAATTAATCACCAGGGTAATTCTCACGACATGCGCGACTTTTTAAGCAACCTTGCCAATTGTCAAAGGACTCCCCGAATCATCCCAAACACGCTAATTTATACCCATCACAGCTCCAAAAGGGCATAATCGTATTTTCCTTGACGAGGAATTATAATCTGTAATCACTCGAATTTTTTTGAAATCCCCATCTCGTTATACTTTGTTCCTACATAAGATCTTTCGATTTTTCCTCTTCCTAACTCTGGGTTCGTCCCACAACTTTGTCTCGCTTCCATAAGGTTTATAGACCCGGACTTAGTAAGCTGCCATCCAGTTTGCCCATTTTCCACTTGTCTTCTGTCTTCATAATATATTTTATAAACATGGTTTTAATCTTGTTTTTTTTTCTCAATTTGAAACATGCCCATAAGTGATCTGCTAAAACTGTATTTTAATTGGCATAAATATTTGGGAAAACGTAGATTCTTCAGTCTACTAGTTTTAAACGCTAATTTTCCTCTATGAATTCCCACGAAAATTCTTTCTTTTCCCCTAGTCTACGTAAGCAATTATGTCTCAGAACCGTATTTTCATTATTTATGTGGCATATTTAACTTTTCGCTTTTCCCACCTAAATTTCCTTCAAGTAACGGTGTTTTAGCAACTATTCTTAAATGATTTTCCCTTCGTTGTTCATAAGGAATCATATCCTGGTTCCGTATCTACTCTACTTATAACGTTCTAAGTTTTTCCCATTTCCTTATCTGAGTTTTCCGGTTATGTCGGGTTTTCGTTCTCCCCCCCTCCCTAACTCATGATCCCTTATTGAAATTTGACGTTTGCCTTTTATGTCGTGATTCCATCCCCCGCTAAAACCCCTTTTTCCTTTTTTTGATATATTATTTATGGTGTTTTCCTGGCCACTAACCATTCCTATACTGGAATATCTCTCAAGTTAACTACTTCGATCAGATTCCGCCCAATTTTCTATCTCTCTCTTGCTCAAAATCCCATAAACTATAAGCTCTGACGTGTGTATACATTAAAATTTCTACATACCTGGCGATAAATCCATTTTAATGTGTTTATAATTAAGTTTTACGAAAATTCTATAATCTAAATACCACGTAAGAGCAATGTTAATTTTTATGACCCTTTTTAATAGCTAATGGTGTTAATCTAAACAATTTCCATGTTCGAATATTCCTTGTTTATATCAACAATATACATGTGGGGTCGACAACCGTTGAAATGTCTCATTTTTCCTCGCAGTCTCGTGTAACTTTATGTTATGATCCCTATTTTAATTACGTAAAATGACTCATTTTTATGAACTAAATCTATCGCAATGTTTGCAGTATTTCCACCCCCCCCCCCTAGGTATGCTATTCCAATTTCCTTCCAAGCACCTGCTACTGCACCAAACCTTTGTTTCGTCCTCTTGTTCAATCCTTAAACTCTAAATTTTTTGAAATTTTCCTTCCCAATTCGCTTTCCTAATCTCTCCGTTCCGTCTAGAATTGATAACAATAATTTTCCATTGTGTTATGTATATTCATTTTCCTTTCGTACGTTTTTCCTCGAATTTTGCCTCTCGGCCGTCATATGTAGTTATTCTATAATTGAGAATCCTCCCGCAAGCATGCCCCCTCGTCCCCGCGTTTTCCACTCAATATATTACTGATAAAATTTTTTATCGTTATCCAAGTGTGTTTTTCCGCAACTAAAACCGCCCTAATGCATTCGAAAACTAAGGTTCCCGACCTCTTGGATGTACTCGTTTTTAATAACATTACTCGGGTTCGTTGTACTAAAGTCCTTGAAGAATTCGATATTTATCTCTTAGTTCATTCAACCCTGATCTCTGTGGGAACGTCAAGACCATAAATTTCTTCACTAATCACTCGGATCAAAGTCCAATCTTTTGTGTCCATAATGGGCACGACCCCCTTCTTGCTGATAGGCTGAGTTGATTTTTAATTGCTTTTCCTGCTATTTAATTGGTTGTCTCAACTCTCGCGTTTAAAATCGGCACTAAGCCTGGGGTTCCCGTTAAATATCGATCTCATCACCATCTGTGTATAATCTAAGGCAACTATAACACACCAACCAACAACAATACCTCTATTTTCGAGCAAGTTTTGAATTTGACCATACAGATGTCGTAGCACTGCGCTTTTCTCCTTAGAATAAAATAAAAAAAAATCTCGTAGGCCTTCTCGTAAATTGGAGGTTACCATTCATCACAAAGTCGAATAATGTGTTTTGAAATTATCATTTGCATTTATTCGCTCGTCGCAGCTCGACGTTTAAAATTGTGTACTAAGTTTAAAAAGTATTTTTTTTTGGGTTCTGTAAAATGGTGGCTACTTTGGAAGGTATGTTTTAAAGTTTTTTCAATACTTTAGTGTAAATAATTTTAGTTGTTTTTTAAATAATAAATAAGTTTTGTGTTTTTTTTGCCTAAAAAATATTAAATTTCTAACTTCTCGAGAGTTTATCTCAGAGAGTATATCAAAATCTCACGATAATTTTCTTTTTTTTTTAATTATTCCAACTAATATTCTATTCATATTATTCATATCAGTTTCGATATTAACCCACACGACTCCACATTATTATTTTTTTTTCAATTTACAGGAACCACATACGAGATTTCCAGGCTGGAATTGTTCGTGACATGGTAGAGTTTGCCGAAGAAAGAAAGGCTTGAGGGAATGTTTAAAAAAATGTAAGTACATTTGAAGTTGATAAGCTTAGTGCAAGTGTTGAAAAAAAGTTGAAAAACCAAATATATCTTTGAATATGAGTAGATAATGGACCGTAATTTTAGCAATTTATTACACTCAAAATCCACTTTTTTTACTTTTTACATATAATTGTTTTTATTAAAAACCTCAAATACCATATTAACACATTATTTAAAAATTATAAAAAAAATTTAAAAAAACGATAGGAAAAAAATATATAAATCATTTTTTTAGTGTTGACTACCTCAATAGAGGGTTAAAAATAATTTTATCATCTGTAAGAGTTTTTAGCGTCTAGTGAAAAGAATCACTGTGCATCGTTTGTATCATTTTTCTAAATGCCTTGATAAATAACGATTTTCTGCTCTCTATGTTAACCATTTAGCAGAGATGACCTATTCCCTAGCGTATTTTTTAATATCCAGAGAAAATTTTCCTCAGCGGAATGTCGATATGTTGGGGGTAATAATGTATTTTTAGTAAGGCTTGGAATGTCATTAAAGCGAGGTATTGAAAGGAATATCTCTTAAGAGCGTTTAACCAGCCAGCGGACGAAAATCCACATTTCGTCGAAAGTTGTTCTTCCGATCGTGCAGGGCAGTTACAATGAGAAAGATTAATTATTCTCCGTACCAGCTTTTTAAAATTATAACTCAATATCGAATTTATTTCAATCCAAATTAGCTTTAATTTATACCTTCATCCAAAGATGCTGAAAGGCGTGATGATAAAACTATTAAAATAGTGTGCTTTTTGTAGTTATTTTTTTATTATAAGTATTTATCATTTTTCAATAATGTCTAAATTTAATAAGAATGTTAAAAAACCTGAAATATATTAGTTTGTAAATAAATACACAAATGGACCAATTTTCGTCAAGAAACACATGTACGTACAACGTACATATATTTTAATGATTTTATTGAAACTAAAATTAAAATTCGAATACATAACTTTGCTAGATAATGTATTGATTTATTTTACTGCATGATTACATTATTTGAAATGGGTGTGGTATAATACAAAACTTTTTTGAAAATTTAACAAAGCTGCCAACGGCCTATGGAATAACCTTATTATACTAAAAATTTTTAAAAAATCTAAAAATTTATTACATACGAATGCTAGATAAAAGAACAATCTTTCGAAATCCATTTATAATTTTTTGTGGAAAAGAGTCAATACGTCTAAAAACTTTTTTGAAAATGACGTATTTCCGGCTTTCTCTGGTAATGCCCTCTTAACTGTCTACTCGAGTGGGCGTAGTACCAATCTATTGATTCCGATAGAACAGCGCCGGATCTTCGCAGCTTTACAAGGTGGAAAATGTAAAAAGCGTTTTGAAAACATCTTCTTCAATATTGACACTGAAATTACAATTTGTGAGGCGGGTATGGTTACCGCCGCCCGGGAACTATTTATTGGTTAACCAACACCTCTTCCATAGGTCTCCCCAAGTGGTTCACTACGTTTGGTGTCATAGCAGGTTTGTCCAGGTCTTGGTGGCAGATGCGTCTGCTCTGGTTAAGGGAGGCATTTTGATTTTTCCAGTCAGGCTCTCTCGAGTTAGAGGGATGGATTCATACGCCCGTCACTCCTGGACACACTGATTCCCAGATTCCAACCCACCCTTCATACCTATTTCCTTCCTAGAACTTCCTATCCTATCGTTCCTTAAAAAGACTCTCCTCACAGCATCCCCTAAAATGAAGACATTATTTTCCTCTATGGAGCTAATTTATAAAAAAATCTAACCGGTGCCCTAACTCAGGACCAATGTCATCTTTGGGGATGCTGTTTGGAGGGTCTCTTTGAGGGGAGGAAGGAGTGAATATAGGTCATGAAGAGACTGGATGGAAAAAGGATGGAAAAAACACAGAGGCCGACAGAACGCTCCACAGCCGAAGTTTATGTGATAAATCAACGGTTTACAATGTTGGGCGGCTGTTTGACGTGCTTCTCGACTTTGCACCGGTGCCGAAGAGATCATTGACGCTAGTTCTTCGGACCATATTCTATTGAAGTACCGGTAGAAAAAGAATTTTCAAACCTGTTCTATAAATATTGCAATCGGTATGTTAAGACAGGGGTATCTATCTATCAAGGGGAACGCCTATTTTTGCACAGAGTCAAACACCTAATATTATTTTTGTCACTTAAATAGTGCTCAAGAGCCAATGGAACCATGGGATCGCCAATAGGCCACTTGCATGGATTTCATAACGACTTGGAAAAAATGTTGTGGTTAGATTTTTTTACAAAAATTACGAATATTTTAGTAAATTTTTTTACAAATGTACAGTTTTTTTTATATTTTTAGATAAATAAATCCATTATTTGGGCCCGTGACGTCACTTCATGAAAATGTCCCATCTTCGAAAATGTTCCAATTAATTTTGTGAAATTCCACACTGATTTATTTTTTATATGGCAACACTTTGATTTCAGGCGAATTTTTGAATTTGACATTTAACGTTCACTAGATTTATTGTTTGTTCTCTGCGAACTTATCATTTGGTTTGACTTTTTGACAGATGTAATGAAGAGAACCCCGTACATTTTACAATGTCTGTACGTGTTTAGAGGTATAATGGGAGCGGTGCTGATTTTAACAAAATCAAATTTTATAATATTTTTATTATTATTGTAATTTACAAGTACAAGTATATTACATTTGATTTAGTAATATAGACGGTGAACATTATAATGATTTATGATCAATGAGATAAATCAAGGAAAAAAATATTTATGAGATGTAATATTTTTGGCATGCTTCGTCATTCTCCTGTGCCCTTTCTTGTGGAAAACGTTATTTTTTTTGGCTGATGATTTTCGGCTATGTAATTATCATTTTTTCGCACCATAAAATAGGTTATTCGGTTCTTAGTTAAGGTAAACTAAGTAATTCATTCATATTTACATTAAAACAAAACTTCGCGAATGTCAAATCCATACAAAAAAAATGACGGCAACGTAGATGGCAAATTTTTAACTTTGAATGAAAATCGAATTTTAATGCATATTTTTCCGTCTATCCTGACTGAAACCGATGTTTCTTTTGGTAATTAAGTTAAAAATTGGTTTTCTTTTCAAAATATATGCCTATTAAAAGTGTAGCGGCGTGTGGCGGCTTATAGATTATTTATCAAAATTTCATGTAATTAGTTTGTGTTTTATTTAACATTGAATTAATTAACAATAATGTTTAGTAGATGTACTTGTGATAAGTTTCAGAGTGGTAGATACTCTCAGCATCGCCCTGGTGAAAGACATAATCCAGATTTGAGAAATTGCTTGAAATTAATGGTTGCTGCCGGATTTGGTAACCAGCACTCTTTTTTACACTGGCTCCACCCAGGAGGCCCTTAGGACAATAATTCCCCTGTGGGCCTGTGTCGTCTTAGGGGATGCTGATCGGAGGGTCTTTTTAAAAAAGTAAGAAGATTAAGTTCTGGGAAGGAAATAGGAATTCGGGTAGAAATCAAGGGTCTGTGAGTTCAGAATTGACAATGGGTCAAGGGATTCTGACTGGAGAGGTCAAAAGACCTCCGTCAGTCACCCCACGTCTCGCCACGCAGCAAGACCTTGACAAACTTCACCCCATGAACTCGGGCATCCCTGCTAAGTCACCAAACGTGGTGACCTATGGCAGAGGTGTTGGTTATCCAATAAATGGCTCTCTGGGCGGCGGTACCCATACCCGCTTCTCAAATAGTCAATCTTTTTCATAGGAACCGCCCTGTACAGTTTCAAGGGTTTTGCAATTTGAATTTTCAGCCGCTGGTTAAGTTACTCTATTAAGGCCCTCTTCACCTCCCCACTCCTTTTAGTCTCACGACATACCCCAATTATTGAGGATACCACAATATCATTGGCTCCAGACGGTTAGGATGCTTGTGTAGTATTAACATGTTAAAAAATTAGTTTTCTTGTAATTAATGTGCATTTGAAATGTAAGTAATATTAATTAAAGTTTATCGCTATGCGAAACTGAAACTAACAAAGTTAGGTTGGTCAGTAATATGGTCAAACGTTTGACGACAGCGAAATGTGAGATAATATGTAGCCTTTGCTGGTCAAACCGAAAACTAGAACTTGGACACTGGCGATGTGGAAAATAGGACAAGCAAAGCAAGACGATCGCAGACTTGGACTTGTCAAGTCTCTTCAAGGAGCGTCAAGCGGAAGGAACGTCTATTTGTCCAGCGTTCCATGCAGACCGTAAGGAACGAAGGAAATTGCCTCGTTTTATGTACATAGAGGTCGCATCGCTGAGAGAAAGACCAAAGTAAAATCCGACCTTTGCAATTTTTGTAACACCAATTTTTAATCACTCTGGCCGATATAACAAAAAAAATATTTATATATTTATTTATTGTAAGAAACAAACAGCAGTTTTATACAGGATGTTAAAAATGAAGCGGTTAAAAATGAGGTAAGCCAAAACAGTTTCTTATGCTAATGGTTATTATGATATAATACAAAATTTTAATTGGTTATAACCATTACATGAAAATGAAATTAACAAAAATATATAAATGTAAGTATATTAGAAGGAATAGGAAAGGGCAAGAGGCAGAGGAAGATGGGATGGGGACAGGAGATGCTCATGCTGTACCTTTTCTATAGCTGTGCATTAATTTAATTCACATTTGTGGTCGTACGCTTGACTTCGTATCGGTATTTCACAAGAGTATTATTAAGAATATCGATATTATTAAATTGCGTGTTATATTGCGCGCATATGCGGGGGATTGGAGAATATTTTATAAGGTTGGTTCTGTACGCGGGCAAATGAAAAAAATGGTTTAGTCTGGTTGGTCTTGCAGGTATGTGAATTCTTAAATAATTTACGAGTTCAGGAGAGTCCAGGCCGTTATTCAGAATTTTGTATAAAAATATTTGATCAAATATTATAATATTCCGGCTGGACATTAAATTTCAAATATGTTCACCGTTTTTGAACATAGTAATACTGTTTTTGAAAGCAGATGAAAGACTCTTTCAGATTTAGATTTTACAAACGGACACATGCAATTAAAAATATTTAAATTTTGAACACAAACGTAACAAAAGTTGTTTAAATCGTTAAAAGTTGTTAAAATCATTAAGGCCGAGACCGAGAATAAATTAAAATCTCGGCCGAGACCGAGAGCCGAGACCGAGAATAGATAAATTGAGAAAAAATATTATAAAAATATGCGCTATTTTTGCATAATATAGTATATTAAAGAATCTAACAATAATTTGTTTTAAATAGTTTTAATAATCAAAATTGAACAACATGATTGTAGCACATAAAAAGCAATTTTTCTGCAATTTCACCCTTCATGTCGTATAATTAACCAGTTCTGCTAAAGAGCTGTTCACTTGCTACACTAGTAGGCGGTGCTGATAAAAACTTTTTTGCGGCAGGCCAAAGTACTTGATATGGTGACGAATACCAATACTAAAAAATATTTGCATTTCTTTGCAGTCTTGGCTCTCTAAAAAAAATATCAAGCGTTATTTCTATCACAGCTCTTGAACTGCTTTCGTCACTGGTCACTGGTCATAGGCTCATCTCCCAAGTCTATGAAATCATGAGCTGCCCATATGTTGGATTTCGACAATCGACAGCTCTCTCACACACTACCGTATTATATTAGAACCGAGGACTGTCATATAATAAATTTTAGTGACGCATTTCGGTTTCATCCAAATTTCAAATCACTAAGAAGTTTCAATGAAAAATATATTCATGAAATGGAGGCATTATTTCAATTTAATATCTCTTATAATGAATAAAAAATCACTTTGTTTAAACCACTATTTTTAAAACAATATCAACATGTTTCGACAACAATGTTGTCTTTATCAGGATATGTTACTATAATTATAGTTGTCTTCATCAGGATATGTAATATAATTATAGTAGCATATATGTATATATATATTATATGTATATAATTATAGTAACATATCCTGATGAAGACAACATTGTTGTCGAAACATGTTGATATTGTTTTAAAAATAGTGGTTTAAACAAAGTGATTTTTTATTCATTATATGAAAAATGATACCACAAAGTTTATTTGCAAAGTTTGAAGAAGTAATATCTCTTAATTCAAATCTCGCAAATCCCGCGGGATTTTAAAATTCTATCCCGCAAACCCGCGGCATTTGAAAACTCTAATTACAGTGTAATTAGTTTGGTAATGCTTCATTATAATTATAACGAAGTATAAAATAAACTTCTTGGGGTGTGTGTAACACTTTGTCATAAGATATATCCTTCTTAGAACGCGATTGAGAAAGACGTTTAACTTCTTGTATAATTTGTCACTCTCCGCTGCAACTGACAGTACTAGTTGACATTTAACAGCTGACACTGATTGACGAATTTATTTAATGACATCATTATTAAACCCGGTATCATTACGCTACAATAGCACACTCAACATTTTGAACGACTCCGATTCAAACGCAAAGCAAACACTTCATTTCAATATTATTTTTTCGACGAGTGTTTTTGACAGTCTAATTTCCATTTAAAAATATTATTTAAATAACGGTGGAAGGGTTTTTCCAATATTTTTTTCAATTGCTTTTCGTGGTAGGGGTTATTATTGAGATATTTCTTTATTCATTTGTATAATTAATGCCTTTTGGCTTTTTCATAATATAAATTAGAATTGCGTAAGTAATAAACAGTCCATGAGCGTTGAAAACAGCAAAGATAGTCAATACTAGTTAATAACATTTATTTATTTTTTTATTAATTTTATTTTAGTAATTTGAACATTTAAGTTTAACTAAATTTTATGTAGCTCCTGCAATACGTCTTGGACTTTCCAATTGGTGTGGCCTAGTTTCTGGTAGCGTGTTATACAACTTCATCCCTTTGTACGGTCAACTGTTCTGCGTATTCGCCTTATCCTTTTTTTGAAGCCTGATTTCCTTGCACGTCCTTGTATTATGTCTGTGAATGTCCTTGTTGAATATAATTTTATTTGAGTAGTATTTTGGAAAAATGTAATTAATTATTTTATGCATAAATATCATCGTATTCAAGGTCAGCATCTGTTTCACGATTAGCCAATTTAGTTTTTTGTTTCTTTGTTTACTTTTGAAAATCTATTTCGCCCTGTTTTGGATAATTTGAAAATTTTGTTCTCGTTCGTTACATAGGAAAAGGATAGTTGAGCAATTGTTAAAATGTGGAGCAATAATTGATTTGTAGATAGTGATTGCAGTTTTACTAGATATTTATTTACCAGATAGTATGATAATATGTGTAAATAACAAATCAAACAATGAGATTCTGTAAATAATACAATAATGCTGTGATAAAAAATACATAAAAATATAAATATGAGGCACCTATTTTCGTTATTTGTTGTTATCTGCCCTGATGATGGACACTGCAATGCTGTCCGAAACGTTGGCTAAAGAATGAGGTAGCGCAACACGGTCTTACACCCCAAAAACAAATGACGAAAATACTTTTGGCCGTGAAAATCTAAAAACGTATATGAGGTACCTACATTGAAAATGTTTATTGCCAGGTATGAAATAAGTAAGATACGAGTATATTTCAAGTTGAGAAGATACACACGTAACAATAAAATGAAAAACATTCGTAAATAATTAGCAAAAATAGCCCTTTTAGTAGGTTGATACCTTTAAAATTTTTGAACCTACGAAAGGATCTTAAAGCATAAATTATCGTTGTAGTTAAATTTACGAAAAAATCTCCTACCTGAAAATGAATATTAACTAAGAATCACTCATGGTATGATTGGTTGGGGTAGTGCTGCTAAAACTAATATGGACCCTCTCGACAAAGCACAAAAAGCCTTAATTAAAGTTATTACAAAAAAACCCTTTAGATTCCCGACAATACAGTTATTTAAGGACTTTGCTGTATTGAACATACAACAACTGTACATCAAAATAATAATTATACATTACCAAAAGGACAAACTAAACCATCATACTGCCCGACACAATTACCACACAAGACACAGACATCAACACATGACTCCAAAGACAAATACTACCTATGGACAAAGACATTACCGTAATTTGGCTCCAAAATTTTTTTATTTAATTGAAAAAGATATTAAAGATATTCATGTGCCTAAAAATGCTAATCTAAAACACAAAATTCATACGTGGATATTCAACAAAGGCGTTGTACGAGTATACTGCGGGCAGATAATTTATACCATATAACAACACACTAAACTGTATCTTTCTCTTTTCCTCTCAAATATTTGTTATTATTTCTAAATTTCTTAGTATTCTTATATAATCATTTTAAATTTTTATATTTCTTATTAATTGTATGAATATTTTTTATGTTTCTCAATTTTTTTCATTTTCTTTTTCTTTCATTCTGTTTATCTTTTCATATACAAATTAAAAAATTAATCTTATTTTGTTCTTACAAGATTAAGTAATCAAAATTTGACTAAATTCCTGCCACCTCGGAACGATCTCAGCCTAGCGAGGTGGTGTTTACCAAAAAACAAAAACAAAAAATATGTATTATACTTCAAACTGTAAAACAAAATTGTATTTGTGCTTATCTTGGTTAATAAATAATTTAAAAAAAAAAAAGAATAAAAGATTCGTTAATAGTCCATGTTTGTGCATGCATAATATTACCAAAGTTTTAAATTCTGGTGTATTGAATTTTCGCGGCCGTGACAGTATTGTTACAATATAACGATACGATGTGCTTGTATTTCTAGCCGCTACATTCAAGTATGCTTCAAGTTCATAAGCTGCTGTAAGCATTGATTTAGTATATCTCTATGGCTGTAAGTCAGGGCTGTCAATGAAAGATTTTAAATAAAAATACTAGATGGGAAATATTTCTTCTGTCACCCAAATTTAATAAATTCGTTAATCGTAACAGATGAGAGAAGTTTAGTTGTTCTTTCGGTATATTTAATTTAAAATTTAAGAGCTTGGGATTTTTTCCTAGTTTCTTTTATTTGACAATGCGCGTTGTAGTGAAGAGGCCATAAAGTTGAGTTATAATCAACCTGATTCCTCGCTAGTGATATGTACAGAAGTTTTAATACTTTAATGTTGGTAAAATCTTTAGCCACTCTCAGTACAAAACCTTTTTAAAGCCTTCTTTGAAATATCTCCGATGTAATTTTGGAAACATAATCGAGATTGATATATTGTTATTAATTGTGTAATAAAAAAATCAGATTTTTTTATTTAAAAATCTAAAAGTTGTTTGCATTTATTAACAGTATAGCTTTTTATAGCTTCACTACTCAAATAATTTTAATAAGTTTGCTGAGAGAGTATGTTACGAGTATATGTTATTTAAATATGGAAAAAAAAACTGCACAATTTGATATTTGTAAATCATGTCAAAAATGTTTCATTTCGATGTGAAATTTAATACTGCTGACGTGTACCCCACTTATGGTGCACATTTGAATGGTTCACGACGTGTTCATCGAAAACGAATTCATCGAAAATCAATTCATCGAAAATCAATTCATCGAAAGCAAATTCATCGAAAACGAGTTCATCGAAAACCAATTCATCGAAAATCAATTAATCGAAAACCAATTCATCGAATGACCAATTCATTGAATCGCCAATTCATCGAAAAAATATATTTTGTTGATATTTGAGAGAAATGCCGAGCGGACCGAGAAGTTAAAAAAGCATTGGTCAACCTAACCTAACCTAACCTAACCTAACTTAACCTATTTAACCAATTTTTATATATTTTTTTATCATCACCATTAATGACCTTTCTGAGTTGGTTTCATTATGAGTTGTCTGGTCACCGTATATATTAGTTAGATATCCCTTTTTTGCAGTATCAGACAATCGGAAATCGAAGAGATAACATATAAATTTTATATTGTCACTACGAAACTGACAGTTGCTAAACAATTTAACGCAGTTAAACAGACCTTTTTGGGTTTTTAATTTTGACAGCTCTAATATCTACAAAAAAAATGTTTTTCGTGAATTGGCGAATCGATGAATTGATCATTCGATGAATTGATTTTCGATGAATTGATTTTCGATGAACTCGTTTTCGATGAATTGATTTTTGATGAACTCGTTTTTGATGAATTTGCTTTCGATGAATTGATTTTCGATGAACTCGTCGGTTACCCATTTGAATACGCTATTTAAAATAATCGTAAATTGTATCGAAAATAAGCTGAAAAATGTTGTATTTTGAATTGAACTGACTGTGTGTAACTGGCTGATGTGCACCCGACGTTGCTCGGGATTGTAGGTGGTTTGGAGTAAAGTTTTCAATTGAATTCTTATAAACTGGGTTTAAATTATTGTGAGGCAGAAGCAAAACAAATCAAATAAAGTTGTGCTTTGAATGTGACCATTAGATCAAACTCCTTTTTTAATAATTATTATAAGCAATAATTATCAGCCTGAAACACTCATCCACATTGAAAAATCTTCCGAGAAAAGATACATGACGCCAACGGGACTTGAACCCGTGTCCTCTCGATTGCCGGTCGATTGCTCTTGACCACTGAGCTATGGCGGCTTATCTCATACCCGCCAAATGATTCAATATATGCTAGTGTTTCATTCAACAATTACTGCTTATTATATTTTTTCCACCTGAAAACAACCAACTTTATTTTTGCGAGAGAAACATTGTAAGTGTTAACTCCCTCGCTAGGTGGCGTCGAGACAAATTATGTCTTCATTTTATTGGGGAAATACTTAAACTTGTCAAATATTAATTATTATTTTTAATTGTAAAACTAACGTTTTTAAGACAAGATTTTTTATGCATAGCACAAAGGGTAACAATTATTATAAGCAATAATTATCAGCCTGAAACACTCATCCACATTGAAAAATCTTCCGAGAAAAGATACATGACGCCAACGGGACTTGAACCCGTGTCCTCTCGATTGCCGGTCGATTGCTCTTGACCACTGAGCTATGGCGGCTTATCTCATACCCGCCAAATGATTCAATATATGCTAGTGTTTCAGGCTGATAATTATTGCTTATAATAATTGTTACCCTTTGTGCTATGCATAAAAAATCTTGTCTTAAAAACGTTAGTTTTACAATTAAAAATAATAATTAATATTTGACAAGTTTAAGTATTTCCCCAATAAAATGAAGACATAATTTGTCTCGACGCCACCTAGCGAGGGAGTTAACACTTACAATGTTTCTCTCGCAAAAATAAAGTTGGTTGTTTTCAGGTGGAAAAAATATAATAAGCAGTAATTGTTGAATGAAACACTAGCATATATTGAATCATTTGGCGGGTACGAGATAAGCCGCCATAGCTCAGTGGTCAAGAGCAATCGACCGGCAATCGAGAGGACACGGGTTCAAGTCCCGTTGGCGTCATGTATCTTTTCTCGGAAGATTTTTCAATGTGGATGAGTGTTTCAGGCTGATAATTATTGCTTATAATAATTGTTACCCTTTGTGCTATGCATAAAAAATCTTGTCTTAAAAACGTTAGTTTTAAAATTAAAAATAATAATTAATATTTGACAAGTTTAAGTATTTCCCCAATAAAATGAAGACATAATTTGTCTCGACGCCACCTAGCGAGGGAGTTAACACTTACAATGTTTCTCTCGCAAAAATAAAGTTGGTTGTTTTCAGGTGGAAAAAATATAATAAGCAGTAATTGTTGAATGAAACACTAGCATATATTGAATCATTTGGCGGGTATGAGATAAGCCGCCATAGCTCAGTGGTCAAGAGCAATCGACCGGCAATCGAGAGGACACGGGTTCAAGTCCCGTTGGCGTCATGTATCTTTTCTCGGAAGATTTTTCAATGTGGATGAGTGTTTCAGGCTGATAATTATTGCTTATAATAATTGTTACCCTTTGTGCTATGCATAAAAAATCTTGTCTTTAAAACGTTAGTTTTACAATTAAAAATAATAATTCCTTTTTTAATGTTCGCTCCAATAGATGACCTCTCAATACTAAATAAATTGTATCTGCGAATGTTCTTTCAAGGCCTGAATTACATTGAGTGAGTTTACAAGCTACTATCTAATAAGTTTAAAAGCGGGTAAATCGGCGAGTGAGATTGTCATGTGACACACAAAACTGTCCACTCGCTCAGAAGCGTAGGAAGCGGAGGCCGCTGCTAGCGCCAGTAACAAGAATAACGACGCCTGCGTGAACTAATTCTTCAGATGTTTGACAGTCGAAATCAGCTGTTTATCGGAAGCCATGTTGGAATCATAAATAAATCAATCACGAGCAAGCGTGTAGGCGAGTAAAGTTGACGACCTTTCAAATTTTTTTCGTAGATTGTCAACAATCTACTAGTCGCTGCTAGTTAGCAAGTAACACGATGACACTGGGCGAGTTTACTAACAAAGAGTGAATTTTCCAGATAGTAGCTTGTAAACTCGCCACGTGTCATCGACGCTTTAAAGCGGGTGAATCGGCGAGTGAGATTGTCATGATGACACACAAAACTGTTCACTCTGTTGAGCTGTAGCGAGAATAACTACGCCTGCGTGAACTAAATCTGTCAGATGTTTGGCAGTCAAAATCAGCTGTTTGTTGTCAGCCATTTTGAACGCATAAATAAACCAATCATTAGTAAGCGAGTAGCAAGTAATGTTGACGACCTTCCAACTTTTTTCGTCGATTGTCAACAATCTGCTATTTAGCAAGTAACACGATTACACTGAGCGAGTTTACTAACACAAAGTGAATTTCCCAGATAGTAGCTTGTAAACTCGCCCAATTTCATCGACGCTTAACCGTGTTTTGATTCCAACGTTATCACTAACTGCATCATGATATGAGCTTGGGGTGTACGAAATAACCCTAAACTATATGGAACTAAAAATTATTTTGATTGTTGAATCTACTCCCGGACGAGTATCCCCAAAACTGGCTATTAGGCAAATCTATTGTGCACATAAAAAGACACCAACCTTGTAAAGCAAGCTTCTCTGTATAAGCGGCCTTTTAGATGTTTCTAGTCCACCACCACCAAATGTAAATATTCACCACGCCCAAATTCAATATTTATGACGGACAAAATTAGGTTAGTTTGCTCATCCGGAGAAAGTAAAATTCATAATAAGGCAGATTCCAATGGATAGGCAGGATGAATTTTATGTCATGTATCAATAGCAAATTTGAAAATTCAATTAATTAATTGAATTTTTCGGTCCAAAATAACACTTGAGCGACATCTATGACCTAGTTGTGCTAATTACGTGGTTTACGTCACAATACAAATTAGTGCCTCCAGTAGCCCCCAGATACTGCCATTATTTCATTTAAAGTTATAAACTTACTTATATATTATAATTTTTTTAAGATTTATTAACTTCAAGTAACACATACCTATTCAACACATTAACTACACATCTTTACTAAATACACTTACATTGCATTCCCTAGAAAACAGAAGTAAAATAAATGACCTAACTTTTTTTTTTAAATTATTCACTCCGAATTAGATTGTTGCGAACCCCTGCATCTCATTGACTTTAAGGTACCAACTCGAGCGACAAGGCAAAACATATTATTCTGCAATAATAATTCTGTAACTAACTACCACACACATGCACCAATTTCTCGATTACACACACTAGGGAACAAATTCACCTCAAATATCCATGTATTCAGTACAAGTTTACCGTTATCCAAGAAATATCTGAATAATGTTTTTATGTAGAATATTTTGATATCTAAGGAGCATCACATAGAATTTATTGCATATATTTGTGTATTTCTATATTAATCTATAATGTAAAAACTTGTTAGCGTTTTCTTTTTATGTGTCTTGCATTTTGTCATGTATTATTCATCACATTTAACAGTCACCTGTAAATTTTGTAATTACTAAGATACCTACTAGTTTATTTCTATGCGATTTACAACATAGAAACATTCTCTTTTATTGTAATGCACTATCTTTCCTTAAATTTATCTGTATACCTACCTTTCATATGATGTTTACTAGTTATATTTTTATAGTTTATCTTTTTTTATTTAAAAAAAACTGTCTCTGTATTATAAACTTGTCATGTAAAAGCCCATCAGGGCGTTAAAATTAATAAATAAATAAACAATCGAGGTCAAACAAAGACACCAAAACATATTTTGATGCTTAATTATTAACACTAATCCGATTAAAATATATTGGTGGTTTTGAAATAAGGAAAGATTCATTCCTGACTCCAGATACGAATATCTACAGCTCATATGTTGGACTAATATCTACGAACTTCGGAGTGTTGACTAATATCTACAGAGCTAAGGTCGGACGAATATCTATGACGGTCCCATTGGTGACTAATATCTATGAAGCGTAGGTTGAACTAATATCTGCAGAGGGCAGCTGACCAAGAGGTTGTACGGAAAAGCATAAATTACTTCAATTACGTAATTACTAATTACGTAAAGGCTTAAACGTTTAAAGTGCATACATGATGTTTTTGCATAATATTACGTATTTTGCTGTTTACGAGGACAATAATTTATTGAACAAACATGGAGGTCATAATACAAAGATATTTATTTATTTCGAAATACACGGCACCACAACCTAACCTAACTGACATAGAAATGTTCATGGTAACAGACTAAATAATTTAGAAGCACTCGAAATAAAGAAAGCTGTTAAAACAAAAACCAAAATCCTTAATAATCAGCTAAATGTGTCCAATGGTCCGATATTAGGGATTTTTACATACATGCATAAATTAAGTTTTTTAAACTGCATACGCAATATTACGTTATTCCAATATGCTATACATAATTGCAAAATCCAACCTCTGCCAGTGCTGCAGATACTTTGGTTCTCATGGATATTAGTCAGCAGTTTGAGCTGTAGATATTCGTACGCACTTTGATTCTCATAGATATTAGTCCGATTTGTTCAGTTTTTGGAATTCCTGTAGATATTAGTAGACGCCCCCTGCATTCCCTGTATACAAGATATTTACGATATTTCTTCCTTCAAGGCATTATAGTAGTTGCCGCATTACATTGCCAATGTACCTAATGAGGGGATGGCCTGGTATAATCCAATGTAGGTCATGTTGTGCATTTCACAAAAAGATTCAAGTTCAGCTCCGCTTAACCTCCCCTACGCCGGCCTAGAATCAAATCTGTACAAATATTTGTAATATAAAGATGGCCGCACATTCAATTATAGATTCGAGTTCAGTTCTCCCTTTCCCACAGTGACCGACCTAAGGTTCGGTTTCGGTTTCGGCAAAAGAATCTAGTTTCGGCATCTGTTTCGGTTTCGGGAGAAAATCTGCCGAACCTTCGGCCGCACCGAAACTCTGCATTCGTGAATTATGGCGCTTCGTTCAGCTGACTTCGGGTGAGTTTTTGGCTCGTGTGTCACCTGCCATCTTCAGCTGCGTTCACCGGCTGGTCCGGCGTTGAGTGTGTTGTGAGTTTATGTGTTATTTCTTTCTCATACATGTTTATTACACGCAGTTAACATGTTTGTTAATTTTTCTTTGTTTAAAACAGTAATATCAAAAAAATAAGTTTTTATTTTTTCACATACTTGAATTATGTTTTTTTTATTTTTTATTATTTCATTTCAATTTGGGAGGCGCGAATGGGTACCGCCGCCCCGGGAACCTTTATTGGATAACCAACACCTCTGCCATAGGTCACCCCAAGTGGTTCGCTACGTTTGGTGATTTAGCAGGGGTGCCCGGGTTCATGGGGCGAGGTTTGTCTAGGTCTTAGAGGCGGATGACCAGGACGCACTGAACCCCAGATTCCTACCCACTCCCTAAACCCGTTTCCTTTCCAGAACTCTCCTCTCCTTCCTTTCCTTAAAAAACCCTCCACACAGCATCCCCAAAGATGACATAAGCCCTGAGGGAATTTTTTTTCCTCAGAGCATCTTGTGTGGAGCTAACAATACAATCACAACTTATTACATAACAATGTAATAAGTTGTGATTGTAAACGCAATTAAAATTAAAATACTCAGGTCTTTCCTTTATGTGTTGATTATAGAAAAAAAATTGTTCCAAGAAGTAGTTCACGTGATACGATTTTACAGTTTTCACGGCCAAAAGCATTTTTGTTATTAGTTTTTGGGATATTATGCCGTGTTGCGCTACCTCCTTCTTTAGCCAAAGTTTCGGACAGCGTTACAGTGTCCATCATCAGGGCAGATGTGTAATAGTTAGGGGTGATGTTTGTACTTATTTACTTAGGAGCGATACCGTGTCGCCAGCTCCACTCCTCTACGAGCTGGCGCTATAATATACTTCAACATGTTTTTTTGCGTTTAGCCTTGATGTAGCCGTCAATTACCGGATACCAAGAACTATTGAGCTTAGCTCCGTCGTCTCTATTAATATTAATAGGATTTTTGTGAATTTCAATTGCCTTCGTAATCAAGCACGCTCTATGAGTTTTGGGTCTTCCCAGGACCTTAGGGACAAAACCAAAGTAATGGCCGGTTACGATTAAGTGCTCGGCGATTGCCCATTTGTCAGGGTGGCCAAGTTTACAGGCACGAAAGTGTTCTGATATCCTTTTGGATATCGTCTATAATATTAAATTAAATAAAAATAAAAAATTTACGTACTTCAATTATTGTTTTTTTTTATTTTATTTAACACGTGATAACTGTCAGCGTTAGTGTAAAACATAAGCCAAATTTCAGTAAACAATAGATTTATAACATGTCTAAAAATGTTTCGGTTTCGGTAGAAAGTCCTGTTTCGGTCGGACACTACTTTCCCAGCACCGATTTAGAATCGAATCGGTACAGAACTCTGGAATTTACGGATGGCCCCTGACTTTTTGTGTTTAGTTTAGATTCTAGTTCAGTTCCGCCCTAACTTTCCCTACACCGATTTTGAAATAAATTGGTGCTGATCTCTGTATAATAAATCGGATTGGATCGCCGATACAATATCGTATTTGAATGCCTTTCTGAAAAGAATTGTGGTTTTAAACGAACAAAACTATAAATTCATAAACTTATGTTGCGTATTTACGGGAGCAAACAAACAATGTGTCTTAGCATTTTAAAGCATACCTTGCAAATTCCTAAAATAAAATAATTTAGCACCATCTATTCAAGAGCAGATTACGAATTCTTTTAAGTATACTCTTAGCCCTTAAGGCCAAGTGTAATCATTTATTAATTTTAGATAATGATAATATTATTACGCAAACCGATAAACTTAAAGTTTTTAATATGAAAAATATTTTTTATTCATTTTTAAAATTTACATAGGCTTAGCATTTATCAAAACCAAATCAGAAATACGAACTTATTCTGACCGTTTTTCGTAAATTTTACAAAATGTTTTTAACTGCTGAATATCCTTAAAGTATACCTTTAGGGGTTTTCTTTAAAACCACGAAAAGAAATTTAAAATAAATAGATAAATAAGTTTTAGTTAAAATTTTTTATAAACACCAATTTTCGTGTGTTTTTAAACGCTGAATACAACACTTTGGATTCGTTTATTTACAAAAACGTTATGATAAATTTTTGGTATTATATTTCTCCATTTTTTAAGGACAATTTTATAATTTTAATCCTCAAATTAAGAATGAAATGCAGGATTTTTAATTACTAGCAATAGCCCTCTGTCGTGTGGCGCACATTTATCTTTCTCTATACGGTACAATTTTAAACTAAAACCTTTACTAATATTATACCGATTCCTTTTGGCGTTAACGAAAATTATTGGAGTGAAAACTTCTTTAGCACCATTGTGATTTGAAACTCGATGAAACGAAAACGCGCAACACTAAAAAGAGGTAAACTCATACATCAATAAAATATTTATTTGATTACGGGTATTCGGTTCGAATAAAACATGATAAATCCACAGTCCCAGGCAAGAACGTGTCCTTTGGTGTAGTGGTGTAAAGCGCTTGACGAACCTCTGCAGACATTTAGCGGATAAAGCATCGAATCCTACAAAATCCAGAAAAAAAAATATTTTTATTTTTCTAAAATCAATCTTCAAACCACTCCAAAATGAACTCCATCTAGCTACTCGGAAGAAGAAAACACAAATACTAAGATGACCAAATGTATAGGAAAAGGTGCACTGGAATCGATGATAAAATCATGGAAAAAATCATCCTAAAAGATTAAAAAAAGTGATTCGTAGTCTCCTGATTCTTGTCTACTTTAGTTTTCTGAAAGTCTCACTTCTACCGCTGGGAATTGCACACTCTGATTTTTTTAAACCTGAACATCAATATTAATATAATACTATTAAAACTAATTATTAAGATTATATTAAAACTACCGATCACAAGCAGTTCGGATGAAATCTTTAGGAGAATCTGTGTTATGCCAAAAAAATATTAGCATACCTCTTCAAACACAGAACTACCTTTGAAAATGTCCAAACTGCTCGCGATACTAGAACCAAAGGGCATAATCTCCTACTTATCCCTTTTGCTAAAACAACCTTTGGCCAAAGAAATTTTAGATACTTTGCAACGAAACTAAATACACTTCCACTGGCAATTAGACAAAACACAATGTATCTTAAATATAAATCTGACACCAAGTCCTGGATCACCAGCCAAAATAGATCCAACATCAAAGATTATATCAAAACTAACTTATAAGTATTTATTTTTTCAATTTTACGTTGATGATTAACTGTTACTTGTAATATTGTGTTATTATTTGTACTTTGTATGTGTTATTATTATAAACTGCTCATGCTAAGCGCCTGCTCTCAACACAGGTTCTCCTAGTGAGACAGGCATAGAATAAAACAAATTGTAACTCAAAACTAATAAAGATGAATAATAAAAAATAAAATAAATAAAAAATCTAAACGAAACATGAGTCAGAACAGGATGCAGAAAAATTGGAAGGTAACGGTTGCAAGTGGGAATCGAACCCAGGAACTCTTGTCTTCCCGGCATAAAATCCAGTTACGACCATTACCTTTTTTATTTTCCTGTTCATTTCGTATTTCGTTAAAAAACATTGTATTATCTTAAATCTATGTATTGTTTTTAACTGAAATAATTGTTGGTTGTTGAATGTTTTATGATTAATTTTTTCAGTATATACAGGTGGCGCAAATTTAATCATCCAATTTTGTTTTTGAATAACTTTTTTACTAAATAAAAAAATGATTTTGAGTAACAGAAATCTTTATTTGGACTTTTACAATTTTTTCTGTTAAGTGGAAAAGATGATATCCGTCAAGTGGCTGCCGCCAGTGTTGATACAAATTTGTGCCCGTTTTATCGCATTTTCCATGACTTTCTGCAAGATTTCCGGTGATAACGTTCCTGTCGAATATTCTCCTTAAGGGTTGCGATTGTCTGAGGCTTGTTGGCATAAACCTGTGACTTCAAATAGCCTCAAATAAAGAAGTCTGGAATGGTTAAATCGGGCAATCTTGCTGGCCATACCAAATCGCCAAAACGAGAGATTACGCGACCAGGAAACGCTTCCTTCACAATATCCATTGTGGCTCGTGCTGTGTGTGCGTTTGCACCGTCTTGTTGAAACCACATGTTCACCAAGCCCCGCTCATCCAATTCCGGATGTAAGAAGTCGTTTATAATGGCCCTGTAGCGTTCGCCAGTAACAGTGATCGCAATGCCAATGGCGTCCTCAAAAAATAGGCCCAATCACTCCTCCCGCGTCAATGCCGCACCACACAGTGGCTTCGAGTGGATGTAATGGCTTTTCGTGTATCACACGCGGATTTTCAGTGCCCCAGAAACGAATATTATGCTTATTGGTGTAACCGACCCGCTAAAAGCGTTAAAGCTTAAATCGACACAATTATTCCACGCTCTTGCGGAGTATAGCGCTCTATTGCTTATCTGTTTGTATTCTGCAGCTGTCTAGTTCACAAATGTCAAATATGATTGACGTACGACGCCATTTACAAAAATTATAACGTCTTCCGATAGGGTGATTAATTTTGCGCCACCTTGTATTTGAGTCCACGAGTTACAACTTAAACTAAAACAAACGTGGTTTTTTCATTTTTATTATTACATAAACAGCGATTTGTATGTTGATGGCCAGGCATAAAGTGTTAACGGTTTACGAGATTGGAAAACTCCTCGCACGATGGAAAAGAACAATTTACGGAGAGAATTGTAAGGAAAACTAAAATTTATATCCTAAATTGGTGCCTATTTCCCCAGAAATTGGAAAATAGGTCTTGCTTATCCGAAATCTCGTTCTCTGATCTACGAAATACGAATTGACGATTTCTGTTAGTAAAAGGGTATTTTCTTGTTATTATTCTTTCAAATTTTTTGACAGAAACATTTTGATATGCGAGCTGCTTTGTTTGGCGTTTCAATTTCTTCGGAAATAGAATTGGTAGATTTTTTATGTTGACTCTCTGTAGAAGTATTTGATTGAATGTTTTGGCTCAATGAAAAGAAATGTACAAGGAAATGATTAGGAATTTCGTTTCCTTTGAATCGATCCACTTCTTGGTTTATGTTGTTTATTTGGTTCTACTTACACAAATGAAAAGCTTGTTTATCAATGTTTTGTTTTACAGTAGCTCCACACAGGAGGCCCTCAGGGTCTTTGTAATCTTAGGGGATGCTGTGTGGAGGGTCGTCGAAAAGGGAGGAGAGGAATTTTAGAAGGAAAAGAGTATGAAGGGTTTTTTTACATTAGCTCCACACAGGAGGCCCTGAAGAAAATAATTCGCCTCAGGGCCTATGTCATCTTTGGTGATGCTGTGTGGAGGGTCTTCTTAATAAAGGAAGGAGAAGAAGTTCTGGGAAGGAGAGGGGCATTAGGGGTGGGTAGGAATCTGGGGGACAGTGTGTCCAGGAGTGACGGATGAATGAATCCATCCTCCCACTGAGGGGCAAGGCCACGTTCCGAGAGAGTACGGCAGGAGTCAAAAGGACGCCCTCAACCTTCTCTCTGATCCGATCTGCCATTAGCTGATGGGCAGACGCATCCGCCGCCAAGACAATGACAAACCTTACCCCATGAACCCGGGCACCCCTGCTAAGTTACCAAACGTAGCGTGGGGTGTTGGTTGAGGTCTTGGTTATCCAATAAATGATCTCCGAGGCGGTGTTACCCATACCCGACTCCCAAATTGAAAATGTTTGTAAGAATCTAGGAGTAAGTGCTTCCAGGAGTGAAGGACGTATGAATCCATCCCTCAAACTGTGGTGCAAGGGCATGGGTCGAGATAGTCCTGCTGGTGAGATCAACTCCCTCAGTCTCCCTCGATCCGGTCCCTTACACAGAAGGTGGGCAGACGCATCCGCCGCCACGACTTACAGAAACCTCACGCCATCCTCGCCCACTTTGTTTTGACAAAATAATGTAACAACATGTGTTTAAGATAGTTTTTTTTTAATTTTCAATTAAATCTATTTTTTTTTAAAGAGATATGAAAAAAATACCCTTGAAGATTTCAAATCAATAAAAATGACCGCCAATAGAACAATCAATTTTACGAAATAACTTCAAATTAAAACGCAATATTATTCATTTCCAATGATTGAAGTGGTTGTTTCTTTTTGTTATTAAATTAATTCAAAGTGTTTTAAAAATAATTTGTGCATATTAACCATGTCCAGAATCTTCGAGTATTTACCAAAATTGATATTTATGTACCAACATTCCGTTAAACATTATATATTTATAAGATAACATAAAAAACTGTTCGAAAATGCACGGATTCGCAAAGTGGAATGCGAAACCTTGAGAATGGAAAATATTTGTTATGGTGTCTAAAAAACCGACAAGATTTTATTGGGGAATATGGGGAAAAAATTCTTCGAAACCTTAAATTTGTTCGCATTATTTACGCACCGGTGAATTTTACGAGGAGGGTTAACCTCGGGAAGTTGGTTAGGCATGTACTGAAAGAACGTTTTCCTCGTTTTCCTTACCTTCATCTCAGAAACCAAACAAATTTTTATCTTTCCTTCTTGACTATAAAAGCAGAGACGCTTCTGTGTTTTGAGACAATCTAAAGAAAAATTCCGATCGATTTATAATTAAATTAAATTTTCACAAGTGGCAAACACTTCGTGGATTGGTAGGTATAGATAATTATAAAAATTACAACAAAATAACTCTGTTTGAGTACCTAACCTTATTTACACCGGGTTTATTAAATTCAATCAAAGAAAAAGGTAAGCTATACAAAAAAACAATATAATTCCCAAACGACAAAAAAATTGAATTTAATTATAAAAAATATAAAAATAAATTGACACGCTTAATAAAAATTAGTAAAGATGAATATTACAAACATAAAATAATAAATTCTGAAAACAATCCAAAAATAATCTGGCAAACAATTAACTGTGCAATAGATAACAATAAACAAAGACATTCAATCAAGGTAATTGTAGACGAAAATAACGTAAAAATAAATGCAGAGGAAAACCCTAAAAAATGTGCTGATATTTTCAACTCCTTCTTCGCGAAAGTTGGACAAAACCTCGCTAAAAAAATTAATGTAACAAAGGGAGCGACAACTCAACCAATTATTGAAGATATACAAAGTGTAAACTCACTATCCCATTTTAAAATGATCAAGGAAGTAGATATTCTAAACATTATTGAAAATATGAAAGGAGGGTCGTCACCGGGTTTTGACAACATAACTGCAAATATGTTAAAATCTATTAAAAGCCACGTGATAAAACCATTAACTCACCTAATTAATTTAAGTTTAAAAAATGGAATATTTCCGTCTAATTATAAGAGGACAATTATCTCACCTATATTCAAAAGTGGAAACGCAGAAAATGTAACTAACTATCGACCAATTTCCCTCATTTCAAATATTGGCAAAATATTTGAAAAAATCGTAAAATCTCAACTAATGGAATTTATTGATAATAACAAAATACTTTACGACAATCAATACGGATTCCGAAAAGCGCACAGCACACAAGACGCGATTGCAAATGTCACATCACGCATATATAAAAACCTTGATATGAAAAAAAAGTGTATAGGTATTTTTATAGATCTGAGAAAAGCGTTTGATAGCATATCCCATAAAAAACTAATGAAAAAATTAGATAATTTGAACATTAATGAAAACGTAGCAAATTGGATAAAAAGCTACCTAAAAAATCGCCCTCAATGTGTCAAAATAAATAACATTTATAGCGACGAAGAGACATCTGAATATGGAATTCCACAAGGTACTGTGCTAGGTCCCATATTATTCATCTTATATGTAAATGGGATATTCTCACAGTCACTTCATGGTAGTATAACCTCGTATGCCGACGACACAGTACTTATTGAAAGTGGAATCACATGGCAAGTAGTAAAACAAAAAGCAACAGAAGACATAAACATACTGAAACACTGGTTTGATATAAATCTACTATCTCTTAATAGTGAAAAAACTCACGTCATTCCATTTGCAATAAAATCAAATGATGTTCCGGTAAATTTTGATATAATTATACATGACAATTCTAAAGATCACAAAAAAAATAACTGTGAAATAAACTGTTCCACATTAAAAATTTCGAATAAAATTAAATACTTAGGAATAACAATAGACAAAAACCTGAACTGGAAAGATCAAATCAACCTTACAGTTAACAAAATAAGGAAATTAATTTACATATTTTTAAAAATCCGAAACTTTCTCTCATTAGAAAATCTAACATCAGTCTATCATGCTATAGTACAGTCAAATCTCCAATACGCTGTAGTAAGCTGGGGAGCTGCAAACAAAACAAACCTACTCCCTGTTGAAATTGTGCAACGTCTAATAATAAAAATTATATTGAAAAAAAGAAGAGATTTTCCGACTCACCTTATTTTTGAAGAATTTAAAGTATTAAAATTTAATGATCTAGTTCGAAAAAACATAATAATCCAAATAATAAAAGAAAAACAAAATCATAAATTTTTAACTGAAAGTCGTACTCGTCAAAAACATATATTTCCAACACAAAAATGCAACACCTCATTTGCACAACATCATTATACATATCTAGGAAAAAAAATACTTTAATAGCCTTCCTGAAAAAACAAGAAAAATCGAAGACGATAAATGCCTCCTAAAAGCAATCAAAGAGCAATTTAAAGTAAAAATACCAAATTGATAAAATTTATAATCATAACTTACATAACTTGTAAATTTGTTATTTATTAAGAATCTACCACAAGTAAATTATAAGATACAAAATATATTTTGTTAATATATTTTAAATATTTCCTAATCCCATAATCGTCCCTCTTCTAATCACAAGCGTCTGCTTCTATAGAAGAGAAATACCATAAAAAAAAATAAAAAAAAATATATGTCGGCGGCCGATTGAAAAATCAGGCAGATCATGGTGCTCCTAGCTACTTCGTGAAGTGCCTGGCGGCAGATCGTGAAGTACCTCAGGCGCATCATAATCGGCCAAATTTTACGATTTGCCTGCAACATATATACCACTTTATCATCCCTCTTTAACCAACCGGTTTCGGTTCAACCTGAACCTCCAAAACATTAAATACATTGCAGACCAATAAATTTCAGTTTTTTACACTCCTGATGAAGGTTCAGGATGAACCGGAACGGGTTGGTTAAAAATATGTACTAAGTGGTATTCAAACGAAGTTATTTCGTTGTAATTATTAAATTAAATGGTAAAATGCAAACGCTTTATCGAGTGATATCAGAAAATAAAAAAAATAATAAAACAGAGTTTACAATTCACAAGCGCCAGAAGTGAAACCTTCATAAAACGAAAGTAGACAAAAGTGGGGAGGCTATGAAGCACCGCACAAAGAGGACCTATTATGCTCTCTCTTTCTCTCGCAGGCTAAATCCTGTAGATGTATGTGTTTGTCTCTTTTTAGTGTCGCTATTATTCGTTTAATCGAGTTTTAAATCACAAAGGTGTCAAAGAAGTTTTAACTTCCGGCACAAAGTACTCTCTTCAGGGTGAATTGCCTAATTCAAAAAAAATAAATTTTTTTTCACTTCAAACGTAGAACTAATCTTATATATTTTCAATTAACCCCGCACAGGTGGCCCTGAGGTAATTAATTTCTCTTTGGGCCTATGTCATCTTTGGGGATGCTGTGAGGAAGATTTTTATAAAGAAGGAGAAGAAGTTTCGGAGGCGGGAATGGGTACCGCCGCCCCACCTCTAACCAACACCTCTGCCATAGGTCACCCCAAGTGGTTCGCTACGTTTGGTGATTAGCAGGGTTGCCCGGGTTCATGGGGGTGAGGTTTGTCTAGGTCTAGGAGGCGGATGACCAGGACACACCGAACCCCAGATTCCTACCCACCCCTTAAATCCTTTTCCTTCCCAGAACTCTCCTCTCATTCCTTTCCTTAAAAAACCTCTACACAGCATCCCCAAAGATGACATTGGCCCTGAGGGATATTATTTTTTTAAAAAAAGTTCTGGGAAGGATAATGGTGTAATGGGTGGGTAGGAATCTAGGGGTGTTCAGGAGTGACGGACGAACGAATCCATTCCTCCCGCTGCAGTGAGAGCTGGAGAGGCCAAAGTGCGTCCGTAATCCGGCCAGACCTGAAACCATCTCACCCGATGAACCCAAGTACCTCTACTAAGTCATCAAACGTACCGAATCACTGCGGAAGACCTATGGCAGAGGCGTTTGTTAACCAATAAATGATTCCAAAAAAGAAAGTAAAACCATAATAATGCTTGTAAATAATATTTTTATCTGGTCCTGCCACGACTGAAAATTTTTTTAACAAACATCAGCAAGCTACGATAGCTTGCTGAAGTTTGTAGAAGATAATAGATATTCCAATAATTATTTATTTACCAGCGCTAAAAAAATTGCAATGTTGAAATAGGAAATTGCGTCGAGTTCTATAAAATACTAGGCTTGTTGAAAAAGTATCGATATATCGATGTTTTTAATTCGATATATCGATATTTTTAGCCGATATATTTTGATCCGATATATCGATACAAAATATCCAATATGGAAAATTATTTAAAGTCACAAGAATCCAAAACCGTATAGGAACGAACGGAAAAAAGTAACTATGTGGTCATGACATCTGGCGGTTGAAATTTTAACTATTAATAGCTTACAAATCTATTGTCTTTGCATTAGTATTTGTGATCACCAATACTATCTCATGTGTATAGGTACATACATAGAAATGTATGCTATTTTTCGCCATTTTTTTCTAAGCCACTCCTATGGTTCCCAATTGTCTATGATTATTGACTATACCTTGTTCCAAACACGAAGCCCTTTTTGACAGATAAATACGCCAATAGAATGTTACTGAGACGCACACAAACTTTGAATGCGTCTCGGTTTACATATAAGTGAGAAGACAGGTTTTTAGTTTTTGATATTTTTGTAATTATTTCGTAACAAAAATGAATAGTAATAAAAACACCTTCATTTTTATTGAGATTTTTGTATATTAAAGATTGTGAACCCCTTACTGTAGTTTCAGGTAATTTTTCAATTTAAGTTGGAATTCATAGATTATTTTCGATTATTTTTAGAATTTGGGAGGTTGTTGAAATAAGTCACACCTAGATACTTTTTTTACATTAACTCCACACAGGAGGCCTTGAGGCAAATAATTTCCCTCAGGACCTATGTCATCTGGGATGCCGTGTGGAGGGTCTTTTCGAGGAGAGGACATTGGTTTTAAAGAGACCCATGTTGTAGGAAGTATGAAACACAGAGGCCGGCAAATAATTCCACAGCCGAGCTGTTGAACTCAAGAACTAGTTGAAGAAGCGACCCGTTCTCATTTGACAAATGTCATCCATGTACAAATGTTGGGCACGCGTTTTCTTTTTTTACCTTACTCCACACAGGAGGCCCTGAGAAAAATAATTTCCCTCAGGGCATATGTCATCTGAGATGCTGTGTGGAGGGTCTTTTTGAGGAGAGGAAGGAATGAACATTGGTCTTGAAGAGACCCATGTTGTAGGAAGGAGGAAACATAGAGGCCGGCAAATCATTCCACAGCCGAGCTGTTGAACACAAGAAGGAGTCGAAGATACGACCCGTTCTCATGCGATAAATGTTAACCGTATAGGGGATCAATGATGCTAGTTCCTCGGAGCATATTCCATTGTAATACCAGTAGAACAAAATATAGCAGAACAGGATAGCATTCCCACCCGACGTTTGTACTCTAAAGATTGCTATCCGTCTGTTAAGATGGGAGAATCTATCAAACGGACCGCCCGTTTCTGCACATTCGAGGGTATTTTTCAGGTATTTTGGAGCTCCAGAACAGAGGTTGCTGCCAAATTCAACCGTAGGGCGCACTTGTGATTTGTACAGGGTTAGCAGTTGTGTACTATTAAAGTATCTGCGGGCCCTGTACAGTACGCCCAGTTCTTCACTATCTTGCTGATATATTAAAACGTAAGTTATTTAGCTGTAGTATCTGAAATTTTGTAGTATTTTTTTTTACATTAACTCCTCACGGGAGGCCTTGAGGAAAATAATTTCCCTCAGGGCCTATGTCATCTGGGATGCTGTGTGGAGGGTCTTTTTGAGGAGAGGAAGGATTGAACATTGGTCTTGAAGAGACCCATGTTATAGGAAGGAGGAAACACAGAGGCCGGAATATAGAATATTTTGGAATATATTTTGTCTTTTATGGGTACATTGAATATTGAAAAGATTTTTTCAGTAGAAAATGTTCATATTTAGTAGATGGTATTACATTGACAAAATCGCTTATTTATGTAAACATAAAAGCAACTAATGTCGTGCGGTACAGTTTAAATTGCTTTAATTTCAACAATGTTTTCATTTACTCATTACCTGATTACGCAATAATACGTTTTCTACTCTACGTAATTAATTCAGGTATAAATTTCAGTGAACAGGCATTCAAATTACCATTTTGTGTTTTTGTGTACCAAAATTTACTTAATTGTTTTATAAGCATTAACGAAATGAATGTTTCATCTTAATTGAGATAAATTCTCACTGGTAATTATAAGAGCACCACAAGAAGAAATTAATAAAAGGTACTTCTTTAAACATTTGGGTATGGGTACTGCTGCCCCGGAAACCATTTGATGGATAACCAACACCTCTGCCATAGGTCAACCCAAGTGGCTCGCTACGTTTGGTGAATTAGCAGGGGTGTCTGAGTTTATGTGGTGAGGTTTATCCGGACCTTGGTGGCGGATACGCCGGCTACCAACTGTGTGGCTTTTTGGATCGGGAGAGACTGGTTGTGGAGAGACCTTTTGACCTCTCCGGTAGTACTCTCTCGGAACGTCGCCTTGCACCACGGTTGGAGGAATGGATTAATACGTACGTCACTCCTGGACACTCTGAACCCTGGATTTTCTTCCTCTCCTTCCTTTTCTTAAAATACCCTCCACACAGCATCCCCATAAATGACATAGACCCAGAGGAGAATTATTTTCTTCAAGGCCTTCTGTGTGGATCTAATGTAAAAAAAAACATAGCAAACTTATTTGTGGCACCATTTTTGGCTTTAACCCAGTAAGCGTTTTCATAGTATGGCGGTTGGGAGCTCTTGTCACTCTAGTGCGGTATTCACATAAAAAAGATTCTATTTAAATTCATCTTTCAAAGCCTGAACTGAGTTCAGGAGCGATCATCACTGTGTTAGATTTTTAGTTACATACAACTCCAGTATTTTATGTAAATATTGACCCATTCTTGTATATACGAGGAAAAAAATTTCCCTAAGGGCCTATGTCATCTTTGAGGATGCTGTACGGAGGTTATTTTTAAGGAAATTAAGAAGAGAAAATTCTGGGAAGAAAAAAGGTATGAGAGGTGGGCAGGAATATAGGGTTCAGTGTATCCAGGTCAACCGCCGCCAGATCCAGACATACCTCACCCCATGAACCCGGTGGCTTACGAAACATGTAAGTTTTTAAACAATAAAAGTGGTTAAAAGTAAGTATTTTATAAATTTATTTTATTTATTGACAAGAGGTATGACATTGCTTAATGCCCTACCAGCGGATATAGATGTGTTTGATATCACTATACCATGTTTTAAAAAAAACTATGTACATGTATTGTTAGTTGTAAGAAAATTGTACCATAATTGAACTTACCTGTATGTCGTACAATAAAAAATAAAAAAATAAATAAAAAAAATTAATAGTAGCCTTGAAATTTTGTTCTGCTCGGCGAAAATATCATTATCGTCACAATTCGTTGATTTATTTAATGGAAACTCTGATCTGTGTAACCGCCAGAATGGGTGTTGGAGTTTTACAAGGTACCCGCAAAGCGGAAGGAAGGAAAAGTGAGGAATGCCGACTTACCCCGCAGATTTTATCCCTTCGCTTGTCCTTTTTAATTCCGCTGGTTCTTTTACATTCACGATTGACCTCATGAGTTCACGAATTTTCACTTATATAAATGTTCAATACGGTCAATAAACACCTCCGTAATCAACATAGGTGTTGATAGGACGTTTGATAATTAGCATCGAAAGGCTCCGTATTCAACATAGGTGTTAACAGGATAATTATTATTTTTAATTGTAAAACTAACTTTTTTAAGACAAGATTTTGTATGCATAGCACAAAGGGTAACAATTATTATAAGCAATAATTATCAGCCTGAAACACTCATCCACATTGAAAAATCTTCCGAGAAAAGATACATGACGCCAACGGGACTTGAACCCGTGTCCTCTCGATTGCCGGTCGATTGCTCTTGACCACTGAGCTATGGCGGCTTATCTCGTACCCGCCAAATGATTCAATATATGCTAGTGTTTCATTCAACAATTACTGCTTATTATATTTTTTCCACCTGAAAACAACCAACTTTATTTTTGCGAGAGAAACATTGTAAGTGTTAAGTCCCTCGCTAGGTGGCGTCGAGACAAATTATGTCTTCATTTATTGGGGAAATACTTAAACTTGTCAAATATTAATTATTATTTTTAATTGTAAAACTAACTTTTTTAAGACAAGATTTTTTATGCATAGCACAAAAGGTAACAATTATTATAAGCAATAATTATCAGCCTGAAACACTCATCCACATTGAAAAATCTTCCGAGAAAAGATACATGACGCCAACGGGACTTGAACCCGTGTCCTCTCGATTGCCGGTCGATTGCTCTTGACCACTGAGCTATGGCGGCTTATCTCGTACCCGCCAAATGATTCAATATATGCTAGTGTTTCATTCAACAATTACTGCTTATTATATTTTTATTATTTATTATTTTTGGCGGGTATGAGATAAGCCGCCATAGCTCAGTGGTCAAGAGCAATCGACCGGCAATCGAGAGGACACGGGTTCAAGTCCCGTTGGCGTCATGTATCTTTTCTCGGAAGATTTTTCAATGTGGATGAGTGTTTCAGGCTGATAATTATTGCTTATAATAATTGTTAACAGGATAGTTGGTATTTTACTAAATACCAAAAAAACAACTAAATAATGTGATACGTGATTGTATCTGGTCGACATGGTGGGTAGGAAAAAATATTATTTGTTTGATAGGAATTATAAGAATTGGTGGTTGGAAAAATAAAGGGAAAGGAGCAATGCTAGGCACCGACCATGGGTCAATGTAATACGAGTATTATAGTTCTAGTATATTAGAATAGTACCTATAAAGTGTTAATTTCTAGGAATTTTCATAATTGATTCTGGCTTAGATCATGTGTAAGTTAGTCGTGTTAACTACGTTGTACTTGTATGTATCCATTAAATGGTTTTCGTGTAACGTATCATTAAAATAAATGTATCTATGGGCAACGGCCTTTTAACCAAAACAATTAGGAGACAGGCTCCTCCGATTACCTCTCACTCCAGAAGATAGGTTGAAACTTGAATGGCATCGGCCAACGTGTTAATGTCCATCTCGTACAAGATCCCACTGAGAGACAGCCATAGAGACCTTGTAAATTCTGGTCCGCCATCATAGCCATGTGCCTACATGATGCATAGATGGTGCCTTAAAGAGTCAGCGATGTGTGAATGCGGTGCGGTGCAGACCACCGAACATGTGGTCAACGAATGCTCCATTCATTCCTCACAGGGATTGATTCAGTCCACAGGGCGACGCTTCAGGCCCTAGACTCGCATATCTAGATGCCCACCTTTGACACCCCACCGTACGAAAGAAGAAAAAGACAGAAGAAACCGAATTGAAAAGCCTTATGGAAGTTTACGAATCGATAAAATTGTATTAAAAAATGTTTACATGGACAATGAAGATTCATCTACGTACTGCCTACATTATTTTTGGCAAAAATAATATTTTTTATTTCTTTGCTAAATTTTGTTCGTTTTTGTTGCTTTCTCATAATGTGAAATTCTTACCTTATATATAGGTATATATTTTACTTATATTTTTTTTATTCATATCTTGCGCTGGTAAAGATTAAATATTGCACAAAATTGTATATTGCAAAAACTGTTGTTCATATATAGTACATACGTAAGAAAAATACTGCCGTCCTAGTCCTAAGTAGTAATTCCCATGGGAGTCATTCTCCCGAATCAAGGGTCAAATTTTTAAAGTTTTGTTGAACCTTTTAGCGTGTTTATAATTGTACATAATGTACTGATATTTTGTCAAAACAATTTAAGACACTTGTTCTACATTATCTAGTTGCTAAAAAGTTGTTATCTGTCGAATACGCGATTTTATGTTTTTATTTAACAATTGCGTTAAAGTTTTTGAAATTTTTTTTTTACGTTAACTACACACAACAGGCCCTGAGGAAAATAATTTCTCTCAGGGCCTATGTCATCTGAGATGCTGTGTGGAGGGTCTTTTTAAGGAGAGGAAGGAATGAACATTGGTCTTGAAGAGACCATGTTGTAGGAATAAGGAAACACAGAGGCCAATGTAATATAAATACGGCGCAAGAGTCGCAAACACTTTGAGCCTACCTTTAAGCTCTGCCCGATTTGGAGGCGAAAGGAGTGGGAAGGGGAAGGAGATAGAAAGAAAGATTGGTAAGTACCTGGCCATTCAGATCTAGTCACCAAAAAGGTTAAAGTCATTTCAAGTAATGTTTCAAAATAGTCTATTCCATCATTTTTATTTATAAGCTAATATGACGTCATGGCAAATCGAAATATTAGAAATAAAAATAATTTACCTGCTTTACTATGTTTCTTTTTCTTTCTTATTATCTAAATATGACTAAAAGAGGTCAATGAAAAAACCCTAATGAAGACACTAAAAACGATAAAGAAAACAAATAAACTATATTTAAATAACTCTAGTCCGCCTCGGCACAGGACCACCTAGTGAGGAGGATTAAGAAATAAAATATCTATCCTCAAATTCACCATTATATTTGTATATACAATTTAGTTATCCTCCCAAAAACTAGGCGTACTGTACAGGGCCCGCAGATACTTTAATAGTACACAACTGCAAACCCTGTACAAATCACAAGTACGCCCCACGGTTGAATTTGGCAGCCACCTCTGGTCTGGAGCTCCAAAATACCTGAAAAATACCCTCGACTCTGTGCAGAAACGGGCGGTCCGTTTGATAGATTCTCCCATCTTAACAGACGGATTGCAATCTTTAGAGCACAGGCGTCGGGTGGGAATGCTATCCTTGTTCTACCGGTATTACAATGGAAGACGCTCCGAGGAACTAGCATCATTGATCCCTTCGGCACCGGTGCATAGTCGGGAAACACGCCAAACGCGTGCCAAACATTTGTACACAGTTGACATTTGTCACATGAGAACAGGTCGTTTCTTCGACTCGTTCTTGTGTTCAACAGCCCGGCTGTAAAATGATTTGCCGGCCTCTGTGTTTCCTCCTTCCTACAACATGGTCTCTTCAAGATCAATGTTCATTCCTTCCTATCCTCAAAAAGACCCTCCACACAGCATCACAGATGACATAGGCCCTGAGGGAAATTATTTTCCTCAGGGCCTCCTGTGTGGAGTTAATGTTAAAAAAATAAATTATATAGTCGCTAAAATAAAAATAAAATAAATAAAGAAATCTACGCACATAAATTCCGATATTTCATGAATGTAATATTTTTAACCACTCTGTAAATATTTCAATCAATAAACCAATAAATATACCTAAGTGAAAAAAGGAAAACATAATTTTATTATTTTTATTAACCTACCCCAGAAGTCTAATATTTGACGTCGTTCCAAAATGCACATCATAATAATGATTTCCCGAGTGCATTATGACTCGTTGCGCCAACATTATAAGTGCACTGAACGTGAACTGCATTCCAAATAAGTGCACCCAATTGCATCTCGTGCTAGGCATACAACATACAAACATGTTCATAGTACACTCCCGCTCGAACCTTTCCTACTTTAAACAGACTAGGCTTCAGAACTACGTGCCTTATGAAACCGCGAGCTATTTATGTCTCCCGTAGTAAGCCGTACAAAATGTATATGTTTAGGCTTTCCAAATAGACCCACCTCTCTCATTTTCAGCGATTTCGCTTATCTGCAAAAATATTAATAAAAAAAAATCTATCAGATGTACTCTTTTCGATTGTTTGTGATGATTTGCGCGATGACAAATATTCTTGCATATTCCTGCGTAATGTACTGAACTAATGAAGCTTTATTTTTTGTAAGTTAAATGAACTTTTTATTTTCCAAATTGGAACTGATTTTTGAGGTAAAATCTCTTTACGCACGCTTGACTTGGGGAGTAAGCAGGCGAATGCATGACGAGAGCGTTACGAAAAGTGTGAAGAGAGAGAGTTACGTTTCGTATATTACTGGAGGGACAAGAGAGGAGGGAAAGATTTAGGAGGCGGGAATGGGTACCGCTGCCCCGGGAACCTTTATTGGATAACCAACACCTCTGCCATAGGTCACCCCAAGTGGTTCGCTACGTTTGATTTAGCAGGGGTGCCCGGGTTCATAGGGTGAGGTTTGTCTAAGTCTTGGAGGTGGATGACCAAGACATACTGAACCCAAGATTCCTACACACCCTATTCCTTCCCAGAACTCTCCTCTCCTTCCTTTCCTTAAAAAAACCTTCCACACAGCATCATAGGTGAGCATAAAGATGACATAGGCCTTGAGGGAAATTATGTTCCTCAGGGCCTCCTGTGTGGAGCTCATGGAAAAAAAAAAAAAAAAAAAAGAGAGAGAGGTGCGATCTCACATTTTCTTTCTCTCTTTCTCTCATAGCCAGTTACGTTTCGTATATCTAAGACACAGTGCAGGCCTATTGTCTGTACATACAGATGGAGCAAAAGATCTGAGAGAGTGAGACTATGGCATCCCCAATTGGGGTACGTTGTGAGGTTGAAGGTAATGGGAAGAGGAAGGAGATGGGGTAGAGGAAGGTGGGGAAGTAAGCAAGAAAAATCGGTCCCCTTTTTGTGCGGTACTTCAAACCCTCCCTAATTATGTATTTTTTTTATTTTATATTAGTTCGACACGTATATAATAATAATGTCTATTCAGGGCCTATATCATCTTAGGGAATGATGTGTGGAGGGTCTTTTTAAGGAAAGGAAGTTCTTGGAAGGAAACTTGTGTGAGGGGTGGGTAGGAATCTGGGGGTCAGTGTGTCCAGGAGGGACGGACGCATGAATCCATCCCTTTAACTGCGGTGCAAAGCTATGAGTTGACAGAGACCGGCTGGAGAGATCAAACGGTCTCCTTCAACCAGTCTCCAACCTCCGACTCGCCACACAGAAGGCTAGAGATGCACCTGCCGCCAAGACTTAGACAAAACTCACCCCAAGAACCCGGGAACCCCTGCTAATTCGCCAAAATAGCGAACTACGCTACGCTGGTATTACATAAACACTAAACTTAAAAGCTCTCACAGCTCTTCATAAATTTTGTTTTACTGCGATCCCAAGCTGCGTCGCAGTATGAAAAAGCAGAGGAAATTATTTTTTATTTTTTTTTATTTATTTGAATGTTTTTTAAATTTAATTTAAATCTAATGAATTTAAATAACATTAACCTAGGTTCTGCATGTATTTAAGTTTTATTATTGTGACACCTGTTCCGAAAAATCAAGTCCATCTTTCTGAGGTTATGTCATATTTAACTGATTTTGTTTACCTCCCATCTGTTTTTATTCCTAAGTTATTTATATTAATTTTTGAATTTTTTTTTTTTACATTAACTCCACACAGGAGGCCCTGAGGAAAATAATTTCCCTCAGGGCCTATGTCATCTGGGATGCTGTGTGGAGGGTCTTTTTGAGGAGAGGAAGGAATGAACATTGGACTTGAAGAGACCCATGTTGTAGGAAGGAGGGATCACAGAGGCCGGCAAATCATTCCACAGACGAGCTGTTGAACACAAGAACGAGTCGAAGAAACGACCCGTTCTCATGTGACAAATGTCAACTGTGTACAAATGTTGGGCACGCGTTTGGCGTGTTTCCCGACTATGCACCGGTGCCGAAGGGATCAATGATGCTAGTTCTTCGGAGCATCTTCCATTGTAATACCGGTAGAACAAGGATAGCATTCCCACCCGACGCCTGTGCTCTAAAGATTGCAATCCGTCTGTTAAGATGGGAGAATCTATCAAACGGACCGCCCGTTTCTGCACAGAGTCGAGGGTATTTTTCAGGTATTTTGGAGCTCCAGACCAGAGGTGGCTGCCAAATTCAACCGTGGGGCGCACTTGCGATTTGTACAGGGTTAGCAGTTGTGTACTATTGAATATTTTTGTTAGAACCGATTTACTTAGAAAATCACTAGTGTGAGGCAATTACCTTTAAATTTTGATTCATAAAGAGGTGGCGGAAACTGATTCCCAATAGTTAAAGTCTTCCACTTGCTGCCGAAAATTCATCTTACACAAGCACAGAACAGTAAATACGTATTTAATTTAAAAAACAACAAAAGAAAACATTAAAATTAATTTTAATATAAAATATTGGTAGACTGTAGAATCCGAAATTCGTTCCTGTGAATATTTAACAAAATCATTTTCCTTATCACTATATGGAATAACCTTTTTTTGGGGACTTCCGTACAATCGGTACAAAATTCTGCGGTTAAATTGCAAAAAAATATTTTATCATACAGACGAAACATTTCGTTGTTGAATCGGAACTTAACTCTCTCGCCGATGTAGGTCTTATTATGGCACAGAATATTGATTCAGCATACCTACACATATCTGACTCTAAATTTAAGAGGAGAGTGTGTAACGTCTAATACTTACTTGTAATTCATACCCTCCAAACCTGGTCATCCATCCATGAATAGAATAAATAATCACATACAAAGCCAGCAAGCAAGCCATGAGGTTAGGTAGCAATAATAAGTAGGTTTGGGAACAATGTATAATTTATTATAAAAAAATCAAACCCTGCCCTTGGAACATATTATAATGATTAGCTAAGAGACTCTAAGTTAAACAACGGAAATAATCATCAGGGGTGACTGGTTACGATGTATCGTACCCAGCTGTAAATGTTTAAAGTTTCTCGACACGTGTCAATAAGAAAGAAATTATATTGTAACGACATAAGAAAATTACTGATGGGCGCCTGTGACGTAAAACGTAACATATTTATGAATCAGTAATCCCTAAAAATAATCTATAAAGCACAATCTCGAACTGTTAATAATATGAGTAATTTAAATCTCACTTCTCGTGATCCAAAATGTCTTGAGTCCAGCAATATAACAGCCCGTCACACAAAAACACCTGCTCGATCTGTGGTACTGCCGTCAACTCAAGCGCCCGAACTTTTCCCGAAGCATCTCGAAACATCTGCCGCCCCTTCGGAGTGCAATGCTGCCAACCAAATCATGCGAAATTTGCGAATCGCTCACGACGCTAGCAGCAAATGTTACATTACCCCTCCACCAAAAGAAAATATTTCCTCCTGGAAATCAAGAGGTCCATGTGTCACTTCCTGAAGAGAACTGCATACTATGTGAGCCTTGGCCGTAAATGTTAGTCATGGAAGAAGCCAAAATATAAGGATTGTCAGCCGGAAGGATCCTGGTGATAGAAGTACTCCCAATCCATATAATGTACCTCATGGAAGAAGCGGTGACCACCGTACTGCAATACTGAAGCCATGACATAATGCGATGAACAGAAAGACGCATCAATCTATGCAGCTTCTCTCCAATTATGATGCATTCAATGACTGATGACCCAAGATGGCCCAAGGTAGAGATGAAATATCTGGTCTGGAATCTCAAATTCAGCTTCTTTTGCTATTAATTTCTTCCAAAACTGTTGACCCAAGATGGCCCAAGGTAGCGATGAAACATTTGGTCCGAAATCTCAAATTCAGCGTCTTCTGATATTACTTTCTTCCAAAACTGATGACCCAAGATGGCCCAAGGTAGCGATGAAACATTTGGTCCGAAATCTCAAATTCAGCGTCTTCTGATATTACTTTCTTCCAAAACTGATGACCCAAGATGGCCCAAGGTAGCGATGAAACATTTGGTCCGAAATCTCAAATTCAGCGTCTTCTGATATTACTTTCTTCCAAAACTGATGACCCAAGATGGCCCAAGGTAGCGATGAAACATCTCAAAATTGGAGCAGACGAAAGTCATTAAGTGAGGTTCTGTGTAGGTGATGAAATTTTTCCCGCGCTGCTAGCTCTGCCGTCCAAAAGGAATGAAGATGTATGATGATCAAAACTGCATCTTGTGTAAGCTGAAGAAGATCCTATTGTGAGGTTCTGCATACATTGAAGAAAATTTCCCCGTGCTGATGAGGGTTGACAATGCGACGCTGAAGAGTATTCAGAAGTGAGATTTCTAACTAACCGCTCCACTAAAGCTTACATAATGTTACTGAGTAAAATTTGCATGAAAAAGCTAAGTTAAGTAAAGAATGAAATGTGCTTTACCTACTAAATGAAATGTTTCAAAAAAAAAAATTATTTGAAAAGGAAGTAAATAACTCTCATAGATGACCTGCAAGACTGAATACCTAATTAACATTCTAAAGTTCAATTGAATGAGGAAGATATTACATAAAAATACTGAAGTCCAAACACAAACATTTATTATAAATCCTAGTTTGAAAAAAAAACACCCCTGACACCTGTTGATCAAAAAAATAAATAGCCGAGAATCAAACCATTAAACTTCAAGCAAGTAATGACCCCACTCACAGAATGAAGACCTCTGTCGAAAAAAAAGTTACCCAAATAGAAGATCCCAATAAAATTGGATGAATAATTGAACTTGAACATGAATAATTCCCCTAGTATTAGATAGCATAATTGTAATCAGCAATTAAATATATGACAATAATTTATTGTAATAAATATTTAACTCAGAATTAATTTTCTCACATTTGACAGGGTGTCCAAATTCGCTCGAGCTCTAAGCGAACTTCAACAACCAGTTGAATATGGAAATAAAATTGTAGTAAACAAACTAAGTTCAAAATCTTTAGTATAAATAGAGGATAAAATGCACTCAGAAATTGAACATGGAATTAAAAATTGTTTAACCAATATTGTAAAACAAAACAATTACAAAACCCTTTATAATAATCTTAAAACAAAAATCCACAGCGGAATTAACTTAATAAATGTATTTATATTATGCTTACTCATCAAATATATGCACCGATGTTATGTATATCATAAAATAATAACTTAAGTATCATAGAATAGAACCTTAAGGAATATGTTCACTATTGCGTGTGAAAAACAACCATCACCATAACCAGAGTAAACAAATTGGAACAATGCCCATGCCATACGTTTCCTAAAACGATATGAAAAATAGATAATTTTGAGCTTCTGAAGCTATAGCCTTTTTCATATAAATATATATATTTTTTTTTTTTCATGGAAATTATTCCAAAAGACACCAACATAATGTAAGTGAAACAATAAGGTATTCTAGGTTTCTACACACTAATAGCAATAATGATACTACGCTAAACACCTCTATAAATCCGCACAATACACAGAAAATAGTTCAATAAAAAATTAATATAAAAGGTTTTGAAAACTATGTGTAAACGGTTTTGCTACAGGGAAACAAACCGAAATAACAAGTAAATTCAATGTATGAAAATGATGATCAGTCACTTTCACACGTTGAACTTCATATAACTTTAAGTATACTCAATTACACTTGCAAAGAACAAGACATAAGTGTAATATCTGAAACCACAAACACTCACAAGGACAATGCAATCAACGTGAGGACGTAAGGATAAGTCACGTCACCACGCTGAATGATCCACATGCAATTGCTGGACATGCATGCAAATACATAGAACACATATAACATACAAATAAAATGACAAAGAAAATCTCTCAACGGAGATAAGAGAACCCAACCCCTATTGAAATAACCCTAATGATCAACTGGAGTTTCAGATTTAATAATGTCTTTTAAATGATAAATACCCAGTTTTTTGCCATTCATGTCAGCTAACTGATATGCTACTGGAGAAATTTTCCCAATAATCTTGCTCCTAATGAATTTAGGTGCCAATTTTGCTGAAAAGTGTTTACTTGCATCTGATAATACGAATGAACGCCTCCATACGGTTTCCCCAACCCTAAATTGAATATCTCTACGACGCAAGTTGTAGTTCAGCTTGTTCCGTTCGTATGACTGCCTTAACGATGTCCGTACCTGTGAAAAAATGTCATTCAATTCTTCTAAACCTGACGCCCAAGAGTCACGCTTAGCAAACGTAATTTCTTCAGCATTGAAATCAGTGCCTAAATAATCTTTTCCTGAAATGATGATCTCTCTGCCAAAGTTGAGAAAAAACGGAGTGTAACCTGTGACTTCATGGACTGCCGTGTTAATGGCTAACTCAATTTCTGGAAGATGATTCGCCCAGGTTCTGTGGTCAGATCCAACATACGAACCAAGCGCTGCTACCAAAACCTTGTTAACACGTTCCACAGGATTGTTCTGAGGATGATATCTGCAGTTATAAAACAGGTGACGAATATGAAACTTATTGGCTAAAGCTTTCATATCACGTGAAATGTATTGAGGACCATTGTCCAACACAATGGTGTCCGGAACTCCAAACTTCAGGAAAATTTCATTCTCTAAAATGGAAGCAATATTCAACCCAGTAGCCTTCCTCAGCGGGAACAGCCTCGTGTACTTAGAAAAGAAATCAGAAACTACCAAGAGATAAGTATAACCTTTCTTGTATGAACTCGGATAAGGCCCCAGTAAATCAGTTGCAATCATTTGCCAAGGGCGCTGAACCAATTTGGGATTTCCCATCAAACCTGGCGGTAACAAATTAGTACTCTTGTAACCTAAGCATATCTGACATTTACCGATGAAAGCTTTTACATCAGCAGACATTTTAGGCCAATAATAATTGTGTCTAATTCTGTTCAGGGTTTTTAAAATCCCAAAGTGGGCGCAAGTAGGAGGAACATGGTGCTGTACAATTAAACTATTCCTGAGTTCCTTCGGAACTACCTCTTTCCAGTCGTAGGACCTATGTAAAGCCTCCATACTCTGGATATGTTTATAGAGCCTATCGTTAGTAATTCTCCACGCCGGATACTTCTCAGGATTTGCCAAAATTTTCTCCTTTAATTTGACGTACCATTGGTCCGATGTAGAAAAATTTTGACTGATCGTATTAACCTGTAAAGGATCCCGTGATAACGCGTCAGGAATTACATTGTCCTTACCGTTTCTATGAATAATTTCAAAATTGAACTGTTGTAACCTGACTGCCCAGCGCGCGAGCCGTCCTGAAGGCGATTTTAAGCTGGTCAACCACTTCAGGCTGTAGTGGTCTGTTATAATCTTTACCGGAATAGGCGAACCCTCAATATAACCCCTGAATTTTTCCAACGCGAAAATCATAGCATTTAACTCTCTTTCTGTGGTAGAGTGGTTCCTCTCTTGAGCAGAAAGTGTTCTTGAAATGAAAGAAATAGGGTGTTCTAACCCCTTATCATCCATTTGTGAAAGACATGCTCCGAGCCCTACATTTGAAGCATCTACGCTAATCGTGAATGGTTTCTTGAAATCAGGACATGCGAGAACCGGAGCGGATACAAGAATGTTTTTAAGTTTTGAGAATGCTAATTGCGCTTGATCATTCCACACAAATTTCTTACCCGCGAATTCTTTCTTTGTTAAATTATACAAAGGTGAAGCAATGCTAGAAAAATTGAAAATGAATCTCTTATACCACGAGAGTACCCCAATGAATCTACGTAAGCTCTTTTGTGACGAAGGGGTCGGAAAATCAACAATTGCCTTGACTTTATCCGGATCTGTGCGGAGACCTTTATCATCAATGACAAAACCTAGGTATTTGAGTGAGTCCCTGCAGAAAACGGATTTCTGCACATTAATCGTAAGACCGGCGGCCTGTAGTCTCTGTTTAACCTTCCTCAAGAGATAAATATGTTCTTCGAAAGATGAACTAATAATGATGATGTCATCTAAGTAACAAAAGACTTTGCCATCAAATTCAGGCCCTAACACTTTATCCATCAGCCGCATCATCCGGGAGCTAGCACCATGTAAACCGAACGGCATTGTGACGAAATGAAACAACCCTCGCTTGGGTATCGTGAACGCGGTTTTCTCCTTAGACTTTTCGTCTAGCGGAATTTGGAAAAAGGCATCATTTAAGTCCAAAGTTGATAGAAAACGAGCACCACCCAAGCTATTGAGAATGTCTGAGATTAACGGTAAATTGTAGGCGTCGCGTTTCGAGACGGCGTTTAAGCGTCTGCTGTCGAGGCATAGCCTGAATGTGCCATTTTTCTTAGGTACCAGAACAATGGGATTATTCCACGAGCTGTTGCTCGGTTCTACCACACCTAACTCTAGGAGTCTGTCAAGCTCCCTATGTACTTCCGGAAGTAAGTGCGGAGAAATGGGATAAACCCTTTGTTTGATAGGAGGCACATCACCCGTGTCTATGACATGATGTTCTAACCCTGTCCTGCCTAACCGATCTCCTGAGTAATCCATGTACTCCTGAACTACAACGTTCAAGACGGAGCGTTGGGATTGAGATAAATTTTTCTCACTATCCAGCCCAATACTATTCGATGCTCGAACACTACTAACAGAATCATTACAAGACATTAATTTTGAGATCTTAGGACAGATGTTGAAAACTTTCCAAAAGTCACAACCCAGAATAATGTCAGATTTAATGTCTGGCATAATAACAAAATTGAACGTTCTAACAACATTTTCAAAACGCACCGGGAGAGCTATTTTGTAAGAACAGGTAACCGAATGACCAGTCGCCGATACTAGAGCGAAATCAGAATCCAATTTTGACAAATTGAAACCTAAATCTAAAAATTTACGATGAAAGTTATTTCCTAAAATCGAAACGTGCGACCCAGAGTCTAGAAGACCAGAGTAGCCTGTGCTCAAAACTTGGAAAGAGATGTAAGGACGGCCGTCCCTGTTGGCCGCTCGCACCTCCTTCGAAGTCCTTAAATTCTTATAAAAATCTCTTACGGTATCCAGCCACAAAACCCATTCCCGTGAAGTAATCTCGGCAAACGCAGACGTCATAGCGCCCACCGACAGGACCTCACGGGCCATCAGTTTTTTTGAGGACGGCAGCCGCAGAGAGGAGCCTTGACCCCCGGACGCCCGCAGCGAAAGCAGTGCACCTCCCTAGAATTCACATTTGACGGGTTATGCAAAACATTCGAAAAATCACGACGGTTATTCCTGAAGTTGAAATTAGGATCGGCAGAATTTACATAACCATCTCTATTGTTAGAATAATTGTTTCTAGAAAAATTCAAATTGTTGCAATCTCTGTTATTATTACTATTGCCAGCATGGTTGTTCCTAGACAAATGTAAATCATTCGAATACCTCTCATTGCCTCTATTACCAGAAAAGTTATTTCTAGAAAAATTAGATTTACTGTGATTCCTCTGATTAACTTTGTTACTAGAATAATTAATAGGATGAGAATTACTAGTGTTTGATCTGTCGTTTGAACGGCTGTCGGCCAACTCAATCATCCTACCTAATTTTTTTAAGGTTAACAAATCAGGGATCTCCGAAAGAGAAAGTTTCTGAATATATCTTGGCAACATATTACTCCGCAAAATGTCTAGGATCTCATCATCCGGCAACCTAGTGGACAAACGATTATTCAGCAATTGAACACGAGTGATAAAAGAACTAAAATTCTCTTTCTGACCTTGAAACGTCAATCTTATTTGTGCCAATAACCTCTTTTCATGGTCTAAAAGCTCAAATTCGTTTTTTAACGCAACCACAATGTCCGCCCAAGATGAGAAAGCGGAGCGGTTTACTCTGAACCATAGTAGCGCCTGCCCTGAAAACAATTCGACTGCAGAAGAAAAAAGAGAAGCATAACTTACGTTTCTAGCGACAGCAAGTTCTTCTACCCGTTCTAAGAAATTTCTGACATCCGCAGAGCCATCAAAGGTGAGGTTCCACTTGTGAACCGGAAACGACGGAAGTGACGGAATTGACAAAGCTGAACCGGACCCCGCCGGTGTATCATCCTGTTTCGCCATGATGAATTTTGCCGCTGTTCTACTTCTTGTACCTACTCCTTCATCCATAACCTATTTCTCGATTGTAGGGTAGAAAGAAAATTATTAGAATACATGCAACAACACGACATGAAAAATGACAATGCACATGCAATCACCAATTCTAGGAAAATAATAAATAATGTATGCTGCCAGCGAACTGAACAGCAAAAATGAGTTAAAAGCGTAATAACGCCGATGAGTTGACGGAAACCAAGGCAAAAAAACTGTGTGAAACTATGTATTAAAAATATCAGATCGGCAAGTTAGTCGTGGGACGGGCTGTTATAAACCCAAGGAAAAGTGAGAATCAAATTAATAACAGATCGAGATGTAAAAACCATATGATAATCGTGAACAACACTACCGCGAACACGTGCGAGAAAGAAAAAACATAGACAGGTTCAGCCGAAGCGCGCCAATGTAACGTCTAATACTTACTTGTAATTCATACCCTCCAAACCTGGTCATCCATCCATGAATAGAATAAATAATCACATACAAAGCCAGCAAGCAAGCCATGAGGTTAGGTAGCAATAATAAGTAGGTTTGGGAACAATGTATAATTTATTATAAAAAAATCAAACCCTGCCCTTGGAACATATTATAATGATTAGCTAAGAGACTCTAAGTTAAACAACGGAAATAATCATCAGGGGTGACTGGTTACGATGTATCGTACCCAGCTGTAAATGTTTAAAGTTTCTCGACACGTGTCAATAAGAAAGAAATTATATTGTAACGACATAAGAAAATTACTGATGGGCGCCTGTGACGTAAAACGTAACATATTTATGAATCAGTAATCCCTAAAAATAATCTATAAAGCACAATCTCGAACTGTTAATAATATGAGTAATTTAAATCTCACTTCTCGTGATCCAAAATGTCTTGAGTCCAGCAATATAACAGCCCGTCACACAAAAACACCTGCTCGATCTGTGGTACTGCCGTCAACTCAAGCGCCCGAACTTTTCCCGAAGCATCTCGAAACATCTGCCGCCCCTTCGGAGTGCAATGCTGCCAACCAAATCATGCGAAATTTGCGAATCGCTCACGACGCTAGCAGCAAATGTTACAAGTGGAACTTGACCAAAATACTAGGTTGACAAAGAATGGAAGCTTACTTGATCCCTGGAGAACACCGTGCCTAAAATATTTTACGTGTTACGAAGTAATGTAAAAAATTATGAATTGAAACTTACTATATATTAATCAAATATATGCTTTAATCCTGCTCTTATCTATAGTTTTTATTTATTGTAGCATGTAAACGTAGTTTAATAATATTTGTTTCAATTTCATCAGGTTCATCAGTAATAATAATTTGTGTACTATGTGTCTATCTATAAAAATGAATAAATAATATATATAAATTTAAAATGAATCGCCGAAATGCATGTACGCGCATAACTTTCGAACGACTGCACCAAATTGGATAATTCTTTTTTATTGTGTTCGTTTTTGTCAGGACAAGGTTAGTATAAAACTGCTAGTGAGCTCTGGCATTATAAAATTTGTATAAAAAAATGCAATAGGTAGCACGCGAGCTGTTTGAAAACTGAATGTGCCGGGACTGAGTGTATGAAATGCGGGAGGGGTTAGGGACGAGGGTGGGGGTACCTGGGAAGGGGGGACGACGACGTACCTGGGAGGGGGGAAGGGGGGACGACGACGCGGGAGAGGAAGGAAAGTCGGAAAAGGAACGGGATGAATGGGAAAGGACACGCAGGGAGAAATAATTTCTTTATTAAATGGTATAGCAACGCATGTCGAGAACCAGCTTCAAACGGAGGACAACGTAGATCTCCAATTGGACACGCAGCCCACAGTTCACCAATCAGCGGCTCGCCCGTTCGCTTTGTACTGAGGATAGCCTATGAAGCAGGTGCACGGCCTTGAACCGGTAGATATCACGAGCTGGTCATATTCGTCTGCCGGGACAATTTAAAAGGAACCATTCTGTTTCAGACTGCCGAGACATAACAGCTTTGTAAAATCGCTACTTGTTCGCTTCCACGATTAATTTACGAATACTTAATAAAAAATACATGGCTGTAGGATGCACCCAACAAATCCCAACTCTCTCATGTGGAAACCAAAATTTCGAAACGGTACCAAGATTCACATACGTAGGCTCCCTGATAACAAACGACAATAATACCACAGAGGAGATCCAGAAGCGCATAGTGAACGCAAATCGCTGTTATTTCCGCCTACAGAACCAATTAAAGTCCAGACTGCTGTCCAGAAACACAAAGATATTAGTGTACAAAACACTTATCAGACCAGTACTTACGTACCTACGCACCTGAGACTTGGGTACTAACTAAGAGGAATGAGCAAGCACTGGACGTTTTTGAAAGAAAAATTTTGAAGCGCATCTTCAGACCGGTTCTAGAAAATGGATTTTGGCGCAGACGCTATAACAATAAGCTCTATACCTTGTTTAAGGAGCTAAACGTCGCAAAATTTATAAAATTGGGAAGACTTTGGTGGCTGGGTCATGTGGAGAGAATGACCGAGCATCAAGCACCAAAGTCCCTGCTGAACTCAAGACCAATAGGGCGAAGGAGCCTGGGAAGGCCAAGACTAAGATGGAGCGACAACGTCCTCAAAGACATATCTATCTTGAGCTTCAAACTGGAGAGAGCTGGCACAAAACCGAGATGAGTGGAGGAAGACTCTTGAGGAGGCCAAGACCCACCAGGGGTTGTAGAGCCAATAGTGATGATGATGATGAATAAATAATAAATTATGTAATTCTTCCACATACAATCTCCCGTATTTCTTATATTCGTAAAAACAATCTATTCTTAACGTTTCATTATATAATGTGTGTAGAACATTGTATACTTGTATTTACATTGTAATCTAAAATTCTGTTGACTAAGGGTTTAATTGCAGTTTAACAAGATAGTAAAATTTTAAGGAACGTTTAATAAATAAATTATCCAGATGATTCTGCTGTCCATCCCTTCCAGGAAAACATAATACCTTCACAAAATAATCCACCAACCAGAAAGTTTCTTTCTCCGTATGAAGCGTGTCAGTACATAAATACAGAACCCAAGTAATTGCCAACATACTTACGCTTGTAAGGATACATAGAACTCTCTCAGTTTTTCTTTTCTCCCGGACTTTTTATGCCAGTCTTTATTACACCAAATTAACGCTTCTTGTGAAACATTTTTCACTTTTTTCATTTCGGGCTTAATTACAAAAACTGCTTTAAGCATCTTAGCAAAAGAATTAACCGGTAACATTGTAGCGTTTTTCATTAATTTGCTTAATGTTCTCGTCTATTTTTGGTTTTTAATCTGAAGCTCACCAGTGCATATAGAAGCCTTTGCGGGCATGCGCACAATATCTCACCAAAGTTTCATAGCAATCGGATGAATGGTATGGGAAATAATTGCATAACGCTAGAGCTCATTATTGTATACAGAAACCATCGCGGGCATACGCACATCAGACCCTCAAAGTTTCATTGCAATCGGATGAATGGTATAGGAAAGGGTAAAGGACAAACAAAGCATCATTATTTTTTTATATCAAGACAAGACAAGACAAACATAGAATTGACACCAATGTTTCAAGATAAAATCGTCTACTTTAACGTGGTTAGAATCAGAATAATTAAAATGATATTTTAAGGCAATGGCATGGCCTTTCAAGTCAAACTTAATTTTAAATGTAACAGATCCACTTGATGGTTTTTAAAACCAGCAAAGTTTGTAACTAAAACTGAAACACAATCATAGAAAAGCAGACTTCTCAGAAAATGTAGTTGTGGGAAGTAACAAAATTTGTGATCCAGCTGGGCACAAAAAAGCTTATGTATGATGCCAGCTTAGTCACTGACCGATCAATTAAAAAAAAACGATTTTAAAGATTTGATGCATGACTCAAACTAATATTTATCTTCATTAATTACGAACTCAAAAGAAATTTTTCAACAAGAAAATCGGAAAAAGATGTGGTAGCATCCATGAATATTTATCTTCACATACGTACTTTGATTTTTCAATTCCAAACTAAGTAAATTCGAATCCTACGAAACATTGGAAGTAGAAAACAAGAAACCATGAAGCCATTTCAAAAGAGCTTGAAATAAAAAAAATACCAGTCATTAATTCACAGCAATCTACTTGAGTTCAAAAGCAACACCAAAATGAATAAATTCAAGTGTGCAATTCACACGAACCTTCCGAAAACTAAAATAGACAAGGGTGGAAGCACGAGAGGAGACCAATTATTCTATCTCATTCTCTCGCAGGCTAAATCCTGTAGATGCAAGTGTTATATCTATATAAGTATCTCTTTTTAGTGTCGCTTTTTCGTTGCATTTGCATCGAGTTTCAAATCACAATGGTGCTCAAGAAGTTTTCACTTCAATAAAGAATACAATCATGCGGGCGTATTTCGTGATCCTAAAGTCTGACCATTTTCTGTTTAAATTTCAAATGCAGAACTGTGTTTCACCATCATTAAGAAATTTTCATTTTGATCAATTGGAATGGCGATATACGATGTCAGGCAGTGTAAGAAAGACAGAACACGCGTTGCAGCTACACTAGTTTCTTTCAAAATTACGAGGCAAAGCCCTTCTAGCTTCTGTCATCTACTCAGTGTTAAACAATAAATTTACTGTATATAAATTGTTGTGGATCACTTGTATAAAATTTGAAAACACGTTTATTTTTAAGCATGTTAGTGTATGTTACTGAATACATTATTGGTTAGTGTCTACTAACTACGTCTTTTGTGAAAGGTAATTTCCTTCGAACAAAACGGGATTAACTCTTAACATTGTCTCTTTGACGAGAAATGAGTAAAATCTACTGATAAGTCGATGACGCAAGTAAGCCTCGTTAGTCTTTTCTTCGCAAATATATCTTTACGAAAGGAATAAGAAGATAAGTCAGAATAATTATTAGCATTAACAAAATGACTACGCACACGCTATATTTTTCCCATACCGTTCAGTGAATATATAACGCATGCACTAGTCCGGGAAAGTCGTAAAATATAATCTAAGTCGTAGAATTAATTTGCACAAACCTCAAACACCTACACAAACTAAAAGTAGTGCCTACGCTCAAAATCAATTAAAGCATTTAGAGCTATTTTATAATATTTCAACCGAGACTGACAACTAAGTCGGCAGAGAAACAACTGTTTTAAATTCGACGATACAACTAATTTCTTTGAACTTTACCAAAAATAATGTTTCATGTTTCCAGTTCGAGTTGGTGTAACTCTAAGTGACCAGCTCAGATATGGGGGCTCCATCGAAGCCAGAGTTGAGTAAGCCTCTCAAAAACTGGGTGTATTGTACAGGGCCCGTAGATACTTAGTATACAACTGCTAACACTGTACAAATCACAAGTGTGCCTCACGATTGAATTTGGCAGTCACCTCTGGAGCCCCACAATATCTGAAAATAATCCTCGACTCTGTGCAGAAACTGAAACTGGCGGTCCGATTGATAGATTCTCATAACTTAACAAACGGATTGCAATCTTTAGAGCACAGGCGTAACACATTTACACGGTTGACATTTGTCACATGAGTACGAGTCGCTTCTTCGAATCGGTCTTGTGTTAACAGCTGGGCTGTGGAACGATTTTCCGGCCTCAGTGTTTCCTCCTTCCTACAACATGGATCTCTTCAAGACCAATGTAATTTCTTCCTCAAAAAGAACCTCCGCACAGCATTTCAGATGACATAGACCCCGAGGGAAGTTATGTTCCTCAAAGACTCATGTGTGGAGTGTAAAAAAATATCAGACTGTGCAATTCACACGCGATATAAGTGAAACTAGAAAGTCGCTAGATGTCGCTTTCTTTTACTTTTGCCTGTTTATTTTAAAGTGGTTTCAAAAATTGGATATTGATTTCACAAAAATAAAAATATTTTTTTTTTAGGATTTCATAGGATTCGAACAAAGTTCGCTGGATTCGTCTCTCTGGCCGCTGAGACTTGTCGAACGTCTTACCCGCTGCGCCATCGGATTCTCGCGCCGCAGCGCGAATTTACCGCATTATATTAGAACCGAGGACCCGCCAAATAATAAATTTTGGTGACGCATTTCCGTTTCATCATAATTTCAAATCGCTAATGGGACAGAAGAAGTTTTAATTTTTTTTAAAGTTCAATGCGGCAAGGATGTCACCTGTCGGCAATTAAAGCCGAGTACAGTGCAGGCCTTGGCATGCAATAGTTTTTGAAGTGTCACGTGATAAAGTCAGTGGCTTCTAGCAACCACGGTTTGCAAAAGGAGGCGATTGTTGTGGATATTATTGTGTTATACTGTTGTGTTACTGATGAATCGTTTGTTGCTTTTACCGTGAGCGTAAATAAATGGTGTGACTCGACTATCTTAAACATTGAAGTATTATAATTTGGCAACGGTCCTGACTTCGTGACTTGGCAATTGCTCGGCATGTTCTCTGGTCGGCCTTGTCAGCAGTCCCTTTTAATTTTATGTTTGTAAATGTTTCGAGGTACTATTTTGTTTACAATAAAACACATATAAATTAATTGTAGACCACTTTTATTTTATAAACACTCTACCGGTTTCAGAAGCACCCTTCCTTCATCAGGAGAATATTATAACTAAACTATGATACAGAATGTTGACAGATATACCAATTTTAGGTGTTTGAGTGGGAGGTAAGCAAAGGGGTCGGGGTAATTGCGGGATTTCCCGAAAGAACAGAGCGGTTAATTGGAAAAATATTTAGAATGGGACTGAAGGATAAATTAATTTGGTTATTCAAAATTCTAGCATTATTATTGAGGGATTTTCTGATTTCTAGGGCTGCTAAATTATCTAATTTCTTGCTTTTATTATTACGGTGAAGAATTTTAACCCCTGTGTCCTTATTAAAAGTGTGATCTGTGGAAATTAGGTGATTAGCAAACTCTGAAAAAGTATTATTATTTAAGCATCTATTTTTTATTTTTGTTTTAAATCTAACGTATATGAACGAGTTTTTTTAAACCGTTTATAAAATTACTCAAAATCAAGAAATCAGCTCTTTTTAATGGCAAAAAACGAACGCGATGAAAAATTATTAATGATTTAAGATCCAACTGATTTCACGTTTATAGTTTTATATATAAGGTGTTAAGGAACGTACTTGTCTTACTTTAAACAGTGATTTCTGACGTTATTTAAAGTAAAACATTTAACTGAAATGTTAGTCTCCAGCGACATGACGACGTTTTTTTTTCACAGTTTTTTTTTTGGACAGTTGGGGGTGGTGTTACGGGTTTGTCGGTGCCATAACTGAGTTAACATTGACGACAAGTTTGAAGAAATTTTTAATTGTTTGATTTGAAGAAAACAAAAACAAATAAAAAGTCGTCAATTAATTCACCGGATACCAAATACTTATTCATTTACATTTTTTACTCCAATTATTGTCAAAAATCACTGGTTAAAGTAAGCCAAGTACGCCCCTTTACACCATGTATAGAATAAAGTACATTGTCAATATTTATGTGAAGCGCATTTTTATGATTTTATTAATACGATCAGATATAAAGACAATTCCTATCAAAACGGTGTTAAATAAACGAGATTGGGTTCTGAAAATACATGTATTTCGTTCTTACACGAACATAAACGACAAATTGCTTACGATATAATTTATCACACTCCTTGCTTATGGATGGCCTATAAAACAGGGCACAAGACCTAAAAAAAAATATAAACGATAATACTAAAGATTTAACATAACATTACAGGGCGACTGCGAGAATTTTTTATTGTTTTAGGGGTGTGAAATAGCACTCTGTTTTGACATGAGATTTGCCCACACAATTCTTCAAAATCTGGTACCTATGCTTAAAGCATGAAGTGTTCATGTTATTATAAGGTCCTTACATATGAAATTGGTGTTTTGTATGGAAGGAACATAAAGTCGATTTTTTAAAATATAATAATATATTTATTTAATCACCATTGCTATCTATGCACTTTTGCCATATCATATGTAGTTCATCGATCCTTTTACTAACAAAACCATTCGGACGGGAATCAATAAAATCTTTGAAAGCGGTTTGGACTGCCCCATCGGAGTTGAATTTTTTCCCTTGCAAGAAGTTATCCAAATTTCGAAAAAAATGGTAATCTGTTGGGGCAAGGTCCGGAGAGTACGGTGGATGTCTTAGACATTCCAATTGAAGCTCCTCTAATTTGTTAGCCGTCTGTTGCGCAGTGTGTGGTCTAGCGTTCTAACGCGCGTTTGTTGATTTGCCTCACTCAATTCGTGAGGTACCCACCTTTCAAGCTTTTTCACCTTCCCAATTTGCTTCAAGTAGATTAAAGCAGTTTTATCACTAACACCGCAGCCTGCAGCTAACTCGGACGTGGTTTGCGATGGATCCGCTTCCGCAACAGCCTTCAATTCTTCATTATCAACTTTGATCCCCGGCCGTCCACGGGGCTTGTTCTGCAGGTCGAAATTTCCAGAACGAAAACGTTGAATCCAAAAACGCACTGTGTTTTCTTTTGCGGCACCGTCGCCATACACATCATTAATCCTTCGAGCCTTTTCTGCAGAACTGGTGCCACGGTGGAACTCGTACTCGTAAATTACGCGATATTTCAAGTTTTCCATTTTGTAAACTAAGTGACGCATAGAAAAAAAACAATTAAGGAAAAAACAAATTAATTATGATTTTCGAAACACAAAGAATAAATAGCTGTATAAATTTGAATTTAGAATTCCTAACCAAAGAGAAGATATTTGAGATCAAAGTTGCCAGTACGGCAAAACGCCAATTTCATATGTAAGGACCTAATATAAGTTTTAATTTCCGGCTTCAGTATGGGATACTTAGATTATTTATGACTGATTTGTTTATTTGTTTAATAAGACATACAGTTTGTTTAATAAGACGTAGTACATTATAATACAAGTTAAAATCAAGAATCGGTCACTGATTGCAAATGACTGATTAAAGTTTAATTAAAAGTTAAGTGTAAGTAGTTTTAAAATTTATAATATGTAATTATTACTTTTAATTGATAAACTAACGTTTAAGACAAGATTTTTAAGCATAGCACAAAGGGTAACAATTATTATAAGCAATAATTATCAGCCTGAAACACTCATTGAAAAATACATTGGAAAAAATCTTCCGAGAAAAGATACATGACGCCAACGGGACTTGAACCCGTATCCTTCTGATTGCCGGTCAGATGCTCTCACCTCTGAGCTATGGCAGCTTATGTAATACCCGCCAAATAATTCAATATATACCAGTGTTTCATTCAACAATTACATTTTTCCATCTGAAAACAACCAACTTTATTTTTGTGAGAGAGGCATTGTTTGTGCTAAATCTCTCGCTAAGTGGCGTCAAGACAAATTATGTCTACATTTTATTTTGAAATACTTTAATATTTAGCCACGGGTTCAAGTCCCATTGGCGTCATGTATCTTTTCTCGGAATATTTTTTCAATGTAGATAATTCAGGCTGATAATTATTGCTTATAATAATTGTTACCCTTTGTGCTATGCATAAAAATCTTGTCTTAAACGTTGGTTTATCAATTAAAAATAATAGTTAATATTTGACAAGTTAAAGTATTTCACCAAAAAATGTAGACATAATTTGTCTCGACGCCACCTAGCGAGAGATTTAGTACTAACAATGTCTCTCTCGCAAAAATAAAGTTGGATGTTTTCAGGTGAAAAAATGTAACAAACGGTAATTGTTGAATGAAACACTAGTATATATTGAATTATTTGGCGGGTATCAGATAAGTCAGCACCTGACCAGCAATCAGAAGGACACGGGTTCAAGTCCCTTTGGCGGCAAGTAACTTTTCGCTGAACATTTTTTCAATGTTGATGAGTGTTTCAGGCTGATAATTATTGCTTATAATAATTGTTAACCTCTGCTGTAGGTACCCCAAGTGGTTCGCTACGTTTGGTGACTTAGCAGGGGTATCCGGGTTTATGGGGTGAGGTTTTTACAGGTCTTGGCGGCGGATGCGTTTGACCACCTCGTGTGTGGTGGGCCGAATGGAGAGAGAGGTTGAGGGAGGCCTTTTGATCTTTCCAGCCGGACTCTCTCGACCCATTGCCTTGCACCGCAGTTGAAGAGATGAATTCATACGTCCGTTACTCCTGGACATCCCTTATACCTTTTCCTTTCCAGAATTTCCTATCCTTCCCTTCTTTAAAAATACCCTCCACAAAGCATCCCCTTAGATGACATAGATTCTGAGGGAAATTATTTTCTTCAGGGCCTCCTGTGTGGAGCTAATGTAACAAAGGATGATAAATGAAGTGGAAGAAAGTTTAAAATTAATTTAATACTCGTATATTATCATTACATACGCGTAGCCTTAAGAAGGCACAGATCTGCAAGAGAATTATCAAATTCTTGGATCACAAAATACGCCCTTCATGTCCGTACGTGAATACTAGTCCATGTGAATGAATTTGTCCGGCAGACATGCATACAGAAATGCTCGTAGTTACGTCATGCTCGCCCGTGAATACTAGGCTTATGTTTGCAGTGTATTAAAATTGGTTCCATTGCAGCCGTTATACAATGCACAGGTGGTTGAGTAATCGAAGCCTGTCCGATGTATTACCATTGAAGCCTTACGTTCATCAATTTGATGGTATTGAAGCATAATCCATTGTTTGCTTGGAACATTGGTGCATTTCTACTAATTTAATCTCAGTTGTGCAGCAGCAAATTCTGCAAACGCTAAACTTTGGTTTTGAAAATTTGTTTTAGACTTATGAAATTTTTTAGTAATGCTACTATTTTCAGCTTTTAACTTCAATCGTTAAGCATAGATTATTAAGTATTCATGTACAAAAAATACACACTTTATACAATATTAATCACCTTCTCTGGTTGATTTTTTTGGTTTAATTTGCAGAATTCAACTATAATCATTATCATAATTAAAATGTCATTATCATTACATAGTATAAATATTATAATCACCAGATTTAAATGTCCGGGTTAAATTTTCCCCAAAAAAAAAAAAAAGAAGGAAAAACTAAACCCTCTCACACACTTCCCCAAATGATCATCTAGTCAACCCACGCTATGCAATTGCACTATATAAGTATTATAAATACAATACAATACAAGAACAACATGTCAACCTACTAGAGACCAAATGCGAATATAATTCACTGACTCCAGATATTTTTATATCATAGGGTTCGGCTCTGTGGCATTTCTAATTGAACCTATAAATCCTACCGATCCCTCAATATAAATATTTAAAAAATCCTTTGTAATCCTACATGTATTTAAAATGACTGATTTTTGCATTTTTATATACAAATTCTTTGACAAATCTAATATGCTTAAATTTTGAATCAGTTTCCTAGGTATTATGCCAGTGGCCGAAATAACAAATGGCAATATTTTTATAGTCCGAGAATGCCAAATTCTTTTAATCTCATTTCTGTGTATTTTCTTATTTTTTCAGAAATAGTTTTTTGAATATTATAGGAATTTGGAATAGCTACATCAATGATATAAGTTATTTTTTTTAATTTTGTCATGTAAAACTATATCAGGTCTATTATGACTAATTGTTCTGTCTGTTAGTATTGTTTTATCATAATATATTTTATAAAATTCATTTTCTAAAAATGAATTTGGTTCATATTCATAATATGGTACTATATTACGGCAATCAATCAAGTTATGTTTAATTACCAAACTTTGGTGAATTATTTTTAAAACCTGATTGTGCCTAAATGTATACTCGGAAGGCGCTAATATAGAACATCCCGATATAATATGTTCTATAGTTTCGGGAAAAGCCAAACATTTTCTACATAAATCATCAATTTGATTTATATCTTTGATTATATGCTTTCTATAATTTTTAGTATTAATGACTCTATCTTGAATGGCAAGCATAAATCCTTCTATTTCTGCGCTCAACTCTCCAATACTCAACCATTTGTTTGACGAAAGTTTGTCAACATACGTTTGGTTGAGATAATTGAAGTGTTTTGCGTGAATAATTTTATTTGACCAGGAATCTAATAATTCCTGGTTAGTATTTATAAGAATGTTGGCATTCTCGTCATATAAATTTAAAGGTGTAATATTTCTATCTGCCTTGCAAATTATTTTGTGCATTTCTGAGCTATTAGCTTTCCTATGGAAAAAATTTCTAAGCATTTCTACCTGATTGTGTTTCAAAGATGTTATTTTGACTACACCTCTACCTCCTAAATTTCTAGGTAAATTAATTCGTTCTATAGCTGAATTTGGATGATGGCAATTAAATTTTGTTAACGTAGTTCTAATTAATCGTTCTAAACTATCTAAATCTGTATTGGACCATTTAATTATGCCAAATGAGTACGTTAGTAGAGGTATTGCCCAAGTATTTATTGCTTTTACTAAATTTTTAGCAGATAGATTGCATTTTAAAATTTTTCTGATCCTAGTTTGAAATTTAATCCTAATATCATTTTTAATACTAGTGTGATCTAATCTATTCGATTGCGGGTATCCTAAATATTTATAAACCTCATCCCCTTTCATACTTTGAATTTTGAAATTTCTAAATATACCCTCGTCTCCATCTACAATTTTGCCTTTCTCTATATGGATAGTTTTACATTTATCTAAACCAAAAGTCATTTTAATATCATCTGAAAAAATTTTAACTACCTTAATCATTTTCTCTAAATTTGATTCAGAATTTGAAAATAATTTTATATCATCCATATATAATAGATGTGAAACTATACTACTCTCTCTTGTATTACCCTTAATTTTTATTCTAAACTTGCTTTTAATTAACATTTTAGAAAGGGGATTCAATGCTAAGCAAAACCAAAGAGGGCTCAATGAGTCCCCTTGAAAAATCCCTCTTTTTATTGAAATGCCCGGTACTACTATTTTCTTACCTTTTAAATTAACTAGCAAATCTGTATTCCAAAAGGACATAATATTTTTCAAAAAGCTAATTATAATTGGGTTAACTTTATATATTTTTAATATTTTGATTAGCCACGAGTGCGGGACACTATCAAAAGCTTTTTGATTATCTATATAACAAGTATGTAAATTACGCTTTTGATTTTGAATTTGTTTTAAAATTACAGAATCAATAACTAACTGTTCTTTACATCCCATATGTTTTCTGCGACAACCTTTTTGTTGTTCAGATAAAATATTTTTTTCATCCAAATGAGTATATATTAAATCTGTCAAGCAAGAGGTTAAAATTTTGTATATTGTCGGTAGACATGTAATGGGTCTATATTGAGAGGGATTATTAATATGTTCGCTTTTAGGCAACATATAAGTAATGCCCTTAGTTAGAAAATTAGGAAAATTTTGAGGTTCTCTGACAAGTTTTGAAAGATTTTTTGCAAAAAGAGGATGTAAAGTAGTTAGACGTTTGTACCAAAAATTATGTATCCAATCGCAACCCATGGCTTTCCAATTATGAGCATTTTTTATAATTTTGGCTAACAATTCAACCGATATATCAGAAAAACTCATTTGTTCAATGTCTGAACAATTGAGTTCTTCATTTTCTATCCAGTTACCTGCCTCATTATGTTTTATATCTTTACTCCAAATGTTTGTCCAAAAATCGCGCATATCTGATTCAGATGGCAACGGAATATTATTATTCATTATCATTACATAGTATAAATATTATAATCATACTATAATCATTATCATTACATAGTATAAATATTATAATCATACTATAATCATTATCATTACATAGTATAAATATTATAATCATACTATAATCATTATCATTACATAGTATAAATATTATAATCATACTATAATCATTATCATTACATAGTATAAAATGAAATCGCTCAAAATGTATGTGCGCATAGATCTTTTAAACTACGCAACGGATTTTTATGCGGTTTTCACCAATAGATAGAGTGATTCAAGAGGAAGGTTTATATGTATAATACATGCTTATTATAGTAGAGAAAAGTCGAGAAATTCAAATATTCAATTCAGGCAGCGGGCAGCTGGCAAGCGGGTGGTGTGGATTTTATAAAGGTTAGGTAATGGCGTTGTATTTCGTTAGCCACAGCAACGTGTGGCCGGGTCTGCTAGTTTTAAAGCGGTCACTTTTTAAGATTTTTTTATTGTTTCAAGCTCATTAAATTCTTCTTATTAGATTCTTCATTAAGGCTCTGCAGCCGGGCTCGAAAAGAAGAAGATAGAGAGATACGAAATTACGAATGTTATAGGAGCGCGCTAACATTTACAGCGACAAAATCGATGCGAAAATTGCGAAAATGTTTAATAAAACACGACTCGTTTAAAATAGAGAAAAAATCTAGCGGTGAGTGTCTTAAACGGCATTTATTTTTTTGAATCGAGGGATTTTTATATAATTTGCGTTTCGGCGCGGGCAAATTCTAGATATTATCTTCAAAAATAACATATATTTTTTTAAGAGCTTTAAAACTTACCGTGTTTAAGCGAAATATGTAATAAATCGGTACAAATCCGGGTTGCGGGCCCTTAAGCATATATTTTTAAGTATTCATATACAAAAAATACACACTTCATAAAGTATTAATCACCTTCTTTGATTAATTTTTATGGTTTTATTAGTGGAATTCAACTAAAATCATTATCATTACACAGTATAAAATGAAGGCGCTCAAAATGTATGTGCGCATAGATCTTTTAAACTACGCAACGGATTTTTATGCGGTTTTCACCAATAGATAGAGTGATTCAAGAGGAAGGTTTATATGTATAATACATGCTTATTATCGTAGAGAAAAGCCGAGAAATTCAAATATTCAATTCAGGCAGCGGGCAGCGAGCAGCTGGCAAGCGGGTGGTGTGGATTTTTTAAAGGTTGGGTAATGGCGTTGTGTTTCGTTAGCCACAGCAACGTATGGCCGGGTCTGCTAGTTTTATATAAAAAAGAATATCGTTGGCTGGGGTAAAGCGGTCACTTTTTGAGATTTTTTTTAATGTTTCAAGCTTATTAAATTCTTCATATTAGATTCCTCATTAAGGCTCTGCGACCGGGCTCGAAAAGAAGAAGATGGAGAGATTCGAAATTACGAATTTACAGCGACAAAATCGATGCGAAAATCTCACGGGCATTGTCTTAAACAGCATTTAAAGAAACACTGTGAATTTTTCATATATATATAACTTGTAAAATAATTGAAACAAACGTGTTTATAATCATTTTTGGAGCATATTTTTCGATTTTTTTCTATCGAGGGAATTTTATATAATTTGCGTTTCGGGTCTCGAAATTATCTTCAAGAATAACATATATTTTTAAGAGCTATAAAACTTACCGTGTTTAAGGGAAATATGTAAGAAATCGGCAGAAATTCGGGTTGCGAATCCTTAATTTGATATTAAGAGAACCTTACCCGACAATATTTAAAAAATCTCCTACTACCACCACAGAAAGCGGAAAATTTTGCTTGTGTTGTGATGGAGGACTAAGCCAGCGGAGGAATCGAACACGCGACGCCCGGATGGGACCCAAAAGCGATGCCAACTCAGCTACTGATCGGACCGTGTTAAAGTGCTTCTCTTCACCCTATTCTTAAGGTGAGGGGGACCACTGTTGTTGTTTAGCTCTATTTTCATATTTATTCAATTAAAACCACTGCACACCATTCACAAGACAGATAAATTCACAAATCAAATAATGATTCTGGGATCATATTCACAATATTTTCGACCCGAAATGTGTTGAAATACGCTTTCGACTTTTATTATTCATAATAAACACGAATTTCGAAAGATATTTTTTTATGCAAATATGAAAAAGTTTTAAAAATTGATCACCCTGTGTTTTTTTAAAAAAAAAATTAGTGATAACATAAGCAATAAAAACACACACATATTTTTTCGTCAACTCACTTTTCTAACATTTTACGAAAAATAATTAATTAAAATTTCCCAAAAATTTTTTTTTTGCAAATTACAGTCGAAAATTTTGGTTTAATAAAGACGAACATTATATTTTTTTACGGTTAACTTGAGGTTATAATATAAAACGTGGTGTTTTTGCTCTCCTGAACCGTTAAGATCATATTTCTAACCATGATAAGAGAGACAACGGTTTCCATGAGACAACGGTTTATATGAGTTGTTCCGAAAAGCGAGGGATTAATTAATGACGCACTATTTATTTTCTTAAAAGCATTACCGTAGCCAATACTTTTTTCTTCATTAAAACCTTTAACTGGTGACAAGCGGTCTCACAGGCCGAGCAGCGTCAGTGAAACATCATTTCACCCCCTTCCCGCGCTTGCATTGTTTCAACGCCTGAGTAGCTTCGAGCCAACTTAGCGCGTATTTCGGTTCTGATTTGCCACCTGAACCAATGACAGGCCAAAAATATGAAAAACCTGTGCTAGTTGTCCTCCTAAGTTAAATCGCAAATCTAATTACCAATACAATTTCTGTAAAAAACACGTGTGCTTGCAATGTGCCAAACAATTATGCCCTGACTGCCAATAAAAATAACCAAAGTTTGACCATTGCAAGTTTTGATACCAGTGATCGGAGCATTATTTTTTAATTAATAAAATAGTATCTTAACTACAAGGAAAATTTGTGTTTTTGTTATAATATGTTGATTTATTTTTTTTTGTTTTTGATTACCGATCTCATATGTAGTTTTTTGATTTTAGTTAGTACATACATTGTAATAACAACTTCTTCATTAAAAATAACATTTAGAGTTTACTAATTATTTTTATTTTATCGTTTTATATGTTATTAAACTCTTTTTAAAGACTGCTTTGAGCTACATTACCTTATTTCTATGTTATAGATCGGATACGGCAGCGGCCTCTCAGGCCGTTCGTCACCAGTTACGTTACACAAAAACTATGGCACCAGTCAAAGGTTAACGTAACACCACTATATAATTGGGTTTAGATTTAGGTTTATATTATCCTTTTCACGTTCTGAATTGCTGTAGTTACAAAACCGAATATTGACAAAATAAAAATAAAAACTTTTTATTTTAACTTGAAATTTAATTGCAAATTTTCACGCAGGCAGACAACTCAACCGACAACTATATATGTAAGCCTAACACACGTATGGAAAAAATAAGGTTATATCACATCGGTTGATAGAGCTATAGCGTTTGTAAGACAATGATGCTCGGTGATGCGCTTCACCTCATCTGGTTCTTTTCACCCCAGCCGACGGTATCCAGTTAGCTGTCAGGTTAATTAGTTCGCTTTTCGGAACAACTCATAAGGGTCTCATAGAAATCGTTCTGTCTCCCTTACTCTACTATCTAAACAGTGTTAGAAAGAGAAAACATCGCGCTTTATTTTATGCTTTAAATCTAAAAATTAACAACGAAATAAGTAAAATGCACACCTTCATGAAACGAAAGTTTCGGATTGCACTTTGAAAATAGGAATTTAAACTTTGGGATTTTTTTATTAATTATTTTTACATGAAACGACAAAAAAGTGAAGTGACGATAACCTTTTTGATACATTTATCTAATAAAATATGTGTTTTTAATATTTTTCTTTATCAGTAATTTTAGTTAGAAAACACTTAAGGAGAGCCATTTTTAAAACTTTTTTTAGGATGCATGCATAATTTTCATATTTCAAAAATCATGTGTTTAACTTGAATTATAAAATGTTTGTCTCTTGTATCTCTTGTGTCTCTTTTTTCTCTTGTTTTCTTGTGTCTCTTATGTCTCTTGGGTCTCTTGGGTCTCTTGTGTATCTTGTGTCTCTTCTATCTCTTGTGTCTCTAATGTCTCTTGTGTATCAAGTGTCTGTTGGGTCTCTTGTATCTCTTGTGTCTCTTGTGTCTCTTGTGTCTCTTGTGTCTCTTGTGTCTCTTGTGTCTCTTGTGTCTCTTGTGTCTCTTGTGTCTCTTGTGTCTCTTGTGTCTCTTGTGTCTCTTGTATCTCTTGTGTCTCTTGTGTCTCTTGTGTCTCTTGTGTCTCTTGTGTCTCTTGTGTCTCTTGTGTCTCTTGTTTCTCCTGTGTCTCAAATGTCTCTTGTGTCTCTTGAGTCTCTTGGGTCTCTTGTGTCTCTTGTGTCTCTTGTGTATCTTGTGTATCTTGTGTCTCTTGTATCTCTTGCGTCTCTTGTGTCTCAAATGTCTCTTGTGTTTCTTGTGACTCTTGTGTCTCTTTGTATTATTTGTCAGTTGAGTAAACTTTTATACTTTTCTATTTTTAATTGTTTTGTTATTTAATCTTTATTTAGAAACAATTTCAAGATTTACAAAAGTAGAAAGTATCTAATTAGATTTATGTTATTTTCTGTTACTATTTGTGTATTAAATGAGTTTTTATAACCGAATTATTCTCATGGGAGTGAGAACATCTGTAAAAACCCAGTTTAAATGAATAACCTTTCAATGATTAATTTATTAGGACTAACTGAAACATTCTTCAAAATTCCGTATCCAAAAGGATTCTTTCTACTGTTACTTCGTTTTCCTTCAACTTTACCTTAAAATGTCTAAGTGAGCTTTTTGTTTACTTTGTGAACGGTGTATAAATCAGGCAGCGCTTTCAAAGTGCACGATAAAAGAAACGTAAAAAAGGAAGCAGTTTTCCTTACGTCAACAACTTAAGTGACACGTTTTAGAGCTTAATTCTGGAGAATAAATAAGAAGTTATTTGAAGAAAGAAAATGACAATATTTGAAGGAAAAGCCTTCTATTGCGTTTCTTTTAATGTATATAAACAAAAGCCTTTTACGGTTATTATTGGTAAACAATGAAATTTTAAATATGCGTCAGTTTTTTTACACGACCATTTTGATAAATAAACAATGTTTACGAAATGCTTCATGTCATTATAGAAAATATTTTCAGGAATGATTTTTTTTTGCTTGAAATTTAATCCACCATCCAGAATAATAACGTTGCTTGAATTGGCTTTCGTCGTATTTCCGTCCTTCCCTTCCTTCCTCTGTTAAAATTCGGGAGACGTGTACGTCGTGTATGGGTACCGCCGCACCGGGAATCATTTATTGGATAACCAACGCCTCTGCCATAGGTCACCCCAAGTGATTCGCCAAGTTTGGTGACAGCAGGTGTCCCCGGGTTCATAGGAGTAAGTCTTGGCGGTGGACGCGTCTGCCTACCGATTGTGTGGCAGGCCGGATCGGGAGAGACTGGTTGAGGGAGACATTTTTATCTCTCCAGCAGGATTCTCTCGGAACATCGCCTTATACCGCAGTTGGAGAATTTGTCACTCCTGGAGGCACTGATCCCCAGATTCCTACCCAGCCGTTATTATTTTTTTTTACATGAGCTCCACACAGGAGGCCCTGAGGAAAATAATTTCCCTCAGGGCCTATGTCACCTTTCGGGATGCTGTGTGGAGGGTTTTTTTAAGGAAAGGAAGGAGGTGAAAGTTCTGGGAAGGGAAAAGGTTTAAGGGGTGGGTATAAATCTGGGGTTCAGTGTGACCTGGTCATCCGCCTCCAAGACCTAGACAAACCTCACCCCATGAACCCGGGCACCCCTACTAAATCACCAAACGCAGCGAAGCACTTGGAGTGACCTATGGCAGAGGTGTTGGTTATCCAATAAAAGTTCCCGGGGCAGCGGTACCCATTCCCGCCTCCCAAAATTGTAATACCTTATATACAAAAAATAATCGTTATACATTTTCCTTCCCAAACTTCCTCTCCTTCTTAGGAAAGAAGCCACAAAACACATTCAAAGATAATGTAGGCCCAGAGGGAAATTATTTTCCTTAGTGCCTTCTATGTGTGGCTAATGTAAAAAAATCTTTCCTCCCCCTCCATATGTAGTAGCCTCACAACATACCCCAATTCGGGTGCCAAAATGTCACTGGCTTCGGGTCATTGGTAGTAATTTGGACAAATAAAATAAAAGTTATCTATAGTTTCTATTTGTGGTTGTTTAAAAAGAAAAGTTTTTGGTTTTGATTTAACAAAATCGAGATGATAATTCGGTGAATACCTTAAATTCTCTGTCTCGGGGCAATAAGACTGTGTGGTGTTTAAATAAATAAAGTTTTGTATCAAGTTGACACAGAACTTTTGAAAGAATAAATTAGAGAAGCGAACAAAGGAAAACATCTCCAAAATGATTTTACAATGAATGTTGAACGAATGAACTTTGACGATATTTCGAAATCAGGTCATATTTGGATCGTTGAGTTTCAAAATTCAGATTAAAAAAAGTTTTTAAGGGCCTCAACTGCAAATTCAATTTATTTTATTTTTTGATATGGACCCATGTATTTTTTTTCGATATCGGGAGTATATCAAAATAAAAAATTTGGATTATAATGTATTTACGCTAATACTATTGGCATCTAATTTAATGGTGGTCGCACACAATGACCACTTTTAAACTGAACGTTAAAAAAAATATTATGTATTTTTTAAATAAAATTAAAATCATTTAATTAACGCTGTTAGTTTTTTAGGACCATTTCTTATCAGAATTAATTATTAATTAACTTAACTAATTGAGAAACTAGTCCTTACAGATATTAACAGAAAAAAACTTTTAAAAATATATCTTATTTTTATTGGAATAAATTTGAGGGAGCGGGAGACAGAAATGAAAGGCGTCATGTCGAAGTGGTGAGTCAGTCGTTTATTGGGCTACGTAGCAGATGGTCGGTGAGCGGTAACTTGATGTAATGCGGAGTGCCGTAGATGATGCTGCAGGCGTATGGAGGTGGAGATGGTGTGGTGAAGGTCAGCGAGTTGCTCAACACCATGGCGGTGGAGATGACCTATCTTCCAGGCCGTTGCTCGACGCTTTGAATCGCGGAGATGAACGGTGAGTGGCTCGGTGAGCTGAGCCACCAGCAGGTAGTCCTGGCGAGGCGGAGCGTGTTTCCATGGCAGCGAAGCACGGTGGGGCTTCGGGGTGCCATGAAGTGGTGAGCTGATCCCTGGACTGAAGGTGCGTCAAACCTTATAAGTCGCGGGATGGAGCTGATCTCAGGAGCTGAAGACACGGTGGGCCTTGTAGCTGAGACGTGGTGATGGACCTCGAGGAAGCTGCCCTGGAGCGTAGCGATACCATGCAGGAGCACTTATTACATGTTGACCGACGATTAATGTGAGACTGAACTGCAGCGGGCGAGCGATCGGCTGCTTATATAGCCGCGGTAGAGTAACTACCTCGCGGTAGGTAATACGAGCCACTTCGGCAGTTGACGAGAATATTCGGCGCCGTACAGATATTGTACGGTGCTGTCTCGAGACCTTTCTAGGCGGGGCGATATTATTATCGTCGGGCTGGCACGGGAGGCGAGAAAGTACATCGCGGCCAGTATAGGTACGAAGGTACCTAGTCAAGTAGGTTTGCCGATGGGCGCGAATATTAGGAGATGTTTCTCGTATGTTCTTTTGATGGCGAAGATAATAATGATGTGTCGCCACAAATTCATAACGTTGTACCCATCAATGTTTTGCATCAATAACCCATTAATCTTTATTTTTTTTATAATATAATCAATAATATTATTATTAAATTAATAAAAACAGTTTATTTTTAAACAAGTTCTGCTGTGTAATTATTGTTACGCGTGACAGCTGTTTCGCCTTCTGAAGGCATTATGGGCATTATCAAACTGTGGTCATGCCACATACAGACGATATATTTATACTATTTCTAGAGAGGTATTTATTATGACTCATTTCCAATTTCTGATTAAAAATGAGCGAGACTACTAATGGTTATTATTTTCCCAATTAGTGTAATTTCCCACTTCGACTGATAGTCTAATTATATTGTGAGTCATTTGCAAATGCTGACTTACGGTTTTCTTTTCAAGCATAATTAATTATTTTGAATTGGTTTGAAAATATTTAGAAGCGGAGAGTGAATTATATTAAAACAAAAAAAAAACAAAAAAAAACAAAAAAAAAACAAAAAAAAAAACAAAACAAAACAAAAACAAAAAATATAGTTGCCATGTTCTGTGCCTTGTTCTGTTTCATATTTTGTTTAGATTTATATTACTTATTTTTTTCTTCAAAACTACATTGGCAAAAAATTCACTCACTTGCTGACAAAATATTGATGTGATGAAATACATTATTAAGCTAACCAAATATTATGCTAACATAATATCATGCTGACAAATATTTTGCTAACAAATTATTTCGCTCATATAATATTATGGTGACAAAATATTATGCTGACATATAAGCTACAAAGTACAGGGTGCGGCAGCATAACTTCCTTTTTTTAAATGCGTGCCATTCAGTCGGTTGATGTCGTAGCGAAGCGCTAGTGATCTCGTTCGAGAGGCGGAACTTTAAAAGTTTTGTCCCGACACAGTTTAGTTGCCATCATGCGTTAGAACTGTGAGGAGCGTACGTTTGCCGATGAGGCCTACTTTTTGAACGGATGTTCTGTGATCGCAACCCAGCGCGCCTTTCGGAATCGCGATAATTTAGCCTATGTCCCGGACCAGAAATCAATTGTTATACGGGTCACTACATTTAGACAAACTGTTAGTGCGACAAGAAGAAGAACTGGAGTCCCTTATCCCATTAGATCACCGAGCATTGATGGCTGTTTTGAGGGAACACTTCCCAGAGCACCTCATCTCAATTAGGGGCGATTTGGAGTGGCCGGCCCGCTCTCCCGATTTGTCCCCTTGTGATTTTTTTTAATGTTTTTTTTTTAAATCCCGTGTTTATGTGGACCCTACAAGATTTGAAGACCAACATCCAGGAAGAAATTGCCAGGATAATGCCTGATATGCTTGCAAGAGTCACGACAAACGCCAGAAATCGGTTTACTCAGTGTATGGAGAATGGGGACGTCACCTAAATGATTTGATCTTCACAACTAAGTAAAACAAAACTTCAGGTATGTGCCTACATTATAAAAAAGAAATTAAAAATTTCTGATTCATGCAATGGGTTTTGTTAAGTTTTGAAAAAAGGAAATTATGCTGCCGCACCCTGTATTATGCTGACAAAATATTACGCCGAAAAAATATTATGCTAACAAAATATTATGCTGACATTATTAAGATCACAAAATATTATGCCGACAAAATATTACGCTGATAAAATATTATGCTGAAAAATATTATGCTGACTTAAAATCACTAGGAAAATAAGAGATAGGTTGGGAAAAATCCAAAATTAATTTATAAAATTCAATGATGAATTATTGAAAAAAATCATTCTAGCACCAAAATGATATTTGTGACCAGATTGAATATAATAAATGTGTACTTTACGAGTATATTTTTTATTCTAAAATGCCCTTTCACGGAGATGCATGAGAAAATATAATATTCTGATTTCACACATCACCATCAAGTTTCCGCCCGCCCGTCGAGCGTGCGCTGGCACATCCCGACGTGATGTGACCTAAGTGTTATGCATCCCACCATGATACATTCACACAACTGTCTACATAATAAAGACAGAGTGATAATCCATTTTATTGAGTCTAGTTTTTGCACTGATAATTCGTGGTGGAATTCCATTGTATTAGAATTTGAAATTAAAACACTTTTGTACTTTCTTCCACTAATTTATATTTCACCAGGACCAGTTTCATCCTATTACGGACATTTTCAGACTGGTCCTTTTCACCGGGACCTTACTCTTACTGGGACCGGTTTCATCCTTCAAATTCTAATCCATTTTATGTTTCATTGTTTCTACCTACTACCTACCCACAATACTATGTTTCTTCAACAATCATTATTAAAAATAAAATAAATGATTAAAATCAAATTAAATACAAATAGGCCTAGAACGCCGCCACTTAAGATGAAATCTTAATGGAAGGACTAATTTCCTTCTTAAACGCAAATGAAACCAGTAATATTTTATATGATTATGATTCTGAATAACCTGCGTTATGCAGATGATACGGTACTTCTAACAAGTAACATTGAGGATCTACAACTTCTGCTGAATCAAGTAGTGAAGACTTGTGAGAATTTTGGGCTAGAACTGTGTTATAAATTAAACAAAATACATGCTCATAAGCAAAAATAACGCATTGAATGAAAATCTTTATATTGCTGTAACAAAACAAGAGAAGGTACAGAGTATTGTATACTTGGGCTGCAATGTAAATGATAGATGGGATCCTTCGTTTGAAATCAAATGCAGCATTGAGCAAGCTCGTGCAACTTTTACCCGCATGGAAAAGATGTTCTGCAATCATGATCTCATCCTTGGATTATGAATGCGAATGGTCAGATGCTACGTGTTTTCGATATTATTTTATGGAATGGAAGCATGGACGTTTACTGAAGAACTAATTAGGCGACTTGAGGCATTCGAGATGTGGATCTACAGAATAATACTTAAAATAAGCTGGATGAACAGGTTACGAATGGTGTTATGGTTTGGATGAATAAAAAAAAAGAAGTTATTAAAACTATAAAAATCCGAAAACTTCGATATCTTGGATATGTGATGAGACATCCAGAGAAGTATGAGAACTTGCATCTCATAATGCAGGGAAAGATTGCCGGAAGACGGGGCCCTGGAAGAAGGAGAACCTTATGCCTGAAAAACCTGAGACAATTGTTTGATCAGTTCCTGGCCGTAATAAACAAAGTCCGCATAGTCAACATGAGAGCCAACGTCTGTTGAACGGACACGGCACAAGAAGAAGAAGTAGAAGAATATTATATACAGAAGGAATGGGAGTCCTTTAATTATTCGAAAAGGGTGGTCGTGAAAAGGGTGAAAATCAAGTTCATTAGGTATAGATTTTTTCTTCCACGTTACCTTCCTGTATATTTTTGGCTTGTTTTTGTTTCGATAAGATTTGATTCTGTATTTCACATCACGTATTTCCATTCGTAAGAATTTTTTGTGTTATTTATGACTAATTCAAGGAAATGCAAAGGGGAAGAAGACATATTTTAGAATACCTTGCATGTTATGTAAAAACCTATAAAACAAATATCTGAAAGAAGGAATGTTTTGCGAGGAAGAAGGTTTTTTAAGCAAGTAAATCGTAAAAAACAACTATTATCTTCCGCCTACGTGTGCATAACGTTGGAAAAAGAACAGTATTTTTTACACGTGCGTGTAGTCGTAACTTTTGTATTTTTCCCTTCTTTCCACTTTCCATGTACCTGTTTTATCTGACAACTTGTGACCAAATTACCTACATTTGGCATTTGAAACAATAAATAAGGAACAATCAACCAAAATAAGAAAGACAAGTTGATGATTTAGTGAGCAACAATAAATAAGGAACAACTGACCAAAATAAGAAAGATGAGTTGATGATTTAGTGAGCAACAATAAATAAGGAAAAATCGACCAAAATTAGAAAGATGAGTTGGTGACTTAGTGAGCAACAATAAATAAGGAACAATCGACCAAAATAAGAAAGATGAGTTGATGACTTAGTGAGCAACAATAAATAAGGAACAATCGACCAAAATAAGAAAGATGAGTTGATGACTTAGTGAGCAACAATAAATAAGGAACAATCGACCAAAATATGAAAGACGAGTTGATGACTTAGTGAGCAACAATAAATAAGGAACAATCGACCAAAATAAGAAAGATGAGTTGATGATTTAGTGAGCAACGAGAATCTGTTATGTGCTTGTACCGTGGTTACCGCCAGCTGTATCCCAAAAGATCATAATATCGATCCCACTTAATACCGGGAAGGTATGAATGTAATAATATAAAGGGTTAGGTAAGTCCTTCAGAAATATTTAATGATTTCTAACTCTCACATACGAGTAGTTGTCTCTACACAAAAAGTTTATTTACAAATCAATGATTCGCAGTCATTTTATCTGCGACTACAATATGAGTGTTTGTTTTCTGGTGAACATGGTAGTGACACAACAAAGATTAACAGAATTTTATGTAATGAGACGAATGTGAATGAAGCAAGAAATGTGTGCCGAGGCAGAGATATACGGCGATCTATGCTCTCCTTTGGGGAAACGGCGCGGCGTGATGTTTAGTTAGTTCAAATTTAGCAATTATTTTAAATCATTTTGAATAACTAGTAATATAATTTTGGTACCTCCTTTATCAATCGTCTGACAAAATAAGTAGGTAACTTCAATTTTAAATTAAAAGTTCATTGAACGTGAATAATGGTATGCATTATGCAGAAATACGAGTATGTCACATTAGTTACTTACCCATTCACCAACAACCGATATTTGGATAGCTGCACAGGTTCGAAATTTTAATCGTGCTTTATCATGTAAATCATGGGAGACTGTACTTGAAAAAGCAGAAAAAGGGATGAATCGGGTGAAACAATGGCTTGATTCAAATTCACTAACACTAATGATCATCATCATCATCATCTGTGGCTCTAGAACCCAGGTCGGGTCTTGGCCTTCAGCAGAGCCTGCCTCCATGACTGTCGGTGTTGTGCTGCGTTGCGCCAGTTTCGGATGCCGATGGTGCTTGCATCCTTCACCACTCCATCCAGCCATCGAAGCTTTGGTCTTCCAACTCTTCTCTGACCCCCAGGTGCACCATCCATAATTCGCTTTGGGATATCTCCTTCGCTCATTCTCTGGATATGTCCAGCCCACCTGAGTCTTCCAGTTTTGATTTCCTTGGAGATATTAGGGTCCTCGTAAAGATCGTATAGCTCCTGGTTGTATCTGATACGCCATTCTCCATTATCACAGACTGGGCCACTAACACTAACACTAAATGATAGAAAAATTAAATATATTAAATTCAAAATCCACAACAAACAGACGGATAACCTCAATACAAACCTAAACATAAAAATTCATAAAGACTGTTTAAACGTGAACCGAGAAATTCCTTGCAACTGTCCAAAATTGAATGAAATACAAACAATAAAACACCTTGGAATAATTATTGATCAAAACTTAAATTGGAACTCCCAAGTGGAAAATGTGAGCAACAAATTAAAAAAAAACTAACCTATTTTTTCAAAACAATAAGAAACCTTATAGATAAAGAACAGCTGATTAAAATCTATTATGCCTTAGCCGAAAGCTCATGCGATTCCACTATAAAACCAGTCCTCGTAGCACAAAGAGCAATTCTAAAAATTATACTTAGAGTACCCATCAGAACGCCTACAGACTATGTTTTTAAAGCGCTGAATTTAATGCCACTGAAACAATTATATACAAAAGATATTCTAATGTACGCATTCAAAAACCAGGATAACTTTACACAGACAAACTCGGGCCGATTCACAAGATCTATATTACAACATACATTCCACCAACCTACAACTAAACCGACTTTTGGACAAAGAAATATGCAATACTTCTCTATAAAATTATTTAATTTACTCCCTCTTTCAATAAAAACCATAAAAAATAACCGCCTTCAAAAGAAGCATAAAAATATGGATTATGGACATGGGAACGAAGAATATAGGTACAATTTTGCAACCTAACAAAGAATAATGCTTGTTTTGTACTTTCTTTTAGATTTGACTTCATAATTTTCTTCGGTAATATTCTAACCTATGTATTTACTTATAATTCAAATATGAAAACTTGTACAATGTGTCCTTAGAACGGGATACCCCAGTAAGGACACATTTTTCTCTAAAAAACTGTAAAACAAAGAAAAATAAATAAATATCCCTATAAAGTTACGTAGAATCTGCAAGTCACCCAGAAACTAAAGAAAATTCCTAGTTAAAATACCAAGCAGTTAGAATCAGCAACACCTGCGTGCGATGCTAACCGAGTATCTTCTAATTATTATGCATCCTAGTAATTTTCATTCCAAGATAATAATGTTCGTGAAGAAAGCAGATGGAATCTCAATGAAAACAAGTTTTCCGGAAAACAAATAAGGTTTTGATGGTTTTGCGTATGTAGATATATAGTAAACTCATTTTCATGTATTTATTGAAACCTAAAAAGTTATGCACGGTGTTCGGAAACTCGAGTACAAGCGGGAACCTGGTGAAACTGCATCACTTGCGTAATATAGAAAAAAACCTTTTTTCCGATTTGAGCATTTCGTTTTTTTTTCAATCTTTTTTTCAAATTTTCAACTTTGGACTGGATTTACTCGACTACGTAAGTTTAAATCAAAAACAGTTATTGGTCCATAATCGACATCAAATGTGATGTTTTCGATTCAGGCGGTCCGTGAGTGTTCAGTCAGTTAGAGCATAGGTTTTCAACGTGGGCGATAACGCCCCCTTGGGGGCGTTATAGACATTCAGGGGGCGGTATAAGACCAGGAGAAAATTGGGGTGCGTTTCAGACTTTCAGGGGGGGCGGTAAGAGATCCAGAGAAACAAATCCCACCCCATCCTATCTTGCCCCATCCCACCCACTAGGGGTCATCCATAAATTACTCCACACCTTACAATATTTTCCCTGTCCCATTACGCCCCCTCTATTGTGGCAAATATAACCCCTTCGTGATATCCCATTGTTCCCCCTCCGTCGTGGTATCCCGTTACGCCCCCTCTATTGTGGCAAATGTAATCCTGTCGTGGTATCCCTTACGCCATCTCCGTTCGGATTCGAGTTAGGGGGAGGTAAAAAGAAAAATATTCTGGGCGGTGGGCAAAAAAAGGTTGAGAATTTGTGAGCTAGAGTGCTAAGATTCAAAAATACGATGATATTGATGTTTTGGTAGCCGAAAATTAATTTTTTTAAATTTCAATATTTTGTATGAAGATTTTCAGTTTATCTTCATAAAAAGTTGAAATTTTGAAAAAATAAAATAAAATTTGTTTTCAGCTACAATAACATCAATAACGTTGTGTTTTTCCAATCTCATTACTACGAGTCCTCAGGCACGCTGCATATATAAACGCGCAAATATATTGTAGTAGTCTTTGTGACAAACTTACATGTTCACAATCTTATATTTTATGTTTATACATTAAATTATAACGGGTAATGTGATATAACGGTTACAATTTTGAAGACGGTTACAAAAAAGTCTGGGTCTTATTTTTCAGCTCACTTGCGGTGAGGCACACCAACTAAAGACCACGGTACACCATACACGCTTTGCGGAACACTGCATTAGATGAGTACCGGAATTTTAAAAGGATGTTAGTGCCATTTACAAAAAGGAGGTAGACGGGAATTTAAAAATACGCTCAAACATTCAAATAAAACCCTATTTTATTTTAATGGAGCGTATTTTTAAATTCCCGCCAACCTCCTTTTTGTAAATATAGGGTGGCGCAAAACTACCGTTTTATTTTGTAATGTGTAATAAGATTCAACCCATATCCGTAGTTTTGCGCCACCCTTTTAAGTTTCCGGTATTCAGATAACCAACACCTCTGCCATAGGTTAGGTACCCCCCGTAGTTCGCTATGTCTGATGGTATAGCGTAGGTGTCAAGGTTCATGGGGTGAGGTTTATCCTTGTTTTGGTGGGTACGTCTGTTTACTAGCTGCGTGTCGGACCGGATCAGGAGCGGCCGGTTGAGGGAGACCCTTGGATTTCTTCTGCCGGATTCTCTTGACGCAACGCTTTACACCGCAGTGGGAAGGATGGGTTCACTCTTCACCCCTGGAAATGCTGACCTCCCGATTCTTTCCCACCCCTCATCCTTTTTCCTTCCCAGATCTTCTACTCGTTCCTTTGCTTAAAAAGACCCCCAACAAAGCATCCCCACGATGATATAGGCCCTGAGTGAAAACGAAAAAACAGAAGAATAGATACTAGTACGAAGAAGTTATGTACGACTTTTAGCTGAGACTGATATAATTATATTTATGTTGGAGGATTCTTATTACTTAAAAAACCTTGTAAATTACGCACAAAAACATGTTTAATAATAAATAAATAAAAGATAAAAACTATTAATTACCTTCAGAATTTCTTGAATATTTTAAAACTGTATTCCAACGGACGCTTTATATATTTACAATGACGATTCACGGTAACGGTACCGTGACGGCAACACAGTCAATAAATATAGTTCCTTATCGCTATAATACTGCAGCTCTACCTTGCACATTAAATATAAGTGATATACAAAAAATACGTGCGACTGTTTCCTCGAAAGCATCACTTTTTTGAAACGGGAATAGCGTTTCATTTTCTTTGTATGTGTGAGAGAGAATGAGCTAGGAGCTACATAAAACAAAAACAAAAAATTTTGTGATTTCAAAAATTTTGCGAATTTAAAATATTATAATTAAAAAAAAAAAAAAAACTGCAATATGAAATATTATAATCAATTAGAAATTTGTAAACTTAAATGTACAAATTACTAAAATAAAATTCAAATAAAAAAAAAAAATAAAAAAAAATGAAAATTACGCTTTGTTTCCTTTGGAAGTGTGCAGACATACGTTCACCGTTTGTCTCATTTTCGACTGTTGTCATTTAGTGTGTAAGAAAAAGCTGCAGCATTATATGTTCAAGAACAAAAGCAAAACCATCAACGCATTGACATTTCACATTTTTTTTAATTTTTGGATTTCACTTTTTTCACTCCTTAAATTATCGTCAATGCGAGCAGTATTGGTAGAGGTCTACGAACACATCACGGTGCGGTGTGTGAGAGAGATGCAATAAAATTATGACATTTTTTCCTTTGGAGGGAACAGACCTACGTACTCGTTCATAGTGTATCTCATCTTTTGAAAGAGCTGCAGAAATATTGTGATAAGGAACGTTTGTTTATAGCCTTTTTTATGCCGTCACGGTACCGTCACCGTAAATCTTCACGTTAAATGTAAAAGCGTCCTTTCTTTGATAAATGTAAAAATATAAAGGTCACGCTTTTCACAAATGAATAGAGTACCTGTTGTAGGAAAATAGTGGTATTTGAAATGTTTACAAATTGGTGGGAGGTTTTGGTCAATGTTTTGTTAAAACAAAGTAATTAATATAATTTCACGGGTTAATAAATTGTAACGGAAAATAAAACCTGTAGAATGTTTTAATCGGTTGAGTAGTTTTATGCGAACACGCAACACAATTTGCTTGAATTTATACTACGAAAATGCTTAAAATTGTACGTCAATTTTTTTAGTACAAATTATTTAAAAAAAAAAACACTTCGTTTCAATGTAATTAACACAAGAAGCCGGGTGAGATGGTAAAAGATGCATAAATGTTACAATTTGATTAATATCCAAGTTAATAATTTTCCGTATTTTGGCATCACGTTTTATCACGGTCGGTGGCTGAGTTGGCATCGGGTTTGGGTCCCACACAGGCGTCGTGTGTTCCATTCCTTAGGTGATTAAGTCCTTCATCCCGAAATAAGCAACATTTTCCCCTTACTATAAAATTATTCGTAAAAATCATTTTAATTAAGCAAGTAAAATATACATTAAAATAATAATAGAGTTGAATATTTATATGTTGCATTGATGTTCTGACCACGTTCAAACACATCACATCTTTGACAAATTTAGTCTTCGGAGGAATTAAAGGAAATATTTTTTAATATTAATATTTTCATACCCCAATTGGTGAAGCCATAGTCTCACTGGCACCGAAAGGGAGCTGTTGGGATTCTTAAAGTATTCAAATAAAAAAATCGTAAATAATCGGACGAGTGAAACTTTTCCATGGTGATGATGAAGTAATATTTCGTTTGACAAACGTGAAAATCAGTCACAAAAGTCTCTTGTTTTTTAATAAAATAAAACATACTCATTACCATTTTGTATACTGTGAGTACTTCTTCAAATCTGGTTTAATAAACTCAAAATTGCTTTTAATTTATTTATTTTTTCCTGCAAAGAGTACATTTGCTAAATTCCGCAGCACGCTCCAATAAGCAATTTTTTAAAAAAATTAAGCTTGGTTTCAACTTAATTACTCAAAGAAACCACTATTTATGTCGGGGAGTTGGAGAACATTCACAAAACAAGTTATTAGGTTCTTAGTTTCGATTATTTTAATAGTTTTTTATCTTACATCACCTTCAAAATTAACGTCAACATTTAAGAAAACACATGGTGGTCGGACGTTAAATTTAACTTTGAATAAAAATTTACTACCTCCCCCGACCCAAAGTAGTCAGTTTTGTGGAATTGAAAATAAAACGAATTGCTTTTCTTTAATATTAAAATTTTTAATTTGGGAGGTAGTTATAGGTACCGCTGCCCCGGGAACCGTTTATTGGATTAGCAACACCTATGCCTTAGGTCATCCCAAGTAGTTCACTACGTTTGATGACTTAGCCGGGATGTCCGGGTTCATGGGGGTGAAGTTTGTCCGGATCTTAGCGGTGGATGGGTCTGCCCACCAACGTATTGAGGGAGATTTTTTATCTCTCCTGCTGTCCATCACTCCTGGATATACTAACCACCAAATTCCTACCCACCCCCATACCTTTATCGTTCCCATAACTTCATCTCCTTCCTTCGACCCAGGACTCAAAATAACCTCCACAAAGCATCCTCAAAGATGACGTAAGTTCTGAGAGGAATTATTTTCCTCAGAGAGCAACGAAATTTAGCAATTTTAACACGTGAAGAATTCATAAAAACCAACAAAATGCCTACATAATATAATCATTATAATATAATAAAAATATAGTCATATACAATAAAAAATAGGAATGATTTATCATAAATAAAGAATTCAGAATATATATAATGGTTTTTCACGGGTCTGCGGCAGAAACCTTTTAAACATAAACCTGTAAAAAGGAGCATTTTCTTTAAAAATAGTAATATTTACGTAAAACTGAGTAGTAATACGTTATGATTCGATTGTGAAAAATTACCTTCGATGCTCACTAAATTAGTTTCGCGTAATCTTCAAAAATACAAGCCACAAAAACGAGCACAGTTTATTTATATCTTATCAATTACTTACATAAATGATTTTCCACCTCAGTTGCCGCCTAGTCAAGTAGTCAACCTCTCACAAACTTCACTGAGAAAATCAGATCATAATTTCAGATGTGTCACCTTCATAATTCAAAAAACCAATCGGCGAAAACTCTATTCTGGTCCATTGATTCGAAAACACGAGCCAAGATTCTAACTTGGCCGGAGAGTTTTTCCAAGTCCAAATTTAGAGTAAAATACGACACGTAAATTTGTAAGGGTGGGAGAATAACGCGACGTAGAACCGCTCTGGTAGGAACGCGCGGAGCGACTAAGGGTAGTTTGGAAATGGGTGGAAGTATGTCAGTGTGTTGGTGTGTTGGTAGTATCTGGCGTCGCGTTTTGAAGGGTGTTCGCAAAGTATATTCACTTTTTTTAATACTGGTTTATTTATTTATCAGAATCATTTAAGAAGTAATTCTAATGAGCTTTGCAAGCACGTTCATCGGCGATACGCAAGAAAAATCTTAGGTTTTCCTAATTTCTGCTGAAATTGATTTAATACATTCAAACGTCGAAATCCTTTTGTGAACTAATTTTAATATTAATTGTAGTCTGTCATCTTCATTATACTTCGAGTGTAAACCACTCTTGAACATGCCGCTAAAGTACTGAATTATATTTAGAATTTATTAAGTATTTGCGAAATAACACCAATCAAATGAATTAGCAACTTTCATAATATTTTGTAATATGTATTTTTTATTTGTAAAGGTTTATTTTGGTTTTCCTATGGACGTTTCGGGATTTTAAAACTGGCAGCAACGCGAAGTAAGTATTATTAGAGGTTGTGGTACGCTTTCCTACTGGGTCTTATTAGAACGGTTATTAAAACAATTATTAGAACAGTATTGGCCTATGGATGTGAGGCGGGAACACTGACAGCAAAATCTGCGGAACAGCTGAAGAAAGGTACTTCGAAGAATTTTAGGAGCGGTGCAAGAGAGTGAGGCATGGAGAATCCGCGACAATAATGAGCTATGATATCTACAAAACGACCGGTCAGTGGTTGAGTGGGCATCGCGTTTGGGTCCCACCCTGGCTTTCCAAGTTCGATTCCTAGGCTGGCTAAGTCCTCCGTCACGACTCAATCAACATTTTTGGCTTACTGTGGTGGTAGTAAAAGATTTTCAAATATTGTCGGGCTATTTGTAACCTGGGAATGTTTGTCTTTCTTTAAAAAAAAATTAAATATAACTCCCAGATTTTTTACCCATTTAAATCTCCATTTAAAGGACGAACATGTGCACCGAATGCCAAGCACACGAGTACCGAAGAAGGTTCTAACAGGACACCCGGGAGATAAACGAAAGGCGGGCAGACCTGAGATGGGAGGACAATGTCGGGAAGGATGCAAGAGGACTACTCCATGTAGCAGATTGGAAAACGACGGGCGAGGACGGAGGGCGGTGAAGGCTTATCTTGAAGGAGGCCAATGCTCAAAATGGGCTGTGTTATATAATGAACATAATTATACCTACATATATTTAATGTTGTGGGCACCGTTTCATCCATCGAGTTACATTCAACGTGCTGAAACCTGAAAAGTGCATTTATATCACAAATATGTTATAGGTATATATTATACCTATGAAAATGAAAGGTACTTAATAAAACAAATACCTTATAATCATTTTATTTCTGATTTTACAAAAAAAAATCACAGCGTGTAATTCACTCGCAGTAGAAGTGAAACTGAAAAATCGCTAGATGTCGCTTTCTTTTCTTTTGCTTGTTTTTTTAAAATGGTTCGGAGATTGGATATTGAATTCACAAAATTAAAATGTTTTTTTTTGGATTTCTTAAGATTCGAAACCCCCGTTCGCTTGATGTCTGTCTCTCTGGCCGCTGAGACTTGTCAGGCACCTTGCCCACTACGCTATGGAAATCACATGCCGAGGTGCGAATTTAACGCATTATATTAGAATCGAGTATTAGCGTAGAATTGAGTTGTGACTAATTTTCTTTTCACCCGAATTTTAAGTCACTAACGGCGCTAAAGAAGTTTCACTTCAAAAGTTTTAATAGAAAAAAGACATCATTCATTTATAACTGAATGCCTGCTTTGATATTAAAAATAATTACAACTAGCACTTCTGTGAATAATAGACCTCGGACATAAGGTTCAAAAATTTGTTGCAACTTTCTCATACAATAAATCAAAACCAAAATTTTCCTCTGAAATCATAATACACACAAGTAGTAAGTACTATTTACAAATTTATTAACCGTACGTATTTTACCTTGTTTTCTAATGATGAATTATATGTTTTTTCCAAAATGTCACATTACAATGACAATTCTTTTGCAAACTTTCTTCAGGCTATATTGATAATTACGATTTGGAAGCTCTCAGCGGGAACCTCGATCATACGAGTTATTTTCGAAAAAAATCGTAGTATTCAGCATATCCACCATTTTGAACCGGAACCGGAACGCAATTAATAAATTTACGGGCAGATGAAATGCCAAATAGTCACGCTTAGTCAACTAAGTGACATTAACCTCCATAGCTTATAACACATAAATTAGTTTTAAACCATTTTCTGTAAATGAAGTGGTCTAAAACTTTAAAACAAGTTTCCGTGTTTCTTTTAAATTATAATGATTTACATGAAAATTTAACATTGGTAAGTGAAATGCGCATTGCGCAAATTCTTCACTCTAGAATTTCAAGGTTAAGAAAAATAATGACTACAACGAAACATTATTACGACGATGAGCTAAGGAGCTTTGAAATGCCAAATTAGCCGAAGTAAAGGATAGTAAATAAGCAAATCCTGCGCAGATCCAGGTGTGGTTCTCTCCAGATAGTCTGTAGTCAGGTTGTAAGTCTGAGCTGCCCTTGTTGACTTCCTTCTGTTCCACACCGAGGAACCGTACAATGAGATGATAGAGTTTGAGGTTATCCTTGTAGTAAAAAACACTTGTGTTGTGATTTCTGGATGTTGATTCTGTTTATTCTTGTGAATAATTTTGTACAGAGATTCTGGTCTGAGCACTTGACTGGCAACAATAATTGAGACTAATTAAGTAACAGAAGTGAAGGACGGTTTGATTTAATGCTAAACAAGCAGAGTTTAGACAATCGAGAAGAGAGAATGTTAATAAGAATGACAAGCGAAATCAAAACACTCCAAAGAGAAAGTTTTATGCGCCACAGACAAAGGAGATTTTAGACAAGACATTTTATGACGATATTTTAGTAAGAGGTGGCATAGACGCGAAAGTTTAAGATAAAGGGCTCTACACATCGAGATTAAAATAAATGATAAGTAAATGGTCAGTGCTACATGAATTTAAATATAAAATAGGACAATCACAACACACAACATCCAACAAATAAAGGGTAAGAAAAATAAAATGAAATGTGAATTTGTGTTCCGTTCATCTTACATTCAGGCATTTTATATTTTATATCATTTTATATTTTATATTATACCATTAAAAATCACGGGATAGTAATAGTGCCGCTACGGCATACCAATAGCAGTACGAGTAGAAGTGCGGGGGGACAGGATTAGTAGTTTTTGGTCTTTCGGCACCAAAACTTCGGGATCGTCGGGAGCGTTGGAGGTGAAATTGGCTTATTTTTAGGAAAAAAAACGTGCCTCACCTAAATGGAATGGTTTGAATTTTTAACAAAACTGTTTCAATTTTGAAAATGACAATGAAAGTAATTTTCTGTTCAAAATATAATATTATTGGAAGGTATTTTATTGAATTCTTCAAACGAAAACTTCGATTCTAATTTTGGAATTGAAACTAAAGTTCAAAGCAAAAGTTGTGGAGTTCATTCCACTGGAGTTATAGCCAGAAGACCACCGAAATTATTATATTTAATAATCGTTTTTGGGTGCGTTTAAAGGAAATGAATAAAAAACATTTAAATAAAGATCTATATTTTATACGAGTTGTGTAGATAAACTTTGGATAATTATTTAATTTGTCATTGAAGAAGAAGATAACACTAATAATCTAAACGATAATGTGAAAGAGAACAAGACACAGAATAATTAAAAAAATAACTGGTGCAAATTGGGAGGCGGGTACGGTTACCGCAACCCCCGGTAACCACTTATTTAATAACCAACACCTCTTCCATAGGTCACCCCAAGTGGTTCGCTACGTTGGGATACTTAGCAGGGGTGCCCGGGTTCATGGGAAGAGGGTTGTCCGGGTCTTGGCGGCGGATGCATCTGCCCACTAGCTAGTAGGCCGGATCGGGAGAGAGTGCTTGAGGGAGTCCCCTTTACTTCTCTAGCCGTACTCTCTAGGAACATCGCCTTTCACCGCAGTGGCAGGGAAGAATTCATACATCCGTCACTCCTGGACACACTGACCCCCGGATTCCTGTCATGATTTTTGATGATTTGATGATTTTCCTCAGGGACTCCAGTGTGAAGCTAATGTAAAAAAGGAAAAAAAAAAGAAAAAAAATGTCTTGTTCTCTTTTATTTTTTCAATTAGATTATTAGTGTTTCTTCTTAAATTATTTACTTTGAAGGAAATAATCTTCGAAAGTTATACAAAAAGAGAGACGTTTTAATAAAAACGGAATTATTTAGTAATTTATTTTCGTTTTTCAATATAAGCTTCACACAGGAGGTCCTGAAGAAAATAATTTCCTTCAGGGACTATGTCATCTTTGATAATGCAATGCTGAGGGGTTTTTGAGGAAATAAGATGAATTTCTGAGAAAGGAAAAAAAATTGAGGGGAAATTTGGTGGTCAGTGTCTAGAGGAGTGACGGACGTATGAACCCATCCCTCTCACTGCGGTGCAGTGCGATGTTCCGAGAGAATCCTGTTTTAGAGGCCAAAGGTATCAATCAATCTTTCCCAATATCTGCCACCACCAGCATCCACCACCAAGACCCGGACAAGCCTCACCCATGAACCCGGCAACCCCTGCTAGTTAACAAACGTAGCTCGATACTTGCGATAAAATATGGTAGAGATGCTCGTCTTTATCTCTATCTCTATCTTCTCTTCTCTATCTCTATCTTCTCTACATATTATTAATTAAAGTCCCCCGCGTCGTCTGTCTTTTTTTTTTTTTTTACATGAGCTCCATACAGGAGGCCCCGAGGAAAATAATTTCCCTCAGGGCTTATGTCATATTTGGGGATGCTGTGTGGAGGGTTTTTTAAGGAAAGGAAGGAGAGGAGAGTTCTGAGAAGGAAAAGGGTTTAAGGGGGTGGGTAGGAATCTGGGGTTCAGTATGTCCTGGTCATCTGCCTCCAAGACCTAGACAAACCTCACCCATGAACCCGGGCACCCCTGCTAAATCACCAAACGTAGCGAACCACTTGGGGTGACCTATGACAGAGGTGTTGGTTATCCAATAAAATGCTGTCTGTCTGTCTGTTCGCGATAAACTTGAAATCTACTGAACGGATTTTCATGCGGGTTTCACCAATAGATAGAGTGTTTCGTGAGGAAGGTTTAGGTATATAATTTGTCAAGGATTTGTGTAAATTGGTTGAAACATAACGATAATTGTTGGGAGTGTCGGAAAAGGTCAAGCCGCCTGGTAGCTTTCATCGAAAACGCTGCCTGCTGTTTTGGGATATAACAAAACAATGCATGGTGGGATATTCCTCTGTTATAGATCTACAAAAAAGTCCGCGAAGGCATATATCTATCTTTTACGGATAGCTTACTATACCCATTCTATCTTCTAAAAAAATGGTCACGTACATTGCGTTAATTGAAAAGTTATATAGACGGATACAGTATTAATCTTTATTAACTTAAATACGTTAATTACCTCAAGCATTTCATGCACATTATTATAATCTTTCACACCATCTCTACGTATTATAAATTAAAGTCCTTCGCGGCATCTGTCTGTCTCTTTGCGATAAACTCAAAGACGGCGGTGGTTATAAATGTTGGATAACTATCCAGTAGATGACGTTGTGTTTTATTAGCCACAGCAACGCGTGGCCGAGTCAGCTAGTTATCCAATAAATGGTTCCGGGGGCGGCACGGTTCTGAGAATACCGGTACATTTTTAACGTTTAAAACTTCAAACTAAATAATCCTTTTTTTGTACGAGTAATAAATATTTCAAAAATGGTTGAATGCATTCATCAAACTACCTACAGATTTTTGGAAATAAATTAGATTTAACATCAGATTTTCAGCGTCCTGAAAGTTTTAAAGATCTGCCAAAAACCGATCCCATTGTATTAAATTCCGTGAAAATTTCTTAATTTTATTTGGTAAATTGGTTCGAGATTCCACAGTATTTTAATGACGAACATTTGGTTAAAATCTCCACTGAAGTTTAACCAAGCAAAATGATTATTTTTTAATCGTCACCTTCTTGAGAAAATTCAACGGGTTTCAAGGGTCGTGAAGGGTGAAATTAGAAGTGTTATTTTTTTAATTTAATTTTCAAATTCAATCAAAGAAATCGCTTTACATTACCAATTCCAATCTAGATTTTTTTATATCCTTCTCATGGCGAAGGCTCGCACGCCTCCGTAGTAAAGACGTAAAGATTTATCTCCGCATTTCCCCTCCCCAGAATCTACAGCCTCCCATCTTATATGTATTACGAAGTCTCGTTTGAATATACCTCCCTCCCTTTTACCCTTTGCATCCCTTACCTTTATAAAATAATTAATATTCGTGTACCTACTATTATTGACTGAACGCAGCTAAATCGTGTTTTATCTCGACAATTTTATTTATTTATTTATCACACGCCCTAGTGGGCTTTTCTTATAAAATTTTACAAACTATTTGTATCAAAGTAAATACTTTAATTTAAACAATAAAGAAAAATATAAAGATAAGGACAAAAAAGGTTGCTGCAAAACACAAAACAAAATACACAGATAAAGATGTAAACAGAAACTAAGAATCCTCAACCATATAATTGAATTTAAAAGATTCTACAAAACAACATAGTAGTAGCATAGAAGTTACATATTTGGTATTTACATAGGTCTATTTGTGTCTTAAAGAATAAAAGTGATAGAATATACAACATTTATACAGATTAGTTTTAAGATGAAATACGTCGCCCAGATTTTGGAGGCGATTATGGGTACCGCAGCCTCAGGAACCATTTGTTGGATCCCTGTCATAGGTCACCCCAAGTGGTTCACTAACGTTTTCGCAAATACTGGGAGGCGGTTCGGATCAGTAGAGACTAAGGGAGACCTAACCTAGACCTCCCCAGAAAGATTCTCTCAACCCATCGCCTTGCACCGCAGTGGGAGGGATGGATTCATACGTCCATCACTCTTAGACAAACTGATCTCAAGATTCCTAGTCACCACTCATACTATTTTCTTTCCCCACTACTTCCTCTCCTTCCTTTTCCAAAAATACCCTCAACACAACTTCCTCAAAGATGACATAGCCCATAAGAGGAATAATTTTCCTCAGGGCCTCCTATGTGGAGCTAATGTAAAAAAAAGTCAAGTCTTAACTTGACTTTTTTTACATTAGCTTGGCATTTCAGAGATCTCGCCCGATATCTTTCTTGATCGACATAGATCTCGGGCAACATCGCTTGTCAGATTTGTGAGATTTTATATCGCTGTTAAATGAATAAATTAGCATGCACACTTGCAAGAATGTGTGTTTAAAACGACCTAAACCAGCATACGTGACAGCTCACAGCTGAAATTCTGACATCGAGCCGTAGAAAAAGCAAATAACAGCCATTGAAAATGGCACAAATCTGACAGGAGTTCTCGCGCGATATCGATCTCGTTCTCACAAAAAATACGGAATAGCTCGTCAGGGCGATACTGAGAGTATCTATCACTATCCAACGTACCGGAACATAACAAGCATCAAACTCATCGATAATAATGAGATTTAAATCCAAACACAATGTCATAAAATTAAGTTGTTAAAATAATAATAAGAATTAGAATATAAGATTTCTGCTGGCTCACGAGAAATCTGAAACGAAAATTAAATCACTTTTTCACGACTATCAGACAAAAAGGACGCATTCAACAAGCCAACGACGTTTTTCCATAGAACTCTTAAACAAAATTGAGAAAACTGTGTGGTTTAACATGGCAAAAAATCTATACTGAATCAGAAATCAAAAGTGAAAATAGAGCAATGAGAAAATTTTTGAAGTGCAAAAAGTAATAAATGCTTAAGAGGGCATTACCAGAGAAAACCGGAAATACGTTATTTTCAAAAAAGATTTTAGACGTATTGACTCTTTTCCACAAAAAATTATAAATGGATTTCGAAAGATTGTTCTTTTATCTAGCATTCATATGTAATAAATTTTGAGAAATTTTTAAAATTTTTAGTATAATAAGTTTATTCCATAGGTCATTGGCAGATTTGTTCAATTTTCAAAAAAGTTTTTGTATTATACCACACCCATTTCAAATAATAAAATCATGCAGTAAAATAAACCAATACATTATCTAGCAAACGTATGTTTTAGAATTTTAATTTTAGTTTCAATAAAATCATTAAAAAATATGTACATACATGTGTTTCTTGGCGAAAATTGGTCCGTTTGTGTATTTATTTGCGCACTTACAAACTAATATATTTCAATTTTTTTTAACATTCTTATTAAATTTAGACATTATTGAAAAATGATAAATACTTATAATCAAAAAATAACTGCAAAAAGTACACTATTTTAATAGTTTTATCATCACGCCTTTCAGCATTTTTGGATGAAGGTATAAATTAAAGCTAATTTGGATTGAAATAAATTCGATATTGAGTTATAATTTAAAAAAGCTGGTACGGAGAATAATTAATCTTTCTCATTGTAACCGCCCTGCACGATCCGAAGAACAACTTTCGACGAAATGTGGATTTTCGTCCGCTGGCTGGTTAAACGCTCTTAAGAGACAAACCAAAATTACAAAAACAGAAAAAAAACATCAGATAAAAATAAAAAAAACAAAAATTTTAAAATAAAAATAAAACAATAATAATAAAATTAAAATAACATTAAATAAAATAAAAGAAATGTTTACTATATAAAGGAAGCCAAATGTATTGCTCAGTTACTAAATAAAATATAAATGTAGTTTATTTAAGAAAATTAAAAAAAAAAGTTAAATGTATGAATGCAATAAATATCAATTTGGGAGGCGGGTTTGGGTACCGTCGCCCCGAGAACCATTTATTGGATAAATAACACCCATAGTCACCCCAAGAGGTTCGCTACGTTTGGTGACTTATCAGGGGTGCCCGGGTTCATGGGGTGAGGTTTGTCCAGTTCTTGGCGGCCGATGCGTCTGCCCACTTGCTGCGTGGTGGGCAGGATCGAGAGAGAGACTGGTTGAGGGAGATCTTTTATGCCCTCCAAAATCTCTGGACCCAGTGCCTTGCACTTTAGTTGGAGGGATGGATCCATGCATCCGTCACTCCTGGACACACTGATTTCTATACCCATTTCCTTCTCAGAACTTCCTCTCCTTCCTTTCTTTAAAAAATCCTCCATACAGCATCCCGGCTCTGAGGAAAATTATTTTCATCAGGGCCTCCTGTGTGGAGTGAATGTAAAAAAAAATCAGGAGTTCGAGTTAATATGTAAAATAGGGTTCATTCCCGAGAATTCTCGGTTGGGCTTTGTTCCCGGAAAATCAACTCGAAAAATCTTAGAGAAAAAAAGAGACATTTAGCATATGTGCATAAAATCAATATTACTAAATGCGGGACCCAAGAAGAATACGAATCTGAAGCATATACAAATTCAGGTGTGAGTGCACCGAAAAAAAACAGGCCTGAGTATGAAAGCGTGCAGCAATTTTCATTTGTTTTTATTCTAATTAACATGCCATAAATGGTGCTGTGATTTTAATTTAATTATAATTTACATTTATTTTCAACCGGAATTTAAGATATTAACGATTTCTTTCGTGTTATTTTTTTTTCTTTTATAGAAGCTATTTTTGTTTACAAGTATTAAGTTGATTTTTTTTTCTAAATAACCAGCCAAAAATGGTGTTGTGATTGTAATTTAATTATAAGTTAAGATATTAACGTTTTCTTTCATGTTGATTTTTTGTTTAGTTTAATAGAAGCTACTTTTGTTTATAAGTTCTAAATAACCAGCCCAAAATGGTGCTGTCATTATAATTATGAGTCTGAATAATATTATTTCTGTACTTTTTTTAAGTTAATTAGCTTATTCATAAGATTAATGTTTTTTAATGTAATCAATAAAAGTTTTATAATTAATTTGATACTTTTATTTGAGAGGAAAACCACTGAATTTGTTGACGTTATTGGAACCAAATAATATGAGAAAACGTACGTAAATGTAAATTTCTCGGCAACTCGAGAAGCCTCGAGAAATTGAAAAACTCGAGAAATCATGAACCCTAATGTAAAAATTTGCCTATTTGTTTATATTAGACCACATGAAGTGGATAAATCATAGGTTTAATAAATTGATAACATAATATAAAATACCTTCATTGTCATCCACGTTTGTGCCAAAAAACCTCCCTAGATTACCTCATTCGGGGAGTAATAAGCCCTTTAACGTAGATTGAAAAAAAAATAGGCATGGAAACTCTTCATTATTTCAACTGACAGGGAAGGGTTGGTTATATCAGGCAGTATGTCACACTCCCCCGATAACAATTGCAGGCTATAAATATCGCTGACAAATGAAGGCAGTAATGAAAGTAAGGGAGGTTAACCCACAAGGGCGGGACATGTGGGGATAAAACACTAAAATGTCAAATTGTCAAGATATTATGTTGTTAGAATGGGGATTTATTTTATGTTAAATTACCTCGCAAGGGTTCCGTGACTAATACCCCCGACAAAATATCCCCGACAACCTATGCGGACAAAACATCCCACGGATAAAACATTTTCCAACAAAATATTTACTAAAACCTAACCTAACCTAAACTAACCTAACCTAATCTATCAAAAAATTGGACAAAAACTATACAGAAAATCTGTAAAAACAAAAAATTATTGTTCAAAAATAGTACAATACTACAAAAATAATAAAAACATCCTAAAGACAATAAATTACTGTTCAAACATTGTAAAATGTTTAATAAGTTTAGGTTAGGTTAGGTTAGGGTAAGTTAGGTTAAGTTAGGTATTAGTAGATATTTTGTTAAAGGATGTGGTGTCGCGAAACTGCGACTCCGCCGTAAATTGGCGTTAAGTGCTGCAGAGCAAAGCCTATGCAACCCTCGAAGGACCAGTCCCGAAACCATGTGATCGCCAAGTTATACGGGACGATTAAATAGCATACAATCGCAAAACCTGATGGATAGTCAGTCGATTGTTCAGATCTGTGCTTTTGGAAAATTAGATTAGCCCAGATTGGAAAAAGGAAAATAGGACTCACAATTGTAGATGGGACCTCGCTGAACTCCAGTTTGTGGTGTACACTTCACAATATTTAAATTTAAAAAATGATAATATTTTTATAGCAAGATGTTATGATACATGCGCCCTGTCTGTGATGTTATTTACACTGAGCAGCAAAACACACTGTCACCTCTCCAAAGTTGAGTACTTTTTCTTGCAACAATTTTTCATGGCGACATTTAGGATGGAAAGATTAGGTAGGTGGGATAACTTCAGGATTTTGACATATGCTACCCACCAAGTCTGCAAATGCAATACCCAACCAATCTTAATATATAAAACAAAGTCGGGTTAGTTACACTATTTATAACTCGAGATCGGCTGAACCGATTTTGATGATCTTTGATTTGTTGGATTTGTCTCCGCTCCGGATAACAGAATAACTATTAAAATATTGCAAAAATTTACTAAAAAGAAATTATGAAGAAAACTAAATTTTTCATACATTTTATATGGAACGAATTCTCATATTTTGAAAGAACTGCAGCATTATTGTGATAGGTATTTTCCAAAAATTCAAAAACGTCAAATGTCAAAGCGCTAATTGTTTCGCTTTTGTTCTTAATCATATAATGCTGCCCCTCTTTCTTACACACTAAATATCAATAGTCGAAAACGAGACAAACGGTGAACGTATGTCTCTGCACCCCTCCAAAGGAAAAATACAATAATAATAAATTTCTGAAATGAAACGCATTTTTTACGTAAGCTCCACTCAGGACCTATGTCATCTTAGGAGATGCTGTGTGGAGGGTCTTTTTAAGGAAGGGTAGGATGTTCTGGAAAGGAAAAAGGCATGAGGAGTGGTTAGGAATCTGGAGGTCAGTGTATCCGGGAGTGAATCCATCCCTCCAACTGCGGTGCAAGGCCATTGCCTTGACCTGAATTGACCTTTTACCTTTACCTTTCCAGCCGGACTCTTTCGACCCATTGGTCGAGAGAATCCGGCTGGAAAGGTCAAAAGGTCAAAAGGGAGTTCCCAGTCTCTCTCGATCCGGCCCGTCACGCAGCAGGTGGGCAGACGCATCCGCCGCCAAGACCCGTACAAAAGTCACCCCATGAATCCGAACCCCAGGTAACCCTGCTAAATCACCAAACATAGAAAACCACTTGGGGTGACCTATGGCTGAGGTGATGGTTATCCAATAAATGGTTCCCGGGGCGGCGGCCCCCGTACCCGCTTCCTTTCAAAAATTCCCGTGAGTGGAAAAGTAAGAAAATCACAAAAAATATATATCCGTACACAACGCCATCTCTGATACTAACAAAAACAAAACACGGACAGTTGGGCATCGATAATTGCTTCATTGTGTAATTTTTATCTTAATAAAAAAACTTAATTTAATTCAACAGTTATTGATTCTAAGGCGGTACGAAGTTCGTCGGGTCAGCTAGTCCTATATAAACAAAAATTTTAACAAAAGAAAAAAACGACTTCTAAAAATGCACTTAAAAGTAAAAAAATAATTTCGTATTCTTCTACAACTTAATAATCAACTTACTTTTTCTACTCCTCAATATGTAGGTATGATTGTTATTTTTGATTTTTAGTGAATCTGAAGTACACTAACCAATTTGTCTGAATATGGGAAAACCTACTAAACGTGCTGCTCATATGATACAGACATAATTTGACCGTTACGGTCAAATTAAGAGATCCGACCGAGTATCGTTAATTTGCTTCTAAGAATAGAAGAGTTCCGTTACTTTGTCATGGAACCCATAATCAGAACCTAACCAAACACTCAACAAACTAACCTTGAAGTACATCCTTTTCAATAAAAAAAGAATCATCGAAATCGGTTGGCGTGATATTGAGTTATTCGTCACATACTTAATGCAAATTTAAGACTTATATGGTTTTCTCATGGATGCCATTGTCAGAACTGGACCAAATTAAAATGGGACCACACGGAAAGCACCAGCTTTGAAATAAAAAAGAATCATCAATATCGGTTCACCCGATCGAAAGTTCTGAGGAAACAAATATAAAAAAAAATTTAAAAAATACAGTCGAATTGAGAACCTCCTCCTTTTTGAAGTCGTTTAATAAAAATGCGCGAACAAGGTGTGTAGGATATTTTGTCCTTGGGATATTACGGTGAGGGATATTTTGAAGGAGAATGTTGTGTTGGGATATTTTGTCGCGGGATGAAAACGCGCAGTACCCCTAACAAGAGTGCTTCTATCTGTACGGTGTAAAGGCAAGGGAACTACGTCGCCAACGGGTTGGGCAGCGTTGTGAGGCGCGGGAGAGGCGGTGGAAAGGGATTTGTTAATGGTTAATGAAGGAAAAATAATTGCCGGTAGCTCGTTCCACATTCGAGCAGACCTACCCAAAAACGAGTCGAAGAAACGATCATTTATGAATTCAATGTCAACTGTGAACGGGTGTTCTGCTCGTGTCCGTCGCGTTTTACGTACTACGTGCGCCGATGCACCTGGGATCAATGCTGCTGGCTCCTTAGAGCAGGCTCCATTAAAATACCTGTAGAACAGACTCAGCATGCAAACATTGCATTAGAGTTTGGTCTGTTTGTCAGTCAAACGTACCGCCCTCCTTTGCACGGAAAAAAACAGGTTTATTAGGTATTTTGGGGTTCCACCCCAGATGTGGCTGCCATATTTAAATTTTGTAGGTACTTCAGATTTGTAAAAGGTAAGGGTAAATCTGGTCACTATCTGCTAGCCCTAAGCATCTTCACAAAAGACAAGATAGTGTAATTTTTTGTAAACTAGGTAAATATTTATTATTTTAATGAATATAATTTGCAGATTGCCCGGAATTCCTACAACCTATCCTACGTTCCCGACAAACGAACCAGGCCCCCTAGCATGGTCGATCGATATAGGTTTTATCGAAAATGTCGGTAACTTGCGATAGCTCCCGAACACGACTGCAGACCGCTAACGAATAAATGAAAGTTCAAAACGACTAAGGGTTCCTAATTTATTTGACGTGAACTGTTATTTGCTCGTTAGCGGTCTGCAGTCGTGCTCGGGAACGATGACAAGTTACCGACATTTTCGATAAAACCTATGTCGATCGACCATGCTAGGTACCCAGATCCCTTTTATGTATCATGCATCACACACATTCAATCCACACTAAAAACAATTTGACATTTTTAACTCTGCACCACACTCCCTAAGTCACACAAGCGATCACTTAACCCTTTATAACAACTAATTATCCGGCTGTTCGCTAAAAGATGATTTTTTTGACGAAATTTTAACGTTTCTGTAACGGAGCTGTGGTTTTGATAATAAATTTTGATGATTTGCACACGTTTTTCTACGCTGTAACTTTTCATGATAATTTTCCGTATACTATTAAACAAATTACAACAAATTTGACAGGTGTCACTTTAACAACACGGCTGCTATAACCTTTCAAACTTCGAGCGTCCAAATGGAAAGACCCTGTACATATATTAGTGTGGGCGGGTACAATCCGGACGATCAGTCATCGTGATCGTCCTGATTGTCCCCACCTCAGTTTTTATTTGTCCAACAGACCATTTTTATTTTTGTTCAATCTCCACTTTAAAATTAATAATAAAGTATAAAATATGATAGTTAATCACTTAACTAAGAATTATTTAAACTAATGAGACCTTTACCTTTACGAAAATAGCTTTATCTATCCACATATCTCTATAACACCTATCATAATGTTTCATTGAAATAATGAAAGAAAACCTTCTTCTCCTGTAAAATTTTCTATTGGTCTGTTGGACAAATACAAACTAAAGCCTCGATGACACACGGCTAGTTTACAAGCTACTATCTGGGAAATTCACTATCTGTTAGTAAACTCGCCCAGTGTCATCGTGTCACTTGCTAACTAGCAGATTGTTGAAAATCTACGAAAAAAAAGTTGAAAGGTCGTCAACTTTACTCGCCTACACGCTTGCTCGTGATTGGTTAATTTATGTTTCCAACATGGCTTCCGATAAACAGCTGATTTCGACTGTCAAACATCTGAAGAATTAGTTCACGCAGGCGTAGTTATTCTTGTTACTGGCGCCAGCAGCGGCCTAAATTTCCTACGCTTCTGAGCGAGTGAACAGTTTTGTGTGTCATCATGACAATCTCACTCGCCGATTTTCCCGCTTTTAAACTAAGTAGATAGTTGCTTGTAAACTAGCCGTGTGTCATCGAGGCTAAAGGCAACGCAACGAGATGGTATTGGGAAACAGTTTGGGTACCCACCCAGAATACGTAACACGCGATACTAAATGCATAAACGCATCGAATAATATATTATTATTTTCAACCGATTTCTTCCTAAATTTTAAACGATGTCTATTTTCAGTTGAACAACACAGCCGCTTAAAATGCTAATACGCTGTCGTAAATACATAAGTAATACATTTAAGTTAGTCTTCCTCTACTTCTATTAAAATGATTCTGTATATTTTCATTTATTCACCAGATTATTAATTATTCCCACAAACATGTGGTTTAGGAAAGCATTAGAAGCCTTATACATTTACCCCCTTACATGTAAACGTATATTTAAATTTTACACAATTTTCAAACATCCAAACAACCATTTACCTTTCATTAATAGTTGTTTATTAGTAAAATTTATTACACGTTTATTAGTAAGGCCAATCGTGCTTAGGATTTTGCTATTTAAGGAGTAATGAAATACAAATTAGGATATTTAGTACAATATATTTAGTTCTTGTGAGGAGATGACTTTCAGGTTTGCTGTTGGACGATACATTAACAAATTATAACATGGGATAGAGTGATAACTTTGTGCTATCTTTTACATTGCATGGAATTTGCTTTTATATCTATGTAGGCTTTCGAAGGGAGGCATTGGAATTCGATGGGGAGTTGTCTTATGAAATTATTCTTGGGTGGTGTAATTTTTTATTGGAATTAAGTATGAGAGGGCTAATCTATTATCGATGGTTATTAGTGTAACTGCTAACTATCTGCTAATAGTCTAATAACTAATGACGCTGTGCTAATGGCGTAACTACAAACTATTTGCAAATAGTCCAACTCCTAACTGTCTGCTAATAGGCTTACTACGAACTTTGTGCTAATAGTGTAACTGCAAATTATTTTCAAATAGTCTAACTGCTAACTTTCTGCTAATAGTCTAACTACTAACTCTGTGCTAATGGTGGAACTGCTTATCTGCAAATAGTCTAACTGCTAACTGTCTGCTAACAGTCTAACTACTAACTTTGTGCTAATGGTGTAACTGCAAACTGTTTGCAAATAGTCTAACTGCCAACTTACTGTCTGCTAATAGTCTAACTACGAACTTTGTACTAATGGTGTAACAGCAAACCGTCTGCAAATAATCTAACTACAACTGTCTGCTAATAGTCTAACTACCAACTCCGTCCAATAGGCCACTTGCATCACATTTTTTTAAATTTTTTTCCGGTTTAGGCAAATATTCTAAGACATTCTGTTTTTTTTTTTTTTTTTTAATCGTATTTTTGAAACCCTGGGGATTTTTTGAAAATTTCAATACGAAAAATCAGACCATTTTTTATAAACCGGAAAGACGGGACATAATTTTATAGGTGTGAAAAAACGATAATTACATAGCCGAAAATCATTTAAAAAAAAAGAACGTTTTCCACACGAATGGCACAGGAGAATAACGAGGCATACCAAAAATATTACATCTCATAAATATTTTTTTCCTTGATCCATCTTATTGATCATAAATCATTATAATGTACAGCGTCTATATTACTAAATTCAATGTAATATACTTGAACTTGTAAATTGTAATAATAATAAGAATATTATAAAATTTTATTTTGTTAAAATCAGCACCATAATCATTATACCTCCAAAACATGTACCGACATCCTCTTCACGTTCTGAAGAGAACCCCGTACCCATTAATTGTACGGGGTTCTCTTCAGAACATCTGTCAAAAAATCAACCCAAATGATAAGTTCGCAGAGAACAAACAATAAATCTAGTGAACGAATTCAAAAATTCGCCTGAAATCAAAGTGATGCCATATAAAAAAATAAATCAGTGTGGAATTATATAAAATTAATAGGAACATTTTCAGCGACGGGACATTTTCATGTAGTGACGTCACGAGCCCAAATAATGGATTTATTTATTTAAAAAAAAATAAAAAAAACTGTACATTTCTAAAAATTTTTACTAACATCTTAGTAAAAAACTCTATCCACACGATTTTTTCCAAGTCGTTATGAAGTCCATGCAAGTGGCCTATTGGTCTAACTGCAAACTGTCTGCAAATAGTCTTAACTGCTGTCTGCTAATAGTCTAACTGCTACAAACGTGTGTTTGTTTGCTTTTAAACGTTAAGCTATTATTTGTGTTCAACCTTTTCAAAATGTTCAATGACATCACTGCTATTAATTGGTACAATAATTACTGAACCAATCTTATTAATCAATAGATTAGACGGATAAATCATCGATTAAATATCAATTACGAAAAGAGCTGTAAAGGAAAAATATAATTAACGACCAACAAATAAATTAATTAGGTCAGACATATTATTTTCGATAATCAACGAATTTCGGGGAATAAACGATAGGCTGTTAGAATGAATGATAAGTATTTCGTAAAAATGTATTAATTAAAAATCGTTTCCCGTATAATTGCAGACATAAATCAACTTGGACTTTTGTTTTATCATACGTATTTTTAATGAAAGAAAGAAAAATGGTATTAGATATTTATAGCTGAACAAATATTTGGCCTAGGTATACTTTCATTTACACCGATTTGAAATTTTGTTGTCAAATTTATTTATTTATTTATTTATTTATTTATTTATTTATTTATTTATTTATTTGAGACACAAACAGGATATTTATACACCATTTTTGTGGGTAATAATAATACATTAGAATACAAATATAAATATCCCTAGACTAATGTGTCTGCAGTAATCACATATGCATTTTAACATAAGCAAACTCATGAAAAAACATTACAAGTATTATTTATACATAACTTGAATACAAAATTGAAATACATAATAATAACAAGTACTTATACAATATTTATAACGAAGTATTTACTGAAAAGTAATAAAACAACAATTTTTTTTTTTTTTTTAAGTGCACAAATTGTGGAGATATTTTTTGAAAGATGTTATACTATTTACAAAAATATCTATGAAACTGTGTATTTTAGCAAGATCGTTGTATGATCGAGACATTCTAGACATAGGATTAAAATATCCAGTATTATTCGTAAAAATTTCGGTCCAAAATATGTTAAGGGTTCTTGTAGATTTGGGCCTGGCGTATAACTTGATTTGGTTGACTAAGTTACTGTCTACACGATTATTCACAATTTTATAAAGCATTAAGAGGTCATTTATGTTACGTCTTTTAACTAGACTCTCTAATTTGAAATGTTTAAGTCTTTGTTCGTACCCGTCTAGAAGATGATATACACCTGACCGGTAAGACAAAATCCGTGTAAATTTTCTTTGGACTGATTCGAGTCTAGATACCTGTGTAATATAATGTGGATTCCAGACTGTTGACCCGTACTCAAGAACACTTCGGATTAAGGAATTGAATAGAACTATTAGGCTATTAGAATTCTTAAACAGTTTGGTTGATCTTACAATAAAACCAAGTAATTTATTTGATTTATTCACAATGTATTCAATATGTTGGTTGAAAGTTAGTTTGTTGTCAAATATAATTCCTAAATCTTTTATTGATTCAACTGTTTCCAGATTGTGACCACATATGCTATATGAATAAAGAATTTTGTTGGTGTTCTTGGTGAAGTTTATAACTTTGCACTTAGCTATATTCAGTTCCATTTCATTGTCAACACACCAGGTAGATATTGTGTTAAGGTCTTCTTGTAAGAGTTCACAATCATTCATAGATTTAATTGCTTTATATAATTTGAGATCATCAGCATATAGAGAAAAATTACAGCGGAGTTTATATGTAAGGTCGTTGATAAAGATTAAGAAAAGTAAGGGTCCAAGGTGAGATCCTTGTGGTACGCCCGACGTAACTAATGCTGGGGAAGAGTTAAATCCGTTAACAGTAACTAATTGACTTCTATGTGATAAATATGATTCTAACCAACGAAGCAGGTTTCCGTGAATGCCGATTTTATCGAGTTTTTTCATTAAGATAGAGTGACTAACTTTGTCAAAGGCCTTACTGAAGTCGGTGTACACGGCATCTACTTGTGTTTTATTATTCATTGATTTACACAGAAAGTCCATATACTCAAGTAAATTAGTATTTGTGGATCTTTTAGCTACAAAGCCGTGTTGGAAAGGACTTAGTATATGTGTAACATGGTTAAAAATGGTTTTATATACAATGGACTCGAATATTTTGCCAAAACAAGATAAAAGGCTGATAGGACGGTAGTTAGTTACATCATTTTTACTGCCAGATTTGTGGATCGGAATTACGTGGGCAACCTTCCACAGATCCGGAAATACCCCATCGTTCAGACTTTTGGTGAATATTTTGTGTAATGGTATTGCAAGCTGATCTGCACAATTTCGAATAAATAGTGGAGGAATTCCATCTGGGCCGGAACCCTTATTGATATCAACAGTGTTTAATTTCGCTTTGACCTCGTCTAACGTTATTTTGATATGAGACAGTGGATAATTATAGAGTGGGGATGAAAGTTTAGAGTCACTTTTAGAATTGGATGGTGAGTTAAAAACAGAAGAAAAGTAAGTAGATAACAGTTCACATGTATCTTCTCCATTTGTTGCTGATTTGTCATGGAGATGCATGATTTTGGGGAGAGAATTAGAAATTCTTTTCGAATTAATGAGGGTTGAAAGATTTTTGATGCTGTTAGGGAGAGAATTTTCTATTGAATCTACATAGGCTTTAAGGCATGTTCGTATGGATACTTTTACTCTAGCCCTCAAGATAGAAAAACTGTCATAGTCACATTGATTTTTGTATTTTTTCCATTTCTTTCGAAACTTTTCTTTTTCTCTGAGTTGGTGGATCAGAACACTGCTAAACCAAATTGGAAACTTATTATTCCTGTTTCTTAAGCGCGGAGTGTGTTTTTCAATTGATAGCCATAACAAGTTATAAAAATGTAGTAGGGAGTCATTACAATTCATCGTGTTAAGATCGCCCCAGTTATTAAGTGATAACATTTCATTGCATTTATTATAATCCGTTTTTTTGAAGTTATATTTGATGTGATCTGGATTGGTGGATAGGGGTCTGTATTTGGACATTAAAAAATCAAATTCAATGGGAGGATGATAAGAGTCAATTTTGGATAGCACATGTGAAGCAATTTGAATGTTGAGGTTATGATTGGAAAACACTAAATCTAAAATTCGACCTATGTTGTTAGAGATATGATTGAATTGCTTAAGTCCAGTAAAATTTTGAAAGTCTAGTAGAGATATTGATTTTTGGCTATTATGTAAGACTGGTCTGGTGTGCGTTACATTGACAGTTGGTGAGTATTGAATAGATGGCACATTAAAATCACCCATTATTATTGTTATATCCTCTGATGAAAGGTTATTATATATCGTTTGACACTTTTCAAAAAAATCTGTGAGATTTTCGATTGGTATATCTGGAGGCAAATATGCCAAACATAAATTAATTGATTGTCTGGATGTTTCATGTAATTTAAATTTAATCCATAAATCTTCTGTAGATTTTGAGATGTGTGCTGAGACTAAAAAAGATGTCATTTCTTTCTTAATGGCTATTAGAATACCACCACCTGATTTTTTAAGAGAACTCGTTATGTCCCTATCGCGTCTATATATAATATAACGATCGTCTACTATTTCATGGTCATAGATTGTGGAATCTAACCATGTTTCTGTAAAACAAATTAAATCATAATTGCAGCTGAGCACTTCGCAGTATAAATTATTTAATTTACTTTTTAAACCACGTACATTTTGATAATAAAATGTTATTGCCGTTTTGTTAAAATCCATTTTGAAAGTATAATATATTAAGCATTATTAAATACGTTTTTATGTAAAATTGATATGGAAATAATTTATTGAAAAGTAAGTAATTATGCTTTGAAAGGGGGCAATTATGAACATCATAAGTTTTGGTTTGTTTTTGGTAAATGATTTTATCTATGGTATCGGTTGTCATTATTGTTGACAGCTCTAGGATGGCTCTAGGTTTATAAATAGTAAACAATATACTGAGTATTCAGTTGTTACATAAAAGTATGTTATCATTGTGCAATTATTTGTAATAGGTTGCGATCGTTTTTTATATTTAATAGATTGTGATAGTACATAAAAGTAATAATGAATTTTTAAAGATAGTACATAAAAATAATAATGAATTTTTAATGAATAATTTTGTTCAAAAGTTAGCAACCGGTTTTTGGGATATTTGAAATACCCTAATGATTCGTTAATTACTACAATGGAGAAATCGTGCATATAATAAATATTTTGTTTTTGTTTTAAAGAATAATTATGTTCAGAAGTTAGCAACAGTTTTTTGTGATAATTGAAACACTCTAATGATTCTTTAATTACCACAATGCAGATATCGTGAATATAATCAAGATAAATACAACATTCCAAAAGGTTAACTTTTAAGTAACTTGTTTGTGGGAAGTTTTTAAGTAATTTTAATGAATTTAATTTCATAAAGGGACTGCAGACCTGGTAGGTGAATTTTGGGTGGACTTCAATGTTGAGAGTTTGTTGACATCTTCTTGTTCATGAATAAGTATTATGGGGGTTGAATCGCTTATTCGAGTGAAAATTTTACCATTTCTAACCCAGCAATAGCGAATTTTACCAGCGCTTCTTATGTCGCGACATTGCTTCAGCAAAAGTTGGTTTTTTGAGGTTAGATGGTCGTTAATATATATTTTACTGGTTCCAGGGAGCTGTATTTCGGAAGCAAGCATCCCTTTCCTCTTTCTTATAGCAGAAATAAGTTCATCCTTAAGGTACCTGCGAGTAAATTTGACGACAATATTCCTCGGTCTTCCATTTTTTGCATCACGGTTTGTCCTGGGGGCAATCCTGCTGGCGAAATCCACTTCTTGTCGGGTTATATTGCATCCAGCTGTGGCGCCTATCTTGGAGAGAATGTCGTACACATTTTCATTGTTGGTTTCAGGAATACCGCTTATGATTACATTGTTAGAACGATTAAATTGATCGTTTATTTCAATTTGTTTTTCCAATTGGAACACTTTTTTTTTGAGCTGATTAATTTCTTCTTTGAATTCATTTTTTATGACGTCGACTATATTGTTTTTAAACTCTTCAAATGTTTTCTCTAGAAAATGAGTTTTGAAGTCTTCAAACTTGTTGTCTAAAAGTTGTAGAAGTTCCGTATTGAGGTTAGTGCCGGACTTAGAGTTTGATCGCGTTGTCATTGTTATTTAGTGTAATATTTTTATAATTATAACTTAATAAATTGATTGCAATTTTATTATTTTAATAAAAAATAGGGAAGAGCAAAAATTTGACAGCTGTTACAAACAATGTTATTGTTGTATTATATAAGATATTTGACTCAGGCCCCATATAAGCCAACGTAATTGATTATATATTCAGGAAAGTTTTAGATATTACTAGCGAGTTACCAGCATGCGTTGCTATGCCACTTAATAAAGAAATCGTTTCTCCCTGCATGTCCTTTCCCATTCGTCCCATCCCCCTTCCGCCTCCCTTTCCTCTCCCGCGTTCCCTTCCCCTCACGCGTTCCCTCTCCGCTTACTCTGCCTTCCCTCTCCTTACTCTGGTCTCCCCGCTTCCCCCGTCAAGCGAAAAACCCTCCCAAGTTCGCCTCTTCCCTCCCGCAATCCATACATTCAGCCCCGGTATATTCAGTTTTCAAACAGCTCAGGTGCCACCAATTGCATTTTTTTATATAAATTTCATTATGCCATAACTCACCAGTATTTGTATATACAGAAACCATCACGGGCATGCACACATCAAATTCCCAAAGTTTCATCGCAATCGGATGAATGGTTGGCAACGCATAATTTCATGATGCCAGAACTCACTATTATAATATAGAAACTATCGCAAGCATTTGCATTTGCATCACCCTTTGCCAATACAATTCGGAGTCCCACAAGGAAGTGTTCTAGGCCCAATTCTATTCCTAATATACATCAATAAACTCTGTAACCTACCCATAACCGGAAAACTAATATCCTTTGCAGATGATACTGTGCTTATAGCTCGACATAAAAACTGGAAAGGAGCTTTCGACATAGCTCAATATGACATAGGCCTTGTAAAGAATTGGTTAGATGATAATCTCCTCACCCTCAATGCTGGTAAAACAAAATTTTTAACCTTTAGTCTGTCTGCTGCTACCCAACCTACTAACAACCAGAAAATAACAATCCACTCTTGTCCAAGACCTTACTCTTCCTGTACTTGCCCAAATTTGGAAAAAGTTTCCCATACAAAATACCTGGGGGTCCTAATTGATCATCATCTTCGTTGGAATCAGCATTTAGCCAGTCTAATCCCCCGAATTCGCAAGCTCTCCTATGTTTTTCGAACTCTAAGAAATATCATTACTCCTACAATACTAAAAAGAGTTTACTATGCTCTCTGCCAATCCCTATTAGTATATGGCATCATAATTTGGGGCGGCTGTGCTCATAAATTTATTGATCCCCTACAAAAAGCTCAAAAAACGATAATACGTGTTATCAATAAGCGACCGACAAGATACCCCTCGATAATACGTGTTATCAATAAGCGACCGACAAGATACCGACTCTTCACTGAATATAATGTTCTAAACATACGGCAACTCCATCTAAAATTTACTTTAACGCATTTCATGTTCAAATATAAGAAAAAAACTCTCTTACATCATAATTACACGACCAGAACAATAACCAACCGACACTACAATGTACCGACACTACATACCACGTCAGCTCGAAGACATTTCATATACCTAGCTCCTAAAATATTTAACCTTCTCCCTGAGAACTTAAAAACCGAAACCCAACCGCTCACCTTTAAAAAACATTTATCACAATGGATCCTTACAACTAGAAATGATGATTAGAAACGGTGTTCCTTAATTCCTTAATTTAACAAATAATTAAATTACTATTTCTTATAATATGTATTATTATCAACTTATTATTACAATATTATTACTAATTTTTGTTATTATCATAATTTTTACGCACCAGATTTAAATGTCCGGGTTAAATTTTCCCCCCAAAAAAAAAAAAAAAAAAAAAAAAAGAAGGAAAAACTAAACCCTTTCATACACTTCCCCAAATGATCATCTAGTGAATCCACGTTATGCAATTGCACTATATAAGTATTATAAATACAAAACAATACAATAACAACATGTCAACCTACTAGAGACCAAATGGGAATATAATTCACCGACTCCAGATATTTTCATATCAGAGGGTTCGGCTCTGTGGCATTTCTAATTGAACCTATAAATCCTACTGATCCCTCAATATAAATATTTAAAAAATCTTTTGTAATCCTACATGTATTTAAGATTACTGCTTTTTGCATTTTTATATACAAATTCTTTGACAATCCTAATATGCTTAAATTTTGAATCAGATTCCTAGGTATTATGCCAGTGGCCGAAATAACAAATGGTAATATTTTTATAGTCCGAGAATGCCAAATTCTTTTAATCTCATTTCCTAAATCTGTGTATTTTCTAATTTTTTCAGAAACAGTTTTTTGAATATTACAGGAATTTGGAATAGCTACATCAATGATATAAGTTATTTTTTTAATTTTGTCATGTAAAACTATATCAGGTCTATTATGACTAATTGTTCTGTCTGTTAGTATAGTTTTATCATAATATATTTTATAAAATTCATTTTCTATAAATGAATTTGGTTCATATTCATAATAAGGTACTACATTACGGCAATCAATCAAGTTATGTTTAATTACCAAACTTTGGTGAATTATTTTTAAAACCTGATTGTGCCTAAATGTATACTCAGAAGGCGCTAATATAGAACATCCCGATATAATATGTTCTATAGTTTCGGGAAAAGCCAAACATTTTCTACATAAATCATCAATTTGATTTATATCTTTGATTATATGCTTTCTATAATTTTTAGTATTAATGACTCTATCTTGAATGGCAAGCATAAATCCTTCTATTTCTGCGCTCAACTCTCCAATACTCAACCATTTGTTTGACGAAAGTTTGTCAACATACGTTTGGTTAAGATAATTGAAGTGTTTTGCGTGAATAATTTTATTTGACCAGGAATCTAATAATTCCTGGTTAGTATTTATAAGAATGTTGGCATTCTCGTCATATAAATTTAAAGGTGTAATATTTCTATCTGCCTTGCAAATTATTTTGTGCATTTCTGAGCTATTAGCTTTCCTATGGAAAAAATTTCTAAGCATTTCTACCTGATTGTGTTTCAAAGATGTTATTTTGACTACACCTCTACCTCCTAAATTTCTAGGTAAATTAATTCGTTCTATAGCTGAATTTGGATGATGGCAATTAAATTTTGTTAACGTAGTTCTAATTAATCGTTCTAAACTATCTAAATCTGTATTGGACCATTTAATTATGCCAAATGAGTACGTTAGTAGAGGTATTGCCCAAGTATTTATTGCTTTTACTAAATTTTTAGCAGATAGATTGCATTTTAAAATTTTTCTGATCCTAGTTTGAAATTTAATCCTAATATCATTTTTAATACTAGTATGATCTAATCTATTCGATTGCGGGTATCCTAAATATTTATAAACCTCATCCCCTTTCATACTTTGAATTTTGAAATTTCTAAATATACCCTCGTCTCCATCTACAATTTTGCCTTTCTCTATATGGATAGTTTTACATTTATCTAAACCAAAAGTCATTTTAATATCATCTGAAAAAATTTTAACTACCTTAATCATTTTCTCTAAATTTGATTCAGAATTTGAAAATAATTTTATATCATCCATATATAATAGATGTGAAACTATACTACTCTCTCTTGTATTACCCTTAATTTTTATTCCAAACTTGCTTTTAATTAACATTTTAGAAAGGGGATTCAATGCTAAGCAAAACCAAAGAGGGCTCAATGAGTCTCCTTGAAAAATCCATCTTTTTATTGAAATGCCCGGTACTACTATTTTCTTACCTTTTAAATTAACTAGCAAATCTGTATTCCAAAAGGACATAATATTTTTCAAAAAGCTAATTATAATTGGGTTAACTTTATATATTTTTAATATTTTGATTAGCCACGAGTGCGGGACACTATCAAAAGCTTTTTGATAATCTATATAACAAGTATGTAAATTACGCTTTTGATTTTGAATTTGTTTTAAAATTACAGAATCAATAACTAACTGTTCTTTACATCCCATATGTTTTCTGCGACAACCTTTTTGTTGTTCAGATAAAATATTTTTTTCATCCAAATGAGTATATATTAAATCTGTCAAGCAAGAGGTTAAAATTTTGTATATTGTCGGTAGACATGTAATGGGTCTATATTGAGAGGGATTATTAATATGTTCGCTTTTAGGCAACATATAAGTAATGCCCTTAGTTAGAAAATTAGGAAAATTTTGAGGTTCTCTGACAAGTTTTGAAAGATTTTTTGCAAAAAGAGGATGTAAAGTAGTTAGACGTTTGTACCAAAAATTATGTATCCAATCGCAACCCGTGGCTTTCCAATTATGAGTATTTTTTATAATTTTGGCTAACAATTCAACCGATATATCAGAAAAACTCATTTGTTCAATGTCTGAACAATTGAGTTCTTCATTTTCTATCCAGTTACCTGCCTCATTATGTTTTATATTTTTACTCCAAATGTTTGTCCAAAAATCGTGCATATCTGATTCAGATGGCAACGGAATATTATTATTCGAAATAATATTCTGTTTATCGTCAAGTTTGGAATAAAATATTTTCTCATTTTTCTGAAATAATCTATTATTATTTCTTTTATTATACGTATAATTATATCTTTTTAATCTACTAGCTTTTACACCTAATTTTTGTTTTAATAAATCTAATAAATCATTGATTATATTTTCATTATTATTACTACCAATGCTATAACCAAATTTTCTCCCAATTTCATCTACATATCTCAAAATATTCCTACTTCTATTTCCATTTTTATATTCAATTACTCTAGCTATACTACTTCTTAAAAATACTACATCATTTTCTAATCTAATCTGCCATTCTGGTTTACTATAACTATATGATCTATCATCAGAGGATATTAATTTAACTCCTAACTTATTACATATAGTGATAGCACTAGCGTACACTATTGTATGAAGATCTAAAAAACTAATATCGTCAAATATTATTTTTGGTAAAATTAAATTATTTAATTCAGAAATTAATTTAGATAATTTCTTTGACGTATGCAATTTTGGTAATTTTGGTCTAACTGTGGGCTCTATATCTATATATCTATTTATATTATTTTGAAGCAAGTTAGCTAATTCTATTACATTATCATCTAGTAAGTTTAAATTTGCAATATTGATTTCCCTAAGATTATGAATAATGTCTAAGTTATTTGAATCTACTCTAATATCATTGGATTCTTCTACTAGAATATTAGCTAAACTATCTTCATTCAATGCATCTAATATAACATTACTACTCGTATTAATTTGATCTAAATTATTCTCCAATTGCAATCTATCTGCTACTTCTTTTCTTATCTCATTTAATGTTACTACAGGAATTAAATTATTTTTGAAAATTGACCTTTTTTGGTCAGCTAATCTTTGTTCGTTTACTTGGGCAACCGGATAATTTTGTGAGAAAAGTAAATGTAATTTTTTCCTATACAATAACATATCTGTTTCTAGTTTAGTTACATAAAAATATGAACGAACGATGAACATATTGACATCGTTCGTCCATTTCATACGCTGCCTAGGAATACCTGCTTTTGTTTTTTGGGGTCTCAGATTATCAATGTTCATCTGTATAGATGACATAATAAACCCATTTTCATTTCCGTTGGTTGAAAATGACATTGTGTCACCTTTCAAAACAACTTGGAAATGATTTATTAATTGTTATTAATTCCTACATTCCAGTAACCAAGCAACTGTCGTCGTTACCTAGTGTCAACAAATAGTTTTCAATATCTCCAGATTAAATATTTTAATGTAAACTACCCTTCAATACTACAAATCTATAATATATATTATATTGTAGAATAATGTTATCAAAATAAAATATATAATTAAATTTACCTACAAAATATATTTCAACGTAATCTCAAAATATAGTTGTTTACCTTGGTTACTGAAGTCCTCACAAAAGGAAAAATTTATTTTGTATTTATTTACCTAAATATCCTACGGTCCACTGGCAGTTTAATTATTACGTTATCTAATATACTTATTTTCAAATATTTATATGTTTTGGGATCAAAGCTAATTCTTTTCTATCTGATACAATAAAAAAATCAGAGAGCTAAAATACAAGCAAACGTCAAGGCTTGCGTTGCTAAGCAACCAAGCTTATTCATTATTATTAATTAATTAATTATTATTACTAAAAAAAATTTGCAATTTAATTTAATCTGTACAACTTCTAATTTTATTTATCAACCATTACAAATGTATAATTTCAAATCTGTAAACTTCACCCGCCATAACACAGGGATATCCCTAGCATGGCGGATGAAACACCACAAAAAAACTATGCAATGTACAATATTCTTATAAATAAATAAATAAAAAATAAATAAATAAATAAAATAAATTTGCACATCAAATCCCCAAAATTTCAACGCAATCGGGTGAATGGTTGGCAACGCACAATTTCATGATGCCAGAACTCACTATTGTATATAGAAACTATCGCAAGCATTGCACATCAAATCCCCAAAGTTTCATCGCAATCGGGTGAATGGTTTAGCAACGCATAGACATCTCATATACATGCTCACATAAATGCATATTTTGATTTATACATATATAGATGGATAATGATTTTTATCAGCTGGAGGAACGACAGTTGAGATGGTATGGGCACATAAGACGGAGACTATCAGACCACACATGAAGCAGGCAATGTCTATGGATCTTCATAGACAGTCATCCAGAGGAAGACCGAAGAACTCCTGGATGACTCAATGCTCCAAAATACTTCAGAGAAACGGCCTGGATGAAGGCGATACTCAGAACACAAGAAATTACAACCTGAGAACGACAAGAGCCGACCCCAACAGCCTACCTAGGCAATGAATAGGGACAGCGCAAGGAAGAAGAACGATTTTTATCAGAAGTAAGGAAAAATTGAGCTTACTTTGGGCAGACAGGCACGCCCTTAACATTCTTCTGTCGATTTATTTTTCGGTAGAAATGATGGTGTAATAAAATTGGGATAACCTATCATTTTGAATGATTGCTCCCATGAGATTTAACTGCAATTAAATATCACTTTAATACCATTTGCGTGCCTTTGTAGAAACACAAGGAAAACTGTACGTGTCGGACATTGTAGATTAGTCAATCTATAGTATTTTTTATCTCAATTAATTCGTACAAATTTAAAAAAATGTCTTGGGAATATCACTTTAACTCATTAAGTATGCTACCACAATTATAATCCTTAAGATTAATGAACTGTTAACTTTGTACTGTAATAGAAACTTACAGAAAATAAAAATTATGTATATTTTCTAGCTGGTCCCCGGCATGCGTTGCAATACCATTCAAAGAAATAAATTTATTCTCTCTGCGTGTCATTTCCCTTGCGTCCTCGTTCCCTTCCACCTTCCCCGCCTTCCCCCACCCTCGTCTCTTCCTTCACCGCGAACCCCAACCCCCCGTTCCTTTCCCCCCTGCCTTTCCTCCCTGCCGCTAAAATATATGAAATTCACACATTTTCATTTATACAAATTTCATAACGCCAGAGCTTACCATTATATTTAGCCTGTATGTTATTCTGATGTATATTATTGTAAAGTTTTATAAAAATCCATTTAATAGTTTTTGCGTGAAAGAGTAACAAACACGCATACTTCTATACAAACTTTCGCGTTTATAATATTTGTGTAAGATTGATTTTTTCCTTTGGAGGGGTGCAGAAATACGTTCACCGTTTATATCATTTTCGACTGCTGACATTTACAGCCTTACTAAAAAACCCAGTGAAAATTTTATTCAATTGACAAACGGCCGCGGATGTGAAAACATTACTTATTAAAAAATTGTTCATGGAAAAAAATACACGTGGTTTACACGGCCTGAGGGGGTAGTTTATCTTTGTTTTATTAATGATGTCTGAACGAAATTTGGAATTTTTTCAAAGTATTATAATGTTCTATGTATTTCTTATTTTTGAAGGTGTCGTAAAACAAAAATACCATTTATGAAAACTAGATAAAATTATCTTTTAGATTTGTGTATTTGAAATATACTTTAGTGTTATGTCTGCCCTTTCCTCGGCAGATAGTAATTATTAAATACGGTTCTTTGAATATAAAAGTGTTTATTTACTGGAATAACCTAGCTGGTTAGCTACGACTGTTTACTATTCGGGGGTAGGTAAATCTCTGGAGCCTTGCCACGGGAGCTCGCAAAGTATATCTCTGAGACTGCTTCTTGTACGCCAATGCCATCTGGCGAGCTATGGTGCAAGCTACATGCTTACCGCCATCTATCGTATTCTTTCCATATGAAATACTTAATTACTCTACATCACACCCTCCCCCACCTAACCTCAAGCCCTGGCTACAATAAATACAAGACATGTTCTTTTCAAAGAAGTTATACAATTTGACAAAAAAAATAGGATTTTAAATATTTCATTTATACACGATTTTATACACTAAATTCAACCAAACATAGTCATGATTTTAAATATTTCAACTTAAATATTTCTGTTTCTCTGGGAGGGACCTTTATGAACGCCTTGAACGGAGCCTTCCTTCCCAAGGTCTTAGTTGAGTAGTTTGCTCTCGATCATCCGCTGGTAATCTGAAATCAAGAGAACTCCACGTTAGCCCCTTCAACAAAGCTGAGGTCCCCAACTCGTCTGAAGCGCATTTCGTGACCTCAGACGCGGTGGGTGGGTTATTATCTTCACTCTCCTCTTCCCATTTCACAGATAAACTCTTTAACTGATCAATATGCCTCTTCCAAGTCAACGGAGTACCACAGATCCTAACGATATAAACTTTGTTACCCACTTTCCTTTCTACAATACCTCTAACCCAACCAACTTTATTCACCTGACGGAAGTCCTTGACCAGACACTTCTGTCCAACATGTAAATTCCTAATTTTTACGCCCCCATAATTAGCTATATATTAGCTATTTTTCTCTGTTCTGACACATCTTCCTGAGTGGTTTTAGGAATTAAACTACTGAAAGTTGATTTCAGTCTCCTACTAAACATCAAGACTGCCGGTTCTAATCCCGTTGTGCAATGTGGCGAATTTCGATAATCCGATAGAAAATCACATAATCTACTTTCATACGTACCAACGAATAATTAAGGCTGAAAAGATATATTTAGGATGGGACAGATGCCGTGTTTACGACAATGTAAATATTTTGAGATGTTTTAACTGTAACGGGTTTAACCACAAGGCGACACATTGTAAAAATGAGATATCATGTCCAAGATGTGCAAAATCCCATGATATTAAAAACTGTAATGAAGGATACGATGCCTGCATCAATTGCAAAAAAGCAAATGAAAGACTAAAATTAAATTTAAAAATTGATCACCCTGTATGGAGCAAAGACTGTCCAGTATACTGTCGAAAAATTGAACAGGAGAACAGAATGGTTAATTTTTTAGATTAAACCGAAACTTCATAACAATATACTCCTTAAACGTCTCTAGTTTACTAGCACATATCGAAGAAGTTGAAGACATGCTAAGAGAATACAAACCGCACATGGTAATGATGAGTGAAACTTGTGTTACCGAAGAAATCAAACTACACGAAATAACATTTCAGGGCTATTCGACAATTAGATGCGACTCATTTAGCAGGCATACGGGAGGAGTTATAATATTAATTCAAAATAATATCTCTTACAAAGTTACAACAAATATGGTTTTAGATAAAAATAATACCTGGATGCTTGCTATTGAAATTCAAAAGGATTTTAAGAGGGGAACCTACGTAGCTATTTATCATTCCCCAAATCAAAATGATACAAAATTCTTAGATTTTTTTGATGAATGGTGTCGTAAACAAATAAATACAAGAGATTTAATAATAATCTGCGGAGATCTTAATATCGATATGATGAAACCCAATGCAAAAAGCACAAGACTACAAAGCATCATAAATTTCTTAGGCTGGAAGCAACTTGTCAACAATTATACAAGAATAGGAAAAACCTCTAAAACCATGATTGATTTAGTAATTTCGAATGACTTTTATGCGGAAGTTAATGCTGTAGAAGAACTCAAAATATCTGATCACGAAACAATTGTTACAAAAATTAGATACAGTAGTCCGAAGCCACAGGAAATACGAAAGATAACGTATAGGAATAAAAAGAACTATGATAAGGATAAATTGTGTACGGCATTAAAAAACAAAAAGTGGGTTTGCGATAACCAAGGAAATTTGGAGGAAAAAGCCGATGAACTAGTAGGACATCTGAAAACAGTAGTAAACGAGCTAATGCCTTTAACTAATATTATATTAAAAGATACAAATAATTGGTATACGAAATCTCTACATCTTCTACAAAAACAAAGGGATACAGCTTACAAAGCCTGTAAAATACAATTTACGGAAGAAAGATGGGAAACCTATAAGAAACTTAGAAACATGTATAGCACAGAAATAAAACAAACCAAAAATTCGTACATTAGACAAAAAATAATTACCTCTCAAAGTGATTCAAGAAAAATGTGGACTACACTCAAAGAAATTATAAGCGGTAAACAGAAGGGAGACACTAAGGAAGTTCAGTTCCCCGATGGAGTTGAAGATGATAAACCTAAAATAGCCCAAAAATTTAATACAAATTTTATACTCAGTGTCGAAAACATAAATAAGAGCATTCCATTAGTCACAGACACATTTTCATCAATGGAAAGAAGAGAGAATAATAATATTTTCAGGTTTAATAAAATAAACATGGAGTATTTAATGAAACTAAAATCATCCACGGATGGAATTACGATAGGCATAATCAAAGATGCACTGCCAGCTATAGGAGACAGATTAGTTGCACTAATAAATGAATCTCTGTTAAAGGGAATTTTTCCACAGTCATGGAAAACTTCCATAATAACACCAGTGCCCAAAATAATAAATGCTAAAAATTTCGAAGACTTCAGACCAATAAATGGATTACCTAAATATGAACAATTACTAGAATCCATAGTTAAAGAACAGATAAACAATTTTATTGAAAAGAATAACATTCTTGCTAAACAACAATCTGGATTTAGAAATAAATATTCCTGTGAAACAGCAATTAATTATGTCATAAATGAATGAAAAACAAGTATGGATCAGAAGAAAATCATCATAGCAGTATTCTTAGACTTTAGACGTGCTTTCGAAACGATAGACAGAGAAAGACTTATAATGAAATTGAAGGACATGGGAATTCATGGTAAAGAATTGCAGTGGTTTACCGATTACCTAAAAAACAGAAAACAAAGAACCAAATTTGGAGATGCTATCTCTGAAGAGCAAAAAGTTAACCTTGGAGTTCCTCAAGGATCGGTCTTGGGACCACTACTTTTTATTATATATATTAATGATATAGTGAAGTGTCTAAAGTACTGTTCCATCAAACTGTTTGCTGATGACACACTTTTATATATCATAGCAAATAATATTGAAGATGCATTGTCAAAAATACAAAGTGAACTTCATGAAATATCTAAATGGTTATGCATAAATAAACTCAAATTAAATGTAAATAAAAGTAAATTCATGGTATTAGGGAAAAAACAAAATGAACTTATCACCCTAAATATAGACAATCAAAATATTGAAGAGGTAGAAGAAATTAAATATTTGGGAATCATAATCGATAATAAGTTAAAACTTAACTCTAACTTTGAAATGCTAACTAAAAAAATTGCCAAAAAGATTAATTTCTTAAGTAGGATAAAGGGAAAATTAGACATTAAAACTAGGAAATTGGTCTATAACACAACTGTAGCATCCCATCTGAATTATTGCTCAAGTGTAATCTTTCTGAGCAATAAAACACAAATTAAAAGAATGGAAATAATTCAGAACAGAGGCTTGAGATCTATATTGTGCTGTAGCAGATATACCAGGATAAAAACCATGCAACGCCAACTCAATATATTAAGTGTGTGGCAAAGATTAGTTTTCAATACCCTAGTTTTTATTTATAAGTTAAAAAATAAAATGTTACCAGATTATATGTTGAATAATGTTAGAATCAACAGTACAGTTCATTGTTATCCTACGAGAAACTGCAACGATTTTAGGCTTCCTAAAACAAATTTATCGGGAACACAAAATAATATTTATTATAAAGGTTTTAAAATGTTCAATGAACTCCCTGTAAATGTTAAGGAGGCTAAAAGTCTTGCAGTTTTTCGTGGATTATGTCTTAATGTTGTAAAGTCCAAATTTTAGTCAGTAGGTAGTAAATAATATTGTAGTAGTCATAGAAAAGATAACATTAGATATAAGATGTCAAATTTTATATCTAAATAAAATATACAATAAAAAAAAAATAAAAATAAAAAAAAATAATTTACTGGAAAATTATTCCTAACCATAATTTTTTTTAAAAATTTTTTTACCGTTCTAACTGAATTTTCAGCTTGTCCATTACACTGAGGGAATTTTACCGGTGAATTTAAAAATTCTATGTTATTCTCTTTAAGAAATTCTTTAAACTCTACACTAGAAAATGCTGTTCCATTATCCGAAACTATGCAATCAGGGTTACCAAAATTAGAGAAAATTCTTCTCAATTCCTTAATCGTGTTAAACGAATCCGCCCTTGGAACCTCTAAGCAATCGATCCACTTGGAAAAAGCGTTACAAATTACAAGAAACATTTTTCCTGCTACCGGTCCGCAGTAGTCTACATGCACCCTACTCCAAGTTGCCCCAGGGTTCGGCCACACTGACAAATGACTCTTAGAAGGTGCCGGCCTCATAGCCGCGCAATCATCACATTTTAGAACCATTTTTTCAATGTCATTGTTCAGTGATGGCCACCAAAAATAAGCTTTTGCTAGGCCCTTCATTTTAACTATTCCTAAATGAGATCTGTGTAATAACTCTAGCACATGTTCTTGTAAGGAACTCGGAATGACAATTCTATGTTGCCAGAAAAGGCAATCCTTGACTATGGACATTTCGTTTCTCTTAACCCAGAATCTCCACAGTACATCATCTCGACCAACTCGTTTTGGCCAGCCCTCACGCAAACACGTTAAAACTTCCTGAATAACCGTGTCTGTCTCTATAGCTGTGGAAATGAGCTTGATATCTATGTGCTCGCATTTATCTACATAACACACAAAATCTGATCCATAATCATCTTCAAATTCTTCTTGAGAATTTTCTACCGGAAGCCGAGATAGAAAATCCGCATGATTATGACATGACTTAACAAATTCTACCTTATACGCAAATCCGGCTAATATAATTCCATAACGCTGCAATCTGTTAGCCGCTAAAACTGGAATATTTTTGTGTTCCCCTAAAATCCTCATCAATGACAAAATGTCTACCCATAATGTCATTCTCTTCCGTACCAAACCGAAAAAATTTGTTCAACCCCAATCCTATAGCTAAAGCTCGAAGGTATCGCCATGTACCAACGTAAGCTACGGGTATCTTGAAATTATCACTTAAGTAACGCCATGTACAAAAAGCTAAAATTTCCAAAATAAAAAATAAAAAAATGAACGCATAATTTGTGAGTAACGCCATGTACTACAAATTCTAATACGAACGAGATCGGGTAGCTTGTAAGTATCGTCATGTACAAACAAATTCTACAAACAAATATGATCGGTGAAGTTGTTAAGTAACGCCATGTACAAACAACTCTAATATCAAAATGATATCACCCTTCCTCCTACTTAATGGTACTCTCGGGGAAGCAAACTCCCCACTAATTAATCGAAGAATTTATTCCGTCTTTTACTATTGACTTTAATTCAGACTTTAATTCAGACTCAACTTACTTTTATTGTTAATAGGATCGGCCTAGCATTGAAAAAAAAACATTGAACCCGCGTCTTTATTCACTATAAAAGACACCTAAAAATTTACAAAACACAAGAAAAAAAAATACAACAAAAAAAACCTAATTTTTTTTTTTTTAAATTTACCCAACTAGTCAGAAAAAACTTCCGGAAATCCGTGAATAAACTTTTCTCCATTCCTCATTTGCGGCGTCACTAAATTAATTGTCTCCTGAGAAGTTATCCCAATATCGAAACATTCCATAAAATCTCTTCCCACAATTAATTCTGTTCCTTTTATTACTACAATAAAATTAATATTTTTGTTCCTACCCTTAAATTTCACATCAAAAATCGCCTTTCCTACGACTTTTAAACGATTATTTCCATAACCTGAAATAATCCGCTTGTCTTGTGACAAAATGATTGAACTAAAATGTCGTTTAAAAATACCCTCCGGCATCACACATAAAGATGAACCGGAATCAATCATTGCCGTAAACTTCTTGTTATTAATTTCAATTTCAGCAGTAATCGGACTAATTGACGCAACTAAAACTTTACTATCCCTGTGATTTTCAAAAATGGGATTTATAGGATTATTCTTGCAGAATTTCTGTAAATGCCCAACGCCCATACATTTAAAACATTTCGCATTACGAAATTTACAATCAAACGATAGATGATCATTCCTTTTGCAAACAAAACACTGTTTTTTAACACTACCCACGGGTGATCTAAAATTCGTACCTGAATTTGATCCTAACCTATAAGCTGGTTTCGTGTTAAAACTACCCTTGGGGCTCGTCGATCGTTCCCTACGCTGATCTCGCTTGAACCCCTCGCTAGTAACTCGTTTTTTTACTAGGTTTACTTCTGATTTTACTGTATTAGCACTATCCAAAGTTGACATACTAACTGCAAGTCCTTCTATTTCATTAAACGACAACGTTTGCCCTTCTACGAAAATTTTCTCCTTCGCGCGTCCCGGTAACAACCCGATTGCAAACATGTCTATGAGGTTTTTTTCAAGCCTCGTTTCGAATTGACAATACGTTGCTAAAGAACGAAGTCTAACCGCGAAATCTTTTATCGTCTCGCCTTGTTGTTGTCTTGCTAAAAAAAAATTCTCCCGTTCCTTAAAAACTGAACGATTTTTGTTACAATGTTTGTCGAGAAGCGCTAAAAGTTTATCAAAAGATAAGTCCGTTACTTTACTTGGAAAACACAGATTAATTAGTAAGGTCAACGTTTCTGATTCTAGGAGATTCAATAAAAAAGCCCGTTTTTTCTCCACAGACGCTTTGTCATCATGGATCACGAAAAATTGCTCTATCCGAAGTCGAAACAACCCCCAGTCTCCGGAGAGATGGCAAAACGGTGGTATTCTACCCGATTCCATAACTCCCAACAAATAAATCGGCAAAGAAAAATCAACAAGAAAACAATAACAAATAATCCCTCTCAAAGAATCAAAAATACTTATCTCAGGAACTCTTCTGGTCTCCCTCTGGGTTTTATCCTTGTCTTCTGATTAATCCAATGATCCACAGATTCGTCCTTGAAACTATTAACCCAATGATCCGTTTTGACCTTGAAACTTCTGATTAATCCAATGATCCACAACCAGATCGCCTCCTTGCGGTATTTCACTTCTGTTCCTAAAACAAAAATCTTCTTAACCAGTCCGTAGCCACGGAACCAAATGCTCCTTAATCTCGAGCAGAATCTCTTCCGATTCCTTGCCAAAACTGCAAGTCACTCCAGCAGTGACTTAGTTCTCCGTGTCCAGCACCAATTATTATTCGCACGCGTAACTTTCACACAATTATACTTATACGGCTGCGCCAATTGTTATGTCTGCCCTTTCCTCGGCAGATAGTAATTATTAAATACGGTTCTTTGAATATAAAAGTGTTTATTTACTGGAATAACCTAGCTGGTTAGCTACGACTGTTTACTATTCGGGGGTAGGTAAATCTCTGGAGCCTTGCCACGGGAGCTCGCAAAGTATATCTCTGAGACTGCTTCTTGTACGCCAATGCCATCTGGCGAGCTATGGTGCAAGCTACATGCTTACCGCCATCTATCGTATTCTTTCCATATGAAATACTTAATTACTCTACAAAAACTGCCATATTTTAAGATTGTAATGATTTTCAAAAACTGCCATATTTTAAGATTCAAACTCGGAAAGCCGTGAAAAGTTTTTTTTTAGTAAGGCTGTTAGTGTCTAAGAATAAGGAGCAGCATTAACTGTTTAAGAACAAAAGCAAAACAATCAGCGCATTGACATTCGACGTTTTTGAATTTTTGGAATTCACTCACTATTCAATATTTCAATATTCACAATATTGCTGCAGCTCTTTCAAAAGTTGAGATTTCGTTCCATACAAAATGTATGAGTTCGTGAATTTTTCCGATGTTTAAATAGCTATTATACTATTTGGGGCGGAGACAAATTCAACAAATCAAAGACCGTAAAATTGGTTTAGCCGTTCTTGAGTTATAAATGGTGTAACTAACCCGACTTGGTTTTATATATTATTAAGATTAAGATAAGATACGTGTTCATATTTTAAATGCCTCTAGTCAAGACAGCAATAAATTTATTCAATTTACTGATATTAACTTATAAAAGCTTCTAAACCTCATTGAAGCTCACCACAATCTTTGATTACACATCTGCTCTGATTTTTTGTTTATCAGGCTGGTTACAATACACACATAACATAAACTACATGGTTTTGGATATATCTTCTATACTCGTTTATATAAAAATATGTTTGTTTCAGGATTTGTATGTATGTACATATGTACGTCCGCTATGCATTGCTAATCCATTCAAACTTTGGGGATTTGATGTGCGCATGCCCGCGATGGTTTTTGTATAAAATAGTGAGCTCTGGCATCATGAAATTATGCATTGCTAAACCATTCATCCGATTGCGATGAAATTTTGGGGATTTGATGTGCGCATGCCCGCGATGGTTTCTCTATAAAATAGTGAGTTCTGGCATCATGAAATTATGTATTGCTAAACCGATTGCGATGAAACTTGGGGATTTGATTTGAAAAAGCCGCCCGCAGGGCCTAGCAGCAAAAACCTGCGGAGCGGGTTTTTAACTGCTAGTCCTATAAAAAAGAAAATGAATACATAACGTAAATATTACAAAGGGGAAAATGTGTGACATTTACATGCCTCTTGAATCCTTCAAGACTACTGTTAAAGATATAAATAGTTTGGAAGTGAAATTTAAAGGCGCCATACCGTCATGGTATAACGAGCAATTTTTGTGGGATACATAGCAGATCAATGTTCCGTCCCAGACTGTAGTTGTTTGGTACGAATACTAACGCTGCCCGAAACGGGACTAAAGAAGGAAGCAGCGCAACACGACATAAAACCCCAAAAATAAATCACGAATGTACTTTTGGTCGTGAGTCTCTTCGTACCTCACATCTTACCTGTTTAATCATTTATGTTTTTGACTATTCTGTAATCTATCTATATATATAAAAATCAATTGCTGTTTGTTTGTCTCGCTAAAACTCGAGAATGGCTGGGCCGATTTAGCTGATTTTGGTTTTGAAATGTTTGTCGTAGTCCAGGGAAGGTTAATAAATATGGAAACATTGCGAGGAAGATAGTAAAAACAACAATTCAATTTTCCTATGTAAACTGTTCTACCTATTTTCCTGTCAAACATTTGACGTTCGTCCCTTCGGTACGGTAGACCGGGGTCCACTCGAGATTGTGATGAAACTTTGGTGAGTCGTTGTGAGCACGCCCGCGAAGTTTTCTATATATACTGGTGAGCTCTGGCATTATGAAATTTGTATAAAAAATTGCAATAGGTGCCACGCGAACTGTTTGAAAACTGAATGTACCGGAACTGAAAGTATGGATTGCGGGAGGCGAATGGAGGGAGGAGGGGAATTCGGGAGGGGGGTTCCCGGGACGGGGGAAGTGGGGGGGGAGTAGAATAAAGGGGAGGAGGAAGGTGAACGCGACGAATGGAAAAGGATGCTTAGGGAGAAACAATTTCTTTATTAAATGGCATAGCAACGCATGCCGGGTACCAGCTTGTTCTATAATGAATATGTATAAAAATATGGTGACCTGGCAGTTGAACCCCCGACAATTGGCCCCCTTAAATTATAATTTTTATGTTATTTTATTTATCAATTTCAAACTAAAGCTCGACCTCAAAAATAACTTTCATTATTAGATTTCAATCTCGATTTTTTGTATTTGTACGTGATCTACTCAACCTTCCTGGCATTATTTGGAGTTAAAAATGTAAACGAAATTTTGGTTATCGGTGACTTTTCAGATGTTTTTTTTCATGTTTTTGTATTCAAAATCGAATAAAAAATATATATTCTTCCACATGACGTCACTGGTCCCTCAGCTGATTAACTGACCAACCCCTCATTCCGCCCCTAACTATTTAATATCTACTGATTTTTTATGTTGTTACTTTGATAAAAAAAGAACATCAAAAATGTCACCGGAGACCAAAATTTTAATTTCAGTTATTTACTCCAAATAATGTCAAAAGTAGGGAACATCCTTTCCGGAGACCAGTATGGCTTTAGAAGAGGTGTAGGAACCAGAGAAGCAATATTGTCGCTACGAATACTACTAGAAAAAAGAATAAAAATAAACCAAAACACATTCATCGCATCCATAGACCTGGAGAAGGCTTTCGACAAAGTAGAATGGAAAAGACTCTTCGAGATTCTGAAGAAAATTGATGTCAAATATAGAGATAGACGAATAATCCAGAAGAAGAATGAGGCCGCTGTAATTAGATGTGACAATGATACAAAAGAAGCCAGGATAAGACAAGGAGTGAAACAGGGATACTCTCTGTCACCTGTTCATTTTAATGCTTATATACAGAGTGCGATTGATGACTTGAGAGAGAGAATGAGTCACAGAAAAGGTGTATAGATACACGTGCAAAAGGTGGATATGATAAGGTTTGCTGACGATATTGCTATGGATGCAGAAAGCGAAGAAGAACTGCAAGAGGCCTTAACAACCATGCAAAGCATTCTTCAAAACAACTACAACATGAAAATAAATAAAGACAAAACCAAGCTGCTGACTGTAGGCCGAACGCAACATCAGATGAGAGTAGAGATGTCAGGAGTTCCACTAAAGAACACCGAGGAGTTTGTATACCTCGGGAGCAAAATAACATGGGACGGTCGGTCTAAGAGCGAGGTCGACAGCCGTATACACCAGGCTAGGCTTGCATTCAATAAAAGGTAGAAAATAATGTAATCGAATAATACAGACCTAAAACTGTGAATACTCCTCATCAAGACCTATGTATGGAGTATCTTGATGTACGGCTGCGAAACATGGTGCGTATCCGAAAGAGACTAGATGCTTTTGAGATGTGGTCCTATAGAAGACCATTAGGAATTTCCTGGAGAGACCACATTACAATGAGGAGGTTCTCCAAAGAATCGAAGGAGGAAGGCAGCTGCTCAGGACCTTGTCCGAAAGGCGTGCAAGATGGATCGGCCATATAATACGACAAGAAGGCTTCTTGCATGCCATAATGGAGGGTATGACCGAGGGGACAAACTCTAGGGGACGCCCACGCCGAGAGTACCTGGAGGACCTGCTGGACGTGCGCTGCTCATCATATGCAGACTTCAAAAGAGCCGCACAAGACAGGGAAGAATGGAAGAGAAGAGTGGAGGAAATTGCTGCAAACCAATCCCAGGATTGAAACCAGAGAGAGAATGTCAGAAATCACGGGTTAAAATAAATCGAGTGCATCCCTGTATAGACAACTAGTTTTGTCTTTCATGCTATTGAATGAAAATACGTTTTATTCTTTTGTTATTCAGCGGTGCATCCTTTTGGCGTACTTAATTCACACACAATCGTTCAACAGCTCGGCTGTGGAACGATTTACCGGCCTCTTTGTTTCCTCCTTCCTACAATATTCCTTCCTCTCTTCAAAAAGACCCTCCACACAGCATCTTCAAAGATGACATAGGCCCTGAGGGAAATTATTTTTCTCTGGGCTTCCTGTGTGGAAAGACTGTAAAAAAATAAACTTAAGTTGGTAAACCGTGTATTCTCTAAACCTATTTCATATTGTGTATAAGTATGACGGTGGGTCAACTGTCAGGGGATCAACTGTCATGGAATCAAAAAATGTAAGTTGAAATAAAAATAATTGTATTTTCCTCATACGAGCTTTCAGAAATACTCGTTATTTTATTTTAGTGAAGAAAAAAGATAAATTAAAAGAGGAAATTGATACTTTTATCTAATTTAAGATATCAGTTCCCTTTTAAATTGCTTTCCAAGAAATCGAAGGGCCAAAGCAGACCTTTTTGTTTGGTTTTTTGTTTCTAGACTTCCCCGGAAAAAAATATTTATCGTTCAAATAATTTTTGGAAACGTCTCCTGTTCTTTCTAATAATAGCATATTTTTTTAGTAAACTGAATTATCCTATTAATATTATAATGGCGAAAGTTTGTATGAATGTATGGATGAATGGATGTACGTTTGTTACTCTTTCACGCAAAAATACTGAATGGAATTCTTTCACTAATAGAAAGTTACATTATTTGCGAGTAATATTGGCTTTATATATTTGAAGCTATGGCGTTATGAAATTATTTATTTTACGTTTATTGTCCAGACGAAAAGCAAAGCGTTGCTTGGTAAATAGAAATAATTATTTGACGTGCGCTCCGCTAACATTTTGTAATTTGTTTAATTTACTGTGGAGATCCCTAGGATAGTTAAAATTATACTGATCAATACTAATATTATAAATGCGAAACTGCGTGTTTGATTATTATGCTTTAATAGGTGGCACGCGAGCTGTTTGAAAAATGAATGTAACGGGTATGGAGGGGATGGTAGGGGGTGGAAGAGAGGTGGGTGGAGAGGGGAGGAGGGAGGACGGAGGTAAAAGGGGGGAGGGGGGTGGGAATCCCCGTAATACTATACTGGGGGCAAAAGCTAGTATGGACTACAAGCGCCGACTTATTAAATGTTGTCAGTGTTGTTTTAATTTTCTTTCTCTATGGGGTCGTATTATTCACTGTAAGCTCATTTTAAAATGCGCGTAACGACACATTGGCCTAGTAAATGCATTTTAAAATAAGAAAAGGCAAGTGGTTTCTAGCATTCAAATAAATAGTTTTCTTCTAAGGTATCTACTTTTTAATTTTTTATATGAATACCGCACAAGAGTTCCAACCGCAGTGCAACTATTGCAACCAAAATCGGGGTACGTTGTGAGGCTGAAGGCACTGGGGAAAAGACGAAGATGGGTGCGAGGAAGGTCGGGAAGTACCTGGCTCTTCAGATCTGATCACTATACACGGCTAAAGACATTTAAAGCAAAATTTCTTGGTCTTGGGTGATGATAAGAGTGTCTTACACTCTGGAGGGTGTTTTAATAATTCTGTATATTATTTTAAATGAATAAATTATGAAATATTATTATTTTAAAAAAACATATTAATCTTTTTTTTTTGCATGTCGAGTTTTGAATCCGCGACCTTCGGATTTTTTAATTTTTTTATATGAATACCGCACAAGAGTCCCAACTCCTCCCGTCTGAAGCCAGTGAGACAATGACATCCCCAATTGGGGTATGTTGTGAGGCTGTAGGTAGTGGGGAGGGGAAGGAGATAGAGAAGAGGTAGGTGGAAAGTACCTGGCTATTCAGACCTGGTCACCAAACACGGCTAATGCCATTTCAAGCAACGTTTCAATTCTGAATGGTTGTCTTACACCAGGGCGATACTGAGAGTATCTTCCACTCTGGAACGTGCCGCAAATGTGCTATATATTATTATAAATGAATAAATTGTGAAATAACACAAATTAATTAAATAAAAAATTTATTTACCATGCCGGAATTCGATCCCGCGACCTTCGGAATGCGAGTCAAGCGCCTTACCGCTGCTCTACGCCGGCCGTCAAGTGTTAACAATAAACGAACAAATTTTCATCTCTTTCTTTCTTTTTGTCCAAGTTTAGGAAAATTTGTTATATGCACTTCACCTGGAGTATATTACATTAATTATCATTAGTGACTTATATGGAATTACTTCCATATTAATAAAAATGTGTCACAATTTTTTTTATTTTATACTAAACCTTGCGCGAACCCCCTGACGTTGCTCAGGGACCCCCAACTCAATTTTAATTTTCCATGGACCCCCTGAATGATCCAGGGGACCCCTGGGGTCCGTACGGACTACTTTGGAAACCACTGGTCTAGGCTGGGCGATCAAATTTTCAAATCGAAAACACGTGATTTTTCGACTCCAGATACTAATATCTACAGCCTGTATGTCGGATGAATATCTACAGCTCATGTGTTTGACTAATATCTATGAACTTCAGAGTGAGGACTAATATCTACAGGAGTAATATCTATGACGGTCCCAGTGGTGACTATTATCTATGGAGCGTAGGTTGGACTAATTTCTGCAGAGGGCAGCTGAGCAAGAGGTTGTACGGAAAAGCATAAATTACTTCAATTACTTCAATTACGTAATTACTAATTACGTAAAGGCTTAAACGTTTAAAGTACGTTCATGAAATTTTTGCATAATATTACGTATTTTACTGTTTACGAGGACAATAATTTATTGAACAAACATAAAGGTTATAATACAAAGATATTTATTTATTTCGAAATACACGGCTATTAGGTTAGGTTGTGATCAACCTAACCTAACCTAAACTAACTGACATAGAAATGGTCATGGTAACAGACTAAATAATTTAGAAGCATTCCAAGTAAAGAAAGCTGTTAAAACACAAACCCAAATCCTTAATAATCAGCTGAATGTGTCCAATAGTCCGATATTAGGGATTTTTACACACATAAATTAAGTTTTTTAAACTGCATACGCAATATTACGTTATTCCAATATGTTATACATAATTGCAAATCCAACCTCTGCCAGTGCTGTAGATATTCGTCCACACTTCGGTTCTCATAGATATTAGTCAGCAGTTTGAGCTGTAGATATTCGTCCTCACTTTGGTTCTCATAGATTTTAATCCGATTTGTTCAGTTTTTGGAATTCCTGTAGATATTAATAGACGCCTCCGATTTTTCATTTCTTCGTGTTGCATCGCCTTACATAGTATAAAATGAAGTCGCTCAAAATGTATGTGCGCGTTAATCTTTTAAACTACGCAACGGATTTTCATACAGTTTTCACCAATAGATAGAGTGATTCAAGAGAAAGGTTTATATTTATAAAAACATGCTTATTATAGTAGAGAAAAGTCGAGAAATTCAAATATTCAATTCAGGCAGCGAGCAGCGGGCAGCGGGCAGCTGGCAAGCGGGTGGTCTGGATTTTATAAAGGTTGGGTAATGGCGTTATGTTTCGTTATCCACAGCAACATGTGGCCGGGTCTGCTAGTTATTCATGAAATAAAACAAGAAACATTTTTAAAAAACTTGCTACAACAAAAAGTACAATACTAACCATCACGTAACGATTTTCCCAGCACCCCACTGAAAACCTTTTATTTTTGTTTCCTACAACACGTCTTAAAAATGTTTAGCCATAAAACATCTCGCAGAAATATCGTCTTCAATATTCCACTCATCTCGCCAGTAGTATCACAATCATCCCCCATAAATCACGTATCTGTCTGAATAATGTATGTTTTATTCATGACGCGGCCCCGCGAGGCAAAACGTGTCCCATCCACCTACTCGAACTGCGCCCTTGTCGCCAATTTCTTTCAGCACTTCGTATCGTCTCTTCAATCAGCACATGTTGTGCCTGTAGGAATTTATAAATGAATTACATCGGTTCACAATTTTCCTTCTATACATAAAGGTGTTGGTAAACGAAAAATATAATTATTTACCTTTTATTGCCTATGTAGAGAACGATACTCGACAACAGGGTAATCGGGTTTTATACCCTGGCAACCCAGCTGACGTGATCGTGCGCTGTATTCCGTTCGGCAAATGTACCGAACTTTATTCGTTTTCCGACGGCCCGATCAGCTGCCCACGTGTACGTAGAGTGTCGTTCCCTACAATTCTTCTGATAATTACTTGTCGTGTTTTACAAGATCGAATAAATTTTAAGTTCAGTGTAAAATACTTTCTTTCATTTTAAATATAATGGTTCACTTTGGTAACCTAATGTGGAGTCAGATAAATAAGTAACCAGGCGGATTACCCGAACAAACCTGGCGTGGCCCGCCATTACACAGAAAACTACCTACCAAACTTTTTTTCTGTACAATTGTCTTTTTCTTTCCGCACTTCGTTTCGTCTCTTCAATCAGCACATGTTGTGCCTATAGGAATTTATAAATAAATTACATCGGTTCACAATTTTCCTTCTGTATATAAATGTGTTGGTAAATGGAAAATATAATTATTTACCTTTTATTGCCCATTTCTGTACAATTGTCTTTTTTCTTTCCGCGCTTCGTACCGTCTCTTCAATCTGCACATGCTATGCCTGTAGGAATTTATAAATGAATTACATCGGGTCACAATTTTCCTTCTGCATATAAAGGTGTTGGTAAACGGAAAATATAATTATTTACCTTTTATTGCCTATTTCTGTACAATTGTCTTTTTTCTTTCCGCACTTCGTTTCGTCTCTTCAATCAGCACATGTTGTGCCTGTAAGAATTTATAAATGAATTACATCGGATCACAATTTTCCTTTTGAATATAAAGGTGTTGGTAAACGAACGAGATAAATTGCCTGTTTTTGAACAATTGTCTTGCCTGTCGACTAATAGTCTTGCGGGCAAGGTTTTGATCGTCAACATCGCCGCGTCCTGTCAAGATTCCCGTATCTAATGTATAAGATAAATTCACAACTAAGAAAAACGATCTTAAGCAAAAATCTACCAATATCATAAATTTATGAAAATTTTCTTTTCTAGGACGTATTTCCAAATTTTACAACACCCTAATAGGCCAGTGCAATTAGCGATCCGCGATCGGAATTATTACGGTAGTCCCAATTTTTTCATATGTTTTATATACTCATCTCCCGATGTAAAATCTGAGTTTTCGACCTTGGGTCATTTGAGCTTTCGCCGCCATTTTGAAAAACCAGCCGAAATCACGCCAAAATCTAGTTTTTTTCAAATATGTCGTTTCCAATAAAAAATTCGGATAAAGTAGCTTTACAAATTTAGTAGAACATAAAATTACCGACAATTTTTATATCAAGAATTTTCTTCTATCTCTAATAAATATCGAGATATGCAGTCTTAAAAACGTATAAAAGTTTATAAAAACAAGTAAATTGCCCGACTCGGTTCGGTTTTATGAACATATCTCTTTTCCAGTAAAATTTTGTGAAAAAATTACTGATATGAATTTTGTAGAGAATAAAATTTTATAAAAGAAACAATTGTTTTTATCGCAATTGGGTATCCAGGTTCTGACACAAAATTTTCACAAAAATTAGTTCAAAAACTGAATCAGAAGAATAGTGTTGGCATAACTTGATTATTTTTTTTTTTTAATTAATTATTGTGGAAATAATATGTAATAAACGTACATAACAGCAACATTAACCATCAATTTAATCAAAACATATAAATAAAATTAATAATTAAGGTACATAGATGAGTGTCTTGAGTTAGTGTCTTGGCGGCAGATGCATCTGCCCACCAGCTGCGTGGCAGGCCGGATCGAGAGAGAACGGTTGATAGAGTCCCTTTGACTTCTTCAGGAGGGTGTATCAATTATTTCAACTTTTGAATTCAGAAATGCCCGGGGTCTCAAAAGCTGCGTCTTACAAATAAAATGAGAACTGCATTTAAAATGCATTGAAAGTCAGAATACAAACCTAAAACATTTTTTTATAATTATTTAATTTTTTTTATTTAGCTGACAAAAAAAGAAAAAAAATCTAATTTTTGGAGTACAAGTAAGTCAACAAGATTACCGATTTTATCCAGAAAAAGTGTTATATTCCCCTTTTCTATTTTTAACAAATACATCACATATATGTTTCAAAAAATTTTTCTTTCTTTGTACTGCAGTTAACTAAATTAACTTTGGTACAAAATATAAAATGTAAAGTAGACGCTTTGTTTTATTTTTTTTTCCTAATTACGAAATCTATTTTTTTTTCAAAACTTCCAGCCATTTTAGCGGGCTAATAGTGAACAACAATTTAATTTTTCGTATAGTTTTCGAATAGCTACAGATCATACGGAACTTTTGAGACCCCGGGCGTTTAATAATAATAATAATGTTTATTCCAGGATGTGGGGAGGATAGTGCAATCCCACACGTCCCATAAAGTTGTACATATTTACACAACAGATAAAGTAAAAAAAAAAGTAAATAGAACAAACAAATATAAAAGAAGAAGAAGAGAAATAAAATAAATAATCAATTACAATGTAGGACGTGGTCTGGAGTGAGCTCGGGCCCAGCGCTCGCTCAGGAGTGGCGCTTGGTGCTGGAAGGCTGCGATCACCACTGAGTTATCGGAAGCCATTAGCCGCATCCTGGCTCCAGTGACCCGGTGTCTCATCAGACCGGCGAATCCGTGTAGTCCTAGCTCCGTAAACATTGAAGATGCGCTGCTGTATCTTCTGTATCCAAATATAATTCTGCAAGCATCATTATATTGGATCCGGAGTCGTTCTATTGAGCTGGTACGGTAGTGACACCATGTTTCACATGTATATAGGTTAGTGCAAAATGCATTGAACAATGTTTTTTTTACATTGTTACTGCATTTGAAGAATCTTCGGGCAATCATATTAGACAGTATACTGATACTTCTCCGCTGTCGTTCAATATCACCGTCATCCGAGAGGTCTTCAGTAATAATGTGTCCCAAGTATTTTACATTCTTAGATGCGTTTATGTTTTCCTCATTAAGTTTTACAGGGAGCATTGTCTCGGGATTTTTTCCATGGTGGAATGCGATTAGTTCCGTCTGCTTGGGGTTGTACATCATGTTGTGGTCATTTGCATATTCTTCACAGATTTTTAATAATGTTCTCAACCCCTTGATCGACGGAGCTAGGAGAATCATGTCGTCCGCATAACTTATGTGATTTAGGCATAAATTATTAATACGACAGCCCGCCCTGGTGTCCAGGCGATTTGATAATTCGTCCATGTATACATTGAACAGTATTGGGGACATACACCCTCCTTGCCTTACTCCTGATCGCAAATATGTTCAAGATCTGCGCTGATTACCTCTGCGACAGAACTATCATCCTTTCTTTTGGAGACTACCTGATTGAACGAGGAGTTGACTTGGGTTGTCCTCAGGGTTCAATCCTTGGACCAGACTTTTGGAATATTGTGTTTGACGATTCCTCCAGGTTGCCCTTACCTGAGGGATGTATCTCGGTGGACTACGCTGATGACAAATTGTATCTTGTCTCGGGGAACAGCAGAAAGGAAGTTGAAAGTAAAGCTGAAGAGGTTTTAAGTGTGATTTTAGAATGGGGAAAGAGAAACCGGCTGACCTTCGCTCCCCACAAGACTATGGGACTCCTGATGAAGGGTAACCTCAATAGAAGTAGAAATCCAACCATCAAAATGGGAGATACCAATATCCGATTCGTTGAGAACACTACATACCTAGGCGTCACTTTGGATCGAACGTCCTCGTTCTTGACCCATGTTAAAAGCGTGTCAAGTAAGGCCCAGGCCCTCTTCTTGAAATTGAGAAGAATCTCTACTGCCGAGTGGGGATTGCGCTCTCCAGCGCTCCGTCTCTTATATAGGGGGGTTTACGTGACGCAAGTCTCGTATGCGGCCTCTGTGTGGGAGCACCGCCTGGAGAATGCACTCATACTCTCGGCGCTCAAGAGAGGCCAGCGAGTCCCCTTGCTGGCGCTTTCGGGTGCTTATAGAACAGTTGCTTCGGACGCTTTGCCAGTCTTGGCCGGCATTTTGCCAATTGATCTTGAAATCAGGGAGGTGCTAACAAAGAAGAGCCTGACAAAAGGAAGACCCGCTACACACCTAGGTGTTGAACTAATACCAGGTGGGGCAGTGTCTCTCCCAGGTCTTCTTAGAGAGATGCGAGAAAGAACACTGAGAGAATGGCAAGAGCGATGGGACAGGTCGAATACGGGAAGATGGACTTACTCCTTCTTCCCGTCAGTTAAACTCAGAATGGAAGGGGCACACATTGTAAGGGATCACCATGTGACCCAATTACTGTCCGGGCATGGGGAGTTTAGGGGGAGATTGCACAGTCTCTCTCTATCCCCCCATCCAAACTGCGCGTGTGGCAATACGGACCAAACAGCCGAGCACATTCTGTGGCATTGTGAGATTATGACGGATGCTCGAGAGGAAATGTTGGATGGTTTACAAGTGACCACGAGACCAGTATGGAACGCTGATCTCGTCTCGAATAAGGTGAACTTCGAGTGCCTGCGGAAGTTTACAAAGGTTTGGGTTGAGAGATGGCCTGATCTTAGAGTCGCTGACCAGCTGTAAAATCATTGTGAGTTTCAGATGCCTGGTGTATTTGCTCCTGATGACCACTGACTTTTCTTTCTCATCTCTTTTATTACCATTGCTCTGATTTTTTTGGTTTTCTATATCTTTATCTTCACTGCCTTTATGTTTCCTTAGATTTTAAACCCAAGCGGAGTTGAAAATATTTTGTTTTTACTGCGATAAATTCCTGGTGGTTTAAAATCTTTATGTACTTCATGTAGTTCTGCTTTTTCTCCCATTTCAGACTTCGATGTGCCGAATTGAGAGCGAAGGTCCTGATGACTCCTTCGCTCAAAACAAATTGATACATTTCTGTTATTGCTGACCAAATTAAAAACATGGTATATAATATATTCTGCTACTTGTAACCAACTGTTATTCTTCACTAAGTATTATGTTCTCTTATTTTTAGTTTTCCTTTTTTTTTGCAATTTTTTTTCTGTTTTAGCGATTCAGCAATAAGCTCCGACCCTTGTGGCTGAAACTGAACTGTAAATGTTCTGTAATGTCAACTTCCCCATTTTGGGGGTGAGTTAGACCTCGCTCCTGGATACATTGGCGTAAAAAAAAATTTCGGAATGGAATCCTCACAACTCATCTGCGCCTCCCCCAGCGACATGTGTGGGCCTGAGGTTTGGCTGGGCGAACTCAGCATCCTTCCGCCCTGCCTCCGGCAACTCGACGCTTCCATCCTTAGGGTCTTCGGGTACGTTCCCCTACTTCCCACTTACTATCGTCAAGGCACAACCGAGAAACCGGCTAAAGGGTGCGGATGTTGAGATTCATTCACGGCAGACCGATCACCATACACATTCTGGCTGGTACTGCCAGATGAAGAGAGAGGTATCCCACCCGACACAAGCGTTCTTCATATCACAATACTTGTTTTCATTATCTTTTCTTGCAGATGCTTGCAACATACGCAAGATGCCATTACCCTGCGAGCAGCCGCCTTTTATGTTTTTCTCTTATCTTTTTTTTAATTTGTTTATCCCTGACTTGCTTTATATTTTTTGCATTTTGTATATTATGTAAGCACTTGCATACTGCTTCCTAACACTGTATGCAGGGACACTGGAGGTCTAGATTCGTTCAAACTTAAATGTAGATTCGTTCTTTCAAAAAAATTAGAGTCCTTGCGAGAGCCTTGAAGGAGTAACCATCTGTTACTTATACCAGGGCGGGTAAGTGGTGGATACCTCCACTGATCGCAAATATATCGGTTGGGAGTACGTACTTGCCCACCGTACAACGTTTTCCTGCTGAGAGTGCCATCGGGATAGTGTGTTGATATACATAGTAGGTATATTTCTAGCTTTCAATTTCTCCCATAAGGTTTTATGACAGACCCTGTCGAATGCTTTGCTCAGATCTAAGAAGCATCCGTATACAGTAGTTTTTCGTTTCTTGTAATATTCTATTATTTGCTTAGCGGAGTATATTGCCATATTAGTGGATAATCTGTACTTAAAGCCCATCTGATTGTGTTTATAATTGAGTTTACCTTCTATTTCAATCAGAATTACCCTTTTAAATAGTCTTGCAATTATAGTTGCCAGGGATATTGGCCGGTAATTGCTGGAGTTGGTCATATCGGGCTTTCCTGATTTCAGGATCGGGGTTATAATGGTTTTCGTCATTGCACTCGGTAAATGGTTGTGTTTGAGGATTGCATTGAACAGAATGTTTAGTAGTTTAGGTATGTATCTACCTCCGTACCTTATGTGTTCAATACTTAAACTATCATGTCCCGGAGATTTACCGGCCTTAGTAGCTTTGATGGCCTTCATTATATTATTTTCAGAGAGGAAGACGTTTTGTCCATCATATTCCATAATATCAAGAGCAGTCGGTGCTTCGTTTCCAGAAATATCTGCAAAGGTTCTTCTAAATGTCCTGGCGATTTCCTCCGTAATTGTGGACCCGTCAATTTGGCTGGCGATTCGAGCGTTTGGTTTGATCAGATTGTTGCTTTTCTTCCAGAATTGAGCAAACTGTTTTGTGTCAATCGATTTTACGATTTCGTCCATCTTTGTTTGTTCGGCAGAGTTTTGGCAGTGTTTGAGGGCTCTTTTAAACTCCTTCCTTTTCTGTTTTCTTTCATCCGCAATGGGGCCTTGTGATGGTCTCCCGTTTTGAATCCACGTCATCAATGCCGATCTGGATTTTTCGTATTGTTCCTTGACTTTTTGATTCCACCCGGAAATGTGACGATATGTTTTTGGTTCACTTTGATTGCTCTCCCGATCCCGATAGAATACAATGTCGGCAGACTTTCTTAGGGCTTCCACGATATCTGTGTACATATTGTCCATGCTTTTCATATGATCGCATTTATAACATGCAGACTCAGAATTACATATGGATTCGGAGTGTCTTTGATATGTTACATGGAGTAATGCTTCTGCCACAGACGTATATTCATTGATTTTCTTGTTGTTAGTCCTTCGCCATATTATATTATTAGGCTGTTTCGGGGCACTAAAGACGGTAGCAGATAGGTTTTCAGCAGCGATTATGCAAGATGTCGGCCGGTGATCGGACCAGTCAGTATCATAGTGTATATGCAGATTATGTATTTTGTCCTTGAGATTATTAGTGCATATACAATGATCGAGCCAGGAAGTGGTATTGTGTGCATCGCTAACATATGTATATGTGTCGTTGGGTAGTCTTTCCATATCGATACATCTGTAGTTATTTTCAGTGTAGAAAAATGATAGTTCTTTCCCAAATACAGAAGATGGGTAAGCGTTAAAATCTCCCATCACGATGGTTTCAGAGTATTCATTGTCTTGAATGATCGTATGTATTTTGGACAGGTAGTTGGTGAAGTCAGTAAGGTTGTCCGCATGACATACCGGCATGTAGACAATCAGTACACATATTGTCCCTCCTTTAGTGGTTATCTGAATACCAGCGATGCGGTCATCTCCACATGGTATTACGGAAGCTTGCAACTCATTCCTCCAAAGTGCCGCGACTCCTCCATAGGGTCGTCCCCTCAGCGGCCCGTTAGCTAAATCTACGGCAGATGTGCCCCATCCCTGAAAGTTTGGATGAATTTTGGATAGATTAGATGTTTAAAAATAAGGCAATTTTTTTTCTCTATTGAGAGCGATACTAGCTATTCTCCATCCATTATCTTTCGGAATGTCATACACCAATACCATACCATTTACCAAAAATATAAAAATTGTTCTTGATAACGCGGTGAGGATCTCTGGATAAAAAAACCATCTTAGCGATTTTGCGGAAAAACTATAACTATTACGAAATCCGTGGAACTTTTCACGAAAACTTCAGGTCTTATCGCTGATCTTCTCTGTTATATTATATTCAAGTTCGGTTGCCTTAATAAAGTTTTCTTCCCAAATAACAAATAACCGGTCATAGTTTCATGTTGTCTATAGTATTTCCTATGTAAATTTAGCCATTGAAGAAAAAACTCAAAAACATGGAAGGAAGAAAACAGAAAAAATAATAAAACCATCAAAGTCAGTCATTGTTTGTCTAATAAGCAGCTGTTTGTGTGTTCAAAATTGCGAAATACGGTAATGGTTTGTTATAAAGATTAAATGAAATTAATTTTAAAAACAACGCGTTTGGGTTGATTGCTTATTACTTACTACACTCGAAAGGCGATTAAAAAAAATTGCCTACGAATGCAATAGGGATGAGTTAAAAAATGTGAAAACACCATTGACCTAGATATACTTGGTCGATGGAAAACACGCATGTTTTCGTAGATGCGCCACGTTATTTGAGAATTAGAAAGTGGTTTATCTATTTTAAGCACCATTTGAATAAATGTTGTTAAAAGAACGCATGTCACGGCTATATTATTTTTCGAAATAGTGATCGTCGATCAGAATAGGCAATACACTACAATCATGCACGAAAATACGTAAATCTTGCCGGTAAGAAATTGCCCTAAATACTTGCTGCTTTGTTAGAGCCTGGTAGTGTGCAATAATTGAGTCCCATAATTTCAAAACCCGCTATATCCGATTTTTTGTCGAAATGATCTGAGTATGACAACTTGTTCACATTTTTGCAAGGAACAAGACTAGCCTAAAATTGAGTTTTAAAATCTCCCTTATCACGACCAAAAACATGTTAAAACTGCGAGTGAGAAACAAAACCCGCTATATTGGAATTCAACCAATCACGAGCAGTTATTTTGCCAAGATGGTGGGTGTAGAAACACGCCCATCAGGTCAGTTGAGTTTCAAAAGCCTCTATATTCCATACAAATCACGAAGTGAGTATCAAAATCCGCTACATCCATTTTATTTATCCAAATTACTTAAATATTTCAAGACATACATTGAAAAGGGAAATCTTTTCGAATGTGTATTACTCCAATTCATTATGTAAAAATAAAAAATAAACAGCCGGACCGTAACAACCCAAAAAGTGTTTTTTGTTTAAGCTAGAGATGTGACAGTTTTTTGCGGTTTTCTCCGAATCAGTGTAAGTTGATATAGCGGATATAGAAATTGAACGACTCAATTAACTGATCGTTGCCATAATAGTGCTAGGCTGTTTTCTGCGAATTCTCTAGCGTCGGGATGGTCCGATGCTCTGTAGGGAACCGGCTTGCACAGCGCGGGTGTAAACTGTGCGCCCTAAAGTTTAAAGTTAGTTTTATTTAAATTAATGGCTTTGCATACTATGTGGCAAAATACAAGTGAAGATTTTTTTTATATTAACTCCACACAGTAGGTTTAGAGGAAAATATAATTTCCCTCAGCGAATTGTCATCTTTGCAGATGTCGCGTGGAGGGTCTTTTTGTGGAAAGGAAGGAGTAAACTTGGGTATTGCAGACAGCCGTGTTGTCTTCTTCTTATGTCGGTTCTTCATTGCTGCGAATCGTGACCGATACTCCAATTCCCATGGTGGGTAAGGATCATCCACTCCTTGCAGTACTGCGATGCATGGAGAACTGCGGACATCCGAAGTACCGGACGCCAGTGATTCTTGGTCACTCCAGCGCTCTCTGCCTCGTCTGCCATTCGCTTTGTCAGTGACTATGAGTCATTCGAAGTTTGAGTCCTCAGTTAGACGGGCAGGCCAAAGTGGTAACCGACGAGTTCATCGAAAATCAATTCATAGAAAGCAAATTCATCGAAAACGAGTTCATCGAAAATCAATCCATCGAAAATCAATTCATCGAATTATCAATTCATCGAATCGCCAATTAGTCGAAAAACATATTTTTTGTAGATATTAGAGCTGTCAAAATTAAATACCCAAAAAGGTCTGTTTAACTGAGTTTTTTTTTTTACATGAGCTCCACACGGGAGGCCCTGAGGAAAATAATTTCCCTCATGGCCTATGTCATCTTTGTGGATGCTGTGTGGAGGTTTTTTTTAAGGAAAGGAAGGAGAGGAGAGTTCTGGAAAGGAAAAGGGTTTAAGGGGTGGGTAGGAATCTGGGGTTCAGTATGTCCTGGTCATCCGCCTCCAAGACCTAGACAAACCTCACCCCATGAACCCGGGCACCGCTGCTAAATCACCAAACGTAGCGAACCACTTGGGGTGACCTATGGCAGAGGTGTTGGTTATCCAATAAAGGTTCCCAGGGCGGCGGTACCCATTCCCGCCTCCCAAATTGTTATAGAATTAAATGTGTTTAGCAACTGTCAGTTTCGTAGTGGCAATGTAAAATATATAGGTTATCTCTTCGATTTCCGATTGTCTGATACTGCAAAAAAAGGGATATCTAAGAAACGGTGACCAGACAACTCATAATGAAACCAACTCATAAACAACTCAGAAAGGTCATTAAGAGTTATGATAAAAAAATATTTAAAACTGACTATGCTGGAATTTTTGCTTCCCGTGAGCTCGACCGAGGAGGAGGAGTCGCCATCTACATGCATAACACACTAAGCAACAAGAAAATAGAAAAATGTTGCAGTGAAAATACTTTTCTTGGAATTACGATCACGGCAAAAAATATTAAACCTCTCAATTTGTATGTTTTTTACCGTAAGCCCAACTCAAACATAACAGATTTTTTTGACTCTTTAGAAATAATTTTAAATAAAAACAAACAAGACACATTACTTTTTGGAGATTTTAATATCGATATTTCAAAAGAAACTGATATTGCACAATATGTTCACACCTTAAAATCGTACAACTTTTATGTGTGTAACACGATGTTTCCCACAAGGGTGACAAATAACACCAGCTCGTTGATAGATCATATTATCACAAATAGAACAAATGTTTCTGGGATAATTTCAAATATTGATGATCCCCTTAGTGACCATAATATACTGATATTGGATTACGAAAACTCTCTGAAAAACCTCCCCAATAACAGATCCCCAAAAAACCTCTCGAACGCTTACAAAATAAATTATCAAAAATTAAATACGTCACTTAAAACTTGTAAATTTACCCATTCGTCTGACGACGTAAACCAAAATTATAATAATTTCGCTGACTATCTTCAAAATGCTGTAAATTCATGCAAAACAAAAGTAAAAACTAATATAGGAGACAAAAGACTGAACAATACTCCATGGTTTGATGCCCAACTCGATTCACTTATTAAAGAACGAAATAGCATATTTAAACTTTGGAAACAAAATCAAGGAAGTATTTCTTTGACAATAGAAAAAAATAAAGCTCGTAATACTGTCACAAATTACAGAAGATATATTAAATCTATGTATTATACAAAATTGCTTAATGAAAACATGAATAAGCCACAACGGACCTGGAAAACAATCAACTCCATTCTCTCAAATAGCTCGCGAAACCCAAAAATAACTTGTAAATCTCTAGTCATAAATGACGAAGAAGTAAAGGGACCAAAGGAGATTGCAACTGCATTTAACGCATTTTTTCTCTCAGTTGGGGAAAGTCTAGCATCAGTAATAAAAACTTCAAAAACTGATGTGAACACGATCTACACGGAACCTCAAGCAAAACAATCTTTTAGCATGATCAGGACAAATAAAAATGAAATCCTACGTGTCATATCTAACCTTAAGTCCAAAGCGGCAGCTGGTTCCGATGGGATAACCTCTCTCCTTCTCAAAAATTGCAAGGAGGAACTGGCAGATGACCTTGTATTCTTAATAAATCTCTCTCTATCAAAAGGTATCTTTCCAGACAAACTAAAAATTGCTAAAATAATTCCTATTCATAAAGACGAATGCAAAAAAAATGTCCAAAATTATCGTCCAATCTCTATACTTCCAGCTATCTCTAAAATATTTGAATGTATCATTAAAGAAAGACTATTGAAATATCTCGAACACAACAAAATTCTCACGTTAAAACAATACGGTTTCAGACGACGATCTAACACTAAATGTGCAGCTTTTGATTTTATATCAAATATACAGAAACATATTGATCACGGGGATTTTACGGCGGCAATATTTATTGATCTAAAGAAGGCGTTTGACACGGTGGATCATAACGTATTGATCGAAAAACTGAAACATTTGGGTATTGTTGGTACTCCTCTGGAACTTCTCCGATCTTACCTATCAAATCGCTTCTCGGCAGTAGAACTGGGAGGAGAAACGAGTGAGTTGGGTAAAATAACATGTGGAGTGCCACAGGGATCAATTCTTGGACCGTTGCTATTTCTTATCTATGTGAATGACATAACAAAGTGGGGTATTAAAGGAACTCTGCAACTCTATGCGGACGATACAGTAATTTTTTACAACAAACTGAACCTAGCGGAGCTTGAAACGGAAATGAATGCTGATATTTCTAAACTCACAAGCTGGTTAAGAATAAACAAACTAACTCTTAACGTAAAAAAAACTCATTATATACTTTTTGGCAACAAGAAAAATATCAGCCTTAATATCAAAGTTGGTGATAACTGCCTCGAAAAGAAAATGAGCACAAAATATCTGGGCCTGATCGTAGATTCCCAACTTTCGTGGGATCTCCACATAAATCATGTAAAGGAGAAAATTACACCCATAACTGGTGTACTTTATAGACTCCAAGGATTACTACCCGTACCTTTATTAACATCAGTGTACTACGCCATGGTACATTCACACCTTTCTTATCTCTGCTGTATCTGGGGATTTGCCTCAAATAAATTGATAGCTGATCTGCAGGTGGTTCAAAACCGAGCTCTCAGAAATGTTTTTGGACTTCCATGGGACACCCATGTCAGAGACATCTATTCAGTTTCCGGTATTCTTCCAATCACAGTCCTTCCTAAACATGAAATCACAAGCACCATCCTACAAATTACCCAACAATCAACTCACACTAACATCAAGCCACTTTACAATCAAGACATCCACACTCACAATACTCGAAATAGCAATAAAATCCGCATACCTCAAACACACACTACAAAATATGGGATAAAATCTCTGAACTATGTTGCCTATACACTATATAATTCGCTACCAGATATGTACAAGGGAATTCAGCAAAATAAAAAAAATCAGAGTAATGCTTTAAAAGAATATTTTTTAAGTATGTATAAGGATGAAACTTTGTAATTTTCTTGTCATGTTTCAATTGTCTTGTCTCTTTTCTCTTCTTTTCTTTTCCATTAAGTTTGTAATCATCCATATCTGTATAACCTTGTTCCCTTTTCTTTAATTGTTTTCCATTGCTGTTTATTCTACTCAACCTGTCTTTTATTTTTCTTCTACATTGTAGCGCCCTTGAGATGATTTTTCATGAAAACGGCGCTTTATAAATCAGCCAAATATTATTATTAAATATTATTATTATGTGAATCTTATATTTTAATATCCAAATTCCTATGTAAAATTTTAACTATTACCTCCCACCCATGATTTGTATGTTCCTCCTGTCCTAAAATGAGTTCTGTAACTCATCGGCATTGCTATAGCAAGAAATAAAAACAATAAAAAATAAAAAAATAAAAAAAAATTTGGTTAAATAGGTTATGTTAGGTTAGGTTAGGTTAGGTTAGGTTAGGTTAGGTTAGGTTAGGTTAGGTTAGATTAGTTTAGGTTGACCAATGCTTTTTTAACTTCTCGGTCCGCTCGGCATTTCTCTCAAATTTTTTGGATGAATTGGCGATTCGATGAATTGATCATTCGATGAATTGGTTTTCGATGAATTGATTTTCGATGAATTGGTTTTCGATGAACTCGTTTTCGATGAATTTGCTTTCGATGAATTAATTTTCGATGAATTGATTTTCGATGAATTCGTTTTCGATGAACTCGTCGTGAACCGATACATTTGTATGTCTGGCTGTTCATTTAACCTTGAGCATTTGTCTCCAGCACAGCATTTCGAGGGATGTATCCGCTTCCTTTGGCTGGTTCCAAGTATCCCGGGTTGTAGGAATGGAGAAAAAACAGAGGCCGGCAAATCATTTCATATCTGGGCATTTGAAAACGAATAGTTCTCGTGAGAAAATTGTTAACTGTGTACAAATAGCTCAATATTCTAAGTGTGTAGCAACATTTATTCTAATAATCTATCCTTTACTTATAAAAAAAATTACTCGAAAAAATGGAGTGCAGTTCACACGCGATAGAAGTGAAACCTTCACCCACACAAGCTCAACCAAAAAAAGTCTTGAAAAGTGAGCTCATAATCAAAGCGACGATGGCGCGCAGCTTGACGGTGCGCGACACTTCGTAGGCATTGTTTTATTCTATTCTCATTCTCCCGCAAGCTAAATCCTATAGGTTTTAGTGTCACTCGTTTCCGTTTCATCGAATTTCAAATCATAACGGTGCTGAAGAAGTTTTACTTCAATAAAATGACATACATTGCTACCCTAACAAGAAAACAGTTTCTTTCAATTTCCAAGAGATTCTTTATAATCTAATAAAAATGAAGTAATACCGATTTAACGATAACACAACAATGGTCAACAATGGTGTTATATACAGACTCGGAGTGTGAATTGGCGAGATGGATATTTATTATACTTGTTGGCTAGAGTAACGTCCTATCTATTGTGCTGGCGGTAGGAAAAGAGGGCGAGGAGATGTCTGCATCTCCTTTTATAGTGAGATCACCTGTCTCGCTCTTGCATTGACGGAAACAGGTGTACCACCCCAAAAACCTCTCTCACAAATGGTTTTGTTGCCCTTGATATGAAAGTGGTGCTGAATCATTTTATGCCTACAATTTATGTAACTATGAATGATTTTGGAATATTGGCTCTAGTTTTTATAATTTTAGCGTATCTTATATCATCATTAAATAGTATAAAGTAAAGTCGCTCCCGTTGTCTGTACGCTTGGATCTTTTAAACTACGCAACGGATTTTCTTTTTCCTTTCCCCATCGTGTGGAGAATCCTTAACTGTTGATTAATTTTTTATTTTTTTTTTATTAGGAACATTTACAGGTTAATAACATTACATGCATTAAAGAAAACAATAAATTATAATAATTATGTTACAACCCAATAACAAATGTTCACATCATGCCCAAATAATAAATAAAAAGTCAATAATTATTAACTTTTTTGCCTAATATTACAGAGATGGGAACTATATAAACAATCTCAACATAGACTATAGGTATATACTGTATAATACTGTGTATGGTGGTTGTCACCAATATGGCATTTGTAGGGTGAATAATGAATCACCTCTGTCGCGGATTGGTGCGCCATCAAGATCACGGGATGTGAATAATACACTGATATTTCTTGAATAATAAACTTCAATTTATTGACAAATTAATTAACCGTGATGTTACTCAAAAATCAGAAGGGTTTTCTTAAGATTACACGAGATCGTAATAAAAGCAGAAATGAAGAACCAACAAATCCGGCCGGAGTTCACAAAGCAAGTGGCTGTCAAATCTGTCAGGATAGTTTACATCAACCGGCCGCTCGTGGCGCTAATGTTGTAAATTGCCAGTGCGATAAATAATATTATTAACATCTAAAAATAGTTCCTTCCCACTTTTATTACGATCTCCACATGTGTGATACATAAAAGATACAGATAAGATAAGATAAAAAACAATGAAAGTAGAAAAAATAAATATATAAAAATAATGATGAAAACTGAAAAACACAAGTTGTAGGTCCGAGAAAAAATATGTACATTAATAATAATAAAAAACAAGTGAAAGTAAGATAAAAGTAAAGTGATAGTACTCACAAAAAAATAGTAAAATATAGAGTGCCAGTTTTATGGCTATTTAAAAAATAATGAAAAAAATATTTATAAAACATTTATAAAACAAGTAGAAAAAATAAATATATAAAAATAATGATGAAAACTGAAAAACACAAGTTGTAGGTCCGAGAAAAAATATGTACATTAATAATAATAAAAAACAAGTGAAAGTAAGATAAAAGTAAAGTGATAGTACTCACAAAAAAATAGTAAAATATAGAGTGCCAGTTTTATGGCTATTTAAAAAATAATGAAAAAAATATTTATAAAACATTTATAAAACAACAACAAAAAAGCCAATGTTCCAAATGAGCCGTTGTTAAGTAGAGAAAAAATTATACTTCCGCCACTACATATCAAGTTAGGTATAATGATTCCCCACATGAGGCAAGCGGGAGGGGGGGGGGTCACATGATGTCGCAGAAAGCGAATTTCACCAAAAAACTAACCATCTATTAATAACTCTAGTTCTGAAGAGCCAACTTGCACTGCTAATTATTTTTAACTAGAAGACCCAACCACACGTTGCTGTGATGACTAACGAAACACAACGCCACCTACTGACAACGCAATTACTCAACCTTTATAACCAACGCCATCTGTTAATTTGCATACATATCAAACCCAGATCTCACGCTTGCCAGCCCGCTGCCTGTCGCCCGCAGCCCGCTGCCGCTGCCACATATATTATATATTTCAACCAATGTACACAAAACCTTGAAAAATTATATGACTTAAAACCTCATGAATCACTCTATCTATTTGTGAAAACCGCATGAAAATCCGTTGGATAGTTTAAAAGATCTAAGCGTACAGACAACGTGAGAATCTTTACTTTATACTATGTAATGATGATATAAGATACGCCAAAATCATTAAAACTAGAGCCGATTCAGTACTTTCATGAATGTATCCGTAAACTGGGTGCTTGATAATATAAAAATCCGCAGAGATATCCAGGACAACAAAAAAAATTACATTTTTTGTGTGATATTAGTATTTTCTCTTGATATAATTTTTTTGGGTTATTACTCCGTGTTACGCTTCTTCCTTTTTTACCAATGTTTCAGACTGCCTTACAGTATTCATGTGTTAAAATATTCGCCAACTTAATATTTTAAATGTTTTTTTTTTTCATTTGGGAGGTGGATGTGGGTATTGTCGCCTTGAGAACCATTTATTGAATAAACAACACCTCTGCCGAAGGTCACTTAGGTGGTTCACTATGTTTGGTGACTTAGGAGGGATGCCCGGATTCACTCACTGAATGAGGTGTGTTCAGGTATTGGCGGCCTGCCCACCAACTACTTAGCGGGCTGGATCGGGAGATTACCTTTTTACCTCTCCAGCTGGTCTCTCTCGATTTAGCGTCTTGCACCGCAGCGGTCGGGAAGGATTGATACGTCTGTCACTCCTGGACACACTGACCCCTAGATTTCTACCCACCCCTCATACCTTTGTCCTTCTCTCCTTTTTTTCCTTAAAAAGACCCTCCACACAGCATCCCAAAAGATGACTTAGTCCCTGGGGGAAATTATTTGTTTGGAATTAAATGTAAAAAAATACGAGTTTTCTGCGCTTTCAAACGAGGTTGCAACGATAAAGAAAGACAGTACCTATTAAAGATTTATGTTCCAGCACACACATAAAACATAATTTATCTTTCTTTTTTGAAATGCATAGCCTAGAAACCGAATACATTTTGCAAATAGACGACGTTAAATCTGGCATTAACAAGTCAATTCTCCCGTTAAATGTCGTAAAAAATGTCGCTCGAACCCACCGAGAGCTATAAAATCTAGAAAACTGAGTTTGTGGGGTGTCAAAACCGCCACTTGACGGTTTTACGATAGCAATGCACCAGGAAAATATTTCTATTTTGAAATATTCAGTATAAAAATGAAGTGTTATTTTTTAAAGAAATACCTACTTGTTTTTTTTATGACTGACAGTAATTTTCATTTGAATAAGAGTATCGAAATCAGGATCAATTATTATTTAGGTTTGGGTTCATTAGAGATCTTTTCAAAACTCAAAAAAGACGTAGGACGAGTGTAATCAAATTTTAGGAAAGAAATGTAAAAATGATTGTGACCAAGTTGCCTCCAAATATTTGATGAAAGGTCAGACCAAAGAAAATGTAACTAATAATTTTGTAAATTATTTCTCTGACTGCGTTTGCAACATGTTACACAAATGTAATTAAGGACAACTGCTTTTGAACCATAGAAGATGCCTCAAAGCATGTACCTACGAAGGGCGAAAATTGCTGATATTGAATGCATTGTGAACCAACTTAAAAGCTCTTCTCCTGGAATTGATAATATAATAATCTTAGCTCCAATTATGGCCCATTTTTAAATAGAATCTTATTTGATGCAAAAATTCTAAAATCAAAACTTTATCCATACAGTATCTGGATAGCATTTAGTTCGGGTTTGAATCTTGCAATCGTATCAATAATATGTGCGTTAAGAAAATGAAGAAAATGTTGGTAGTTCTTAATCGAAATATGATTCACTTAACAGTGACCGAATTGGATATAGACACCTGAGCTCAGTTGGTAGAGCATTTGCCATATAAGCAGAAGGTCCTGGGTTCGTGTCCCAGAGGTGTCAATATCTTTTTCTGATTTTTCTGTCTCCAGATTTTCAAGTTTTAGAGAGCAGTCGGGACTCGTGTGCGGTATTCATATAAATAGAATAAAAAAATTAAAACGTCGAAGGCGACTTTTAAAAAATTTTAAATGTTGTGAAGGATAATAAATCGAAAAATAAGTTTCATTTTTCTTCGTTTTATTTTAACTAAAAATCAACTTTATGTTAGACGAACGTCGGCGGGCGGCGAACAACAGTATGGGTGAATTGACCCCTCTACATGCCTAAACTACAATTTGTTAACTAAGACAAGTTTTGCATTTATGTCTGAATGAAATTTGTCCTAATTGCAAGAGATCATGACCCAAATATCCGAAGTAAATTAGTGTTAGTTTTTTTTTTGTTTCCGTTCGTTTTCGGGTTTTGGCCCAAATAACCGACAGTCCCAAAAAACTGAATTAAATTAGATTTAGTTTCTTTATTTTGTTTCTGTTCCTTTGGTTTTGGAATAACCAACTGTCATCATAACTCGGGGGTTTAGGATCACAGGGGCCTAACTACAAAAATTGGTGTTTTGAGTTAAGCTTGGTTTCGGTAATATTATAATCATATCACTATTAGTGACACGAAGCTCTATCTCGAATATACAGCCGTTTAAGAGATAATGATGAGCAAATCTAGAAATTTAGAGATAACATTAGAAGCACAAGCGCATATCGCCTGTTATGCCTTTGTGACGTTAAACAAAAATCTTATTAGTAGCGTCACGCTGACCTAACACTTGTTATTCAGGGAAGAACATAACTTTTTTTTTGTATTTCTTCGGCGTTGACTATGTAACAATTTCTAGACATTTTTATTTTGTAGAGTTTTAATTTTCCATGTACATTTGTTACTTTAATTTTTAATTTTTGCGACCGTTTTCGACACGTCTGTATCATTAACGAGCAAACTTAAAACTAACTTAAAAATACTATCCAAGTACATAACCTTAATTGGCTGATTATCAAATAGTTTCAATAGGTACCGAAAAAATAATCCACACATGATCGATTTTTCATATAATTTTCATGAAGCATTTAGGACCCTTCTATGAATTTGAAGAACTTTATCTTTTTTCTTTCTTTTTTAAAAAGAAAGACAAACATTTTTGGTTTATAAATAAACTGACAATATTTTAAAGACTCCCACTACCATCACAGTAATGGGAAAGTATTGCCTGTGTCGTTATGGAGGACTTCGCCAAGGAATTGAACTTACTACTCGTGGATGGGATCCAGAAATCCAGACGTAATGCCAACTCAGCCACTGACCGGTCAATATAATAGTGGAAAATATTAAAGATTTGAAGGATTTATGAACAGTGGGTATTATTCTGCCAGTGGAAGCTATCTTCCCAATAAGCTTTCCATTGATATGCTTGGTGTTAGGTGTTACTCTAAATGACCAGCTCAGGAATGGCGGCTACATCGAAGCCATAGTCAAGTTAGCTTCTCAGAAACAGAGCCTACTGTATAGGGCCACCAAATACTGCGGATAATACACAAATTTTAACTATGTACGAATAACCCCATGGTTGAATTTGGCAGCCACCTTTGGTCTGGAGCCATAAAATACCTGAAACAAATTCTTGAATGTGCAGAAAAGGGCGGTGCATTTGATGAATCCCCTGTCTTTACAAACGGATTGCCATCTTTAGGGCAAAGGCGCCCTTGAGGTGATTTTCTCACGAAAATGGCGCTATAGAAGTCATCCTTTTTTTTTTTACGCACCAGATTTAAATGTCCGGGTTAAATTTTCCCCCCAAAAAAAAAAAAAAAAAAAAAAAAAAAAAAAAAAAAAAAAAAAAAAAAAAAAAAAAAAAAAGAAGGAAAAACTAAACCCTTTCATACACTTCCCCAAATGATCATCTAGTGAATCCACGTTATGCAATTGCACTATATAAGTATTATAAATACAAAACAATACAAGAACAACATGTCAACCTACTAGAGACCAAATGGGAATATAATTCACCGACTCCAGATATTTTCATATCAGAGGGTTCGGCTCTGTGGCATTTCTAATTGAACCTATAAATCCTACTGATCCCTCAATATAAATATTTAAAAAATCTTTTGTAATCCTACATGTATTTAAAATTACTGCTTTTTGCATTTTTATATACAAATTCTTTGACAAATCTAATATGCTTAAATTTTGAATCAGATTCCTAGGTATTATGCCAGTGGCCGAAATAACAAATGGTAATATTTTTATAGTCCGAGAATGCCAAATTCTTTTAATCTCATTTCCTAAATCTGTGTATTTTCTAATTTTTTCAGAAACAGTTTTTTGAATATTACAGGAATTTGGAATAGCTACATCAATGATATAAGTTATTTTTTTGATTTTGTCATGTAAAACTATATCAGGTCTATTATGACTAATTGTTCTGTCTGTTAGTATAGTTTTATCATAATATATTTTATAAAATTCATTTTCTATAAATGAATTTGGTTCATATTCATAATAAGGTACTACATTACGGCAATCAATCAAGTTATGTTTAATTACCAAACTTTGGTGAATTATTTTTAAAACCTGATTGTGCCTAAATGTATACTCGGAAGGCGCTAATATAGAACATCCCGATATAATATGTTCTATAGTTTCGGGAAAAGCCAAACATTTATTATTATTATTAAAGGTGTCGGGTGCTAATTCTTTCCTTGCTATACCGGTATTTTAATGGAAGATGCTCCAAGGAACTATCGTCATCGTTCACGTCGGCACCGGTGCACAGTTGGGAAACACGCCAAAACATGTGTACACAATTGACCTTTACCACTTGAGAGCGGGTCGTTTCTACGACTCTTGAGTTCTTGAGTTCCCGACTGTGGAATGATTTGCCGACTTCTGTGTTTCATCCCCAAAGATGACATAGGTCCTGAGAGAAAATATTTGGCTCAGGGCCTCGTGTGTGAAGATAACGTAAGAGGAAAAAAAATAACTCTGCCCTAGAAAATACTAATAAAAGTTTTCAACTAGCAATAATCGCACCTCGGATAAACCTCATTACACTATATCGCCACTGTGCAATATCGTAACCAATTCATAGATTTTGTTGAAATAATGATATTTATATTATTTCTCTATTCATTAAAAAGGAATCAAGAGGAGTTTACATGTTTGTAAATAATAATAATGGCTAAATATGGACACAAAGGCATATCTCAATAAATTTATTCAATTGTACCGGGCCCAAGATAATTATTATAAAAAGTGTTTTTTATGCAGTGTGCTGGACTGATCGATGCTATGTTTTCTGAGTTTAATAGCATCTAAAATCTTCATCTCAAAACTATGTTTTTGTAGAAAGGTCCCTGTGATCTAAATCACCCTTTGTTAAAGTATTGCTGAATATTAAGGAATACAAAGGCAATCCGTCAATTTTTATATTTTCATATTTTTAGTTGCCAAAATCTTTTTTTTTTGTGTAAAATATGTAATTTATGAAATGTGACGATAAATGTTACGATATGTGACGATATATGTTTATTGATAAAAAAGTATTACACTTAAATGTGTTTTAATTTCTGAGTTTCAAAGTATCAAAACTGTAGATATGCCCCTGTGATCCTTAACTATCTTGTCAAGTATTGCTGTATAGTTAGGAACACAAAGGCATATCTCAGTCGTTTTTCACAAATATATTTTTTTAATCATCACAAGTGTTTAATAATTACTTGAAAATATGTTTTTCAAAGAGTGTGATAATATATTCGTTGACAAATATTTTTTGTTTACTTAAATTCCTTTTATTTTCTGAGTTTCAAAGCATTCAAAACTTTAATTGCGTTTATCTCAAAACTATGTTTTTGTAGATAGGGCCCTGTGATCCTAAACCCCCGTAACTGGCCTAACAATGAAGCATTATTGACTGTATACATATTTTATAACTTATAACACAAGCCCCTCATACAGGAGTGCCAAAATTGTTTGATGTGATTTGACTACAATTTTGAGAATTTGCAATTTATTTATTCTGTGATTATCATTTAAATCTGAAACTGAACATGAACTAAACAAAACCTTCTGACAAAAATGCCATCCAACAAAAGTCACTATTTTATATTTTATCGCTTTCAAACCTTTTGAACTTTCGAATACCTCCAAAATAAAGTTCTCAAAACTCAATTCACCTTCTCGAACCAACTGAACTTCTACGAGTAAGTCAATCTGATGCTAGTTTTATCGCGTCGACTTCAACCATCATTGACAACTTCAAGTCTCTTAACTTCGACTTAGGTGGCACTTAAAAAAAACTCTGTTTTATTCAATTGTGTAACAAACGGCGTAAGTGCTACTTCGAATTTCCACCTAAAATGGCGGCTCACTGGAAGGTTCTATGTTTAGAAAAAAACCCTTTAATAAGTTATTGACTTTGAAATTTCAGCGTTCTTGAAAATTCAAGACTAAATGAGCTTATCTCGATACGGGAAATATTTTCAATTCTGTTTTTTACTGAAAAATATTGGGCTTGCAAATGACGTAAGTATCCAAGGAATTGTTTCTTTAGATTAAATTAAAGGATGACATTGTTGGGATACTTTTAAATTGATTAAATAGTGGAAAGTATTTTTGCGAGCATGGTTGTTAAAAATGCCTTGCACATCATTGCATTAACCGAATAATAGCTAAAAATTCAATTGTAGTTGCTATTCGGTTTTACCAGTGTTTCGGTTGCGTAATTTTGAAAAAAAAAACATTAAAATTATTTCATTACATGATAACATATTGAGACCATATTATTCTTTTGTGTGATGACAGAGAACCAAATAGGTTACAAAATCTCCAAAATAAAGCAACGAGCATAATAATTGAGCGAAGTAGTTTTTCGAAAGTAATAAAAATGTTAAAGGAACTAATCTGGCTAACAGTGAAACAGATGCTGACATTGAACGCAGTAAAGGTTATACGTAAAATAATAAGCTTTTTGTTAACAAAATACTTTTCATACCAAATTTATGCGACAGGACGTTCACAAACATAATTCAAAGACGGGTAATGAAATCAAACTGCCAAAAATGACAAATCCAGTACGAAAAACAGTTTATTCTACAAAAAGATTAAATAAATGTTATAATGCCCTGCCGGAAACCACAAAAACTATTTTATCTATATTAACAAATTCCAAAAAATATGGTTAGACAAATATTGTTACACATAAAGCTCTACCATTTTTTTTTAAAGAAATGCAAACATTCCCGGGTTATGAATAACCTGAAAATATTTGAAAATCTTTTGTATCACCGCAGTGAGCGGAAAATATTTTATTGTGATGTAGGACGCCAGCCGAGATATCGAACATGCGACGCCTGGGTGAGACCCAAACGCGATGCCAACTCAGCCACTGACCGGATATTACAAATTATAACTATAACTTTCATAGAAATGTTATAGTATGTACGAGTATTATTATAATTTGTAACTTAAATGAAAATACATAAATAAATCATATTGTTGAAAACGTCAAGAATTTTTTTCCCCCGACTGGTATTCAACTCCACGGAATACATCGCTACAAGGGTGACTTCTCCAATAATTATTAATTTCAAAATCTATCGTACCTCTAATGGGCACGATTAACTCCCAAATGAGTGAATGTTTTTTTGTAGCATTACAATTTGGGAGGCGTTTATGGGTACCGCCGCCCCGGAAACGATTTAATGAATAACCAACATCTCTGGCGTAGGTTACTCCAATTGGTTCGCTACGTTTGGTGACTCAGCAGGGGTGCCCAGGTTCATGAGGTGAGATTTTTCCAGGTATTGGCGGCCGATACGTCTGCCCACCTGCAGCGTGGGCAGGATCGAGAGAGACTGGTTAGGGAAGATCTTTTATCCTCCAGCCAGAATCTCTCGACCCATCTCCTTGCACCGCAGTTGGAGAGATGGGTACGTACGTCTGTCACTCCTGGGCACATGGAGCCCGAGATTCCTACCAACCCCTCATACCTACTTCCTTCCCAGAACTTCCTCTCCTTTCTTTCCTTAAAAAACCCACCACATAGCATAAGATGACTTAGGCCCCGAGGGAAATAATTGCCCTCAAGGCTTCAAATAACTAACTACCTGATAGCAACAACTAGATAAGTTAGACTATTTTCGTACAGCTAAAACATGATATAATTTGAGAATAAGATTATCATTTTTACTCAGCTGTAAAATTTAAAAAAAATGATAGCCTCGAAAAACTACCCCTAAAAATCAAATTTCTGTCACACGACACCTTAATATGATTTGTAAGCTTTAAAAATGGTTATACGCTCAAGATCGTACACCCACTCCCAAAGTTATATAACAAAATCTCATATGCCATTACTGGGAAACTTTTGAATTGGGGTTAGTTCACATAAAACAGGCTGCTGTCATATTAAGGTTTTTTTGTATCACGTAGAAATAAACGAATTTTGCCGGCAAGGCTCTTTATGGTAAATTCCACGTCTAGAAAAACAAATGAGTAATAGGAACATTAGGCTACCATCTATAAAACAAAAACGGTGTCAACAACGTTATGTGGAACGTTTTGTGGAACTAATTCGTTGGAACATTTGGGATTGTGGAAATAAAAATAAAACCACGCAATATTACAGCGATGTAGGTAGTCTCTGACTTCCTTGTTGTTTTTATTGAATTAAAAATAATGTATGACACACAGTAATGATTAAATCTACAGTAGAGAAAAAAATTTGGAAGCAGGAAGACTTAATTTATTTGTTTATATTTCTTAGATTCCGTAAAACATTTGCAAACTAATATATTATAGAGTTTAAATATTAGCGAGTTCCCAGCATTTAATATATTCAATCCCGGTATATTCAAATTTTCAAACAGCTCGTGTGCCACCTATTGCAATTTTTTTAAATATATTTTTTTTCATATATTAAAAACATTATTTTTTGTATATTAAAACAACAATCAATCAAATTTGGATCCTATTTAAAATAAATATAATTTTTGATTAGATTCAAAGTATTCGATTTTGGTTAGTGGTTACCATAGGTGAGTACTTCCATTAACCCTAGATCACTAACTTTATTTTTCGACGCTTATCACCAACCTTTGTCGTTTCGACTACGGTACTAAATAAAGGGGGTTTAAGGGTTTTATTAAAACAAAATGTGTACACATTTCTTTTTATTATTAATGAACAGTGTTTATTTTTTATTATTTCTCATATTTAGAAAAACAAATACTTATATCAAATTTATTAATCAACAGCCTTAAGAATGAGACCTCATGCAAAATCAACAATTGTAACATTTTTTAAAGTTGGTATTTGAATTAGTTTTAACTAAATTTTGAAAAAAAAACAATTCAAATATCAAAAACAAAGACTTGAATCAACTATAAAAATAAAAAGTTTTGGTAAAAATCTAGAAACTAATAAAAATTTGGTGAAAATCTGGAAAAGGAAAAAATCACGTTATCACTAACCTTCGTCGATTCGACGAGCCATGGTTGCTGAATTGGCGCTCGTGGACTCCCCCCATCGTCCGCACTACCGTTAATAGCAGAAGTAACGGGCCGATTGAGATTAGCCAGAGTATGAAAGAATTACGGTAGCGAGCGCGAAAGTTTTCGCGGTTTTTTTAATCCAGCATCGTCGATTCGACGAAGGTTAGTGATATAGGGTAAAATTCATTAATTTACAGTGTTAATCCAAAAATAAATTGAATTTTGACTTAACATTCTCAAATTGTGACATTTTTTACAGTTTCGCAAGAGTTTCTGTAATGATTAAAACTTTTTAGGGGTTTGTGGGTCATGTGGTTGTAATAATCCAGAAATCTTTGCGAGGATGGAAAGAAGGTATTTTGAAAGTTTCAAACATTTTCTTTGTTAATATAGCAAAGGAAATGTTTGAAACTTAAGTCATTTACGTAAGTACATACATATTTATAAGCAAGCATGTTTTGATTTTTATATATTATTTTTGTATAAAATTATCAAACTATAGAAGATTATTATACAATAAATGAGAAATGGTAAAATAATATACATCTAAAGAAATAGTAGAGATAAGTCCCTACATAAAATGACGTATTGATGAATTAAAACAAGTATTGAAAAATATAATCAGTGTCAAAATACCTGCGAGAGGTGATTTTATTGTTTATCTATATATGTTTTTATTGTTACCAAGTAATCACATAATACCGATCGTTCAGTTGATTTATCAGACATCTCCGAAAAATCGGAATTTGAGTAGTATGTAAGAGCGTACCCTCTATTTGGAAAATTACTCAAATTACTCGTAAACACCACCAAATCAATAATAATGCAGAAAAACTTGTATTGAAAAAAAATGTTCTTTGGGTTATTAGTAGGAAATTTCAAAATGTTATACTAATGTACCGTTATGACCGTTATTTTTTTTTTTTTACAGTGAATACCGCACAAGAATCTCAACTGCTCCCGTCTGGAGCCAGTGAGACTATGGCATCGCCAATTGGGGTATGTTGTGAGGCTGAAGGTAGCAGGGAGGGGAAGGAGGTGGGGAAGAGGAAGGTTGGGAAGTACCTGGCTATTCTGATCTGGTCACTAAACACGGCTAAAGCCATTTTCAAGCAACGTTTCAATTCTGAATGGTGGTCTTACACCAGGGCGATACTGATAGTATCTTCCACTCCGTTATGTTTCTCAGTATTACTTTATAGCATATTTAATAAACAAAAAACGCATACATGTGTAAATAATATTTGATTTAAGGTGTGCATTCGAATATTGCTTAATTACTCATTATCTCAAAACATAGTTTTTGGAGACGGCTGACGAATTAACTGGACGATTGATACCTATGTACATTAAAAAAATATTTAATTTATAAAGAACAATTTATTTATACACAATTTCTTGTATAATTATTCAAACGCGTGACAACTGTTTCACGATCTGAAGGCATTATCAAACTGGAGTGAAACCTCTTACAGACGATATATTTGTACTACTATTCAAAATAATGAGAGTATTTGATGTTCGACAGATCTACGTACAAACTATCCTCATACATCTCTTTAAAAACGAACATGTGCTTTACGAAAAAAAATAAACTTAAGATTTACACGTAATTCCAACAAAGACTTATAGCAAGTTCCAACGCTCTCTTCCACCTTTGGTCAACGTAGCTTTACATACTTTGCAACAAAAATATTCAACATTCTCCCAGAAAACATCAAAATGAGTCAAACACAGAAAGAATTTAAAAAATATGTTAAAATTTGGATATATTCTAATGATCGAGCCTATACTGATGCTCTCACCCAAACGCCCTGTCATTGACAGTTGCTATTGTGGTAATAACCTTGCAGTTTTGTTTGGTGTTTATACAAACAATAATGTAATCTAAAATAAAGTTTTTGCTGTATAGAAACCTACATTATACATTTATAAAAAACCATAGATAAATTTGTGAAAAACAATTTACAAAAAATTCTGCCTCAATACAGGTTCACCTAGTGAGGCAGACTATGCACAACTAAAAATATTGTATAATTATGCTACTTCTGTGTAACCGATCTTACATTACTTTCTACTTGTTATTTTTTTTGTACGGATGTAATCTATTTGTAATCTATATTGAACATGTACATTTTTAAACGACTTTGAAAAGGAGGAGGTTTCTCAATTCGACTGTATTTTTTTTTTTTTTTTTTTATGTTTGTTACCTCAGAACTTTCGACTGGGTGAACCGATATTGATGATTCTTTTTTTATTTGAAAGCTGGTGCTTTCCGTGTGGTCCCATTTTAATTTGGTCCAGTTCCAAAAATGGCATCCATGAGAAAACCATATAAGACATAAATTTGCATTAGGTACGTGCGCGACAAATGGACGAATAACTCAATATCACGCCAACCGATTTCGATGATTCTTTTTTTATTGGAAAGGATGTACTTCAAGGGTAGTTTGATGAGAGTTTGGTTAGGTTCTGATTATGGGATCCATGACAAAGTAACGGAACTCTCCAATTCTGAAGAACAAATTTACGATACTCGGCCGAATCCTAATCGTTTTAGTTAGTGTACTTCAGATTCACTAAAAATCAAAAAATAAACAAAAATTTTAACAAAATAAAAAACGAATTAAAAAAATGCACTAAAAAGTAAAAAAATAATTTCGTATTCTTCTACAACTTTATAATCAACTTACCTTTTCTACTCATCAATATGTAGGTACGATTGTTATTTTTGGAGTCGGTGTCAACCAAGGTACCTGCGGCCCGGCGTGTTCACTTGACAGCTCCTCTCCCGCCGACACCGACTCCAAAAATAACAATCGTACCTACATATTGATGAGTAGAAAAGGTAAGTTGATTATAAAGTTGTAGAAGAATACGAAATTATTTTTTTACTTTTTAGTGCATTTTTTGAAGTCGTTTTTTGTTTTGTTAAAATTTTTGTTTATTTAGTTGTAATGTTGCCAATTTCATTGAATGAAGATATATTATTATACATATATTATTATTATTATTATTATTATTCTATGTAATTTAAAAAAAAATACATTACCAAGGTACAACTAGAAAAGGTTCAAAGAAAATACGGCAAAGAAGAAGTTTAAGATAGCTTTGGTGTTTTAACTATTTTGTGACGACTTGCGTCAAAAGATAGTTGCTAAACTGCCTTTAAGTGAGTGACACTGAAAATGTGAACGGTCAGCTCAGCATTGTTGCTAATTGAGTCGCTCAGTTGTATTGAGTTGGCGAGCTTTGACGTGAACAAGTTCACGTTTTCGGAGCATAAAAAAGTGCTTGGGATCTCCCTCGACCACACTTGTAAGAAATTAAAGGAGGAGTCACAAGGAGAGAAGGTCATTTGATTTTCTCTACTAAAAGCTTTGCTTTAGTAAATACTTTGACAATAGATTAAAAAAAAACATTAATTTAATTTAATAAGTTTATTATTAAGTTCTGCAATTATTTTATTATTTTTATTTTTGTGACAGCTGTTTCGGCTTACAAGATCATTTTCAAACTATGGTTAAACCATATTGAGACGACTTATTTATTTATACGATTCTAAATTTAAAATTTTGAAGTTTTCTAAATTAATTTATTACCGGCTAAACCAATTTGCTGAGAAAATAATTGAGAATAGATACTGTATTTTGTGGAGTACTTTGAAATCTGTTTTCATCGCATTAAATGTTTGTGTATTCTTAATTGTTTAATAATGACCTTACTGGTATGACTTATTTAAGCGTTTTACATTGTTTTGGTTTTGTAAACATACTAAGTAGTGGGGAATGAATCATTTTCCTTAATAATTAGCGTTACAATAGGTTCCTACAATCGTTCGTTAATTGATTCCTAATTGTTAAAGCAAATTTAATTTAAGACCCTTTCTTTCCATATATAATGGAAGGCTTATTATTAAGTGGAACGTGATTATTTACTAAGAGATGTTCTGCGAATTTTGAAGAAGTATTTTTATTATCAAAACATCGTATACGTTATATAAATCTAGTTGAGATTGCTCTGCCGTTTGTCCGACGTAAATGGCGTGATAGTCGGCGTGGTCACATCTTTAATCATAGATGCCACTGTTATTAACCCGCCATTGGTGACGTATATGTCTGGATACCGGTAATTCGAAAAAGTGTTATATTTTTTTTATCGTTCATCGAATCGCAGTGCAATTTCGAGTAGCTGCCTTATTCCACGTCCCCTACCGCCAGTCTACTCCGCGACAGCGATGCGGACGCACGTTAAAGAGTTTTGGTGCCAACCCGGTGCGTGAGACCGGCATCGCCAACTAAGTAAGTCAAATGGTTATTGGTAATTTTGATAAAATTAAAAACATAATTATTATCATTTATGTTTTTTTTTTATTTATTTTATGTTTCAACTGTCATTAGACTGACGAAGACTGATTTTGTCGATAAATGTATAAGATTGTTGGGGTTAAATAAATATTGTTAAAATATCTCATGATTTTAATGCATCTAAAGATATTGTGTTTTGTTAATAAAAAAAGATTTGATTTAAGGAATACTCATGTTTCATTGACAGAAAAAGATATAATTTTATAAACTTTACAATGAAAAGTAGCGTGTAAGTTATTGAAAAGCCGGTAGTCAAAAACCTCGGTGCGTGGGACCGAGGTCACCAACGACGTAAGTCAAATTCATGTCACCAATGGCGGGTTAAGTTTAAAACAAACATTTTGACCACCGTAAAGTAAACACAATTTTTGAATCAAACAAATAATTTAATACAATAAAGGCAGTACGTAGTTTTCTAACAGTTCGCTTGAACTATAATTACTTCTAAACTATGGACCAGCACCGTTGTAAATCTCTCAAAAAGCAATTTAATTGACGTTAAATTTTGTCATTCATGGTTACACATGTTTGTGAATGTAAGAATTTGTTGGTGGATAAAATCGTAATACGAAGCATATTTTTTAAATTTCGCTTTATGTTTAATAATTTTACGCACCAGATTTAAATGTCCGGGTTAAATTTTCCCCACAGGAAAAACTAAACCCTTTCACACACTTCCCCAAATGATCATCTAGTTAACCCACGCTATGCAATTGCACTATATAAGTATTATAAACACAAAATAATACAAGAACAACATGTCAACCTACTAGAGACCAAATGGGAATATAATTCACCGACTCCAGATATTTTCATATCAGAGGGTTCGGCTCTGTGGCATTTCTAATTGAACCTATAAATCCTACTGATCCCTCAATATAAATATTTAAAAAATCTTTTGTAATCCTACATGTATTTAAAATTACTGATTTTTGCATTTTTATATACAAATTCTTTGACAAATCTAATATGCTTAAATTTTGAATCAGATTCCTAGGTAACAGTTTTTTGAATATTACAGGAATTTGGAATAGCTACATCAATGATATAAGTTATTTTTTTAATTTTGTCATGTAAAACTATATCAGGTCTATTATGACTAATTGTTCTGTCTGTTAGTATGGTTTTATCATAATATATTTTATAAAATTCATTTTCTAAAAATGAATTTGGTTAATATTCATAATATGGTACTACATTACGGCAATCAATCAAGTTATGTTTAATTACCAAACTTTGGTGAATTATTTTTAAAACCTGATTGTGCCTAAATGTATACTCGGACGGCGCTAATATAGAACATCCCGATATAATATGTTCTATAGTTTCCGGAAAAGCCAAACATTTTCTACATAAATCATCAATTTGATTTATATCTTTGATTATAAGCTTCCTATAATTTTTAGTATTAATGACTCTATCTTGAATGGCAAGCATAAATCCTTCTATTTCTGCACTCAACTCTCCAATACCCAACCATTTGTTTGACGAAAGTTTGTCGTTTGAAACGTTTTGTTTTGTTAAACGTTTGGTTGAGATAATTGAAGTGTTTTGCGTGAATAATTTTATTTGACCAGGAATCTAATAATTCCTGGTTAGTATTTATAAGAATGTTGGCATTCTCGTCATATAAATTTAAAGGTGTAATATTTCTATCTGCCTTGCAAATTATTTTGTGCATTTCTGAGCTATTAGCTTTCCTATGGAAAAAATTTCTAAGCATTTCTACCTGATTGTGTTTCAAAGATGTTATTTTGACTGCACCTCTACCTCCTAAATTTCTAGGTAAATTAATTCGTTCTACAGCTGAATTTGGATGATGGCAATTAAACTTTGTTAACGTAGTTCTAATTAATCGTTCTAAACTATCTAAATCTGTATTGGACCATTTAATTATGCCAAATGAGTATGTTAGTAGAGGTATTGCCCAAGTATTTATTGCTTTTACAAAATTTTTAGCAGATAGATTGCATTTTAAAATTTTTCTGATCCTAGTTTGAAATTTAATCCTAATATCATTTTTAATACTAGTGTGATCTAATCTATTCGATTGCGGGTATCCTAAATATTTATAAACCTCATCCCCTTTCATACTTTTAATTTTGAAATTTCTAAATATACCCTCGTCTCCATCTATAATTTTGCCTTTCTCTATATGGATCGTTTTACATTTATCAAAATAATAATTATTATTTTAATAATTATTTTTGCAGGGGAAGTGCAATGCAATACATTCCATATTTTGAAATTACAAAAGAAAGACAAATAATAAGATGAGGTAAAAAAATAATTAACATCATCACTGAAATTAAATAAAAACAAATACGCATGAGAAATGATATATTTAACACTAAAATCGATGCAAATAGCGGTTTACGGGGGGTTTTTCATCATCTCCCGTCTCCAGAGGGCCATCAGGGGAGACTCCAACCAGGCAGTCATGGTGTTGATGATCGCATTCTTCGAATGGCGCAGTCTGCGCCATAAACTTCCCATGCGGTGGCGGAGAAGTGCTCGGAAAGTGTGCACTCGACCCTCCAGGAATATTTCCGTAGCTCTGCCGTATCTAGGTAGGCGGAAAAATTTACGGTAAGCGTTATTGTAAGCAACTTTTAACTTATGCCATTGGGTTGCAGTGTAGTCAACCCACAGTTCTGATGTGTACAGCGAAGTACAGAAAGCGTTGAACAGCATTCTTTTTACTTTGGGGCTGCAGGAGTAAAAACGTCTGGAGAGCATACCCGTTCTAACTGATATCGCTCTTCTCTGTCTTTCCATGTCCTCGATATCCTTAAGGTCGTCTGTGATGACATGACCCAGATATTTAACGCTATGATTGATTAATGGCAGTATGATGTATCTCTTAATAGCTACTTTTGAGAAAAATGTCTTGAAAGTTTGAGAAAAACATGTTGAGAACAAGACACGGAAAAATAGAAAAAGATAATAGTCGCAAAAATAGAAAAAGATGATAGTGGGACTCGAACCCAGAACCTCTCGTTTACCCGTTCAGTCATTGCCACCTTCTGTCAAACCGTCATAATTGTCAATCTCATATGTTAAAATTTTAGAACAATATTATCTTCGACTAATTTTCTTGAGAAGTTCTGGGTTCGAGCCCCAGTTGCGACCATTATCTTTTTCTATTTTTCTGTGTCCTGTTCTCTTTCGTATTTTCCTTTAGAGTAGATATTAGTAACACTATTTAAAAGTTGTAGAATTATTTTAAAATTTGTAGAATTGTAACAATTTAAAATTTGTAGAATTATTTTTTTCATACATTGACTGCACACAGTAGGCCCTGAGGAAAATATTTCTCTTCAGGGCCTATGTCATCTTTGGGGATGCTGTGTGGAGGGTCTGTTTAGAAAAGGAAGGATAAGAAGCTCTGGGAAGGAAAAAGGTATGAGGATTAGATAGAAATCTAAGGTTTAGTGTGTCCAGGCCATCCGCTGCCAAGACCTAGACAAACCTTACCCCATAAACCCGGGCACCCCTGCTAAGCCATCAAGCGTAGGAAACCACCTGGGTTGACCTATGGCAAAGGTGTTGGTTATCAAATAAATGGTTCAAGCGGCGGCGGTACCCATTCCCGCCTCCCAAATTGTTATTTTGATGTTGGCTAAAGAGGGAGGAAGCACAACACGGCACAATAATCCAAAAATAAATCAAGATAATCTTTTTGGCAGTATAAATTTCCTACTTGCAGATACTTGGCCCATTGATCTTTAAAAAAAAGACAGATTGATGAATGCAAATAGCAGAAACGGATTCACTCGAGACAGTACCGGTCAAACCGATTATTCTAAATCACCCACAGGTCAGACCGGAATGTTAGTGGAAGCATATGGTTGGGTTAGCCAGTTGACCGAGCGCATGCTATTCTATGTATTCTAAACCCGTACCTCTGGTAGTGGAAGATTAATGGATTTAGATCGGATTTTCCCAGAGGAACCTACGTTTTGTTCCTGAGAGATTCCGGCACATATATTATGTTTTTAAAATATATTTACGTAATAACTTAGTTTCTATTGTATTAAACTAGTTAATCTATAATATATATATTTTTGGAATATCTTATTTTAATAATAACTTTTGAGTCACAGCTGCTCACATCTGGAGCCAGTTAGTCTACGGCATCCCCAAATGGGAATGATTGATTGGAATTAACTGTGTGAGGCTGTACGTAGTGGGGAGGGAAGAGGGAGGTGAGTAAGTACCTGGCTATTCAGATCTGGTCACCAAACATTGCTATTTACATTTCAAGCTATGTTTCAAATCTGAATGGTGGTCTTACACCAGGGCAACACTGAGAGTATCTTCCACTCAGGAACGTGCCGCATATATAGGTATTATATGCATATAATAATATTTTCCTTGTGATTTGGACAACACAATCAATTAAAACACAATTGAGTTTCTCTAAAGGAAAGAGGAGGATTATTTTGTTAATCTCACAAGATTTACATAAAGAAAAGCAAAACAAAACCAAAAGTAAAATCTAAACTGTAAGGAAAGAATTCACGAGTCAAGCTCGGCATTGTTTTAAATTAAAGAAAATAATATTTTTATTTTTTACATATTGTTTTAAATTAATTAATTGTGAAATAACACAAATTAATCAAATCAATTTTGTTTGCATACACCGGGATTCGATCCTTTCGGATTTCGAGTCAAGAGTCTTACCCCTGAGCTACGGAAGCCGTCCAAAAGAATTTCCAACTGTGCACCGGTGCCGAAGCAATCAATCAATGAGTTTTAGTCTTTTCTCAAAGTAGTCGATAACGCCCCCTTCTGGCTTCTGGGTGCTGGAGGCTTTCGGAGGGGCAGTAGAAGGCTAAAGCAACCTTATGATTCATGTACATAGTCCATGGTTAAGTAATTAACTAAATAAAATTGTTTTTGATTTGATTTAGAATTTTTTTTCTTACAAATAACTTGTAAATGTGATGAAGTATGAGTTTTATTTCCTCTCATTGAAACATTGTTTGATCTCAGAAATAGGATCTTATCTATTCTATTCATTAATGCGTGTTTAAAAAATATATTTGCGATGACAGTTTTTAAGATACGCAACAGATGGTAATGTAAAAAGGTGAGAAAATATGGGGGGCGCTAGATTTTTTTTAAATCTCCAAGTGGGCGGTGGTAGAAATAAATTGAGAAAAACCTGTGACGTAATATAACGTGATATGACGTAATATAACATCATGTTTTTTTTTTGAATTATGTGATTTCGTTAAGTTAAGCTAGTTTAGGTAAGGTAACATTATGTCCAATTGTAACAATTAAGGGCATGTTTTGTTAGGCTTGGTTTGGTTAGGTAAGATTACTTTGATTTTAATCTATCTATTATTATGCGGGTAGAGATTTATTAAAAAGAATCGAACCAAAAGTAGAAAACATCCTTTCCGGAGACCAGTTTGGCTTTAGAAGGGGTGTAGGAACCAGAGAAGCAATATTGTCGCTACGAATACTACTTGAAAAAAGAATAAAAAGAAACCAAAACACATTCATCGCATTCATAGACCTGGAGAAGGCTTTCGACAAAGTTGAATGGAAAAGACTCTTCGAGATTCTGAAGAGAATTGACATCAAATATAGAGATAGACGAATAATCCAGGCGCTATACAAGAATGAAGCCGCTATAATTAGATGTGACAATGATACAAAAGAAGCCAGTATAAGACAAGGGGTGAGACAGGGATGCTCTCTGTCACCTGATATACAAAGTGCGATTGATGACTTGAGAGAGAGAATGAGTCACAGAAAAGGTGTAAAGATACACGGGCAAAAGGTGGATATGATAAGGTTTGCTGACGATATTGCTTTGGTTGCTGAAAGCGAAGAAGAACTGCAAGAGGCCTTAAGGATCACTATTGGGACCACTACTCTTCAACATATATATTAATGACATTGGAAAATGTTTTCACCACTCCAGGACTTTGTTATACGCAGACGACATGAAAATATTTTCCCCTGTCACGTGCACCAATGACTGTACCCATATACAAGAAGATCTTAATCGTCTTAATATTTATTGTGCACAGCACAACCTTCAAATAAATGTTAAAAAATGCGGCGCCATCAGTTTCACCCGCAATAAAAAGCCAATTACTTTCAATTATTCACTTAACGGTACAGTACTAACAAAAATGACGGAAGTTAAGGACTTGGGAATAGTGTTAGACCCGAAACTACTATTTGACCGCCACATTGAATCCATGGTATCAAAGGCTTCCAAGATACTAGGCTTTGTACTTAGAACCTGCAAAGACTTTAAAAATGTTAAAACCATGAAAATGCTTTATTTTGCATACGTACGCAGTTCTCTGGAGTACGCCTCTCAAATCTAGAACCCCAAGTATATATGTCACATAAATAGGATTGAAAAAGTGCAAAACCGATTTTTACGATACCTTGACTTTCGGAGCTATCGTCCTCATCTGAGCCACGAAGAGTCAGCCGCGTTCTTCAGGATATCTTCCTTGGAAAGTCGAAGAAATTTGGCAGATGTACTATTCTTACAAAAAATAGCTACCTCTACGATAGATTGCCCGGAATTACTAGAAAGAATTCAACTTAAAGTGCCCATCAGACAAACCAGACAAAACCACGCATTAAACATTCCTCAATGCAACACTAACTCTAAACAAAATACATTCATTCATCGTGCTACACACACCTTTAACATTGCATATAGTGAATTCGACTTATTTAACACAGTACCTAACGTTTTCAAAACCAAAATGAATAAATAACATTCACCCATACAAACCATTATTTACACAGAAAAGATCCATCCCTTTCCACTCCCTTCCACCATCCCATCCACATAACATAATGTTACTATTTTTTCTCGATTTCTTTTTATACCTACTCACTAAATAATTAAGATACTTCAGCGAAAACCTATAATTGGTTACATTTTTGTACATATTTCATCAAACATTTTTAATAATTGTAACTGTTGGTTTTCCTAATAAAATAAAATAAAATAAAATAAAAAATATTAACAAACATGCAAAGCATTCTTCAAAACAATTACAACATGAAGATAAATAAAGACAAAACAAAGCTGCTGACTGTAGGCCGAACGCAACATCAGATGAGAGTAGAGATGTCAGGAGTTCCACTAAAGAACACCAAGGAGTTTGTCTACCTCGGGAGCAAAATAACATGGGACGGTCGGTCTAAGAGCGAGGTCGACAGCCGTATACACCAGGCTAGGGTTGCATTCAATAAAAGGTCGAAAATAATAGAATCGAATAATATAGACCTAAAACTGAGAATACTCCTCATCAAGACCTATGTATGGAGTATCTTGATGTACAGCTGCGAAACATGGTGCCTATCCGAAAGAGATAAACGGAGACTAGAGGTTTTTGAGATGTGGTCCTATAGAAGACTACTAGGAATTTCCTGGAGAGACCACATCACAAATGAGGAGGTTCTTCAAAGAATCGAAGGAGGAAGGCACCTGCTCAGGACCTTGTCCGAAAGGCGCGCAAGATGGATCGGCCATGCAATAAGGCAAGAAGGCCTCTTGCATGCCATAATGGAGGGTATGACCGAGGGGACAAACGCTAGGGGACGCCCACGCCGAGAGTACCTGGAGGACCTGCTGGTGGACGTACGCTGCTTATCATATGCAGACTTCAAAAGAGCCGCACAAGACAGGGAAGAGTGGAAGAAACGAATAGATGAAATTGCTGCAAACCAATCCCAGGATTGAAACCAGAGAGAGAGAGAGATTACCAATATTCCTGTCCTGGATTATACGACCATGAGCAGCTGATTTTCATTTTTTAATAAACTAATTTATGGTGTTATTCAATATTTTGAAGGAATTGGTTTTTACCGACTATAACACCTTGACTTTTAAGCCGGAACCAAAAATATACTACTTTTTTTATATTATTGCATTTATTGTTTTTTTTAATATTTACTCTACGCAGGAGGTCCTGAGAAATATAATTGCTATCGGGGCTAATCTTTGGGGATGTTTTTTGAGGAGAGGAACGGTCTTGATGATACCCATGTTGAGGAGGAAGGAAAACTGACCTCCGTGATCAAGGGGTGATGGCTCTTGACTCTCAATCCGAAGATAACGGGATTAAATCTCGTTGTGGGCAATTTTTTTTTGTACAAATACCTCGCAAGAGTCCCACCTTCTCCCGTCTGGAACCAGTGAGTTTACTGCATCCCCAATTGCGGTATGCTGTGAGGCTGAAGGTATTGGGGAAGGAAAGGAGATGGGGAAGAGGAGGGTAGAGAAGTACCTGGATATTCAGATCTAGTCACCAAACACGGCTAAATCACAACAGGGCGATACTAAGAGTATCTTCCACTCCGGAACGTGCCGCAAATATACAATATATACATATATATGTTTATACTGTTTCTAATCAATGTTGCATGTTAGTATTTAATGATTTGAGTTTAATCCGATTGTAACCTGAAAATGTAATTACTCATGATTATTATTATTATTACATATATATGTATATGTATATAAAAACTAATAAAAAAAATATATATATATATTAAATGAATTAATCGTGAAGAACTCAAATTAATCAAATATAATTTATTTGCCCACGCCGGGATTGAATCACGTGACCTTCAGATTGCGAGTCAAAAGCCTTACCGCTAGAGCACGCCGGCCATCAGATAATTTTTATTTCATTTAAAATAATATATAAATAATATTTGCAGTACGTTCTAGAATGGAAGATAGTCTCAACATCGCCGTGGTGTAAGACCAATATTCAGGATTGAAATGTTGCTTGAAATGGCTTCGGCCGTGTCCGAATTATTATTTGATGACCAGATCTGAATAGCCAGGTTCTTCCCCATCTTCCCCTGCCCAATCTTCTTTTCCTCCCCACTACCTTCAGCCTCACGACATAGGGAATACCTTAGTCCAACTGGCTCTAGGCGTGAGCAGTTGGGACTCTTATGTGGTGTTCACATAAAAAAACAAATCGTTCACATGCAAGCTATTGTTGAACTCAAGGACTAGTCGGAGAAGCGATCCGTTATCGATTCATATTTGTTTATTTTTCACCCCATGATTCAGGGTAAAATAATTAAAAATCAATCATCCAAATTACATACAATACGATTCAAGGAAGCCTTAATTATTATTTCATGACTTAGTTAGGTAGCATGTGGGAGGCTTCCTTCCAGAAACCATCTTCACCCATTGTTATACCATAATGAATTTCCTGAAAGTTTCCGAGAATTCAGTGCTGAAAATTTCCTACAGAACCTCCGCCTTTAAACTGGTAATATTAATTCCTCTCTGAACGTAATTACTCATCTCAAAACTTTATAAACGTTTCCCGCGGCCCTGAAAACGAAAATCATGTCTCGTTAAATATTTGGAACCTGAAATTTCTGACAAAATAATCTTGAGATTGAATATGTCTGTTTAATGCGGCGGTGCCAATCGACTTTTCAGTAACCTATTTAATTTTATAGAGGTCGGCTCTCAGTAATTTTGCTATGTCGATTTAGCTGCTTTTTTACATTAACTCCACACAGAAGGCCCTGAGGAAAATAATTTCCCTCAGGGCTTATGTCATCTTTAAAGAGGTAGTGTGGAGGGTCTTTTTGAGGAGAGAAAATAGTGAACATAGGCCTTGAAGATACCCATACAACCGGAAGGCCGGTAAATCATACCACAGCTGAAATCAAGAACATATTGAAATCAAGAACAAGTCATGGAAGCTCGTTTCTCAAAAGCTCCGTTCTCCGAGGCGAACTTAACTCTTCGCTTAGATGGAGCCCCTGTACCTGAGCTGGTCACTTGATATGCCTTGTTGTTTTCAAATCCTGAAGAAATGATGGATATGTATAATTACGTTAAAAGTCTAAAATTGAATACGCCTCTGCTGCATGGGCCCCAGACCAGAAAAAATAAGTTGAGCAATTGGAACAGACTCAAAAAAGTTTCTTAGATACCTGTATACGAGGATGCATAGGGAATACCCGCCATTCATGCATCATGAAGATCTGCTCACAGAAACGCGTTGCCAAAGTCTCCAGTCGAGGACGAGTGGGGCCCTTGCCGTGACGGCGTACAAAATCATTAATAAATTTGGGAAGCGGGAATGGGTACCGCCGCCCCGGGAACCTTTATTGGATAACCAACACCTCTGCCATAGGTCACCCCAAGTGGTTCGCTACGTTTGGTGATTTAGCAGGGGTGCCCTGGTTCATGGGATCAGGTTTTTCTAGGTCTGATGACCAGGACACACTGAACCCCAAATTCCTACCCACCCCTTAAACCCGTTTCCTTTCCAGAACTCTCCTCTCCTTCCTTTCCCTAAAAAACCCTCCACACAGCATCCCCAAAGATGACATAGGCCCTTAGAGAAATTATTTTCCTCAGGGCCTCCTGTGTGGAACTCATGTAAAAAAAAAATGACGTCCGGCGTAGTCCAGCGGTAAGGTTCTTGACTTGACCGGCGTAATAAATTTTATGTGATTAATTTGTGTTATTTCACAATTTATTTATTTAAAAATAATATATAGTATATTTGCGGCACGTTCCAGAGTGGAAGATACTCTCAGTATCGCCCTGGTGCAAGACCACCATTCAGAATTGAAACGTTGCTTGAAATGGCTTTAGCGTGTTTCGTGAACAGATCTGAATAGCCAAGTACTTCCTTACCTTCCTCTTCCCTATCTCCTACCCCTCCCCACTACCTTCAGCCTCACAACATACCCCAATTAGGGATGCCATAGTCCCACTGGCTCCGGATGGGAGCAGTTGGGACTCTTGTACGGTATTCATGTAAAAAATAAAAAATAAATAGATAGCCCGTGCCTCCTGGAATGCTATAAGTTGTTTGTGTCGAACAACTACAGCCAGGTACGGTACCACGATCTTCTATGTATCCCACACAGCATAACGGACGTACTGGGTCAGCATAGCATGACGCGAGGTATGGCGTTGTTGAATAACGCTTCCAAAACTGTTGACATCTTTAAGAATAGCCTTGAATAATTGAAGAGGCATATAAGTGCCACACATTACCTCCTATAATTTTTATGTGCCTTATGTTACTATTTACCTTTTTTTTTAATTTATCCATACATGTGTAGTTTGTGTCACACGTCGTGTATTGTAAATGGACACACAGTCTATAATACACAATAAAAAAAAAAAGTTGCAGATTCATCAAACGAAGCCATCATCACGTACCGAGTGAAGCTTTACACTTGAGTTGCACACCATATGATGCAAAATTCTGAGAAATTGACTGTTCCGTGTGAAACTATCAATTATAATTAAGAGTTAATTAATAGTTAAAACCTGCCTCGTTTCGTAAACACAACGTGAAGATTGGACATGCGAAATAAAAAATAATCAAATATATCAAAAAAAAAAATATATCAATTCCCATATATCTGATATTGTCTCCCGTGCCAACAAAATGCTTGGATTTGTTCTTGGTAATTCAAGATCATTTACCAACGGAATCGCAATCCGAAGAACGTATGAAGCACTTGTTCGTAGTATCTTGGAATATAGCTCCATTATTTGGGCCCCTTCTGAGCAAAACCATATTCTCGAAATAGAAAAAGTACAAAAGAGATTCATGCGTTACCTATATATGAGGGAATATATGTACTACCCTTTCCTGTATCCATCCTTATTCTTAGCAGGGATGCTCGATCTTAATACATTAGAATCCCGCCGAAAAATATTTTTAGGAAAACATTTTTTTAAGATAATCTCTGGAACTATACATAATCCACCTATTTTGAAAGAAATTAACTTATATGTCCCAGACAAGTATACTCGTGGAAGGTCCCATACCCTTTTTTATGCTCCAAAAGCGATGACTTCTGCCTATTAGAACGCGCCAGTCAACAGATCGACTGAACTGTTCAACGAGTCTGCATTGACCATTGACATTTTTAACGTAACCTACAGGCAGTTTAACAATTATCTTTTGACGTATGTCACAAAGTAGTGAAACTGGCCTTTTTATGTGTTTTGCTATACTTTTTGTCAAATTTGTAATCTTCTCCATAATGTATTGGTGAATAACCGTTTTACGGAGAACATGAAAAAAAAAATAATAAATAAATAAATCTTACTAAAATATAAGTATTATAAACGCGAAAGTTTGTATGGATGTACGTTTGTTACTCTTTCACGCAAAATTTACTAAATAGATTTTAATGAAACTTTACAATAATTTAGCTCATACATCAGAATAACATATAAGAAGGGGACGCGGGAGGGGAACGGGGAGGCATGGGAAAGGTGATTCACGGAGAAACAATGTAGGTATTTCTTTGAATAGGGCATTGCAACGTATGCCGGGAACCATCTAGTCCTTTATAAATTTGTAGGTGCAGAATTTGTGTGCACGATTTTTTTATTGAAAAAATACTCGTCACATACGATATAAAAAAAAATCAGAGGTCATTATAATGAGGATTTAAGCCAATCGATGGCTTGCAAAATGTCATTCTCAAAGTGTGACATGGTTGACAGTTTTGTAAGAGTTTTTTTAATTGGATAATAAATTTTTCAGATGTATTGTCATGTGGTTGTAATAATCCAAAAACCTTTGCGATGGTGGAAGGACGATATTTTTAAAGTATCAAACATTTCCCATGGTTAATATTCCCACAACGCGGGCAATAGCCTACTATGGTAGTTAAAAAAATGGCAAAAACGGTAGCATGTAAACATTTATAAAATAATGGGAAAAAAATATATATATACATATAATTATCAATACATAAAGGACAAAAGCAAGCGAGCAAACAAGCATTCATTTATATATGTATAGATTTCACCAAATAAAATGAAAACAAAGATACTTCTTTCGGAAGAAAAGTCGCATCTTTGCCAGATCCACCGCTTTTGAATCTCCGTTGAAGAATAGAGAGCAAAGCCATGGTAGAAAAATCTCTGAAACTTCAGAAGTTTCAGTTTAATATTTTACGCGAGAAAGTTTTGCAGAAGGTTTTCAGCTCAACTTGAGGAATAATTATTCCACATGTCTTTGTTCCTCTTTGAAGTTAGATTTATTCCGGTTATTCTCTTTCGATTTGTTATTTTTCTTATATTCTTCGTTCGATCTTTCACATAATTCTGCAAATATAAAATGCTTAACAATTTATTTTTAAAAACGTGTATTTTATGCTCTTCTTAAGTTGCCCAATCGAAAAATAGCTGAATAGTATTTTAAAAATATCATCGTAGAAGTTGCTGAAAAGACCCTACCCTAGGATCTTATAATGAGAAAGACTAAGAAAATATCCTAAAACGCATTTATATTTATTTTTATATATTTTATGAATATAATGTAAACCGATTCGTAGTACAGATTAAATAAAATTAAGTGTCGCGAAACTGCGACTCCACTGTAAATTGGCGTTAAGCCTATGCAACCCTCGAAGGACCAATCCCGAAACTATGTGATCGCTAAGTTATACGGGGCAAGTAAATAGCATATACTCGCAAAACCTGATGGATAGTAAGTCGATAGTTCAGATCCGTGCTTTTGAGAAATTAGATAAGCCCAGATTGGAAAAAGGAAAATAGGACTCACCTTTGTAGATGGGGCCTCACTGAACTCCAGTTTGTGGTGTACACTTCACAATGTTTAAATTTAAAAATGGTTATATTCTTATAGCTAGAGGTTACGATACATGCGCCCTGTCTGAGATGTTAATTTGCACTGAACAGCAAAGCACACTGTCCCCTCTCCAAAGTTGAGTACTTTTTCTTGCAACAATTTTTCATGGTGACATTTAGGATGGAAAGATTAGGTAGGTGGGATAACTTCAGGATTTTGACATATGCTACCAACCAAGTCTGCGAATGAATACCCAACCAATCCACATATAATAATGCGCCAACACTCTCCCGGCCTTGGAAGTACCTAATGAAACTGAAGGTACTTTCAAAATAAAGTAAAGAATTATAGTAAAAAATAAAAATGAAATAATTGTATATATATACGCGATTGATATTACGTAGTTCAGAAAAAATAAAAAGTAAAATAAAATTAATAGAGATAAAGAAAAATAATAATTATTGTGTAGGCAGGGGACACAATTTCACGACTGGTCGTTTAAAGTTCCCAGAAGGGGTTCTTACGAGTGCCACACGAACCACTCCGTCTTTACCCGGGAATATTTCCTCAACAACTTCCACCGGCCAATAAAGTTGAGACGCATCTTCTTGATGCACCAGTACTATAGTACCTACAAGAATGTTATTCGCGGAACTATTCCATTTTTTTTCTCATCTGCAGAGAATGAAGATACTCTATCTATAGAGAGTGAAGATATGCCACTTCTTCCAATAAGATTGAACGAGGTGGTCCAAAAGCTCTTTCCTTTTCAGCAGACTAATGCGTTACATAGTCAAATCATAAGCGGGCAAATGCTGAATCGGAGTAGACATTAAAAAATGAGCCGGAGTAAGAGCTTCTGGATAGTGACAACTTCTTAATAAACATAACGGCCGTGAATTAAGTAAAGCCTCTATTTGTGTCAGAATTGTGAGAAGCTCTTCATAACATAAAATTTGAGTACCCGCAATGCTATACAGATGCAATTTAATGGATTAAATATTTGATTCCCATAATCCTCCAAAGTGAGGAGCGCGAGGAGGAATCGTCTTCAACTCAATTCTCCGAATGTTAAATTCATTGCGAAGGACTTCATTAGTTGTATTTGCCTCCAAAAATTTATGTAAGTCGTCCAGACAATTCTTCGCGCCTATGAAGTTTGTCGCATTGTCACTGTACATACACGAAACCGACAGAAAACGTTTAAATGCGTTTAAAAAATTGTCCGTACTTAGATCTGACACCAATAAATTCTATGTGTATAGCCTTCGTCGTTAAACAAATAAATAGACATAATATACGCTTTTTGACTTTTTACTCCACGACGCCTAGAAAGGGTTATATTTATCGGTCCGGCAAAATCTACCCCATTATGTGTAAATGCTTTTGCTTCTTGAACTCTAGCTGTAGGTAAATCAGCCATTGGCGGTATAATATTAGAGGGTGCGGTTTTAAAACAGAAATTACACGCATGTACTCGTTTCGTTTCGATAAGATCCAATAACGCTGTCTAATTCTAGACATAAGGAGATAAGCAAAAGTGTGACAATTCATACGATGGTAAAAATCTATAATTATATCTACATATGATCCTATCTTGGCAGAAGTACTGGATGTTTGTTTTCATAAGGTATATTCGCGTTTGTTAATCTACCACCTATACGTAACCGTCTATTACGATCGACGAACAGGTTTAATTTTCGAAACGAAGATGAACATAATTTTTTCCTCTGTATTAATTGTAATTCGTCATAAAAAATACTTTTTCTGTAGAGCTTTTAAAACATTTATTTCAGCAATGTTTAATTCCGTGGAATTTATAACTGTTGAACACGATAACTTCCGCGTAAATCGTAAAATATATAATTCTTAGCAGTTTTGGCTTCATACCTTATATATCCCTTTTCCAGATGTTCAGAAATTACTTCATTATAACTCCGATGCAATTCTGGCGACGTATTAAATTTCCGTTGTAAATATTTATATCTGCGTTGCGCGACACTTCGCTTTGATGACTAACCATCATCGGTTCTTTCCACACCTTATGCTTAATTGAAAAATCGAGCATATATAATTATGACACATTAATATTAATAAGGACAACGTTGCGGGGAAAAGCTTAATATTTATTTGTATCCGGTATTTGTTGACTAAACCAAAACCAACCACATTAATTCAAGTGGAATACATGCCAAAAATTCACAAACTTCCCATCTGCCCTGATGATGGAAACTGTAACTCTTGTAAATCTAAGCTCTTTAAAAATTTATTTATTTATTTATTTGTTTGTTTACGCCTTGATGGCTTTTACATATAAAATAAATTGTACAGGAGCATTATAACAAGTATGCAGTATCATAAGTATATAGTACATAAAATGATAAACAGAGCTAGAAAGATATAAGTAGGCTTAACATAAGTAGGTATTAATATTCAAGTAATTGTTTACAAAGGAGTTCAACCAGCGGATTCGTATTTGGCTCACGCTACATTATATTCAATAATTATTGTCACAATATCACACAAAATGTGATTCCAAATATACTTGAAGCATACCGGTATTGCAGTGGTGTAAAACATTTTTAACAATTAATATAAAAGTAGGTAATTTTCTTGTAATTAATTATTTTTATTTATTTATTTTTTTTAATTATTATTTTTTTGCTATCATAAATGTACGTATGTTTGTTATTATTATGAAGAAGAGAAAAAAAAAGAAAAGGTACACAGTAATTACATATGTAAATAAGTAAGTAGGTACTATGAATGTAGTTATTATGTAGTTGTAGTTGAAAGTTGAAAGAATGGTTTGACGAAAATTTATTAACATTAAACATTGAAAAAACCTATTATATACCTTTTAGTATAAATAACAAAAAATCTCCTCCTATCGCCTTAAATATTAAAATTCATTCAAAAAAATGCACCACTAAAATATTAACATGCCAAAATAATGACTGTCTATTCATAGCAAATAAAAAAGAAATAAAATATTTGGGTGTAATAATAGATAGTAACCTTAAGTGGAAGACTCAAATTACCAATACTATAAATAGATTAAGAAAACTTATATACATATTTATTAATTTAAGAAATATACTTAACTTAAAAATTCTTAAAAATATATACTATGCTCTAGCCCATTCGATAATACAATACGGTATTGTTGCATGGGGAGGAGCTTACAAAACCTCAATTTTACCGTTGGAAATTACTCAAAGATTAATAATCTAAATTATTACTAAGAAACCATCAGATTATTCAACCTCTCAACTTTTTCAAGACTTTCAAGTCCCACCTCTAAAAAATACATATATAAAAAATACACTGCTTCAAATACACAAAGACTATTCTAATAAGTCGCACCACGCCATGGTCCGCGTTGAGAGCAATAGGCAAAACACAGTGGGTCGCTTGTGTACGCCATTAATGCATACCAGTTTTGCACAACACTACTACACGTACAATGGAGTGGTGTGGTTTAATCAACTAGCAATAGAGCTGAGATTAGAACCTGACTACAATAAATTCAAAAATAAATTAAACAATAATATCTTAAATAATTTAGCCACTTAGAACCGCATTAACCTTTAATTAACAATACTTATTCAAAAATTTATTTTATATTATTATTTTTTTTTAATATTATTTTTTTTTTTACACATTCGATTTATGTAAGTACGTAAATATAATGTATGTGTTATAATTTTTTATTTTAATTTTTTTTTATTAAAAAAATATTTATATATTTTTCTCTTCCCTTTACACACGAGTAGTTACACTCTCGTAAAGGTTATATATTATATACATATATATGTTTATACTGTTTCTAATCAATGTTGCATGTTAGTATTTAATGATTTGAGTTTAATCCGTTTGTAACCTGAAAATGTAATTACTCATGATTATATTACATGTATATGTATATAAAAACTATTAAAAAAAAAAATAAATAAAAAAAAAAAATAAATAAATAAAAAAGTTATCATGAATGTAGTTACAGAGCAGTGGGTATTAAGTTTGTTACTGTTAACAATGTGAAACATTTAAGGATTTTTACATTAGTTTGTTATTATCAGGAAAAAAAATAAAATAAAAGGTACACAGCAATTACATATATGTATAAAGAGGTAAGTAGATACTATGAAAGTAGTTACAGAGCAATGGGTATTAAGTTTGTTACTTTTAACAATCTGGTACATTTAAGGATTTTTGCATCTGCATACATATACGCTTTTTGAAGGAAGCGATGTTTTTATAAAAAAATATATCGACAGAGAAAGTTTCATTCCCCACACGATGCAATCTCTGAAGACAAGAGTTGAACATAAAATTAGTGCGAGAAGCAACTACGTTAAATGGAGCATGGAGTCTGGTGTTAAAAATATGATTAAAGGAGGGGAAAGCCCCGGTAACCATTTATTGAGCAACAAACACCCCTGCCATAGGTCACTCCGAGTGGTTCGTTACGTTTGATGACTTAGAAATAAGACACCTACTGCGTAGCCGACCAGATCGGGAGAAATCATGGATAGACAGAAATTCTTGTAAATGGCTGTCATCGCATACAACGAAAGCAAACGTTCATTTTACTTAATTTTTATTTTTAATGCAGTATTTTACATCGCCCCGAATGCAAAGGATTGCTTTTTTATAGTAATTAAGTTGAATCCAAAGGTTTTTTCCGAAAAATTACCTGTATTAAGCGTGTCCAGCGATACCCATAGTTTACAATGTATCCTTTCAAAAAGAGATTGAAATAGATTACGCATTTCAAGATAACATATTATTTTAAACAAATTTAATATTGTTTTTTGAACAACTGTATAGAAAACAGTTATAGAATATGCAGTACTATAAAAGCTCATCCGAGTCAAGCGGGTAAGCCTGTTCGGGGTTAAAGTTGTGGCAATAGGGGAACCACCCTCGGGGCTTGACGCGCATACAGCCCTCAGGTAATACGCTCTACATCTGCCATGTTATTTTTACCTCTATATAACTCTAGCTCCTATCTAGAACACACGGGAAACTTAAAAAAATATATGATATTTGATGGTGCTGTTTTTGAGAATTATTCCCTCAAAAGCATTATCAAAAGCGAAAAATTATTTTAATATTAAAGAATAATTTAGGTAGGTGCCCTACATTTTTATATGTATTTAATAAAACATGAATACCTTTATTAAGGGGGTTTGGTATCGCATTCGATAGCACAGCCGTTCAGCAAGAGATAGTATTCGAGTTCAAATCAATTTTAATTTTTTAATTGTTTTTGTAAATTTACTTATGTTTGAATATTATTAAAAAAAATTCCAGATTAGAAGTTTCATCTCCCTACTTCGCTTTTCAACGAAATGAAATTTTAACGGTAACTATTCACAACCGTAATTATAACTTTGTATGTACTTTTGTTCTACTTAGCAAGAAAATTATTAAAATCAATAGTTTTTTTCCACCAAATACCCTTGGAATAGTATACCTGTCATTGGTGAAAACCCAATAAGATACGGAATAACTACATGGGGACATTCAACAAAAACAAATTTTCTTTCAGTGCAAAATGCTCATTATTCTTTAGTGAAATTATTACTAAACAAAACTTAATACAAAGATATTTTTGTTCAAAATCATTACTATACATCTCTGTAAATTTATTCTCTATTCGTGTTATATTTTGGCTTAAAATTGCGAGTCAGCTTACACCTCAATCTGAATATAATAAAATAGCGGTACATGTTCATAATACACGAATAAATACAAATGATGGACTTGTTATTCCCAGAAACCTAAATAAATACGGTCAAAGATCTCCAGAATACCTTTTTCCAATAATTTACATAAAAAACAATTCAATAAAAAGCTGTGAATCGATTTTCAGAAGGAAATATATGCTCAAAAAATTGTTAAGTGAAAGAACTTTTTTCCAGTAATATCTACTTTTCCTTTTATTGTTTTTCCATTATTATAATTTTTCTTTCTTTCTTTCACTTTCTCTTTTCTCCGTTTCATATAAAATGTTGTTAACTTTATTTTTTCCAAAAATGAATGTAAAAATATATGTAGGTGTGTAAATATAATTTCAAGGTGTGTATATTTTATGTATATGTCTCAATTTTGAAAAAGTAAATGTTAAAAGAACCCGTTGACAAACTGATATCAATAAGTTTAACGGGACTTAATATAAAAATGTGTAAATAAAAAAATATGGCTGAACAAACATAAAACACTACCAAAGTTAAATTTTACCGATTGAAATCCCTGAGAGTCGCTCTCCGGACCAGCGTATGATATTGCAAATTGATTCCGGTTGTTACGATTTTAACTCAGTATCAAGTTTATTTTAAAATAACGTTTCTTTTAAATATATTTGACCCGCATAACCAAGAGTTTTTATTGGTAAATTTCCATTAAACACTGAGCTCAGTTTATAGACCTTGAAAGGGTTGTAAGCTGCAAATCCTAACCAGGATTAAATACATGAGATGACTTTTCTAAAACATGAAGGAATTAAAAAAAAGCTATTCAAAAAATCAATTACACAAATAAAATAAATAGACAAACGGTATTTGCGGATTGCAAAAATTGTTGAGTTTTGTTAGATATATACCTACATACATATATTACAAAAGGCTTGTGGAGGTCGAACAAAAGACACGGAATCGCAGTCGGCTGGCTATTCGATTGGTCCCCAAGCAGCCAATCCAATCCAATTTTAAGTCACAAGAACTTTCTCCGGGCCGCATTAAAAACCTGCCGCTCATTCTGTTTTAAACTCCCGGTCAAGACTCAATTGCAAATCGTGTTTGTTCGTCCTTCACATTATTATTGTTGTAAAATATTAAAATATAGAGGAATTGTGCATAAGTTGTAAATTGTAAATAAACCTGTAAGTAATGTACCGACATCTTACTTATTTGATTTACCACATCCTTTACACGCTTTAAAACACATCATTAATATTTAACTATTACCATCATCACCCTATAACTGGTGACCTCCATAAAACACATAGCCTCTATAGGCTTAAAGAATTCAAAAGACAAATGTAGTGTTTATTTAATCCAATGATTAAGATTACTTGAATTTTATTGGGAAACTTCCAAATAAGATCGAGGTTCACTGAGATTACAAGATACTTTATTTACTTCTGTCATAATGTTTACAATAATATTTAACTGGACCAGATGTCCTTTCAATAGAAGGCTATTATTAGTTCTTCTGCGGCTGCGGAATGCGGCACTGGTGCAGTCTAACCGTCTACCAAATGCCTTCAGCTACTATCATAATCATTCGTACATCAGAAACGAACGACCATAGATAATACTCGTCTAAAATATTACTTAACTCACATCTGATGAGATACCACAAAACTACATACAACTATCTACTATAACAATTTCAGGATGTTGAAACTAAATGATTAACCTATCCACCACGACAAAGAAAAGTTCGATGTAAAAATGTACGTGAAGATAATAATGTAACTTTTATGCATTATATTATGCTGAGAAATTGGTTAATGTTTCAGGAAAAAACAAAATTGCAATTTTCTAGGCAGGGAAGCAAGGAAGTTGAACAAGTGCACAAGTTAAATTAATTGAAAAGACTTTGGATCTCGTAATCAATCACCGACAGAGTTTGTTATATAATTAGTCTTACTCGAACGTTAATCCTTAAATGGACTATTTTGCGAAGGCGTAGGTAATGGAAAGGGGAAGGACATGGTTGCGAATTAATTTGCGAGCAGAAAATAATCGCGTTGACCTGGAAATTGTGGACTGTGAAAAAGTGTATCTCGCCGTCACGCCGATTTATGAAGGGCTAGGTAGAAAGGATATCCGTCGCATAATTATGTCTTGGCCCATATTTCTGACTTCATTCACATTCTAAATCTTTTCATAAAAACTCTTACGCCCTCCGTTCATGGAGATACTTACAATCTACGTAATTGTGACGAAACCACAACTTGTGGTTTCGTCACAATTACCCTGCTGATATACTACTTTTTAATGCTAGTCTCCGTACACGGCGCTATGCGAAATATACTGAACTTGATCATTTTTCACGTGCAACCGTGGAGTCAACACGCTGTCAAGCGATGTCATATGACTTTTTTTCCAACATCAATCCATGCCTTCTCCACTAAATCCTTTCTTACGTATTCTGGTAAAGTATAGTTATGTAAACGTGCATTTTTTCCGCTTCCAGAATAAATCTAACATTACTTTCATGTTCCGACGCCATTCTGTCAAACGTCAAGCGAATAAGTATCAGACACAAATAATGCGACGCATCGCGCGCGATCAGTACTGTTGGTATCGTGATACTGATTGGAAACCGACAGCCACCGCGTAGCGCCGTAAACGGGCACCAGCAAAATCGTACGGGGGTACTTACGTATGATACGCGCACGAGGATCGAGTATCTTGTAAGTATCTCCGTGAACGGAGGCACTTATGTTCTCCACGTCTTATGACTCATGACAGTCCTAACTCGTGACCAAGCCATGTCAGGTTGCCAGAGCATCAAAATATAAAAATCGGTAGTTTTTGCTATCTCTTTTTCGAGTTCGAAGGCACTCCATTCAACACCTGCAACTGGTCCACTTTTTTAGAATGACCTACCATTTAGTCTGAGATTGGCCAATGCTTTTGAAAAGTTAAAGAAAATACGGTTTGATGAATAGACTATCTACAATGATCAAAGGAAAGCACCTTGTTTGAGATATTAAATGACGCCAAACACGTTGACCTCTTTAAAATTTGTTATTGTTCGAGTGCACCGGAGGCCCGTCTTCTCTCAAACATTTGGTTTTTCATGTATCTGCAAAGTTGTTTGTTATGTTACAATTCCAGTTCAAGATGGTGGACTTGCTTTATTCCGCTATAGTTAGCTTGTTCGTGGTTCTCACTACAAACTCTCAAATGGGAATAATCAATATTATGTACCTACCGGCCTAAAAAAAGTTTTAAAAAAGAATTGTCATGGAGATGATGGCTTCCACGATTTTTCAACCCGTGACAAAACCCCCCCCCCCCCCCTCCCCTAACAAAATATCTACTAAAACCTAATCTAACTTAACTTACCAAAAAAATGGAACAAAAATAATAAAGACATCCTACAAAGACAATTAATTATTGTTCAAAAATAGTAAAATGGGACAAAAATAATACAGAGATGGTGATATATCTCTGAACAAATTCTATAACCGCATAAATGACAAACAAAGAAACATTCATTTTGATGTATTTAGATTATCCGAAATTTTCGCATTGTTTTCAAGGAGATACTTTCACGTCATGTTTCCATTTTCGAGGAGGTAGGATAGAATGTTTCTCTGTCAGCGATGTGAACAACGAACACTTCGGAAGAGCCGAGCTCGAGTGTTGTATTCGTATGTGACTATTGACTAAACTATTGCATTATGTTGTGGAGTCATCGTGCATCCGATACGACTCGTTCAAGGAACTGACATTGGATTATTTACACGAGACATCTCTCCCTGTATAATAATATACCGTTTCTACATATACGACTTTTAAATTATAATAATTTCTACATATAAGTCTTTTTATAATACGCTCTTGGTGAACTACCGGTTAATTTAGTTGACTTACTTTTCACACAGGTACATAAATTACATATAAATGCATAAGATACATATAACGTGCTTCGTTTAGACTAAAAACGATAAAAACTATTAATGATTATTTCATATTTTAGTGTTTAAAGTCAAAACGTGTTGAAGGCGGTTATTTAAAATATTTTTGGCATTTTATAATCAATAAATCCCCTCAGGGCCTATGTCATTTTTGGGATGTTGTGTAAAAGGTTTTTTAGGACAGGCAGGAGAGGAAATTCGGGAAAGGAAAAGGGTATTAGGGGTGGGAAGAAATCTGGGAGTCAGTGGGTCCAGGAGTGACGGACGTTTGAATCCATCCTTCCCACTGTGGTACAAGGCGATGTTCCGAGAGAGTACAACTGGAGTCATAGGGACTACCTCAATCAGTATCTCTCGATCCGGCCTGCCATGCTGCTGGTGGGCAGAAGCATCCACCGCCAAGACCCGGGCAAACTTGACCCCATATAGCGAACCACTTGGGGTGACCTATAACGAGGTATAAGAGGTGTTGGTTATCCAATAAATGGTTGCCGGGGCGGCGGTACCTATACCCGCCTACCAAATTGGGCTTGCACTAGTGCAGTCAATGTATAGCTATTATTTGTGCATGCCCCATTTACAAGAAAGAATATATTTATGTAAAAGGGTTTAAAATTACGTATTCGGATAAATATCGGATTTTCCTTCTACTTGTCGAGGGGCATGAAAAGCTAACAGCTTAATTGGATTTCCGACAAACAGGTTGGAACGCTAAACAGTTCTGTTTTACACTACCTGTATTATTATATCAAATTATATATCAAGTGTTATGTGTCATGCGTCGTGTGGCGTGTGTCGTGTATCGTGTGTCGTGTCATCCCACATGTGTCATCCCAAGTGATTTACTGCAATTTGCGACATTGTAGAGGGGTCCAAGCTGAGGTTTGTCTAAGTCTCAGCGGCGATAACGTCTGAATCTGCCCACCAGTTGCGTGGCGGGCTGGATCGGAAATCACCGGTTAAAGGCAACCTTTTGGCCCCTTTAGTCTCCAGCGACCCCAGCACCGCAGCTGGAGTAATGGATTCATTCTTCCGTCACTCTGGAAACACTGACCCAGATTCCTACCCACCCCTCACATATTTTTCTCTCTTTCACATCCTTAAAAACCCTCTCTACACCGCATCCTAAATGATGACACAGGCTAATAGAAAAATTATTTTCCTCCTGTTTGAAGCTGTAGCCGAGCAACGAACAACCATAAAAATGTTATTCAAATCCGATTTTATACACTGGTATCACCGGGCACCGCTCTCCGGCCGAGTGCATGATAATGCAAAATTATTCCGGTTTCAACGTTCGTTCCATCCACCTGCTTTTCCTCTAAGCGAAATAATTATTAAATCTGTGCTAACTTATTGTAACACAAATAACCATAACCATAATACGGGCATGTGCCTAGTGCGGCTGTCGAAAAACTTGAAAAACTGTATACCTGAAAAAATATATGTTTATATGTTTATGATTAAATAGTAATAAAATTTAAAAAAGGTTCAATGTAAACATAAAATCAAGAGTTATTATTGAAAATCTCCACAACACAAGCATCCAGTTTACAGACGTGGCAAAAACTGTCAAACCCTCTGGAAAAAATATGTATAAACATAACCCATATTGCTAAAAAGCTAATTAAAAAAAAAACTCATAACCGCACCATCTTTTAGATAATTTCCAATTCATAATACCTTCAACGAGTAATAAGATTATATGAAATTCAACCTGCAATCATTGAGTGGAATCAAAAATGAGATTGAATTTCATGAACCTCGGTTAATATTATTTCTAGATAAATTCTCTCCGACCGATTGAATTTCTATCTTTGTCGTGAAACTCAGGGAGGGAAGTCTTTCTTACAATAATAATAATAATAGTAGTAGAGAAAGTTGGAGGCCGTATATATTTGCTCTTACTTTCTCGGGGGCCGAATCTGTAATAATCCTACAAGCGACTGGCAATAAATCCAATTAATTTGCAAATCCTGAGATGTTGTTATTGTTTATAAATTAAGGATGGACGAAAGGAGGGTGGATATTTTTTATTAGGTAAAAATTACTTACTACATAGATAAATGCTAATAAATGCGTGTCGACCTCCACGATAAGAGCTGCACGTTCCAACGGAGATTTTTTTGTTTGTTTAATTAATGACGACAATGAGTATGAAAACACTATGCAACATAGTTGTTAATGATGAGTATTTGGAGCAGGTGGATGAGTTTGTATACTTGGGAAGTATGTTCACGAGAGATGGAAGCGCTGACAGAGATATCGAAAGAAGGGTAAATGCAGGCAACTCTGTTAACGGAGGACTGAACGCCGTTGGTGCCAACAAAAAAACTGTCCAAAGAAGCGAAGTTAGCCGACCATAATGGAGTGCTGGTACCTACCCTGATGTATGGCAGTGAGACATGGAACTGGCAGAGGAAGGATGAAAGTAAACGGAATGCTGTAGAAATGAGATCCCTGAGGCGTATGTATGGTAAAACCATGTACGATCGTGTGAGAAATGTGGAGATCCGTGAAGAATGCAACGCTGATGTATGCGTAATAAGTAAGATTAAGAAAGGGACGCTCGGATGGTTTGGGCAAGTAAAGCGAATGAACGAGGAAAGGAGTGAAAGGAAAATATATGATGCAAATGTGAGTGGAAGAAGAAGTCGGGGACGCCCGAGGAAGACATGGCACGACCAAGTGAATCAGATACTTGAGTCGGGCCACGTGAAGAGTCGGAATAATAGAAGAGCATGTATGAGACGTTGTATGAATGTGGACGAGGCAAGGAGTGTGTGCCAAGATCGAGTTGTTTGAAAAATCAGAAACGGTCACCGTATCTTTTCTGATTTTTCTCTTTGGGAGGCGGTTATGGTTACCGCCGCCCCAGGAACTATATATTGGAAAACCAACACCCCTGCCATAGGTAACCTCGCTCGTTTGGTGACTTAGCAGGTGCACTCGGGTTCATAGGGGTTAGGATTGTCTGTGTCTTGGCGGCGGATAGGCCTACCCACCAACTGCTTGGCAGGCCGGATCGGGAGAGACTATTTGAGGGAGACCTTTTGATCTCTCTTCAGCAGGACTCTTCGATATATATATCGCCTTGCACCGCAGTAGAATTGATTCGTACGCCCGACATTCCTGGGCACACAAACCCCCCAAATTCCAACCCACCTCTCACACCTTTCTCTTTCCCAGAACTTCCTCTCCTTCCTTTCCTAAAAATACCCCCCCTAAAGATGGCAAAGGCCCTGGGGGGAATTATTTTCCTCGGGGCCTCCCGCGTGGAGTTAATGTTAAAAAAATGTAAAACGGTTTTAATTACGGATGTCGCCGGGGGTAGTAATGCCAGGGTTTAATAAAGTGAAAAAAAATAATAGTTTGTGAAAACTGGCTTCGTCCAAATATCTTTTCCTCCTCGAATTTATCAATTTAATTTTGCCAGTTTCTTCGGTGAATCTGTTTATTTTGAATTGTATTGTTGACTTATCATTGTAAATTATGAAAATCTTTAAAAAAACAATCAATTCTGGTCAGCTTATTGGATTATTCTTATCTGCATTATCCTAGCAATATTATCTCACCAGAAATCATTCTCTGTAAGAACACACCTATAATTCCAGTGATATGTCGGTATTTGCTAAAAACATCAAAATGTTTATTTTTACATAATATATCTAATATGCACTGAATCATATTGAGAACGGGTCGCTTCTTTCTTGATTTCTGGCTGTTGATCGATTTGCCGGCCGATGTTCTCTCCCTCCTACAACATGGATCTCTTCAAGGCCCATGTTCATTTCCTCTCCTCAAAAAGTCCCTCCACACAGCATATTCAAAGATGCCATAGGCCCCAAGAAAAATAATTTTGCTTTTTATTATTTAGTTAATAATATTTTTTGTATGTATATTTTCCTAGAAGCCTCTAGAGATTTCCTAGAGTTAATACTTGTAGTTAAAGTCAAAAGATAATGGTTCAGATATTTGTTCTCTTAACTTAAAAACCTCGTATATGTATCTGCCTATTTTGATGTTAACAACAACTTCTATGGCCATGATTTGTTTATTATATTTTTCAGGTAATCATTATGATGTTTATAATTTTTTCAAAATTTCGGATACACCACCATATGTTTAAAAAATAACAATGGTTTGCAGACCTTGGTAAAATTCTCAAATTACATAAAGAAGGGTTATTTCACAGAATTTGAACAACTCAACAAATTTTAAAGGTAGGTACTCAAGTTCTGTGAAAGTCCTACTCAAATATGTATTGAAGAACTTGCATGAAACTTTCACAGAATTTGAAATTCATCTTTGAAATTTTATGTTTTTTTACATTTAGTACATATATGAGGCCTTGAGGAAAAAAATCTTCAGGGTCAATGTCAACTTCGGAAATGCTGTGTGGAGGATCTTTTTAGGGAAAAGAATGAGAGAAAGTTCTGGGAAGGAATAAGGTATGATGGGTGGATAGAAATCTGGAGTTCAACGTGTCCAGGAGTGACGAACGTATGAATCCATCCCTCCCAATTGGTCGAGAGAGTCCGGCTGGATAGTTCAACGGGTCTCCCTCAACCAGTCCGATCCCTTCCGCCACGTAATAGAAGATCTAGACAGATGTCACCCAATGAACCCGGGCACATCGACAAAATTGTTCAAATTCTGTGAAACACCCCGTCTAAACTTGAATGCAAATTCAGTGCTTGTTTTATTCAATACTGTTCTTCATTTAAATGAATGGATAATATGATTGGACTTTTTATTTTACTATACGTGGGAACATTTTTTTAGCAAATAATTGGATTTTCCGATGCAGTCTTAGTACAAACGAAGCCTTAAGGATATATAAATCATATCATATCAGCTTTTTATGCTTCGAAAGCGAGAACTTCTTCCTTTCGGAATGCGCCATTAAACAGAGCAATTCAACTGCTTAAGGCTTCTGCATTGAGCGTCGACATCTTCAATGTTATCTATAGAGAGTTCAGTAACTATCTTTTGACATACGTCTGAACATAGTGAAACTGCCCCCTTGGACTTTTTTTTCTTTTAAATTATGTAATCTTCTCCGTAATAATTTGGTGTATAACAACTGTTTTATGGAGAACCTGAAACAAAAATAAAGCATCATTATAACTCATTCATTCCAAGAGAATAGGATTATAAATCTTAAAAAGTTATTAATTTCAGGTGAAACAATCATGATGGCACTACCCTACCTACCACAACCAAAAAAAAATCAGAGAATGCAATTCACACACGGTAGAAGTAAAACATTTAGAAAACTAAAGTAGACAAGAGTGTGCAGACTACTGCATTTTTTTATCAATGTAAATGATTTTTTCCATATTTTTGTCGTCGAATTCCAGTGCACCTTCTCCAGCACATTTGGTAATCTTATTAGCATTTGTGTTTTCTTTGCCTGTTCATTTTGGAGTGGTTTGAATATTGGATATTGATTATACAAAAATTTAAAAATATATATATATGTATTGATTTCGTAGGATTCGATCCTTGATCCGCTGAATTTCTGGCCGCTAAGTTCATCGGACGCTTTATACTACTTATCGCATTATATTGGAACCGTGCACCCGTGAAATAAATAAATATTTTATTGCAATCTTATTCTCTCGCAGGCTAAATCCTACACTCGTAGATGTATGTGTTTGTCTCTTTTTAGTGTCAAAATCAAATCACGATGACGCTTAAGAAGTTTTCACTTCAATAAAAAATATTTTACGCCATTAATTCACCTTTGTATTTTCACTAGAAAATTTTTCACAGAAGAACAAGTTCCGTAACAAAAAGTGTCTCGTTAACCGTGCCCAGTGTCGCCTGACGAAAATAAATCGAAAACCAAATTAACACAAGTCGAAAAGAAACTGCGTTTCCAGAAGAGGTATAGTATTCCCAATTGGCGCTGTTCGACTCAAAAACTCGTAAATCCTCTTCGCTACTTAAAACTTTATTTCCCAGTACAGTCCCGGCCGTAAAATTGACCCGTGTTAAGTCGGCCGCGACCGTAAAAGGTGAAATCCCACCGTGATACGGATAATAAACGGTAGTCACGCCAATGGAGAGTCCTAGATGCCGGTGAAGTTAAATAAAGGTTGGAGCCTTAGACCGTGACTGTACAGTTCTATTTATCGACTATATCGTCGTAAAAACAACTTGCTTAAATTCGAGTATGCACTTAAATTTAATATGGGCTAATTAAGAATCAGGTAAAGTTGTTTTTAAGGATGCTCGCTTTTACGAAACTCAAAAACACGAGTCGCTTTATTTTGGTTTCACTATCTGACTCCTTCCGATTGCGCCTTTTAGGATTTCATTAAAAGAAAAAGAAAAATGTACAACAGATTTTTTTAAAGTGAAAACATAACTATGAGGCTCATACACCTATGAATAGATTACATCATTTTGGCAATAAATTTGGGAATATTGTAGACATGTTTGCATATTCCGTATTAGTTATGTTCGCGCATTTTTTATATGGGATTGATTGGGTATTGCATTCGCAGACTTGGTGGGTAGCATGTCAAAATCCCGAATTTATCCCACCTACCTAATCTTTCCATCCAAAATGTCACCATAAAAATTGTTGCAAGAAAGTACTTACTCAACTTTGGAGAGGTGACAGTTTGCTTTGCAGCTCAGTACAAAATAACATCTCAGACAGGGCCCATGTATCGTAACCTCTTGTTATAAGAATATTGCGAATTTTAAACAGTGAGAAGTGTACACCAAAACTGGAGATCAGCGAGGCCCCATCTGCAATGGTGAGTCCTATTTTCCTTATTCCAATCTGTGCTTATCTAATTTTCCAAAAGCACAGATCTGAACTATCGACTGATCAGGTTTTGCGAGTGTATGCTATTTAATCGTCCCGTATAACTTAGCGTTTTCACGTAGTTTCGGGACTGGTCCTTCGAGGGCTGCATAGGCTTTGCTCTGCAGCATTTACCGCCAATTAACAGTGGAGTCGCAGTTTCGCGACACCAAGTTATAAAACGAAGACTTTAATAAAATGTATGATTTTAATTTTAATATATTTTTTTTTTATTAATTTTATTTTTTACTATTAATTTAATCATTGTATAATGTGTACTACATACCAGCCTAACGATTATTACCTATCTTTGTAAAAGCCCACCAGGGCGTAAATAAATAAATAAATATTTATTTGTAAATGAAACGAAAAAGCGACAATAAAAAGAAACAAACACATGCCTCCTAGCCTGCGAGATAATAAGTCAAAATAATCGGTTTCCTCTTTGTGTGGTGCTTCATAACCTATCGGTCTCCTCTTTGTGGGGTGCTTCATAGAATCACCACTCTTGTCTATTTTAGTTTTCTGAAGGGTTCACTTCTACCGCGTGTGAACAGCACACAATTTTTTTAAAGTGAAAACTTCTTTAGCACCGTCGTGATTTGAAACTCGATGAAACGTAAAAGCGACACTAAAAAGCGATAAAACACATACATCTTAAGGCTTTAGCCCGCGAGAGAATGAGATAGAATAATCGGTCTCCTCTTTGTGCGTTGCTATGTATCCTCCCCACTCTTGTATACTTTAGTTTTCTGAAGGTTTCACTTCTACTGCGTGTGAACTGCGTAATTGTATTTTTTTATCTTGTTTCTGTACAAGATTTCTTACGACGATATTCTTGACGTTTGGGAAGATACTTGTACAAAAAAAGTTGAAAGGTTATTTTAAGAGTGATCAAATAATATATCTACTGTTTTAGAAATTTCATTCCACGCTACCATTTATTTTCTCAAGTATCGGTGTTCCATAGAAGCACTTCCTCTGGCTTCCAAGAAACTGGGCGTCTTCAATAGGGCTAGCAGATTCTTTAATAATGACTAGCTGCTAACCCTGTACAAATCTAAAGTACGCCTAACAATTAAATTGGTAGACACCTCTGGGCTGGAACCATAAAATAATTGAAAAATTTATTTGATTCTATGCAAAGATGGACGATCCGTTGTTAATATATCGATTGCCATATCTAACACAATGTAGGGATGTCAGTCTGTTCTACAGATATTTTAAAGGAGGCTTCTCTACGGAGCTGACAGCATTTTCCCCGTTGCACCGGTGTACGTGCGTGAAACAGTGATCTATAAGGTTTTGATGAAAGTCGACGGACACTAGCGGTGGACAGACATGAACCGTTCGCTGTTAAATTTGGCTTCATAAGAACGGTCGTTTCTTCGACTCGTTCTTACATAAATCGGCTCTTGTGTTGAATGAGTTACCGACAACTGTTGTTCCTCCTTCATATAATCCGAGCCTCACCAATGCCCGCTTTAATAAACCCTTTCTTGTAGTCCCACTTCACCACTAGTTCTCCTGTCTTTACATTTGTATATATAGGAGCGCTCTTGTGAGGAATCACTTTAAAAAAACTTGCAAATTTTGTAATATCCACAGTTTTAGACCTTTTTCTACCACACATATATGAAACATGTTTTCTGCTTCATAGCTAGGTTTATTCTTTAAGTAATCTGCCTATCTAGGTTTTGCAAAACAAATGTTATTTTAAATAGATTAAAAATAAATACACCTATTACCTACCTAATATTTCTTGTTATTCGGGTATATATTAATATTTTACTTTCTTGCTACTAGTAGATTAGTACAAATTTATAACCATTGTTTTTCATTTTATCAACCACAAGGTGCATTTTCAACAAAAAGGCACTATTAAAATTACCCAATTAGTTAAAACAGTTTAAATTTATAATTAGGATTCTCTTCGTGATCCTTGACTCCCTTATGGGATGTTGTTTGAATAATTTCCTGAATGTTTAACTTCCAACCCCTACAAGATGATTTGAGTCAGGTACTGGATATTTAATATTTGCTTGTTAAAACATGGCAACACCGACGGCAATTCATTAGCCTTAAGTTTTAGAGAGGGGGCTGGTGAAGGGCTGGAGGGCGCGGGGCAGTTCTCCAGCGAAGGCTCTTCTTAACACGTGTTACAAAATAAAATGAGAGCAAATTGATTAAAAATCAAATCAGTGATGTTGGTCTCTCATCCCAGGTGAGATCGAATAAGGGATCGTAATGTACATTTAATTCTTATTTTTGTATTATCCGATCTGCCTTACCTGAAGTACACTTAATGTCAGTTACTTAACGCCGTCCACGAGGGATTAAATGCTTTTCCTAGAGCCAAGAATCATTTGCTTAAATAATTCACGGGATACTTCAACAGCAAAAGAGATCTTTTTATTTAAAAATCTCCCAATATTTTAGTTTAAAATAATTTCCTAACCCTTTGGAGTGGTAATCTTCTTGAGTCGACCATGAACGGACTGCGAACACGAGATCTCCCGATTGAGCCAGCTTTGTATATATTATGTGAGTATATGTACGTTTATCAATATATGTATCCATTTATTATTAAGGTGATCCAATAGTCCAGGAAAAATCAAAATCGGAATTCACGCCCTTTATGGGAGGAGTTTAAAAATACTTGAGAAAAGGCTTTTGGAAAGGTTGGAAAAGGTATTTGAGATTTTTTTTTGCAGGTTGATTTCTTAAAGGCCTATAAAAATATTAATTCCTTTTTTACACATTGTTTATTGTATTAAATGAAATTTTGGTCTACTCCAAATAATGTCAGGAATCGCTGGTTGAAGTAAGGCAAGCACATCCCTTTACACCCTGTACAGTACCTACCTACCTTAATTTGCAGAGTGGTAAGATACTTTCAGTATGTTGAAATAAGAACCATTCTAAAATGAAATGTTGTTTGAAATGGCTTTAGGTGTGTTTGGTGAATGGATTTGAATATCCAGGTAGGAACTTCCCCACCTACCTCTTCTCATCTACTTTCGTTCTCAACTATCTTCAGCCTCACAACATACCCCCATTGCGGATGTCATAATCTCACTGTCTCCAGATGGTTGGGAGTAATTGGGAATCTTGTGCTGTACTCACATGAAAAATAAGAATGGCGATCCTAGCCATGTCAATTGGATTCTTTAATTCCAAGAATTTAAAAAGGAAAAAAAATACTGCCAGGAAATAAAAAGATTGTACAAATATAACAGTTTATATAAGTTTTTATTTTTTTTATTTTTTCCATAATGTAACTTTATACACGCAATATGGACATGTTGAAATGAAATGATGATATTTCTCACTTTTATTTCTTGTTATTTTTTGTTGTGATACACAAAATAATTGTATGTTATTTTTTAAGTTTAAAACTACTATTATGTAATGATATTACTTTTCTTACTTTTGTACTCTATTATATGTTTATTTATAAAAGGCAGTATAGCCGTTTATGTATTTAAAATAAAATAAAATAAAATAACAGTTCTCCTTTCGACTTTAGTGATTCGAAGAAAAACTCATTTGATGTAAAGTCTAAAAGAATGTTTTTCAACGTATCGAGAAATTCAATTGATATAAATTATTATTCGAAGCAAAAGGCTGTTTACAAAGAGCAATCTTTTCACAAATGTTTTATTTGAGTTTCAATGCAAAGAATTTTTTGCCTACTGAAGCTATGGGAAAAATTTTCGAACAAGCAAGTTCCGCCGTAGTAGATTGATTTTTTCCTATGTCAGCATTATACAAGAAAGAACTGCGCTCAAATTTTTCATTTTCTAATAATTCTCTAACTTCTTCATCTTATTCTTGTAACCCAATCGATAATTCATGTATTAAATATATACATTTCCTTACGTTTTACTGCTTCCATGGTTAAATGGTTACGATCCTTGGGTACAATTCGGTGTTCGCGGGTTCAAATTCTGGAGTGCGCAAAATAAATTTTAAATATATACATTTATTAACTTTTCTCAATTAAACAATAATTTAAAGTAAATTTATGGCAAGTACCAGATTAGAAAATACTATCAGTATCGCCCTGGTGAATGGTCATCACTCAGGATCGGAATCACGAGGTACTTCTCAATCTGCTTTTCCTCCCCACTACCTTCATACTCACAATTTACCCCAATTGGGGATGCTATAGACTTGTAGAGAACGATACTCGACAACAGGGTAATCGGGTTTTATACGCTGGCAACCCAGCTGACGTGATCGTGCGCGATATTCCATTCGGAAAATGTACCGAATTCATTCGTTTTCTGACGGCCCGATCAGCTGCTCACGCGTAGAGTGTCGTTCCCTACTAAATCCTTCTGATAATTACTTGTCGTATTTTACAAGATCGAATAAACTTTAACTTCAGTGTCAAATACTTTCTTTCATTTTAAATATCATGGTACACTTTGGTAACTTAAATGTGGAGTCAGATAAATAAGTAAGTAACCAGGCGGATTGCCCGAACAAACCTGGCGAGGTCCGCCAATACACAAAACTACCTACCAAAGACTCACTGGCTCCAGACGGTTGGGAGCAGTTGGATCAATAAAAAATCAAAGATTCTTCTCCAATAATGAAAAATCGTTAAATTTATAAACGCATTAATTCTCCGGGCTAAAATGCAGATCCTGCCAAAGTCTGGGAATTTAATAAAAAGGCACTTTCTAGATGAAAAATGTGTGGAGAAGTTGAATAAAAAAGAAATTAAGGCGCGCTCGGCAAAATTGAGGGAGATACAGCCGTTCAAAGTATTTAAAATTTCACTTCGCGAACTGATATTATGACAGTCTGTTCGCCATTTTTTCACTGTTTATGTTGGTATTCCAGACCTAATACAAACCTAGATACGATTGTAGCCGACTTCGTGGGATAAATGATAAGGCGCGTAATTATGAAAAACAGAATTAATAGTACGCCAGAATCACGAACCATGTTACACAAACCTAGCGTAGCCGCTGAACTACTTGAAAACTGGGATGTTTTTCTTGCCTTGGCGCAAGTAGGCGTTATAAAGGGGCACTTTCTTTTGAATCACAAACCATGTTACACAAACCTAGCGTAGCCGCTGAACTACTTGAAAACTGGGATGTTTTTCTCGCCTTGACGCGAGTAGGCGTTATAAAGGGGCACTTTCTTTAGGACGATTACGAGTGCTACCAACTTTAAGGTAGTTTTTAGTTTACAGATTTATACGTCTTTTAAAATGGCGGGCGGACTGACAGTATCGGTTCGCGAAGTGAAATTTTATTTATACCTACTTTGAACGGTTGTATCTCCCTCAATTTTGCCGAGCGCGCCTTAATTTTTATTTTATCAGCTTCTCTACACTTTTCTCATCTAGAAAGTGCCTTTTTATTTTATTTCCAGACATTGGCAGGATCTGCATTCCTCCCATTCTCCGTATTATTTACTTTAAAATTTGTGTACGTACTACGTTTTACCTTTTTTGAGAATATTAAATATTATAACTTGCGTATGCTGTCTACAGCCTAGTCGATAATCACAAATATAAACATACATTTTTTTAATAAAACACATGAACGATGATTTGTAAGAAACAATAATTCCGATTCGCGAAATGTCAATAACAAATAATTTAAGACAGCTTTTGTTAGAAATTGAAAATACTAAGTATACAACGCGTGGGAACTTTTCAAGTTCATAAATATCACTTCAAATTGGCCACATTTTGGCCAACATATAGTTATAATTATGAGGATAATCTATGGCGACTGGACAAATCAAGAATTGATGTCATTCAAATCTATGAACTTGTAAAGAACTGAAAAAACGCGAGAGTTGTTTAGAGACAGCAAATACGGAATACTGAGGTGTGTGATTTTCATAAGCAAACTTAGATGCTTTTGAAGGAAGAACTAATTTTTACAATTGAAGAAGACATGGACAAAAGACTCCTCCTCCACACCGCACTGGCAGAGTGGATTACCGAGGACTCGAATTTTAATCAAATGAACAACAATAGAGCAGAGACCAATTCTCATTCTCAAAAAGCAGAAAATAAATCTTTTTGATTTTTTTGCCGTGGAATATGATTTTGAATTCCACCATAGAAAGAAGGTAACTTCTTGAAATTATATAGATCGAGCGGAATCGAAATATTAATAAATGATGGTGTAAAAAGAACCTTCTTAGTTATTTAAACCCAAATTACACTTCTTGTAATACAATGCGATTTGCAACTTGACATCAAATGCCTGACATTTACATTTCTACATAACGAGTATAATACTCCCTAAGCGTTTAATGTTGTTATTTCAAACCAATCAATACCACAAATTTTAACACAATTTTGTGACAATAGTTTTTTATAAACTTACAGGCCGTATCGAATCCAAAAATAGCTTAAATACCACGAACTGAAAATTCAAAAGGCACTCGATGTTTAAGGTAAATGTTCAATATTGTTCAATAGGTTGAAACCCATCAGGGACGAAACAACCTTTTTCTTGAAGCTTGTTCTTTTATTTCACGTTTACTCATTTGTTCTTGTCATATTCCTCGGGGACGTTTCCATTCCTCCTATTTGTTCAACCCTTATTTCCCGACCACTCAATGTGTGCCACGACGCAGAGTATGGGAAATAGGAAAGCACTGTGACAATGACAAATTTGTTGTTTTATTTGGAATTTTCGCGTTTGGATACGTTCAACTTTTACCTTACGTATACAAGTACATTAAGAAAACATGGGATATTGTGTCAAGCTAAGCAAAGAACACAAAGTGTTCTTAAAGAACGAACATATCGAACTTGTCAAAATGATAAATATATGTTAAATAATAAATAAGGAAAGTATCCAGGCTAGGAATTTATCGTGTGAAACTTATTTTGGTTTTGACTTAGTTTCTCGACAAACGGAGATATTATGCTAAGAAGATGAAGTTAAGGAAATACTTTGAAGACGGTTTGAGTCACAAGCTAACAAAATCACTGTACGCTAGCTTGGGGCTGTTGTCATAGTTTATATTTTGTTTCATGACAACAAACTGCAAGAAATGCAAGAGAAGTTTATCATCATTCTGGTTAGATTCTTCAAGCAAATCTGGAGAATGAATTTTAAATCAAGCTGGAGTAGATTTATCTGCAATTATTGTGTATTTACAACAGAGTTAATAACATGACAGGTTTGTTCGATTTTTTTAAATTATAAACCTGGGAATGGCAGTTGACTGTATTTTAGCTTTTACCCGGACGATTTTGTCAGTTGGATACCGCATAACATTTTTTTTAAATATTTTTTTTTTACATTCAACAGATAGTAGAAGCAATGGTGATAAGCCATGACCAACAGATAAATTAGTATAAAACCGCGACCACAAAAATGTCGCCAACGTATTGTACATCGCATCTACGCACAGCAGAGACCCGCCTTCGTATCTACCTACACACCAAACGCATAACTTTCTTTTGCCATAGCTCGGTGAGATTCGGCACGCTTCCATGCATTATCTCTCTGTGGTCCATTAACTATAGTCGGTGTTTTAATGTATCAAGAAAATCTTACGTCACTCTTACCAGTGAACTAAATGTTTTTTCGTTTTTTACATTAGCTCCACTGGCCTATGTCCACTTTGGGGATGCTGTGTGGAGGGTCTTCTTAAGAAAGGAAGGAGAGGAAGTTCTGGGAAGGAAAAAGGTACGGGGTTGGATAGGAATCTGGAGTTAAGTATGTCCAGGAGTGACGGACTTATGAATCCATCCTTCCAATCGTGGTGCAAGGCGATGAACCGTGAGAGTCCTTCTGAAAAGGCCTAAAAGTCTCCCTCAACCAGTCTCTCCCGATCCGGTCAGCCACGCTGACAGTTGGTGGGTAGACGTATCCGCCACCAAGATCCTGACAAACCTCACCCCATGAACCCGGCAACCCCTGCTAAATCATCAAACGTAACGTTCCACTTGGGGGTGGCCTTTAGGAGAGGTTGGTTGTCCATTAAGTGGTTTCCGGTGCGGCGGTACCCACGCCTGCCTCCCAAATTGGAATTAGTCCTGTAGTCAGACCAAATGTTTTAATAAATTGTAAAATGTAAAGTTTTAAAAAAAGGTTTTACCGTAATAAGCTGCTAATCAAAGTCCAGTTGATTGGACGACGGATTTAAATATTCACAATTCAATGAGTTAGCTGGTATCAAGCGACAGTTGACTAAACCTTTTAACGAATAAAGTGTTAAGCCTTTAAGCCAAATAAAGTCTGCAATGTCATCAAATGGTCGGAAAACGTGGACTATGGATTTACAGATTTAGAAATATTGACGCAAATCGGGAATTGGTATAACACTTTTAAATTGAATAATTTTTCAAATAAATGTTAACTTATATAATAGAGTGCCGTTGGGTTAGTCCGATTGCTGAACAAATCATAAATAGATGTCGCGGGTTCGAATCTCGGCGTGTGTGTTAAGACTTTATTTTTAATGATTATTATACATTTATTTCATATCCCGAGTATTTTACAACCGCTAGATGTTTTGTGGCAGTCGATGTGTTATTACTTGGCAAAATTCGGGTTATTTTGGCGAAATTCGAGTTAAATTATACCAAAATTTTGCGTGGTTTGTTTTGGAGCTTTGGCGGAAAAGCAGGATATTTTTCAGCAACATCGGTGGTATTTTGCAACAACGCTAACTTTTTGGTATTTGGGTAGAAATAATGATATTGACGTGAAGTTAGCAGCGTTCTATTTTATGGCTATTAAAACTTGTCAAAACCATAGGTACAGAAATATTTACATATACTGTCTTTTTAAAAATTCTATAAAATCGCATGAAAAATACAAACATTCGCGTTTTGGGATATTCCCGAAGATTTTGAGTTTCGCAAAAACAGCAAAATTCGAGTTCTTATCGTAAAAATTTGCTTTATCCCATACACGATATTTCAGGTCTGTAGTTATTACTGTTAAAAATGTGTGGTATTAGCTTTTTCCCGCGGCTTCGCTCACATGGTATTAGGGGGGTTCCCACTCCATCTCCTCCCCCTCCCCCACCCCCTCCCACCTCCCCATCCCCCTGCCCCTCCCCCTCCCCCCCGCCCCCTCTCCCTCCACCTGTCCCTCCCCCTCCAACCCCTCCCCTCCTCAACCCTTCCATACCCCCTCACACTTTTGTTTGAAGTAATCTCCTAATAAATTGAATCGAATAAAGAATAATAGATATCTTACTAATCGTGCCACCTATTGCAATTTTTTATACAAATTTCACAATGCCACAGCCCTGAGCTATAGCCTATATGTGTTTCTAATATATGAGCTATATTATTGTAAAGTTTCATTAAAATTCATTCAGTAGTTTTTGTGTGAAAGAGTAACAAACATACATACATCCATGCAAACTTTCGGCTTTGTAATATTAGTAGGATATTTGTTGAATGTTATGGAGTGGTAGATTTTCTTGGAGATGTTTATCGCTATGATGAAAATGAAAACCATTTTTCAAAAGTAAATAAAATGTTAAAGGAATTAAATTGGCCAACCGTGAAACAGACGCTGACCTTGAACATGATGATATTTACAATAAAAAAACACACAAATTTGTTGTAGACACATAAATTTGTTATTTTTATTTTATTAACACTGCCGGTTTCGGTAGCACCCTTCCTTCGTCAGGAGAATATTATATGGCGAGCCACAAAGTTAATGCTTTTTACAAATACGATGATATTTGTCCATATAAACAAAAATTTTAACAAAACAAAAAAACGACTTCAAAAAATGCACTAAAAAGTAAAAAAATAATTTCGTATTCTTCTACAACTTTATAATCAACTTACCTTTTCTACTCATCAATATGTAGGTACGATTATTATTTTTGGAGGTCAACCAAGGTACCCGCGGCCCGGCGTGTTCACTTGACAGCTCCTCTCCCGCCGACACCGACTCCAAAAATAACAATCGTACGTACATATTGATGAGTAGAAAAGGTAAGTTGATTATAAAGTTGTAGAAGAATACGAAATTATTTTTTTACTTTTTAGTGCATTTTTTGAAGTCGTTTTTTTGTTTTGTTAAAATTTTTGTTTATTTTTTGATTTTTAGTGAATCTGAAGTACACTAACTAATTCGATTAAGATTCGGCGGAGTATCGTAAATTTGTTCTTCAGAATTGGAGAGTTCCGTTACTTTGTCATGGATCCAATAATCAGAACCTAACCAAACTCTCATCAAACTACCCTTGAAGTACATCCTTTCCAATAAAAAAAGAATCATCGAAATCGGTTGGCGTGATATTGAGTTATGCGTCCATTTGTCGCGCACATACTTGATGCAAATTTAAGACTTATATGATTTTCTCATAGATGCCATTGTCAGAACTGGACCAAATTAAAATGGGACCACACGGAAAGCACCAACTTTCAAATAAAAAAAGAATCATCAATATCGGTTCACCCAGTCGAAAGATCTGAGGTAACAAACTGTAGGCACCGCGATTATTATTATATTTTGAGCAAAATGTCACCTAGACTCTAGCAACACTTGCCTGCGCAGCAAAATGCGCAGACAGCAGAACTGAGCTCGCGAGTGGAAAAAACTTCGAGATCATTCGAGTCTAAACGTTCCTCTCGCCAGTAAGCTATTTTTAATTACGCAAATTATTGTCGCGGATAGAATCCTTGTAATATCTCACTTCTGGTGTCAAATAAAATATAACTCTACCAAACAATCAGTGTTATGATTTATAAACTAAATTCCGTGACAATTTATTTAGAGAACCTGGTGTAGGCACCGCGATTATTATTATATTTTGAGCTTTACTTTACCTCATTTATCTCACCGCTTTACCTCATCAGAGATATCCGGGTTCTCTAAATAAATGGTCACGGAATTTAGTTTATAAATCATAACACTGATTGTTCGGTAGAGTTATATTTTATTTGACACCAGAAGTGAGATATTACAAGGATTCTATCCGCGACAATAATTTGCGTAATTAAAAATAGCTTACTGGCGAGAGGAACGTTCAGACTCGAATGATCTCGAAGTTTTTTCCACTCGCGAGCTCAGTTCTGCTGTCTGCGCATTTTGCTGCGCAGGCAAGTGTTGCTAGAGTCTAGGTGACATTTTGCTCAAAATATAATAATAATCGCGGTGCCTACAAAACATAAAAAAAAAAATAAAAATAAAATACAGTCGAATTGAGAACCTCCTCCTTTTCGAAGTCGTTTAAAAATAGTAAAAAACCTGTTACCAAAATACTTATCAAATAAAATTATCTGCAACAAGAACATTAACAGATAACAAGGACGTGCAAGGAAATCGGGCTACAAAAAAGGACAAAGCGAATACGCAGAATAGTCTACTGTACAAAGGGATAAAGTATTATAATACGCTACCAGAAACTTTAAAATCAGCACCAATTGAAATATTCAAGATGTATTGTAGGAGCTAAAATATATAGGAGCTAAAGGAGCTGGAAAAAATATAGTGTGCAATTTGTAATTTTATAATTAACTAGCTGACCCGGCCACGCGTTGCGGTGGCTAATAAAACACAACGACATTTACTGGATGGTTATCCAACCTTTATAACCACCGCCGTCTTTGAGTTTATCGCGAAGAGATAGACAATAATTCATAATACGTCATCTCTAGACGGTGTGAAAGATTATAATAATGTGCATGAAATGCTTGGGGTAACTAACGTATTTAAGTTAATAAGGATTAATACAGTATCCGTCTAAATAACTTTTCAATTACCGCAATGTACGTGACCATTTTTTTAAATGACTTTTTTAATTACCTCAGAACTTTTGACTGGGTGAACCGATATTGATGATTCTTTTTTTTATTTGAAAGCTGGTGCTTTCCGTGTGGTCCCATTTTAATTTGATTCAGTTCTGACAATGGCATCCATGAGAAAACCATATAAGTCTTAAATTTGCATTAAGTATGTGCGCGACAAATGGACGAATAACTCAATATCATGCCAACCGATTTCGATGATTCTTTTTTTATTAAAAAGGATGTACTTCGAGGGTAATTCGATGAGAGTTTGGTTAGGTTCTGATTATCGGATCCATGACAAATTAACGAAACTCGGCCGAATCTCTTAATTTGACCCTAACGTCGTTATGGTCAAATTATGTCTGTCTCATATGAACAGCACGTTTAGTAGGTTTACCCATATTCAGACAAATTAGTTAGTGTACTTCAGATTCACTAAAAATCAAAAAATAAACAAAAATTTTAACAAAACAAAAAAACTACTTCAAAAAATGCACTAAAAAGTAAAAAAATTATTTTGTATTCTTCTACAACTTCATAATCAACTTACTTTTTCTAATCATCAATATGTAGGTACGATTGTTATTTTTGGAGTCGGTGTCGGAGTCAAGGTAGGTTTGTAACTACATACATAGTTATAGGTGAGATGTGCTTGTGTCACACAAGCGACTTGCTGACACCGACTCCAAAAATAACAATCGTACCTACATATTGATGATTAGAAAAAGTAAGTTGATTATGAAGTTGTAGAAGAATACAAAATTATTTTTTTACTTTTTAGTGCATTTTTTGAAGTAGTTTTTTTGTTTTGTTAAAATTTTTGTTTATTAGAAGATAGAATGGGTATAGTAAGCTATCCGTAAAAGATAGATAATATGCCTTCGCGGACTTTTTTGTAGATCTATAAAAGAGGAATATCCCACCATGCATTGTATTGTTATATCCCAAAAGGATTAGGCACCGTTTTCGATGAAAGCTACCAGGCGGCTTGACCTTTTCCGACACTTCTAACAATTATGTTTCAACCAATTTACACAAATCCTTGACAAATTACATACCCAAACCTTCCTCACGAAACACTCTATCGGTGAAAACCGCATGAAAATCCGTTCAGTAGTTTTCGAGTTTATCGCGAACAGACAGACAGACAGACGACGCGGAGGACTTTAATTTATAATATGTAAAGATAAGAAATTTGTAAACATCAATCAAATTCCTAAAATAAAATCAATCAATAAATAAAATGTATCATTTCCCTCACTGCTCCTTCAGCATCACTCCCCGATGGTCATGCCAAAGTCCCATTGACTCCGAATTCTTTCTTGTACAGCATTCACATAAAAACTTTTACTTCAAATGTATTAATTTAGTTGTCTATCTAGAAAGTTAATACGATGTACATCGGATACAACGTTGTAAAACTTTATCCTAGTTGCAGCATTCAACTCAAGTTGAAAGCAGGTAAACCATAACACGTTTACTCAGCTCATAATATGCTGTGTTGCAGTTAGTTACTTGGCTTCCTTTACTTGTAATTTAGTAAACTTTTCAAAGTTAAGAAAACTCGAATGTTCATTTTCAAACTCTCAACGAATATCACGCCTGATAACTTTATACCAACTGTTTTTCCTATAAACCTTAAAAAATGATATGAAATCCATCTAATTATTTGGATTTCTCGCTCGCATTCAAATTTCCGAAGACCTTCGAATAAAACTTTGTACTTCAAGTTTCAGGAGAGAGCATTCCAATAATAAAAAAATTTCTTCTTAAATAATTGCAATTCACTTTGTGGCGTCATTACAATTAAATGAAAATAAATCGGTTTGTGTACACTCTACATGTACACCACTTATTTAAACCAAATTATCAACATATTTCGAAACCTAAAAAAATCTCTTTTTAACCTACAAATTAATTTACCTACCTACTAACTTACTACAAAATCATTGGTTTCGAAAGTGACTTGTTACAAAGTGATTTCTTTTCATTTAATTACAAGCTGGTCCTGGGGTCCCAGCATGGTCGATCGATATAGGTTTTATCGAAAATGTCGGTAACTTGTCATCGCTCCCGAGCACGACTGCAGACCGCTAACGAACAAATAACAGTTCACAACGACTAAGGGTTCCTAATTTATTTAACGTGAATTGTTATTTGTTCGTTTGCGGCCTGCAGTCGTGCTCGGGAGCGATTACAAGTTACCGACATTTTCGATAAAACCCATATCGATCGACCATGCTAGATACCCTGGCATGCATTGCTATGCCATTTAATAAAGAAATTGTTTCTCCCTGAGTGTCCTTTCCCATTTGTCCCGTTCCCGTTCCGCCTCCCCTTCTTCTCCTGCGTCCTCTTCCCCTCTCGCGTTCCCACTCCGTCACCTCCACTTTCCCTCTCCCCACTCCACTCCCCCTCCCCTTCCCCGTTCCGCGAACCCCCCTCCCGAGATCCCCTCCCCCCTCCCAGGTTCCCCTCCCCCTTCCCACGTTCCCCTTCCACCTTCCCCGCCTTCCCTCTTCCCTTTCCCGCTCCCTCGTCCCGCCAACCCTCCTCCCGCTTAATATTCAATCCCAGTCTTCGACCAAGATCCCAGTACATTCAGTTATTAAACAGCCCGTGTGCCACCTTTTACAATGTTTATTCAAATTTCCATTTTTCATGTATATTAAATTTGGTACCTAACGTAGGTACCTATTTAAAATATCTAAAATTCTTGATTCGATTCAAACTATTCGGGGAGTACCTACATTAAATAAATTTATTAAAGATTTTCAAAAATAGAATCATGATTGAACAATCAATGTTTTGCAAAATGTCATTCTCAAATACGCGAACTGTCAAACATGCTCATGTTTTCTGAAATTATCCAATTTTCTGCGCAATTTTCTTAATTTTTCTCCCCGTAAGAACCATCCTCGTACTTCAAGGAATATTCTAAAAAAAGAATTAGCGAAATCGGTTCAGCTGATCTCGAGATTTGCGCTTACCAACACATTTAGAGATTCATTTTTATATTATAGATAATAAAAATATTTGGGGGGTAATAATTTGAGATCGTCACGGTCAAAAGCATAGGAGTGATTTTATTGCCGCTACCCCCTTCTTTAGCCAACGGTTTGGTAAGCATTACTTGTAAATTTCACATCTGCTAAAAAAATTGTGCGTCACTTTTAGCAGCTATCAGTGGCGAAAATTCACGTTTTTCAAAGAGTATCAATGTGATTATTCTTTGAAAACTTATTTGAATTGTTTTTTTCGTGTTGGATGTGTATTCAGGTTGGTGTAGAAATAATAAAATCGGTTTATGAAAATACATTTTTTTATTTTGTGTTTGATATTTGTTTGCCGAATGGGAGATTTTTTTTTTGATAAAGTTAGCTATTCTGGAAAAACTTCTAACGATGTTATCATGTAATAACTAAGAATAATACGATATATTATCTGGTAAACAGAAAACAATCTCAAAACAAACAATTTCTTTTTTTGTATGGATATTTGACAAGAAGTCTTCAAGGTAATTTTCATTCGGTTTTCGGAAAACTCATCCCACGATCAACAGGTTAATTTGAAGGCCGGCGTGGTCCAGCGGCAAGGCAAATAAATTTTATTTGATTAATTAGTATTATTTCACAATTAATTCAATTAAAATAATAAATAGTATATTTGCGGTACGTTCCAGAATAGAAGATACTCTCAGTATCGCCCGACCACCATTCAGAATTGAAACGTCGCTTGAAATGGCTTTAGCCGTGTTTGGTGACCAGATCTGAAAGCCAGATACCTCCCCACCTTCCTCTCCCCCATCTCCTTTCCCTTCCCACTATCTTCAGCCTCACAACATACTCCATTTGGGGATGCCATAATATCACTGTGTTCAGACGGGAGCAGTTGGGACTCTTGCGCGGTATTCATGTGAAAAAAAAACATATTATTAAATTAAATGTTATCTACGTCTACCTGATGACAAACTACAAAAGAAGTTAGGCAAGTTTGAATGAATTTAATTGGTATTTAATGTATGTCACTGGAAGCTTTATCTGTTGTATTGAACTATTAACTAGTATTTAAACTGTATTTAACGAATAAAATTTATACAAATATTTTGAGTTTATATTTTGTATAAACACATACTTTAATACCATGAAGCATAATTAAAAGCAATGTAACATTCAAGGAAAACCTCATTTACACTGTCCTGATTGAAAAATCAACCCTCTGATGAAAATCATCAAACAATGGATATTTTGAATGCCCTGCAGTTTACAATCCCAAATGAAAAACTCTCCCCAGCTTCGCAGTCTAGATGACAATGGGACTTTACAACCATTCATTCTCTTTATTCTGTTTGGGAACTGCACGTGTCAGATGAAAATGCCGGAAATCCACTCTGCGACGTGTCGGGTAGGTTAACGCTGCCACATTGTGCTAACTTACAATGAATATAATTATTACAGTTACACGAAAGTTGCATAAATTCAACAAAGTGGCATAAATTCAACAAAGTGGCATAAATTTAACAAAGTGGCATAAATTTAACAAAGTGGCATAAATTCAACAAAGTGGCATAAATTCAACAAAGTGGCATAAATTTAACAAAGTGGCATAAATTCAACAAAGTGGCATAAATTCAACAAAGTGGCATAAATTCAACAAAGTGGCATAAATTCAACAAAGTGGCATAAATTCAACAAAGTGGCATAAATTCAACAAAGTGGCATAAATTCAACAAAATGGCATAAATTCAACAAAGTGTCATTTTAACACCCCTTTGAAAAGTCATTAAAAGTTACGAAAAAAATTAAATTAGGCCATAACCTAACTTAACGTAGACACGTTTTAAGATTTTCACGGCCAAAAGTATGTTGTTTATTTGTTTTTGGGGTGTTATGCCGTGTTGCGCTACCTCCTTTTTTGTCCAACATTTCGGACAGCGTCGCAGTCAGTGTCCATCATCAGGGCAGATCCGGCAGATCCGGTAGATGTGTTGATGGACACTGCAACGCTGTCCGAAACGTTGGCTAAAGAAGTAGATAACGCAACACGGCATAACACCTCAAAAACAAATAACGAAAATAATTTAACGTAACTTTTTAACCATTTTTTTTTAATTTTTGTTTTTACTTTTAATGACTTTTCATAGGAGGTGTTGAATTTGTATGATTACGAGTTGTCCGAGCACCAAATATTACGTCATTAGAATGAGTAAGTAAGTCTGTAATGAAAGTAAGTCTAAAATCGTTGTTTTTGAAAGGGTTCCACGACAACTCAACAAAGTGGCATTTCAACACCCCTTTGAAAAGTTAATAAAAAAATTTAAAATAAAATAGAAAAATAGCCCGTAATCTAACCTAACGTAATCTATTTAATCAACTTTTCATCACTTTTAATGATTTTTTAAAGGAGGTGTTGAAGTTGTATGCTGTTGAGTTGTCCGGTCACCGTTTGAAAGACAGAGTACGAAAACAGTGTGTGCAATATAGGTGTGAACGATGGATGAGTTTGTTTATATGGGAAGTATGATTACGAGATTATGGAAAGGCTGATGGAGATATTGAAAGAGGGGTTAAATAAAGTTCTCTATCTCCATTAATAGAGAACTAAATGCCGTTGGCGCCAACAAACAACTGTTCAAAGAAGTGAAGCTAACAGGCCACAATGAAGTGCTGTTACCTACCCTGATGTATGACAGAGAAGCATGGAACTGGCAGAGGAAGGATGAAAGTTGACTGAATGCCGTAGAAATGAAATCTCTGAGGCGTATGTATGGTTAAACCAAGGTAAAACCATATATGATTGTGTGAGAAATGTGGAAATCCGCAAATAATGCAAGGCTGTAAGCGTAATACGTAAGATTCAAAAAGGGACGCATAAATGGTTTGGACATGTAGGGCAGATGAACGCAGAAAGGACTGCAACAAGAATGTAAGACGCAAATGTGAATGGTAGAAGAAGTTGGGGACGTCCGATGGAAAGATGGCAGGATTAAATGAATCAGAAACTTGAGTCGGACCATATACAGTTTATTTGAGACCACAAGAGGGAAAGAGTGTGTGCCAAGATCGCGTTGTTTGGCGTTCCGCCTACCCTTGCGGGGAAACGGCGTGATGGTTAGTTAGTTAGATAGATATGATAAATTTTGTACATACGAGCTGTAATATTTAATTATTTTAATTGGGTTAATTTTACTTTTAATTAGGTACTACCGTCGAAGAATTTTTAAAATGTTAATGCTAGTAATAAACATGTGCAAAATATATCCGTGCAGATCCTGGAGTAATCCGCTCCAGGACCTATACCAAGAACTAGGCGTCGACTTGTAAAGGCGCCAAGGAGGCAAGGCGCTGATATTACTATATCTAAAACCTAACATAGCACCCTTGAGGTTTATACTAGCGCCAGGCCCCGTTGGCTTAAGGCCGGCCCTGTACCCGTGGCTTAAAGTCAAGATATTGTACCTCCATATACCATTACTTCCAGACCAACGACATGAATATTGGAAATGATATTAATGCTTTGAAATATGTAAAATTATTATATTTATTAGTTGATTAAGACATACACAGAAAAATAAAGTAGACAAAATGGGGAGTCTACGTAGCACCGCACAAAGAGGAGACCGATTATTCTATCTCATTCTCTCGCAAGCTAAATTCTATTCTATTCTAAAAAATAATAATTTAGTACTGTATGTAAGCGAGAAATCTTAAAATATGTCGAAGCGTATTAATTTTTCGTGGTAAGTTATTTGCTGCATTAGTATTGTTGGCTTCTGTAATATGAAGAAGCAAGCTTACGTGCCTGGTAAGCCTCATTGGTACTTTTTTTTATTCTTCATTTTAAACACCCGCTAAACTGCCAAAGCAATTTGTCAGCAGGTCAATCTTCTAATATATAAAATTCTCGTGTCACGGTGTTTGTTACCATACTCCTCCGAAACGGCTGGACCAATTTTGATGAAATTTTGTGTGCTTATCTGGTAGGTCTGAGAATCGACCAACATCTATCTATTCATACCCCTAAAAGTAAAAGGTGTTCCACTCCGAAGAAAATTATTTTCCCCATACATTTTGTATGGAACGAATTATCCTATTTTGAAAGTACTGCAGCAATATTGTAAGGGGTATAATATTGAACTGTGAACCGGGGGAGGGGGGAGGGGGGAGGAGGGGAGGGGGGAGGGGGGGAGGGGGGGAGGGGGGGAGGGGGGTGGGAGGAGGGGGGGAGGGGGGGGAGGGGGGGAAAGGAACTCAGGAAGGGGGGTTAGTGGGACTGGGGAAGGGGAGAAGTGGAGTGGGGAGAGGGACAGGGAACGCGAGAGGGGAAAGGATACGCAGGGAGAAACAATTAAGATCAAGGTATGGTATACGCAGGTAGAAACAATTTAGATCAATTCAGCTAATAACAGTTTTTGATTCTGAGGCGGTACGATGTTCGCCGGATCAGCTAGTTTAACAATATTATTGTAACACTAAAGCACAAACATAACAAGAAACCACAATATACAAAATAGATACAGAATAATAACTTTGAAGTAGCTACAAAGGCATAAAATATACAAACAGACAGATATAACAGATTTTTATATAACAGTGTTCATTGGCATCTTTTAAATATGGTAGAGACAAGATAGGTAAATTTATTTATAATTTTCCGTATTTATTTATAATTTTCGGAACGGAAAAACCCTCATTTTACTAAATCTAGTGCCATGCGCATTATCTACTTTTATTTTGTATATTGAATCCGGCAGTAGGTTTTGGCATACAATTTTATACCTAATATCCCTCGATCAGGTAATATATTAACTGACTCATAGAGTAATTGTATGTCTCTTCTTTGTGCATAAATACTTGTGCCTATCAAGAGCTTAGTTAAAAGAGTTTCGAATTGTTTGAATGTAACCTATACTTGTCTTGCGTGAGTTTCCCCAAGACGTTATTCCGTATCCGAAAGTAGTTTCCGCTAGTGACAAATAAATTATTTTTTACGTACGTATGACAACACAAGACACTTATAATAGAGTTTTTTTCCGACGAATTCGTAACGCATGTAAGCAATTTATATTATTTTGAATTTATATAAACGGTACCAAATCATCAAAACATTTTACGTAAAACGATACGAAATTTTTTGTTTTCTAGGAGATGAATTGGTAACTCACCGAGGTATTCATTCCAAGACCAGACCAATTTTACAGACAGGCCCACGGTGGGCTGCGCTCCGAATATTTCTGTACACGCCTTACTTACGTAGTCAAGATTCCGACTTCATTTCAGGGTACTTTGTCGGTATTAACAATGACGGGGGCAATCCGGTACTTTTAAAAAAAATATTACATACATAACAGATTATTTAGGAACAATAGATCTGAAAACTTAAATATCTTTGGAATGTTGTAAGTTAGAGGCGCATATGGTGGAGATACAATTTATTGGCTGTAAATAAACCTTGTAAACTATATGTATTATTTAAAAAAAAAGTTTTAACCGCATTAGAGTTCAAACCTTCCAAGGCCTGCATGGCCATGTGCGCTTTTATAATCTTACAGTTACGGCACGGCAACGGTACAAAAAAACATAAATCATACTTTCTTTATTACAATATTGCTGCATCTTTTTCTCACCCACAAAATAATAGTGAGACAAACGATTTACGTATATCTGCTTCCTCCAAAGGGAAAAAGTCATAATTTCCTTACATCTCCCTCAATTTTGGTTTCTATGCCGTGGTGCGTTTTTTCGTTTTCAATGTTTCGGACGGCGTGACAGTGTTCTCTTAAGGCCAGTATTTCAAATAGAAAATAAAGATGACAGAATGACCTAGGCATCATTTTTGACCAGAAACTCTGCTTTGTATCTCATATAACTTCTACAGCCAATAGGGCTACGAAAATGTTAGGTTTTATTTTAAGGATTTCCAAAGATTTTAAAAATATTCACATATTAAAAATTCTGTTCACATTTCTCGTTAGAAGCATTCTAGAATATAACTCTACAATTTGGTCACCTGTCTTTAATAATCACATTAATATCATTGAAAAAGTTCAACGCAAGTTTTTAAGGTGTATTAATTTTCGACTTGGAATCCCTTTAGAATCAATAAATTATGACTTTTTATTACACTCATTGAAATTTTCGAAGTTAAGTGACAGAAGAAAAATTTTGATCTCATATTTTTATACAAAATTGTAAATCATCAGTTGGATAGCCCTGATATATTAAAGTTGATTCACTTTCATGTACCTACCATTAGATCAAGGTTCCCTAGTAAGTATTATTGTGACAATTATACGTCTGTCGCTGGATATAATTCTGTTATAAATAGAATACTCACCATTGGTAATTTTTATGCCAATGTTGCTGATATTTTTCATATTTCCTTATTAAAATACAAGGCTCTACTTATCAAGCATTTCAGCCGTACGTATTGTAACGAGGTTACTTCATAACAAGTTATTCTTTTTGTTTCATTGTATCCTTTTGAAGTTTTCATTAGTTGTTAGAAATTTTTTCTCTTATATGAGAAATTTAAAAAAAAAACAATCTTTCTTCACTGTACTATGACTGTTTAAATATAATAAATAACATATATTTGTAAATGGCACTTTGTGCCGTAAATGTTAAATAAATAAATAAATAAAAACCCCATTACTTAATATTATTGGAATGGGGGAGCTAAGCTTTATAGTTCTTGGTATCCGTAACTTGACGACCATAACTAAACGCCGCAAACCGTTTTTATGTAACTAATTATTATACTTAAATATCGGTTCAAAGATTATTTAGCAATCTACGAACGTAAGTCTCACTTCTCTACAATCTGTACATCAACCTGATGATGGACAGGCTTTTTGATAATCAGAAAAAATATATCTTATCATTGAAGACAATTTGAGTGACCCTCAAACCAAAATTTGAAGCAGAAAAGTCCATTTCATATAAATATGTTATATATTCTGTAGCGGTCCCGTCTGGGGGCCTCACTTACCTTTGCAGGCGGCTAGCTCGTATCGTTGGTAGGCGTGAGGTCTCTCCACCTCAAGGTGGTAGGTAGCTAAATTAAGAGGTACAATGGTATTCGCCAACTCGCCAACGTGTAATCTCATCAAATGAAAGAAGAGGCTGGGTAAAACATAGCTTTTTTGTCTAGTAAACACGAATACAACAGCTTGCAAAATACATATCGGACACAAACAAAACAATGCCTGGCTAGGTAATTCCTAACAAAGAAATCTCTCTCTCAAAATCCTCCCTGGGCCTGGGAACGCGATTAGTGTTACCCGTAAATTACTTTAAAAGGACAAATTATAAACAGGGGGAATCGACTTACAGCGGGTCGTCAGGAGGCAGGAAACCAGGAGGCAGGCCATGGTCAGGATAGGCAGTTCCAGCACTCTGCACGGTGGTGTCAACTCAACATCGAGTTCTTCATCTGCGGCCCGTAATTACTGAGTTTAAATCAAGGTTCGGAAGCGAGACGCGTCAGCCATAGTTTCGGCATTTGCGGGCGTAACTCAAACAGCTGCGCACGAGCGACGCGGCTGTCCCGGACCAAGCGTAATTCCTGACTAAGGAGGGTGCGGGTGGAGGTGCGCCGTGTTCCTTTTGCTAGCGGGGGGGAAGGAATGCTTGCGTTAGCGAGTAGAATGCCGGCTTCTAGGGACTACTTTAAGCCGTTTACTCCACAACACCGTCCTTTCGCGAAATGTGTGCCGTTACAATTCTTAAAACTTAATCACAATACTGCGAAAAAACGTGAAAACGTCCGTGTCGCATGTCGAAGGTTTGCATTTTATTTTTATTTTTATTTATTTATTTTTACCTACGTATAGAAAATAAACAAATAAAAAAAAAAATAGAAAATAACAACTCTCTCATGTGGAAACCAAAATTATGAAACGGTACCAAGATTCACATACCTAGGCTCCCTGATAACAAACGACAATAATACCACAGAGGAGATCCAGAAGCGCATAGTGAACGCAAATCGCTGTTATTTCCGCCTACAAAACCAATTAAAGTCCAGACTGCTGTCCAGAAACACGAAGATATTAGTGTACAAAACACTTATCAGACCAGTACTTACGTAAGCAGCTGAAACTTGGGTACTAACTAAGAGGAATGAGCCAGCACTGGACGTTTTTGAAAGAAAAATTTTGAGGCGCATCTTCGGACCGGTTCTAGAAAATAGATTTTGGCGCAGACGTTATAACAATGAGCTCTATACTTTGTTTAAGGAGCTAAACGTCACAAAATTTATAAAATTGGGAAGACTTCGGTGGCTGGGTCATGTGGAAAGAATGACCGAGCATCAAGCACCAAAGTCCCTGCTGAACTCAAGATCAATAGGGCGAAGGAGCCTGGGAAAGCCAAGACTAAGATGGAGCAACAACGTCCTCAAAGACATATCTATCTTGGAGCTTCCAAACTGGAGAGAGCTGGCACAAAACTGAGATGAGTGGAGGAAGACTCTTGAGGAGGCCAAGACCCACCAGGGGTTATAGTGCCAAAAGTGATGATGATGATGATAGAAAATAAACAAAATATAAAATAATGTGCTAAGTAAAATCACTACAGATCTCTTCGTATTACTCCTGATGTAAACACATATTGTCAAGTAAGCTGGATAAACTTCAGTCTAGATAAGCCTGGTGATAATGCCACATTTCTCACATGTACGATCATATGAGAAATGTGGATATCCGCAAAGAATGTAAGGCTGATATAAGTATAATGAGAAAGATTAAGATAGGGACCCTCAGATGGTTTGGGCATGTAGAGCAAATGGACGAAGAAAGTAGTGTAAGAAGAAAATATGACGCAAATGTTAATAGTAGAAGAAGTCGGGGACGCCCGAGGAAGACATGGCACGATCAAGTGATTCAGATACTTGAGTCGGGCCATGTCAAAAGTCAGAATAATAGAAGAGTATGTATGAGACCACATATGAATGTGAGTGAAGCAAAGAGAGTGTGCCAAGACCGAGTTGTTTGGCGTCCGTCCTCTCTGCCTACCCCTGCGGGGAAATGGCGTGATGGTTAGTTAGTTATATAAGCCTCGTCAGATATTGAAATTTCGAAGCCGAAACTACGGATCAACTTTTGTCAAACGATAAGTTTGGATTGGTCAAAGTTTGGCATATCTTTAATGACCAGACTTTAACATATTCTGAGGGGAGATTAACTCTATACTAATTATATTAACTGAAAGATACATTGGTTGTAATTGTGAAAACGTACGAAGCCCAAATATTTTTCTAAATTCGATCAATGCAATCTAATATAAAACAATTTTAGGAATCAAAATAATCACACCGTAAGACTTAAAGATATTGAAATATGCATAAGAGATTTTCTATTCGCAGTTCTCTCTGGGTAGGACTGTGCTTCCTGGTATCGCCGATATTGTGAACCAATTAAGGAATAAACTAAATGAACGAATAAAATAAACGTATATATCAAAGGCCATTTTGGGAGGCGTGTATCAGTACCGTCACTGCGAAAGCTATTTTTTGGAAGACCAACACCCCTGTCTTAGGTCGCCCTAAGTGGTTTGGTGACTTAGCAGGGGTAACCAGGAAAATGAGAGGGGAGAGACTGATTGAGGTAATACTTTTGACCTCTCCAGCCGGAATCTCTCAACCCATCGCCTTGCACCGCAGAGGGAGGGATGGTTTCATTCGTCCATCACTATTGAACCTTAACCCCTGGATTTCTGTTCACCACTATTTTAAACTTTCTTTCCTTAAAAAGATCCTCCACCCAGCATCCCCAAAGAGGACATGATAGGGAAATTATTTACTTCACGGCCTTCTGCGTGGAGCTAATGTAAATAAGACCAGGATATGTCCTATTGGCACTATTTAATTAAAGCATTTACAATATTTATGGGCGATCAAATTATCAAACCAGAATAACACATGATTTTGCATTGCATCGTATAAAAAATGTGTGCACTTCCACTTCAATAATAATCGCAAAATTACTTTGCGGCATCAATTTACATCCACTTTACTTTGATTCCTATTGAAGAAACCTTTGGTTTGAAACATTAGCCAAAACATTACAAATTATTAATATTAAATAAGTACATTTTTCAATAAAGCAAAAATATTTGACAAAAATTTTCAGGTTGGTAGGTAGTGGTAACAATAATGAGATAGAGGATTATATTTGGGTGCGGTGACTAATTATTGCACGACCATTTTCGATGATCCATTTTTTGATCAGGATTTTGTATTTGTTAATATTATTCGATTGTCTTGTTTTGTCAGGTAGGTTATTGTATATTTTAGGCGCAATGTATTTGAAATTTTTTTGACCAAATGTTGTGTTTGTTTTAGGTGTTTGTATGAGTTATATGGTTTTGTGCCGCGTGTTTACAATATTTTGGGTATTTTCATAAAGCGTATGTTTTTTATTTTTAAACAGATGAGTTAAAATGGTTTTTGTGTAAATTTGCCGAATGTCTAATACATGGAATTTGTTGAATATATCTACAGTACTTGTTATTATGGGAACTTTAAGAATAACTTTCATAATTATTGTTTGTGCCTTCGATAATGAATCTAGTAATAATAGTGTTGCACCTCCCCATGCGATTATTCCATATTCAATGAGTGATTGACAAAGAGAGTAATAAACAATTTTCATAGATTGGAAATCTAGTATGTTTCTAATGTTTTTGAAGAAATAAATATGTTTTCTAAGTTTATTCGTGTTAAGTAGGCAATGTGTATTCCACTTTAGATAATGATCAAATGTTAGACCAAGGTATTTGACATGGTTCGTTCGATCTAGGCAAGTAATTAATCTATTCAAATAAATAAATTATTTCTACCTGCATATCCTTAAAAATAATATAATAATTATAATTAAAGAAGTCTATTATGTGCTGTGCAATGGTCCACGGTGATCTCTCGGTGCATTCAACATCTATTATTAAAGGAGTCTGTTAAAAGAAGCTGTGCAACGAACATCATTATTCTCTCAGTTTTATATAACATCGACCAGTTTATGGAAGCTTGTGCAGTGAGTGACCTTAGTGCTCCCTCAGACCCATAATATTGAGCCGAACATCAACCATAAGGGGTAAGTCAGTTTCCTTTCCCATTCATCTGTTTACCATTCCCCATAGTTGTGTCAAAGTATTCAGAAGCATAACATTTTTTAATATATTGATACAGTCCACTCCACGTGTCGCATTTGCGATACCACATTACAAATATTCACATATACATATTTAAAATTTCTATAATTCTTGATTTGATTCAAAGTATTACGCGATTACTTCAAATAAATTCATTAATTCAAAGATTTTCGAAAATTGAATTTTGATTTATTAACAATCACTGTTTTGCAAAATGTCATTCTTAAATTTTGACATTTTTGACAGTTTCGTAAGAGTAGATACTCATTTTTTTTAATTTCCGATTTTGGGGTATGTTGTGTTGATGAAGGGAGAAGGGAAGGGAAGGGTATCTAGGAAAACGGGAAGACAAATATAGGGAAGTACCAGGCGATTAACTGGTAACTTTGCGGCACATACCTAATGGAGTTTCTGGATTTTCTGTTCAAAATCTGTCAGGTCACTCTGCTAACATTTTAACATTTAGAAGATAGGTGATAAATCAAGAACGAAAAAATTTATCACGAAACGTGTCAAAATCACTTCTTGCTCCTTCGGGAAATAAACTGTGGTTGTAAAAAAGTACTTTTCGTCTGACAGACAAACTTGCCAGATCGGCAAAGTTATAATAACTAAGTCGGCGCCTCGAGAGAAAATACTCCTAAGAAATATTTGAATAATTCATGCTGTTTTCGTGTACGAAGCACGTTTCCTACGAAAAAAAAATTACGACTGAGCAATTTCTGATGCATGCATTAAAAACTTCAGACCCCGGAGACTCTTAACTGAATTTAATAGAAATGAGAATTCATTTTAACCCCTCAGGTCATTTCGTTCGCTTTTGGGAAGAGCATAGAAATCTTTGTCTCTACGACTGTCATGGTGAGAAATATGATCTAAACGATATTAGAAAGAGAAAACACTGTGATTTATGTTCAGATCAAAAAGTTCACCACATAACAAATAAAATCAATAGTCTATATGAAATCTAAGTTTCCGTCAGCAATTTGAGAAAAATTTATAAACTTTGTGAATTTTTAAATTATTTTTACAAGAAACGACAAAAAGTGATGTGACGATATATTTTTTTTTTTTTTTTTATTGAAACATATAACAATGTTACAATTTTACAACATAATATAAACATCGATATTTCAATCACTCTCCTAATAAAGCAACTGCTTGTGTTTAGGAGAGGACAACTAAAAAAAAACACATTTATTTAAATTAAAGCAAAAAATATTAGTAATTTAACAAAAAATATTTGTGATTTTATGAGAAAATGTAGATAAAAGTAATAAAAATATTGGTTGGTTAATAGATGATTCAAAGTATTGATATGAGTTATGAGGTGGTACTAGAGTGTTTTAATTTTATTTTTTTTTATATTTTTCGTAGTTTTCTTCCGATCGTATATCAGGGGTAATTTACGAGTATTAAACAACTAGCTGGTTCCCAGCATGCGTCGCTATGCCATTTAATAAAGAAATTGTTTTTCCCTGCGTGTCCTTTCCCATTCTTCCCGTCCCCCTTCCGCCTCCCCTTCTTCTCCCGCGTCCATCTCCCTTCTCGCGTTCCCACTCCGCCTGCTCTACCTTCCCTCTCCCCACTCCACTCCCTCCTTCCCCCGTATCCCCCTCACGAGTTCCCCTCCCCCTTCCCCCCTTCCGCGTTCCATGCATTAATTCCCGGTAGATTCAGCTTTCAACCAGCTTGCGTGCCACCTATTGCAATTTTTTTATGCAAATTTCATAATGCCAGAGCTCACCAGTAGTTTTATACAAACATTGTCCTGACAACCCAGAAAAAAATATCCAATTTGGTGCAGTCGTTCGGAAGTTATGCGCGTACATACATTTCGGCGATTCATTTTTATTTATATAGAAGATAGAAGATAGAAGATAGAAGATAGAAGATAGAAGATAGAAGATAGAAGATAGAAGATAGAAGATAGAAGATAGAAGATAGAAGATAGAAGATAGAAGATAGAAGATAGAAGATAGAAGATAGAAGATAGAAGATAGAAGATAGAAGATAGAAGATAGAAGATAGAAGATAGAAGATAGAAGATAGAAGATAGAAGATAGAAGATAGAAGATAGAAGATAGAAGATAGAAGATAGAAGATAGAAGATAGAAGATAGAAGATAGAAGATAGAAGATAGAAGATAGAAGATAGAAGATAGAAGATAGAAGATAGAAGATAGAAGATAGAAGATAGAAGATAGAAGATAGAAGATAGAAGATAGAAGATAGAAGATAGAAGATAGAAGATAGAAGATAGAAGATAGAAGATAGAAGATAGAAGATAGAAGATAGAAGATAGAAGATAGAAGATAGAAGATAGAAGATAGAAGATAGAAGATAGAAGATAGAAGATAGAAGATAGAAGATAGAAGATAGAAGATAGAAGATAGAAGATAGAAGATAGAAGATAGAAGATAGAAGATAGAAGATAGAAGATAGAAGACAGAAGATAGAAGATAGAAGATAGAAGATAGAAGATAGAAGACAGAAGACAGAAGATAGAAGATAGAAGATAGAAGATAGAAGATAGAAGATAGAAGACAGAAGACAGAAGACAGAAGACAGAAGACAGAAGATAGAAGATAGAAGATAGAAGATAGAAGATAGAAGATAGAAGATAGAAGATAGAAGATAGAAGATAGAAGATAGAAGATAGAAGATAGAAGATAGAAGATAGAAGATAGAAGATAGAAGATAGAAGATAGAAGATAGAAGATAGAAGATAGAAGATAGAAGATAGAAGATAGAAGATAGAAGATAGAAGATAGAAGATAGAAGATAGAAGATAGAAGATAGAAGATAGAAGATAGAAGATAGAAGATAGAAGATAGAAGATAGAAGATAGAAGATAGAAGATAGAAGATAGAAGATAGAAGATAGAAGATAGAAGATAGAAGATAGAAGATAGAAGATAGAAGATAGAAGATAGAAGATAGAAGATAGAAGATAGAAGATAGAAGATAGAAGATAGAAGATAGAAGATAGAAGATAGAAGATAGAAGATAGAAGATAGAAGATAGAAGATAGAAGATAGAAGATAGAAGATAGAAGATAGAAGATAGAAGATAGAAGATAGAAGATAGAAGATAGAAGATAGAAGATAGAAGATAGAAGATAGAAGATAGAAGATAGAAGATAGAAGATAGAAGATAGAAGATAGAAGATAGAAGATAGAAGATAGAAGATAGAAGATAGAAGATAGAAGATAGAAGATAGAAGATAGAAGATAGAAGATAGAAGATAGAAGATAGAAGATAGAAGATAGAAGATAGAAGATAGAAGATAGAAGATAGAAGATAGAAGATAGAAGATAGAAGATAGAAGATAGAAGATAGAAGATAGAAGATAGAAGATAGAAGATAGAAGATAGAAGATAGAAGATTTTATACCCTTGAATATATAGTGACGCTGTGCTGTTGTGGTTCGTACTAGTGGCACGGTTAGTCCTCCGACAGATATTATTCTTTTGCTAATATTTAATTGTGGTAAATTATTTTTACTAAAGAAATCTTTATGTATTTGTAGTAGTGTAATTTTGTCATAAATTTTTGTAAGTGGGGGAACCGGGAAATCTTGAAAAACATTTATATTTGGGTAGTAATATGCATTTGTCTGGTAAAATATGCATGTGTGTTTTTTTTTCATTATCACTAATTTTTGTTAGAACAACATAAGATGAGTCATTTTTAAAAGTTTTTATATTTGCACTCAAAATTTTAATATTTAAAAAATTGTATGTTTATACTAATAATAAAATTCGAATATGTATTTCATCATCTTTCAAAACATTTAAATAAGAGAAATAGATGTATTTAAGTTTCTGGGCATACTTTTTTCAATTGAATCTTAAACGAGGTTATCTTAAAAAACATTGTATATTTTTTTAAGAGCTTAATATTTAAAGGTGGGCCAGAATTTCTTGCCCTTTCGTAGTCATGCTAGCGGGGATAGCAAAAGGGGGAGGAGAGCGGGGTCGCTTATGCGCGGCTCCTTGCTTCTTGGAAATTTAGTAACAATGGATCGCTTTACGGGAGAGCAATGCGCATTCTGGGTAAAACATTTTAATAGATTTGAGGAATGCCATCGGCGAGATGGCGGCCATTTGGACGAAATTATTTTTGCGAAATCAGTTTCCAGCATATTTCTTTTCTTATCAAGAATTATTTATTTAAATGCAAACTGTATTATTTCTTCTTTCATGGTTTTTTCAAAGGTGCAAAAATTTATAGCCCATAGGCGTAGTATGTTATAAATTCAGAATGCGGGATCCGTGTTCAAAAATCAACGAGTCTAAAACGTTCTTCTTTCTCTCAAGCTCAAACGTGTAAAGGCTATTTTATTTTTCTTATTTCCCTATTGATTCATATTCGCCATCCACACAGAGCTTTTCATATAACGTATTACGATTCATATGCATAATGCTGAAGAGGCTTTTACCTGACTGCGATATCAAAGGGATTCGTATTCATAAAATGTCTTTTAAAGTCGAGAGAGTTTGAACGGCTTGTATGGCACGCGGGCGTAAGCAGACGAGACGCTTCAAGTATTTCTTTTAAGCGGAATTTTCTTTTATCACATTCGACTCTAAGCATAATATTCTATATTTATCAAAGTAACAAGACAATTGTTGGGTAAATTTATGCTTTCAGTCTTTTTAACCGCTGTAGGACTTTGCCTGAGTATACGTGGACGACTAGTAAGCGCGAAATTTCCCACGCCCGAGATAACTCAGGTAAACTTTACTTGCAGAAAAGAACACTCCCGAATATATTTGGGTGGAAATAAATATGATTTATGGTATGTGGAAGCGAGACAAAATACAGCACATCGGGTATCATCATGCGATGTTATAGTCGAACAGATACCAAATGCACTCCCAAAATTTCACACGGGGATTAACGTACAGTCAAAACTCCGAAAAACCCAAACTCGAAAGGCACTCCACCATTATATTTAATATTTTGAAATCTTTCATTTCTTATTATTTTTACGTCCCTCGTAATTTCTTATTTTCGAAAATACATTAAACTGGATTCTAAAAACAATATTTCAGACGATACCTAATAATTACACGCTGCGAAACAAAATTTAGAAATTCCATTGGCGGTTATTTCCGTGAATTAGGCGACTAAATCCTTTGGAAATTCCATTGTTACTTATATCATGCTACTTACTATATGTTGAAAATTGAGGCTACCGGTGGCAAAAATTGACCTACTACCGCCATCTATGGGGGGTTTGAGCAAACTCCCATGGGCTGACCATTTCAAATTAATGGTGTGAGTCTCTGCTAGGCTTAGGAATCTGCCTTAACTACGAGTTAGGTGGACGCCATATTTGTTGCGACTCGAGTATTGGTAAACACTTGCAAAACGTCAAATGTATGGTTTTAAGTCTATGAATGTGTGCAGTTTTTTGTTTACTATAAAAATGATAGCACCTGATTATTGTGGCTTCTTTCCTACGCAAAGTTTAACAGTAAAACAACTGCCAGTGTTTTTGGCCCGGTGCATACAATATTAACACCGTTATTTTATACATTTTCTACAACATGTCACAGTGAATAAAAAGTGAAGTTTTTTGCAAAAGGAGTTTATTATTTAAAAGGACCCTAACAATTTTAACATGGTCCTTCGAGCCGGATGGCAATCAGAGGATTGCTAAATTAAAAACAAGAACCAGCTGCCAAAAAACAGATGACCAAAATTAAAATACCGGAATGACAAAGATGAATAAAGGAAGACCATGAACCGCCACGGAAATGAGATAAGTGTTTAGTTGCCTTCCCACCCGTTCCCACATCCCTTAACACCTATTTAGACCTGTAGTTTTTTAACAAGATTAATCCCGTATATATCGTATTGTAAAAAATAAAATCACTACCCACGTAAAGTTTTTATGCAAGTCATGATTATCAATTGATGTTTGAACAATAGGTTCTCAATTAATAATTGCCAGGAATATTGTCGTTGTTATCTTTCACGCAGGTAGCTTCTCAAATAAATAAATACGCATTGTCGGAACATATTTTATCATAGCAAAATGGATAAGATCAAGTCTTTAATAGCCAAGAGAGGCGTGATCAAAGGGAAATTGACACGGTTCGCGGATTCTTTAAATTCATTGTCCGCGAATGAGATTAAACTGAGGTACGACCGAATTAAACCGTTGTTGGATCAATTCGAATCTATACAAGACGAAATTGAAATTTTATCAGATGAGGAGCGGGAGAATTCAGTCCAGCGTGAAACATTCGAAAATCAATATTTTTCCGTATTGGCAACTGCCAAGGGGGCGATTATGTCAATCGAGCAGGGTAGGGTCGAGATCAAACTTCCAACTCTCCAATTGAGAGAATTCGATGGAAATCAAAAGGAGTGGGTAAATTTCGTTGAAACCTTTAAAACTTTGGTTCATAATAACAGTTCCTTGAGCAACGTCCAAAAATTCTTTTACTTGCAATCTACGCTGAAAGGGAACGCATTGAAAATAATTGCTAATTTAGCAGTTTCGGAATTAAACTATCTTTCGGCCTGGGAGTTGTTGCATGACAGATTTGCTAATCTCAGGGCTACCGTACATAAACATATCCAAACGCTATTTCAATTAAAAGATATGAAACATGAAGAGCCTGTAGCATTAAGGTATTTAATTGACGAAACCAATGTAAATTTAAAGGCATTACAAAACATCGGGGTCAAAGTAGATCAGTGGGATCCTTTGATTATTTACATAATTTCAAATAAATTAGATGTAGCTACCCGAAAAAATTGGGAACAATATACATTGCAAGGTGAATTACCTACATTAAAGGAATTCATGAAATGTTTATCTACTAGGGCGCAAGTATTGGAGCTCATGAATGTTTCAGAGAAAAAATATTCTAACCTACATAAAACGCAAATAGGCAACAATAATAACAAAAAAGATTCATCGGTATTCTTAGCAGTAAAAGCAAACAATTGCATTTATTGTAATGAAAACGGTCATCAAATTTATTTTTGCAAAAAATTTCTAAAATTAAAATTACAGGATAGGATTGATGCTACGAAATCAATCCGGGCATGTTTTAAATGTTTGAGGTTGGGTCATCGAGCACAGAGTTGCAAGACAAACCTAATCTGCAAAATTTGTGGCAAGTATAGCCACAATACTCTACTACACAGGGAGGTACCTCCGCCGGAGACCTCAAATATGGATGCTAATAACGAGGTTATAGTATCGAATTTTTCTGCATCGGAAAAGGCAGAAAAAATAATATTATTGTCAACCGCCTACATAGGAATTGTGGGGGCCAACAATAAAATGTTTAAGGCTCGCGCCCTGATTGATTCTGGCGCGCAGAGTAATTTTATGAGAGCTGAATTTGCTAATAAATTAAATTTACCATGTGAATGGATAAACAAACCCGTGTCTGGGATCCATAATAATATTACACATATAAAAAGGAGAATTTCGGTGGAGATGACTTCGCTTAATACTGATTATAAATGCGAAATATCATGTCTGATTTTACAGGAAATTACAACCAATTTACCACAAGTGACAATGGCGAAAAAAGAGTTCAAACTACCACCAGGACTGGAGCTGGCAGACCCGAACTTCAATATAGCTGCACCCATCGACATCCTGTTGGGCGCGGAGAGCTTCTGGGAAATGCTAAGCAACGATAGATTGAAACTCGAGTCAGGACCAACGCTTCAACGTACGCAACTGGGTTGGATTGTGTCCGGTCCGATAAACGTGTATCCCAAACAAAGGCCTGTATCAGATTTTTGCAGTTTATCTATAAATAAGTTGAGTCATCAAATAGAAAAATTTTGGAAATTGGAAGAGATTAATTCCACTAAAATTCAAACTCAAGAAGAAAAGGCTTGCGAAGCCAGTTTTGTTAATACTCATACTAGAGAAGATGACGGTAGATATGTAGTAAGTTTACCGCGTCGGGCATGCATTGATCAGTTGGGAAACTCATTGCTCACTGCCGAAAAGAGATTTAAAAATATGGAAAGAAAATTTGTGTCACATCCCGAGTTGAAGACACAATATGTAAAATTCATGCGTGAATATGAAGAATTGGGACACATGGAGGTGTGTGACCAGTCAAAAGGGGATCGTGAATCCTATTTTTTACCGCATCACGCTGTAGTGAAGGAATCCAGCACTACTACTAAAGTGAGGGTCGTTTTTGACGGCTCCGCCAAAACCTCAAATGGAATTTCCCTCAATGAAGCCTTGATGACAGGACCTGTTATACAAAAGGATCTATATAACCAACTATTGCATTTCAGGAAACATCAAATAGTCATGACTGCCGACATCGAGAAGATGTACCGCCAGATTAACATGTGTGAAGATGACCTTGACCTGCAGAAGATAGTATGGCGCGAGTCGCCACAGGATGTGCTCAAGCATTATCGTCTGAAGACTGTGACTTATGGGCTGGCACCTTCCTCCTTCTTGGCCACGAGATGTTTAAAGCAAATTGGTATGGATAATAATTTAATTTTTCCTAGCACTAGTCGGGTCATAGAAAATGACTTCTATATGGATGACTTGTTAACGGGAGCAGATGAGCTGGAATCGTGTAAGAAGTTAAAAGAAGAACTGATTAGCATCTTGTCATCTGCGGGGATGACGTTGAGGAAGTGGAGGTCCAATGCCTTGGAATTGTCAGCCGAGTCGGGCCAAGCTAAGTGTGCCGATTCAGACAATTCCGACAAAATTATTACTGACAATCCAAAGACTGAGAAAATATTAGGATTAACATGGAACAATGAATCTGATTACTTTTCTTATGTAATAATGAAGTCATCAGGTCCAACCGAGAGCAAACGAGAGATATTGTCTTGCATAGCATCAACCTTCGATCCATTGGGACTCCTAGGACCGATAATAGTCATAGCCAAATTGATAATGCAAAGGCTGTGGCAGTCCAAAGCAGCGTGGGATGATCAATTAAATAATGAAATATTAGCACCCTGGAGGACCTACCTGCAAGATTTAATTCAGCTAAATGTGTTGAAAATACCAAGAAAAATTATTTGCAAGCAAGCAAAGGAGCTACAGCTACACGGCTTTTGCGATTCGTCTGAGAAGGCTTTCGGAGCCTGTATTTATATGGTGTCAGTGGACCACAGCGGTAAGTGGCATTCACATTTAATAACATCCAAATCAAGGGTAGCACCATTAAAGTGTATTTCACTGCCTAAGTTGGAGCTGTGTAGTGCTGTACTACTGGCGAAATTAATGAAAACTATAAAACAAGCACTAAATATAATGGAGATCAACACATATTATTGGTGTGACTCTACGATAGCGCTGTGTTGGCTGAAAGGTCAACCTACTCGTTGGAGCACTTTCGTGGCTAATCGAGTTGCCGAAATACAAGAACTGAGCGATCCAGATCAATGGAGACACGTATCATCATCCGACAATGCAGCGGATGTACTGTCAAGAGGAACTACTGCAGATAAATTGATAAATTCTACAATATGGTGGAATGGACCAAGTTGGTTGACTGACGGAGTCAACGATTGGCCTATATCGAACATTTCCTGTTCAAACCCTCCGGAGCTCAAGTGCAAAAATATTCTATTATCTACAGATATTCAAGAATGGGAAATATTTGGAAAATTTTCCTCATTTATCAAATTGAAAAGGGTTACAGCATATGTGCTGCGGTTTGTGAATAACTGCAGAAATATTAAAAGTAAAATTTCGGGTAATTTAAGTGTAGCTGAACTAGAGGCAAGTTTGAATTATCTACTGAAATCAGCTCAGGCACATGCCTTTCATAAGGAGTTGAAGACATTAAAAAATCAAGGAAACGTCAACAAAGATAGTAACTTAAAATCCCTTCATCCTTTTTTACGTGATGGTCTTATACATGTGGGCGGTAGACTAAATTTAGCTACACACCTATCGTACCAACAAAGACATCCAATTATATTGCCAGCTAAGCATAAGCTGACCGAATTGATTATACGTCACTATCACTATGTAAACTTGCACGCAGGACCTCAAGCCCTATTAGCTGAAATAAGATTAAAGTTTTGGCCTATTTTTGGGAAAAATACTGTTAAAAAGATATTACATAAGTGTATTGTGTGTTTCAGGTGTTATCCTCGTACTGGTAACCAAATCATGGGCAACTTACCGAGCGAAAGAATCACACCGAGCCGACCGTTCGCTGTCACGGGGGTCGATTTTGCCGGACCGATTCCAACCAAAAGTGGGCCACTGCGGAAGGCTCCGCTCGTGAAATCGTATTTATGTATTTTTGTCTGTTTTTCCACAAAAGCGGTTCACTTGGAATTAGTTTCGGATTTATCTAGCAATGCTTTCTTGAACAGTTTAAAGAGGTTTATATCCCGCAGGGGAGAACCTGATAAGATCTTTTCCGACAACGCTAGCAACTTTCGGGGAGCCTGTAACAGGCTCAAGGAGCTGTATACCAGCTTGAGGGAAAACAACGACAAAATTCAAAATTATTTAGCCAACAGAGGTATAGAGTGGAGGTTCATAACCCCTCGAGCCCCTAGTCAGGGAGGGCTGTGGGAAGCTGCGGTCAAGTCAGCAAAATTTCATTTGTATAGAGTCACTAATAATTCTGCTTTAACCTTTGAACTTTTGTATACGTTAATTTGTCAGATTGAGGCCTGTCTAAATTCCCGTCCATTGACTTCCTTGTCTGATGACATCCACGATTACCAACCCCTCACCCCAAACCATTTCTTTATAGGCACTAAATCCTCTATCATTCCGGAGAGAGATGTCCGAGCCATACCAGACAACAGACTGACCCAATATCAGAGAATCCATGCGCTAATGTTATCCTTTTGGTCTAGATGGAAGCGAGAGTACTTGATGGAACTACAAAAAAGGACTAAATGGCAAACCAGTAATCAACGGGCACTGCAAAAGGATGATCTGGTTATTCTGAAGGAAGATAATTCACCTCCACCATTATGGAAAATGGCGCGAGTCATATGTGCACATCCCGGCGCGGATGGTGTAGTACGAGTGGTTACCCTGAAAACCCCTCAAGGAATCTTTGTCAGGCCTATCACAAAGATATGTCTGATGCCTCTGGATCCGGAAGCTGAACCTGTAACGGACGCCCCGGACCCCTCCGTTCAGTCCGGACACCCTGGACGGCCATGATGAATAAATTCAAAAAAAACCTTTTTAGGGTGAAGATATTAAAAAAAAGACCCTTTAAAGGTACCAAACTCAGGAACAACATGACGACCTATAAATTGATGACGCACCCCGCACTGTGGTGCTTATCTCGTGGACTGCACCTGGAGCAGATCAAAACAAATGAACTTGAAAAAAAAGACAATTGTGTTGTGTTCTATTATAATATTATTTTGTGTTGAATTATTATTTAAATATGTGAAAAAAAAAAATATTTTGTTTTGGGTTAATTTAAGTTTATGTAGTTAGTTTAGGTTAATCACTTTAAAATCCAACTTGTGAATGTATAATTTTAAATAATAGTATGATAATCAGTGCAGTATTGTAGTTTTAAAAAAAAAAAAAAAGTTTTTGGCTGGTAATTTAATAGGTTAAATTATTTATTGGTATTGGTACAGTATTTAGATTTAGGAATTGTTTTTTTGCCTTGGTAGTCTCCTTCTGTTTTTGTTGTTTTCTTGAAGGCTTCATAAATCCATAAAGTTGATTTATGAATCCCGTGGCGGCCGACCATGTTGAAAATTGAGGCTACCGGTGGCAAAAATTGACCTACTACCGCCATCTATGGGGGGTTTGAGCAAACTCCCATGGGCTGACCATTTCAAATTAATGGTGTGAGTCTCTGCTAGGCTTAGGAATCTGCCTTAACTACGAGTTAGGTGGACGCCATATTTGTTGCGACTCGAGTATTGGTAAACACTTGCAAAACGTCAAATGTATGGTTTTAAGTCTATGAATGTGTGCAGTTTTTTGTTTACTATAAAAATGATAGCACCTGATTATTGTGGCTTCTTTCCTACGCAAAGTTTAACAGTAAAACAACTGCCAGTGTTTTTGGCCCGGTGCATACAATATTAACACCGTTATTTTATACATTTTCTACAACATGTCACAGTGAATAAAAAGTGAAGTTTTTTGCAAAAGGAGTTTATTATTTAAAAGGACCCTAACAATTTTAACACTATAAAAGCAAACAATTAATGATTCCACATTTAGTAATAAGTACTGTATTGACTTCATAAGTTCAAAAACCAGTCCATTACTTTATTTTCGATGTAATTAATAACTATACTTTATTAATGTCATTTTGACTCCGTTTATTTAATCGGTGTGATTGTAATTATATATTGTGTGATCTAATATCAACGATACGAATTGCAGGCAGGCGAAAAAATGATAGTTTATAATGTTATCAAGTTTTCCAAAATATCCGTGACAATCCAAAATACATCAAAACATTGAACTTCAAGCAAGTACATTTATTGGCAGCAGGACTGACGACATCCATACATTTATTGGCAGCAGGCTTGCGGCCTCAACGGGATTGGAAGATTTTAAAAAGGATGTTGTGCGTTGCAGTGTGATGGATTTTTATGACAATGGACAATATCCCCCTCTTGCAAATCTTAACAAAGTTCTGGTGGATAAAATATTTTTTTGGATCTCATGAGTCATTGCGATGTATTTTGCATGATATTGGTTTAAAATTCAAAATACGCAAAGATGGAAGAAAGTATTTAATTGGAAGATTAGACATTGCTACAGCGCGTGTAGACTTTTTGAGAAAAATGAACTAGCGACGGACGGCAAATAGTCTATTTGGACGAGACTTGGGAGAATCAAAATCACTCGATTACATACATGTGGCAAAATAGTGAGGGCAATGGGGGTTTAAAAGTGCCAGTTGGAAAAGGAAGCCGGCTGATTTTGCATTGTGGTTCAGCAAAAACGGGTTTTATCACGGGGAGTTAATTTATATTCCGTACGAAAAAGGTTATGTCGAATACAGATTACCATTCTGAAATGAATTCCAAAATCTTCAAAAATTAATTTGAAAATCAGTTTGTGACATTCCTCGAAGAACCCTCGGTAATTGGAATGTAAAATAATAAATATATTTGTAATATGAGTTACCGGACACCTTGTAGGTATTTTTAAACACCTACACATTTTCATTCAATCCTTATTCAGACTTAAATTCATACCCGAACATAAAAAAACATTTTGTTTAGTAAAATTAATTTTAAGTCGTGAACCTTCTCGTGTTGCTTTACCTGTAAATTTTATTACTGACTCTGGACTTTGACCGTTCACTTAGTTTCTGTTTGACTATAGTACTGCAGTATTTTGAGGAGATAGTTTGTGTATTTTTTGTTTGAATTAAGTGATGCAAATTCAATTGATTTTATTGATAATATTTTATATATTTACTTTTTCCTAGTATTTGTAAGGCTTTATTAATTAATTAACAGTTAAAAACCCGCCCTGCGGGTTTTTGGTGTTAGGCGCTGCAGTTGGCGGTCGACACGACAGTAGCTTTGTAACAAACTTCGTACGAACACGGTTTTGAATAAGGCGCTGCTTCAGAAATGTACTAGTCGGGTTGAATATGAAAGAGAACAAGACACAGAAAACAGAAAAAAGACAATGGTCGCAACTGGGACATGAACCCAGACCTCTCGTCTAACCGGGACGTGCACGTTAACCAATTTCGCTATTGCTCCCTTCTGTCAAGCCGTCATAATAGTCGATCTCATATTTCAAATTTTAGAATTAACAATACTATCTCCAACTAATTATTTTTCCATATTATGGGCCACTACCCTTTTAATTGGAAACAATCATTTGAAGAATTGGTTTGTATCCTGGATAGCGTCTCGGAAAAATAATCAACCAATTCTAAGAATGTTTTTTTCCAAAAAAAAGGGAGTTGCCCATCATATACTATAGAAATACGCAAATATATGCAATAGACCCTATGTGATGCTCCTTAGATATCAAAATATTCCACATAAAAATATTGTTCAGATATTTCTTGAATAAAGGTAAACTTGTATTAAATACATCGATATTTGAGGTGAATTTGTTCCCTATTGTGTGTAGTCGTGAAATTGGTGCATGTGTGTGGTAGTTGGTTACAGGATTATTGTTGCAGAATACTATGTTTTGCCTTGTTTCTCGAGTAGGTACTTTAAAATCAATGAGATGCAGGAGTTCGCAACAATCTAATTCGGAGTTAATAATTTAAAAAAAAAATTTAAATCGTTTATTTTTCTTCTGTTTTCTAGGGAATGCAATTTAAGAGTATTTAGTAAAGATGTGTAGTTAATGTGTTGAATAGGTATGTGTAACTTGAAGTTAATAAATCTTAAAAATTTGTGCTGCACTCTTTCGATATTTCTTATATAAATTTGATAATATGGGGACCAAACTATGGAATTGCATTCCAACAAGCTGCGTACGAGTGACAAATATACGATTTTTATAACTTCCAGCGAATCGAAGTCTTTTATTGATCTGATTATAAATCCTAGTGATTATGATGAATAAAAATTACTTTCAATTTTTTTCATACATATAACTTGTAAAATAACTGAAACAACTTGTTTAATTATAATAATTTTTGGAGCATACTTTGATTTTTTTTTATCGAGATTTTTTCTATCGGGGGAATTTTATATAATTTGCGTTTCAGCGCGAGCAATGTCTAGATATTATCTTCAAGAATAACATATATTTTTTTACGAGCTTTAAAACTTAACGTGTTTAAGGTATGTAAGAAATCGGTAGTAATTCGGGTAGCGGGCCCTTAAATCAAAAGGACGTGTCTGAAGCAGAGTTAGTAGAGGATATTAAAGTTAAAAATAAAATAACTCATTGATTTCTCGTTATTTTCAAATACTGCTATCATAAAAATCCAAATATGCTTGCTTATAAATATGTATATACACGTAAGTGAGTTGTCTATGTATCGCTATGTTAAGCATAGGAAATGTATGAAACTTTCAAAATACCTTCCTTCCACCCCCGCGAAGGTTTCTGGATTATTACAACCACATGACAATACATCTGAAAAGTTTTTTAATCATTACGAAAACTCTTACAAAACTGTCAAAAATGTAACATTTTGTGAATGACATTTTGCAAACCATCGATTTTTTCATCAAAATTCGATTACGAATTAACTCTTTAAATTAATAAACTTTCTTAAAGTACTAAGTAAATAAGAATTATGACATTTAAATAGGTACCTGTGTTGGGTACCAAATTTGATTGATTGTTCTTATGAAAATGAATATTATCTAAATAAATAAAAATGAATCGCCGAAACGTATGTTCGCGCATAACTTCCAAACGACTGCACCAAATTGGATAATTCTTTTTTTGTTCTTTATTGTCAGGACAAGGTTTGTATAAAACTACTGGAGAGTTCTGGCATTATGAAATTTGAATAAAAAATTGCAATAGGTGGCTAGCGACCTGTTTGAAAACTGAATGTACCGGGAATGAATGTATGGAATGCGGGAGGTGCGTGGGGGGAGGGGGGAGGGGAACTCGGAAAGGAGTGGAGTGGGGAGAGGGAAGGTGGAGGAGGCGGAGTGGGAACGCAAGAGGGGAAGTGAACGCGGGAGAGAAAGGAGAACGGGACGAATGGGAAAGGACACGCAGGTAGAAACAATTTCTTTATTAAATGGCATGGTAACGTATGCCGGGAACCAGCTAGTTTGTAATATAAGAAAAATGAAAATTATAATTAAAAAAATAAAAGGGAGAAACAATATCTTTATTAAGTGGCCTTGCAAGGCATGCTGGGAAATGGCTAGTGTAAAATAAATTCCATTAATATTAATACATTTTGCTAATCGATGTAGTGCATTTTGCGTGTATCAAGAAATTTCAATTAATTTTCAATACCTACTTCTAAAACCTCAAGCCTAACTTCACATTTTACCTCGAAGAGAAACACACGAGAATAATGCAACATGGATATTACAAAACTGTCACACGGGGTACAATGTGGTCGGTACAAAAACCACACGGAACGCTGTTAACTCCTTCACAAAACCAAAGTGCAAAATATGATGAACAATTCAATTATGGAGTTAGTTAAAGTTAAGAAAGGTAATCTTTTAGGAAATTGAACCCTCGCCATATTTTCTACGCTTCCCGTGGCTTTCGTTTTAAGTATTACCCTTACAATATCGCAATATGGCGTGGAAAATAAAGTAATATTCTTTCTGAGGGTAATACAGAGTTAGAACGTATTTACTTAAGCGGCTTCTTAGATTATCCTACTCGAGGTATGCAAATTGAAAATCTTTACCTTATCCGAGATGAACTAAAATTAATTCAATTTCTTATAAATTTTACCACAGGAGGCCAAGAAAATTTTGTTGGAAAATTAATGTAGGTACAGTATTGAAGAATGTTCCAAGTGGAGTTACATTTCAAAATGCAAAGAAATTGTAGGAACTATTCGTAATTTGATTTTAAATACTGGCAATTTTCATTTAGTTGTTACACTGCGAGGCATGCGCGTTGGACTGCGCTTTTGAATGACAGAGCGATGTTTTGAAACCCACCGTTATTCTGTCTCGAGTGACATATATACATACATGCACCTAACCACCGTATTTTCCAATCTTTTCTCATAACAAATAGAAGCGTGAATAGGCCACATACAACTGTCCGTGTGAGAAGCATGGATATTACTGATCTACCCCCTGCTAACCCCTACCGCTACTACGTGTCCTTTGCAATCCCTCTCACTCTCATCTTTTAACCCTCTGTCACCACTCTCCTGCCAGTCCTTTTACATGCGTCCTCGTTCCCCTTCCGCGTTCATTTCCCCTCCCATCTTCCACTTTCGGTGTCCTCCCCCCTCGCACCTTGCACCTTCCCCGCCTTCCCCCTCTTTCCCCCGCTTTTGTAAATTTGAGTGTATAATAATATTTAATCTGTTTAAATATTAAATAATATATTTATTTAAATGCTTTCTAATATAGCTTCCACACCCTTTAGCAATCAGCAGACTTGCCACTTACCACATACTATGAAACGCTTTTGTTTAAATCGTAATAATCAAAGATATTGAAATATAAGGTAATAATCGATGTACGTTGGTATACTAGGTGTCGTGGGTTAAAGTTTACAAACTTCGGGAGATTCTACATATTGGTACAATTCACAAAAGACATTATTCTTTTTACTTGTGTGTACTATCGTGTAGAATAACCTACCAAAGTTTGTGCACTTTACCTCCGGACACCTAATATAACTATCTGAAAAGCGTTACACAGAATTTTTCGAAATTACATTTCGACAGTAATTATTCTCTTATTTTGAGTGTCAAGTGCGAAAAATTTCATCAAGCATTCTCAAAATCCTGCATTAGGGGGTGGGCAAAGGGGGTAGACAAAGGCTGTGGGCAAAAAGGGTGGGCAAGGGCTGTGGGCATTGGGGGTGGGCAAAGACTGTGGGCAAAGGGTGGAGGGGGGGAGGGTGGAAAAGGGAGTAGGCAAAGGGGGTGGGCAAAGGGGGTGGGCAAAGCAGGTGGGCAAAGGGGATGGGCAAAGGCTGTGGGAATTGGGGGTGGGCAAAGACTGTGGGCAAAGGATGGGAGGGTAGCAAAGGGAGTAGGCAAAGGGGGTGGGCAAAGGGGGTGGGCAAAGGCTGTGGGAATTGGGGGTGGGCAAAGGGTGGGGGGGGATAGCAAAGGGAGTAGGCAAATGGGGTGGGCGAAGGAGGTGGGCAAAGGCTGTGGGAATTGGGGGTGGGCAAAGACTGTGGGCAAAGGGTGGGGGGGTAGCAAAGGGAGTAGGCAAAGGGGGTGGGCAAAGGAGGTGGGCAAAGGCTGTGGGAATTGGGGGTGGGCAAGGACTGTGGGCAAAGGGTGGGGGGGTAACAAAGGGAGTAGGCAAATCTGTAGGGGGTGGACAAAGCTGATGGGCAAAGGCGGTGAGCAAAGGGGGTGAGAAATGAGAGAGGGAAAAACCTCCGGACACCTAATTTAACTAGCTGAAAAGCGTTACACAGAATTTTTCGAAATTACATTTCGACAGTAATTATTCTGTTATTTTGAGGGTCAAGTGCTAAAAATTTCATCAAACATTATCAAAATCCTGCTTTAGGGGGTTGGCAAAGGGGGTACGCAAAGGGAGGGGGCAAAAGGGTGTGATCGATTTTTAGAAATTTCATTTAAACAGCGACCTTCTTTAAGGTCAATTGTATAAAATTTCATTTTCTCGGAAAAATCTTAAATTTCATTAAAAAACATAATATCCCAAAAAAGCAAGCGGACACCGGGACCTCTGTTTGAGGTCCTGGGTTTGATCCACAGTTGCGACCTTTACCTTTTTTTAAATATCTGTGTCTATTTATGTTTAGTTTCGTTTGGAAATTAATATTATCTTTTTCAATAATCAAATCTTCAACATAAGTGCGTGAATTTTGACAAACTGCGTGAATTAAAGAATAATTTCACGTTTCGCTAAAGGAATTTTGCACAGAATTTTTTTCATCCTCTTTTTAATCAGCCTATCCACGAGGTTATCATGTAAAGCCTTAGCCATATAATATATTATTATTTGGGGTTGCCAGTGTTGCCACTTTCTATTGATTTACGGCTCTATTATCCGTTAATGGCGGCGAATCTGTCAAAACTTGTATATCGGATGATAGATGGTCGGTCAATTAAATCCCCTTGGAAGGGATCATCTTTCAGTGGAGAGATTTTGATAAAAATTTTGCTAAATGAAATAAATACTTTCGAGACTAGCTTTGTGCCCGTTGCAGGAAACTAATTGGTAAAAGTATCAAGCAATTTGGTGTTTGAATGTGGATGAAGCAAGGAGTAGGAGGAGAATACTTTTTTAAATTTTAAATATTGAAAAGAAAACGATGTTCGAATGCGATGAGGGGTGTACGTCTACAAAAAGGTCACGGGGAGTTAACCGCTCAATTTCGTATTCTTGTTACTGAGCCACTTCGGTCGCCCGGATCAAGGCGTTCAGTATGGGCCTTTTCTCGCAAATATAGGCCAAGGAGCTTACTGCTCAATTTTACACTGTGCAATTCGGATTATTTATCTTTGTCTTACTAACCAATTTTTTTTGCATTTTGTTTTTTCCTGTTAAGCACTTGCATACTGCTTACTAACAACGTATGCAAGGACACTGGAGGTCTAGATTCGTTCAAAATAAATAAATGTAGCTTCGTTTAATAAAAAAATTAGAATCTTGCGAGAGCCTTGAAGGAGTAACCATCTGTTACTTATACCAGGGCGGGTAAGAGGTGGATAGCCTCCACTGTGCAATTCGGGTTGTGTAGGTTGACACCCGCAGTATCATATATATATTTTCATGATCATATCCATATTCCCTACTTTTTTGTTACAAAGAAGACTCCTACCACTTAGCCACTTAAATGGCCCAGGGAGCTTACCGCTCAATACAGAACTCCTGCTAGTGAGCCCATTCGGTCTCCCGGCTTAAGCGTTCATTATTTTGTTTGGAAAACCAATAGATATTGTATCTCGAAAAAGGGAGCCTAGGAGATGCTGCTTAATTTTGTGTAGGTTAAACGCGTAATTTGATGTCCATCTCGCACTATCGAGATTTATTGATTTATTATGCGATACTTCCTCTTTAGCCAACGTTTCAGGCAGCACTTAAGTGTCCATCATCGAGACAAATTTGTAATCGAAATTGTGTTTCGTACTCCATCCCTCTAAGAGAGCGTGTGTTACAAAGTACAAGGCCGAAAGAGGCCTGCAAAAAAATCTTCCTCTTGAGACAGTGGAGGGCCCACCACTTACCCGCCCTGGTATAGGTAACAGATGGTTACCGCTTCTAATTTTTTTTGGTAAAAACGACTCTACATTTGATAACGAAACTAGACCTCCAATGTCTCTGCATTCGTTGTTAGTAAGCAGTACGCAAGTGCTTAGCGGGAAATACAGAAACAATATGTGTTAGTATGACAAAATATAGACAAAACAATGGGACAGGTTGGTGAAAGTCCACGAGGTGGCAAGCGCTGGGTGATTGTATCCAGCATATCCTACAAGCACCTGTTTGGGAGTAAGATACAGTAGATAAGTAAGCCTCTTGAGACAGGTGGAATTTATAAACTCAGCTGCAGTTTATAAACAGGCATTCCGCAGGCGTGCCTGGATGGGGTGGGGTTTGTCTAGATGCATTCAAACACCAACAACGTGGCAGGTCGGATGAGACTGATGGTTGATGGAAACCTCTCTCGCAGGACTCGGAACATCGCCATGCATCGTATGGGAGGTATGGTTCGATACGTCCGTTACTCCTGGACACACCGACCACCAGATTCCTGTCCACCCTCCATACATTTTTCCTTCCCATAACTTCCTCGCCTTCCTTTCCTAAAAACCGAACCTAAATCAAATTAAATCAAATCCTCAGAATCGAAACGTTGCTTGAAATGGCTTTAGCAGTGTTTAGTGATCAGATCTGCGTAGCCGGGTACCTTGCCACCTTCCTGTTTCCTAAATCCTTCCACGCCTCATTACCGTGGGCCTCAGATCATAATCCAATTGGGGATGTCATGGTCTTACTGGATTCTTCTGAGGTACTCGGATAATATTTTTTTTATGCAAGTACGTCTTGGTTATTAAAGGTTATTGAAATTAAAATTAAAGATTGATTTCACGTAAGTTGTATTGAGAGGGTATTCTACTCTAAAATTTAAAAAGATTATCTTTTTCCAAAGATTAAACATTCAAGAGTATGTCCTCAAAGGGATTTTTCAAAATTCCAATTATTTACCGAGTTCAGGAATGGCGCCAACAAAAAAACTGTCGACAACAAAAGAAGAAGCCAAGCTAGCAGTCCACAATAAAGTGCTGGTACCTACCCTGATGTATGACAGAGATGCACTAAGTAGACTGAACTGAACTCTGGCAGAGGAAGGAAGAAAGTAGACTGAATGCCGAAGAAATGAAATCCCTGAGGCGTATATGTGATAAAACCATTTATTATCGTGGGAGAAATGTGGAGGTCCGAAAAGGCTGAGGTAATCGTAATAAGTAAGAAAGAAAAGGACGTTTATATCATTTGGGCATGTAGAGCGAATGAATGAAGAAAGAAGTGTAAAGACTGTTACGTTACGGAATTGTTTCCCGTGCGAGCTAATAGCGAATTGACCCCTTGCACAGGCCCTCCGCCCCTCTCCCCGCACCGCGCGGCGCCCGTGCCAAGCGCCGAGCGGCTCCCCGCTGCCATTCCTTCGCCGGCCTTCGGCAGAATAACTGTGTTCCCCGTGATTCGCGCTAGGCGCTCTCCGTAAACGCTCACGATGTTTTACTTTAATTGTGTATTGTGCTTAAAGAGGCTTACGCCTACCCAGAATCCTGTCTGCCGACCGCCTATCTCCTGCTTGTGAGTACCAATGAACCTTGCTACCCCTCTGTGTGCTAAGAACTGACATTTAAATTCACTAAACACGTGTAGAGAGAGTTGAGAGAAGCTCCCCCCGTTATGATAGAATTAATTAGAGATAGCCAAATACTCATGTGTGTAGTGCCGATGCTGGCCTTTTGTAGAACCCTGTTCACCTTTAATTGAATAAAACCCTTTTTCGTGCATAACAACTGTGTTCTGATTGAAGAAGGAGACCTGGAGATTTTGAGGAAAGGAAGGGGAGTAGGAATTAACAAGCGAACCACAGACACTCGCCCTGGGTTTAAGAGGGACCTTGCTCGCGCCGGCTGTGCAGAGGTAACCGCCGGCTTGTTTATTGCATGTCCTTTCCAGGTTTTGGGTTTAGCGTTGGCCGCAAGTAGCGCCAATGCTAGCAAGACCCAAATGCGAATGGTAGAAAAAGTCTGGGACTCCTGAGGAAGACATGGCACAATCAAGTGAATCGGGCCACGTCAAGTGTCAGAATAATAGAAGAGTACCTACGTATCAGACGTTGTACGAATGTGAATGAGGCAAGAAAGATAAGGCAAGACCGTGTTGTTTGGCGGTCCGTCCTCTCTGCCTACCCCTGCGGGGAAACGGCCTGATAGTTATAAGTTATGCCAATCTATGTTCAGACGCCGCGCCGAGTTGAAAAATAATTTTTATGACATTTCCTAGATGGAAAAAAATCTTTTGGAAATAGTTCGGTTATTTGTCAAGAGGTATAAAAATCGTATTTCTTTAAACAGTATTTAACTCAGTTTTCGAGTCGAGAGATTTTTGACCTATTTTAAATGTCATGTTTATTCAATATATTTACAACAGTCCCTTACGCTGCCTATTAAATATAATAGGCGTAAGGGACTGTTGTGAATATAAGAGCGTGTTAACCTTAAAAATGATTATATTTGATTCTTCGCCATACGAAAAAAGAATTAAATATAATCGTTTTTAGGGTTAACCCGCTCTTTCTAGTATTCACATTTAAGAACCTCTCTTTTAAACCGTTTTCTTCTTTTTGGACGTTTATAAAGGAGACTATGATTTGAGATCTTCGCGGACAAAAGTGATTTATTTTTGGGGTATTATGACGGCATTAAATTGTTCATAATTAGAACAAATGTTTAATCAAGGTAAATATATTATGTATCATTCCACGTCTGTCCTGATGATGAACACCGTAATGTTGTCCAAAAAGCTGGCTAAAGAAGGCAACGCAACACGGTATAATTCCCCAAAAATAAACACTATAAAAGTTTATAAACGAGCCTCGAGAAAATCAATAAAACTTCTCACATTGTGCTTAATAAAATTTCGGTAAAGTTTAATAAATTTCTATTAGCTTACCATTTTCATTTCCGAAGTAAACAAGAAATCTCAGTTTCCCTCCCCCAGTAAAGAAAGAGGAGATGTCACCCAATACGGCCATCTAAACTTTCCGATGGAAGAGAATTTATAAATTAATTTCTTTCCGAAACAAACTACTTTGGTCAACTAAATTATCCTAACGGTCACGAAGGCATTTCAAATAACTATTTATTTTTAAGCCGATTATTTTGTATTTACTCACAAATAGTTACCCTTGTTGCCTCTAAAATCAAAATGTGTATTGAAATCTTTAATGGTCTATATTTTATAATTTAAAACAAAATCAAATAAAGTAATTATATTACGGGTATTAGATAAGCCGCAATTGCTCAGTGGTGAGAGCACTTGACCGTCAATCAGAAAGACACGGGTTCAAGTCCTGTTGGCGTCATGTATCTTTTCTCGGAAGATTTTTTTCAATGTAGATGGGTTTTTCAGGCTGATAATTATTAATTTTTCGAAGAAAACTTCTTCTAAAAGGTTGTTACTTTGTGATGTCATTATTTATTTATTAAAAGAAAATAACTTAGTTTACATCACTTTATTTTTTATATTTTATACTATCAACATGTTTCGTGAACCATGTTCACTTCTTCAGGAATAAAAGTATACTAAAGTTAAAAAATTAATTATAGATTACATATGGAGAGAAGAAATTGAAGGAGGGGGAAGGGTTGACAATGGTGGGAGTTTCGAAAAATTGGGGATTACCAAGCTATTAGAAAGGCCGGTTAAGTGGGAAGATATTTAAAACAGGGTTAACAAAAATGTTTTGCTTATTAATTATGTCAGCTTTGGAAGTTACATTTTTTCTTATTTCTAAAACTTCTAAATTATTGATTTGCGATGTTTTATATCCTGTATGTAATATTTGAAGACCTGAATTTATGTCAAAGCTATGATCATCATAGCTATGATCGATTCTGAGTTCGCAGACCATTTATTAAAATATGATCATAGCTTTGACATAAATTCAGGTCTTCAAATATTACATACAGGATATAAAACATCGCAAATCAATAATTTAGAAGTTTTAGAAATAAGAAAAAATGTAACTTCCAAAGCTGACATAATTAATAAGCAAAAAATTTTTGTTAACCCTGTTTTAAATATCTTCCCACTTAACCGGCCTTTCTAATAGCTTGGTAATCCCCAATTTTTCGAAACTCCCACCATTGTCAACCCTTCCCCCTCCTTCAATTTCTTCTCTCCATATGTAATCTATAATTAATTTTTTAACTTTAGTATACTTTTATTCCTGAAGAAGTGAACATGGTTCACGAAACATGTTGATAGTATAAAATATAAAAAATAAAGTGATGTAAACTAAGTTATTTTCTTTTAATAAATGATAATTATTGCTTATAATAATTGTTACCCTTTGTGAAACGCATAAAAATGTTGTCTTAAACGTTAGTTTATCAATTAAAAATAATAATTAATATTTGACAAGTTAAAGTATTTCACCACAAAATGTAGACATAATTTGTCTCGACGCCACCTAGCGAGAGATTTAGCACTAGCAATGCCTATCTCACAAAAATAAAGTTGGTTGTTTTTAGTTGGAAAAATGTAATAAACAGTAATTGTTGAATAAAAAACTAGATAAGCCGCCATAGCTCAGTGCTGAGAGCACCTGACCGGCAATCAGAAGGACACAGGTTCAAGTCCCGTTGGCGTCATGTATCTTTTCTCGGAAGATTTTTTCAATTTGATGAGTGTTTCAGGCTGATAATTATTGCTTATAATAATTGTTACAAATAAAGTAGTTCATATCCGTACTAGATATTTGATATACCTTTTGATAACAAAAATATTTTTTTAGTTTGGTTGGGAATTTTGGACTTCAATCCAAAATTTATATTTTAAGGACCACTTACTGCGTGTTACCTACCATATAACCATCCACTGTAATTATTTTTGTAACATTTTAAATATTTAATATTTCATTCAAGAAGAAGATTATAAAAACAATCGAAGCGAAAATATGAAAGAGAACAAGATACAGAAAAACAGAAAAAGATAATGGTCGCAACTGGGACTCGAACCCAGAACCTCTCGTCTATCTGGGACGTGCGTTTATCAATTCCGCCATTGCACCCTACTGTCAATACAATTAAACTACTGTTAATATTTCTTTTTTAACAGTATAAAAAACATATAAACGTTTTCTGCATTTTTTTAATCATCATCATCGTCACTATTGGCTCTACAACCCCTGGTGGGTCTTGGCCTCCTCAAGAGTCTTCCTCCACTCATCTCGGTTTTGTGCCAGACAAAACATTTTTTTGACATTTTTTTAATACATAACAGAAATCATATGTACATCTTTTTGTAGACCAAAGCCCGTGTTAAAAAAGCAGAGAAGGAAAAAAAGAGGTTTAACAAAAAATTATCAGAAAAAGTAATAAAACGAAATATACGTAATAAAATTATGTATGAAAGAGGACAGTAAAAAGAAGAACAGAAAAAAGTTATTTCTCTTATTGTTTTTGAGAAATGTTTTATTTTTTACGAAGTTTAATAATCGAGAAATACATAGTATTGACTATTTTTTATTGTTATTTTTAAATTTTGTGTCATTTTTTGGTTGACGTGGTCTAGCGGTAAGGCTCTTGACTCGCAATCCGAAGGTCGCGGGAACTTATCCTGGCGTGGCAAAGAAATTTTATTTGAATAATTTTTGTTATTTTACAATAATTCATTTAATCTACTTTCAGTATCGCCCTGGTGTAAACCACCATTTAGAATTGAAACGTTGCTTGAAATGGCTTTTAGCCGTGTTTGGTGACCAGATCTGATTAGCCAAGTACTTCCCCTTACCTTCCTCTTCCCCATCTGCTTCCCCTCCCCACTGCCTTCAGCTTCACAACTTACCAAAATCGGCGATGCCATAGTCTCACTGGCTCCGGATGGGAGCAGTTGAGACCCTTGTGCGGTATTCATATTAAAAAAAAAAAAATAAAAAACTCCGCTATATTTGTAAAATTGTTGGACTGTGGTGGTATTACAGTAAGCCGTTAACTGGTTGGGGTAAGTCACCCTTAAGGCACGAAAGTTTTGTTTCGCGTCTTCGTTTTCCATAGGTTAAAAAAGGCTTTGGAATACAACATTTTTCATGGAAATTTCATAGCTATTGTGATCACGTGAAGGATTGGGGTTGACTTCTGACCAATCGATTTAGTGACACCCGTCCATAAATATGGAAAGTCTTATTTGGACATCTCAATGAACCCTTTTCAAATCTGTTTTTCACAAATACCAGATCATTTTCGAGCCTTGAGATTGTCGAGAGTATTACAACCTTTACAATTTTGACCGGCTAATGAAGTATTGAATTTTTTTGTGTATTGTTTTAAGTTATGTAATTTACGAAATTCAAAAATTTTAATCAATAGACCCAAAAAATTGTTGAAAACGATTTGTAAATTAATAAAAGTTTGACCCACATCTGTGCCGGTAATGCGCGTTTTCATTCTGCGTAATAATATAAAATATTCTATGGACATAACATCCCCCATCAAAATGTGCACTTAAACCTAACCTAACCTAATCTAACAATAATTTAATGTCTTTACAGGATGTCTGTATAATTTTTGGCCATTTTACAATTTTTTTAAATAATTTATTGTCTTTAAAGGATGTCTGTATTATTTGTCCTGTTTTACTATTTTTGAATAATAGTTTATTGTCTTTACTGGATGTCCGTTAAGGTGGTCCAGGCCTGTATAGTAAATTTTGTTTTTTCAAATATAGATGTAGCCACCCATTTTATTTGTTACACCTATCATTCTTATTATGTGTAAAAAATTTCAGCCTCCTATCTTATATACAAGGGGGTGCTCATCGAATTAGAAGTTTCTGACAAAAGTTCTGGATTTTAAGTAACACACGTAATTTAAGGTTTATTCATATTACAAGTATTTTAGTCAAATAAGTATAAACGTATTTAAATTTGAACAAAATTTGGTAACAAAGCAATAATTAACATAATATTAGTCGCAGTCTTTCAAATCCATGTTTGTTAACTCCATTTTGAATGTTTCAGTAGAAACGACTTTTCTGTTTTGTTCAACGATGTGAAGTAAAAATTGCTTTTCTTCCTCATTCTTAGTGAGTATCGTGTTGTAATCTTCAAATAGTTTAACACCTCTCTCCGCTGTATCATTAACAACACGCAAATTTTTGACTCAGCTTTTACCTTGAAGGAAATCAACACCGTTATTCCAAGTCTTGGGAGGTAATTACAAGAAAGAGTCCGTGATATCAAGAACTAACAGCGTTTTCAACGTTCTTTGTGTTGCAAAAGCTTCTAATGTAACCTCTGAGGCAAGCTTAGCAGAATCACCTCGTACTGAAAGATTACCGCCATCAGAATTTATTTTTTGAACAATAGAATGTTTCTCAGCATCAGACAGCTTCTCAGAAAACAAGGTAAATGAGACTAGTTCATCTGACAAATACCATAAATGACGCTCTAAGACGCCCCTAACTGCTATACTGATTTCGGAATCAATGGCTTCGTACAATTTTAAGCTATTCCAAAGTATTAAGTCATTTACTGGCCCATCTGCTGCCAAAGACGCTTCGATTCAAACTTTGGTGTAGATGATAACTAACAAATCGAACCATTTGTTTTTCTTCTCTCTTGATTAGTTTAAATCTTATTACGATCAAGCGCACTGGTAACGTATTGTAAAAAAATGTCAATTGTAGACAGCTCAACGCACTACAAACTCATCTTTGGACTTATCCTCTAATATGCTAGCATTACTAGAAGTGCTACTGAAGCTGCACTCAAGTTCTAACTCTTGTCTCGACACGCATTACTTTCAGCAGCCATTCCTTTCAATTCTTCAGATCTTTGTTTCCGTTTTAGAGAACTTTCTTTGACCTTTTCTAGTTTCTTGTCGATTGAGGTCATAATCATCTTACGTTCTCATCTTTGATCGATGAGAAACGCTGTCTTTCGCAATTTTTATCAAATTCAAAGCGCTTGCATGGGCAATATCAAAAAGTTTGTCTAGTTCTTTTTTAAACAAATACACTCCTTTTTTTGTGCTTCAGAATTTCTTCCCCTATTTTTATTCAATAGCAGCCAGTTCATAAAAAACTTAATCAGTTTTTCAATGCAGTGATTTTGTTGTCCGGTCGGAATACTAGATTTTCCTCCATACTTTTATAAGTTCTTGAATAAGTACATGCGCGGAATCTTTCACATTTTTGGAATCATTTAATATGTAGTGATAACGGAGTAAAACTTGCCGAAGAGTAGGATGTTGGTTAAGCCTCATCAATGGCTCAATATCTCGAACCCCAAGTAGAAAATTTTCGTATTTTTTTCGAGTAGATGAACACATTTTACTACACTGATTCATTTCACAGTCTACTAAATAAGTATCAAATACTGTTCAAATTTGTCCATAAAACTCTTCAGTAGTTTATTTTAATATTTATTTAATAGTTTAACACACGAAATTGGCCTGTAGCAAAAAGTAAAAATTAAGCATTTTACACAAAAAAGTCAAAAACAACACTCGATTGAGCACCCCTTTCTACTTGAGCTATCTCGCTGAAATTTTACTATGTTATTTCTATGAATACGTGTAACAAATTCACGGGGTGGCCAAATGAAAAATAATAAAAAAAATATTTTGGACCACCTTAATGTCCGTATTATTGTTGACCAATATTTTGTTAGGTTTTAATATTTTTAAAAAGAAAGACAAGCATTCCTGGGTTACGAATAATCCAACAATGTTTGAAAATCTCCTACTTCCACCACAAAAAGCCGAAAATGTTGCTTGTGTAGTGATGGAGGACTTAGCCAGCCGAGGAATCGAACACGCGACGCCCGGGTGGGACCCAAGCGCGATGTCCACTCAACCACTGACCGGTCAGGTTAGGTTTTAGTTGTAGGGGGATTTTTGTCGGTAGGATATTGTGTCGGGGATATTTTGACGCCGGATGAAAGCGCGCGGAACTACATTATGGCGACTGAGCAAAATAACACAAGATTATCTGAAATTCCGGATGAAAATTAAATTTTAATTAAGTATGACTGTAATATAATTCTTTTGATAACCAATCTACCAATATTAGGCCACTGAAAGACGAAGTATGATATTTGGTTAGTGATCATTTAAAATTAAGGTATATTTTTTTTTTTTGTAATTGTTTTATCACGAGGATTGGCTGAAAAGAAATGCACACATGCTTATATAGTACACAACTGCTAACCCTGTACAAATCACAAGTGCGCCCCACGGTTGAAGGCATGATTTGGCAGCCACCTCTGGTCTGGAGCTCCAAAATGCCTGAAAAAAAAACCCTCAACTCTGTGCAAAAACGGGCGGTCCATTTGATAGATTCTCCCATCTTAACAGACGGATTGTAATCTTTAGAGCATAGGCGTCGAGTGGGAATGCTATCCTTGTTCTACCGGTATTACAATGGAAGATGCTTCGAGGATCTAGCATCATTGATCCCTTCGGTACCGGTGCATGGTCGGGAAACACGCCAAACGCGTGCCCAACATTTGTACACGTTTGACATTTGTCACATGAGAACGGGTCGTTTCTTCGACTCGTTCGTATGTTCAACAGCTCGGCTGTGGAATGATTTGCCGGCCTCTGTGTTTCCTCCTTCTTACAACATGGGTCTCTTCAAGACCAATGTTCATTCCTTCCTCTCCTCAAAAAGACCCTCCACACAGCATCCCAGATGACATAGGCCCTGAGGGAAATTATTTTCCAAAGGGCCTCCTGTGTGGAGTTAATGTAAAAAAAATAAAAAAAATAGCGCGATCAAAATGACCTTCAGAAGTCCACCAAGTGGAATATGGAAGTGACATTTCTTCTCTATATACATACGCGAAAGTTTGAGGTCTTTGAATTCGTCTAGTGTATTTTGAGAAGCGGAAGTATGGAGACGTGTTTTATTGTTATGTCAACGCAACATAAGCAGCGTGCTATTATCGATTTTTTAACTGCTAAAAAGGTGACTCCTACTGAGATTCAACGTCGCTTAAAGGATGTTTATGGTGACGATGCTATTGATAGGTCTACTGTAAATCGAAGGGTTGTAAAATTTCATGATTGTGAACCTGGAAAAGCAATAATTGTTGATGAAACACGCAGCGGACTTCCGTTCATTGATCCTGACGATAAACACACCAAACTCGTCCAGGATTTGATTCAAAATGACCGGCAAATCACTCAAAAACGTATCACAAACCATTTTGGAATATCCAAGGAACGTGTTGGCCTCATTGTTGAATAAGTGGGATACCATAAAATAAGTGAACGATGGGCACCACGCCGTTTCACAGACTAGAACAAACGGAGGCGATTAGAGCCTTTGCAAAACCTGAAGTTTGAACCGATTCCACACCCTTCTCACTCCCCCGATCTTTCGCCTCGCAATTTTTATTTTTTTCCTCCATTCAAGAAACCTCAATTTGGGAGGCGGGAATGGGTACCGCCGCCCCGGGAACCTTTATAGGATAACCAACACCTCTGCTATAGGTCACCCCAAGTGGTTCGCTACGTTTGGTGATTTAGCAGGGGTGCCCGGTTTCATGGGGTGAGGTTTGTCTAGGTCTTGAAGGCGGATGACCAGGACATACTGAACCCCAGATTCCTATCCACCCCTTAAACCCTTTTCCTTCCCAGAACTCTCCTCTCCTTCCTTTCCTTAAAAAAAACCCTCCACACAGCATCCCCAAAGATATAGGCCCTAAGGGAAATTATTTTCCTCAGGGCCTCCTGTGTGGAGCTCATGTAAAAAAAAAAAAACAAAAAAAAAAAACAACAACTCAAGGTTAATCATTAGAGAAATGTCGGAAGAATTTTTCAATTACGTAAAGAAATGCGTTAGCCTTAACGGTGAATATGTTGAACAACGTACTTTTTGCCCGATCTTGCTATTTGTTTTTGTTCGTGTTTCACAAGTATGTGTGCACTACTTTTTCAGCCTACCCTAGTATATTATTTTTGACCACGGGTATTGGACCCTTACTCATCAGACTTTATTTGTATTGTTTATAAGTTTATTTTGTCCTCAATATACTGTATTATAAATACACATTTATACATACAAAAAAGCGTGCGTATGACAAAACAAATTGATTTTCCGAAATAAATAAAAAAATGAACTAAGTTTTTCAGGAGTTGAGAATGTTCAGGCAATAGACAAAAGGACCACCAGTCGAAACTTTGCCACAAAAATGTATTATGATGGTTATACAATGTAAAAATCAATATTCTTAACTCCATGACGCTTAATATTTGGACAGTTGATTCCTCGAATGCTTGATCCCCGAAGGATTATTTCTGTTATACTTCCGCAGTACGCCGTCTTTTGTTAACGGCGGTATTCCCTCCGCAAAAATCTTGAAAATGTATGGCAAAGGCTAGAAAAATGGATTTTTTTATTTTTATTATTTGAAACATATTATTCGAAAATAATTTAGCTTTCGAATTTTTAAAGTCTATTCATTATTTTTTGCGTGAAAGAGTAACAAACATTCACCGATACATCCATATTCATCCATACATCCATACAAACTTTCGCCTTTATAATATAATAACGGGAATACAATTATGATAAAATAAAAATATTAAATAATATTACGGAAAAAATAAAAGTCCCAATAATCTACTTTCTAGTAGTTTGTCAGTGGGTGCTTTTACTTTTAAACATAAAAATAAAACTTATTTTTAAGTCAATTTTTTAACATAATATTTGTTTTTACATTATTTGTCCATTTTTTAATTTCGGCAGGTAACATATTTAAGCAATTTTTTTTTTTTTTTTGCCGGCAACCCGGGCGTTTATTGTTTTAAATTATCTTATATAAACAAGTAAGTAACCCGCCTCACTAGACTAAGTCTGTTCTGAGACGGGTACCTATACATATATTTACAGATGCATACACTTACACACAACTATATGTATATATACACTCATATGTACGTATACACACATACATGTTTGTATATATGGATAAATGTGTATATATATATATAATCGTATTTTTCTTGTGATTTTGATGACATTCAATTAAAACACAATTGAGTTTCTCTGTAAAGAAAGAGGAGGTTTATTTTGTTAATCTCACAAGATTTACATAAATAAAAGTATCTAGTAACAAAACAAACCTGTAAAGAAAGAAACGACATTTAATGTTATTAATTGCAATGTCGATCCCTTGATCACAATATCACAATCACGATAGTAATCACTTTTAATTATTGAAATCAATCTTATCAATTTGCTAAATTTGCTTTATCATGGCCATAGATTATTTTTACTATATTTTCAATTATCCATAGATTATAAAACATTGAGTCGACTGTTAAGTAGGAACTGAGGCACATACCAGTGTCAGTCTATGGTACATACACAATGACCAGTCAAGATCGGCATTGTGTTAAATTAAAGAAAATTATATTTTTCTTTACATCTCCCCCCCTAGGGAAGATAATAAACCAAAACCTATCATGTATCCTCTTCATTGTTCATTAAAGGTGCTGGAGTTAACTTCGAGATATGGAAAAAATTTGATTCTGATTTTTGTCGACCAGTGTTTATCTTGTAAATTGAGTTTGAAATTTTTTCTATGATTTCGTAGGGTCCGATTCTCAATTCGTCGAGCTTCTTCCTATTAAGTTTGTTTCCATTCTCCACAAAAACAGTATCACCAACTTTGAAGTCAAAGTGTTTCCTGGTTTTATCGTAAATTATCTTGTTGTAATTATGTGATTTCTGAGTATTTTCCAGAGCTTTTTTTCTGTCGTGAATCAAATCGATGTCGGTCTTCTTAAGTTTTAACTCTTTTGGCAAAATCGTAACATCTGTGCCGTTAAGTAGGTACTGTGGCGCATATCCAGTTACAGTGTGCTCCGTTTCATTATAGTTTTTTACACAATTACGCGCTATAGTTGTCCAAGCTATTTTTGAATCATTTTCGTTAATTTTGCATCTAATTTTATTGACCAGCGTTTGATTTAATCTTTCATTTAATTCATTTGAGAAAGGTGAGTTCACTGCAGTAAAAATTATCGGTATATTTTTTTCATCCAAAAATTTTTTGAATTCTCTAGAATTGATACCCGGGTATTGGTCCGACAGTATCATGCCAATGTTATTAGTTTCTGTGGAGTTTAAGAGTTTGATGAAATCATTGGTATTTTGAGTTCTTGACGTCAAAATATATGCAAACCTCGTGAAATGATCTGATAGCAGGTGCAAGTATCTCTTTGTTGACCGTGAACCCCCAAAACCGCCTATTGTATCAATGGAACATATTTCAAAAGGTTTTGTTGCGGGACCCAAGTGGGACATCAATCCATATTTATTTTGACCTCTTGATTTGTTCTTTAAACATACTGCACAACTTTCGCAGGTTCTCTTTATATTGTTTGTCATGTTTTCTGCTGTGTACCATGAGCTTATCATTTTTTGCATTTGTGTAATTCCTATGTGACCTAGGTCTGTATGAACATTTCTGATAAAGTGTATGCTGAATTTTTCTGATAGAATTATTTTTTCTCTTTTTTTTACTTTTTTGTAATAAACATTATTCTTCGATATTAATTTATCTCTTCTGTACTGTATCTTCTCATTTTTGACCTGATCTTTTAAGATATCTTCTAATTTTATTAAGTTGACAACTTTTAATTGCTCATCTGTATTTTCATTTGAATCTAGCACTGGATTTCTGCTTAGACAGTCAGCTTCCAAATTTTGTTTTCCTGGACCATATTTTATGTTAAAGTCATATTGAGAAAGATAATATGTTAAATCACCCAGCTCTTCATCGGTTCTAGATTTGAGATTCATGTTTTCCAGTGGTTTGTGGTCTGAATAAACTGTAAATGGTTTACCTATCAACCAGTATTGCCAGTATTTCACTGCTTCTTTTATGGCTAAGCATTCTAAGTAAATTGCTTTTTTCTTTTTCTGGGCGCTATTTAGTTTTTTCGAAAAGTAAGCTACAGGTTTTTCTTTTCCATCCGACTGTGTCTGTTTTAAAATAGCTCCAAGGCCTTCTAGAGAAGCGTCTGTATATATATTAATTGGTAAATCTTGATCAAAAATTTCCAGGATTGGTTGTGAGCATAGTAGGTTTTTCATCGTTTCAAAAGCATTTTGGCATTTATCAGTCCAAATAAACTTTTGGTTTTTCCTTAGTAAGTTATGCAAAGGATCTAGTATTATTGCACTCTTCGGAATGTACTCATGATAAAAGTTGATTTTTCCTAGAAATTGTCTCACATTCTTCTGTGTTTTTGGAATAGGAAAGTTCTTTATTGAAATCAAATTATCCTTTACTGGCTTGACTGAATTATTCTGAATTATGTGACCCAGATATTTTACCATGTCTGATGCAAATGTGCATTTTGTAAATTTTAATCTAAAACCTTCTGTTTTGATTGCATTCAGCAACTTTGTTAAATGATCGATGTGTTCAGAAAAAGTTTTTGAAAATATAAGTATGTCATCTATGTAATTGACAGCAAAATCGGTTAGTTTATATTTTCTCAATATATTGCTTAATATCCTCTGAAAAATTGCCGGAGAGGTCTTTAATCCAAAAGGTAGGCAGGTCCACTGATAATGCCCCTCCTGTGTTACAAATCCTGTTTTTTTTTTGTCTTCAATCCGCAACGGAATGGACCAAAAAGCTGAGTTTATATCCAGCGTTGAAAAAAAATTGCAATTTCTGGTCTTTGTCATTAAGTCTTCAATCAATGGAAATGGTTGAGCTTGAGGTATTACTATTTTATTTAAGTCTCTGAAGTCTATGCATAATCTGGATCTTTTGTTTTCTTCTTTTTTAAATGCCAGAGTGACCGGTGCAGCAAATGGGCTGTACGACTCTTCTATCAGTTTGTTGTCTAATAATTTTGCTATTTGCTCTTCTATTTCCTTTTTATCTTCTACGCTGCATCTGTAAGGCCTCTTACTACAATATTTATCCACCAATAAGTCTATCTTCGCTTCATATCCATTAACAGTACCAACATCGTATTTACTTTTCGCAAACACTGATGTGTATTTGCCTATTAGTTCATTTATTTCTGTTTTTTGATCATTATTTAAATGATTTATTGTTATTTTAAAATCTTCTTCGTTAACATGTTCATTAAAATTAATTTGGTGTTTTTCTATAATGTTCTTATTTTCAGAATGTTTAAATTCAGTATTCGTCTTCATATTTGTAGAAGTTTCTTCTTTTTTATTCGTATTATTCAAGCAGAATTTCTGTGATATTTGTAAGTCTTCACTTTGGATAAGTTTGAAGTCTTTTATCATGTCTAATCCAATCAAAAAGTCATACTTAAAATTGTGTTCATCAATAATGTACACATCAACATTTTTCTCCAATTCAAAAATTTTAATCTTTAACGTTGTCAAACCACTCGTCTTTTTAACACCATTAATCGTTACTAAATTTGCTTCATTCAAATTGTTTCCTTTTCTTTTTAGTTTCAAAAACTTAGAATTAATTAGAGAAACATTTGAACCCGAATCATAAATTCCGTATATTGTTAATTTATCATTTAGTAATAGTTTGACTTTTATTAATGGTGTTACTATTAGTTTTTTTGATCATTTTCATTTATCTCAGTCTCTATCACTGAATTGTTAACATGTTTAATGGCATTTCTCTTAAATTTTTCACCCTCTTTTGTTTTGAACCAGCATGTGGCTTCAAGGTGGTAACGAGTGCCCTTATTCAATTTTTCACAAATTTTACATGGATTTTTATCCTCATTTTTATTATGTTCTGCATTCCCAAATATTCTCTTGTTCATGAATCTTTTTTTGTTGACCATATGTTCATACTTGTTTACTTCATTAAACAAATCCACAGTATCTTGTAATCCTTCTCTATCGATCTTGTTAAGTATGAATTCTGGTAGTCCGGAAGCAACAAGATCTATCAAAGTACCGGTGTCGATTGATCTTCTCATATCCAATAGAAGTTTTTCTTTTCTCATAGCATAATCCAACAGAGAACCATCTTTGTATCTAAATAATAGTGCGTATGTGACAGGGTTCCATCCTTTGTTTGCGAATGATTCACAGAATTTGTTTTTCCATGTTGACCACTCTGAGTTGATTGTTAGTTTAATAATCATGGAACTATACCAATCTACACAAGTTTTATCCATGAAAAATCTGAGTATTTCTATTTTTTTTTCATCCGTGATCACATCAAATCGTAAACATTCTTTTTCAAACACTTCTATCCACTGGCTTGCATTTGTATTTTTACTACAGAATTTTTCTATAACAAACTTCTCAGCAATGTTTTTTAAGCTCTGTTGCTTATCTTCCATTAATTTTACCATCAATCTTCCCAATGTATCTTCTTTTTGATGTACTTGTAAATTTTCTTCTTCCAATTCTTCGAGGTATTGGTTTCCGAACTGTAGGTTTCCATCTTCATCTACATATGTTTTTTTTAGTTCTTCCTCCATTGTTAACCAGACTCTTCTAACCTGGTATCTTTTTTTTAAACTATTTTTTACTTTTGCAAAAGCACTACTTTTCATAATCTCCTGGTGATGGCTGGCGGATTGTAGCATTTCTGGTATTTTAAACACTTTTTCACCACTTGTGACTATTTTTGTAATGCTAATAATATTTGACTTGTAATCGCCTCCAGGTAGTAGGTAGCGTAAATTCAAATTGAAGTTTCTCCATTTTTGGTTACGAAAAATGTCGTTTTATAATCGTATTTTTCTTGTGATTTTGATGACATTCAATTAAAACACAATTGAGTTTCTCTGTAAAGAAAGAGGAGGTTTATTTTGTTAATCTCACAAGATTTACATAAATAAAAGTATCTAGTAACAAAACAAACCTGTAAAGAAAGAAACGACATTTAATGTTATTAATTGCAATGTCGATCCCTTGATCACAATATCACAATCACGATAGTAATCACTTTTAATTATTGAAATCAATCTTATCAATTTGCTAAATTTGCTTTATCATGGCCATAGATTATTTTTACTATATTTTCAATTATCCATAGATTATAAAACATTGAGTCGACTGTTAAGTAGGAACTGAGGCACATACCAGTGTCAGTCTATGGTACATACACAATGACCAGTCAAGATCGGCATTGTGTTAAATTAAAGAAAATTATATTTTTCTTTACATATATACTCATACATTCATATATATACACATACGTTCACAGATACATACACATACGTATTCGTATAATGCACATAATCATACAGATACATTAAAAACAGCAGTATGCATAATCAAAAAAGAATAAATGGCATATACATAGTTTCATTTAACCAAAATTCATTAGATACACATAGTTAAGCATCATGTAGTCCAGCATTCTTTATCCATATTTGTTTTTTTTTACATTAACTCCACACAGGAGGCCCTGAGGAAAATAATTTCCCTCAGGGCCTATGTCATCTGGGATACTGTGTGGAGGGTCTTTTTGAGGAGAGGAAGGAATGAACATTGGTCTTGAAGAGACCCATGTTGTAGAAAGGAGGAAACACAGAGGCCGGCAAATCATTCCACAGCCGAGCTGTTGAACACAAGAACGAGTCGAAGAAACGACCTGTTCTCATGTGACAAATGTCAACTGTGTACAAATATTGGGCACGCGTTTGGCGTGTTTCCCGACTGTGCACGGGTGCCGAAGGGATCAATGATGCTAGTTCCTCGGAGCATCTTCCATTGTAATACCGGTAGAACAAGAATAGCATTCCCACCTGACGCCTGTGCTCTAAAGATTGCCATCCATCTGTTAAGATGGGAGAATCTATCAAACGGACCGCCCGTTTCTGCACAGAGTCGAGGGTATTTTGCAGGTGTTTTGGAGCTCCAGACCAGAGGTGGCTGCCCAATTCAACCATGGGGCGCACTTGTGATTTGTACATGGTTAGCAGTTGTGTACTATTAAAGTATCTGCGGGCCCTGTACAGTACGCCTTAAGTGCTTAGGTACGATTAGTCCTTCACATAACGTCAAACGAGTATTGTAAGTGTGGTCCAGTCTACAGTATATAGGGTTATTCATATGATGAAATATAAATTTGTGTTAGATATTACACGATTTATTGAAATTAAATAAAATATAGGACATTTACGGTATATTGCACAGTGCTGGATACATTCATTGTCGCCCTGGTGAAAGACCACCATTCAGAATCAAAAACTTTGCATGAAATGGCTTTAGCCGTTATTGGTGAGCAGTCCTGACTACCCAAGTAGGTATTCCCCCACCTTGTAACATGATTACTACATTGACAGGATTAAAGTGCAAAATACCTATGCCTCACGCCAGCATGTTAAACAGTAGGTAGGATTAATCATAAACAATAAGTCTGGATTTAACATTTATTAATATGCAAACATAAGTTCAAATCATGGTAGAGCAAAAGACTTATTAAATCAGGGCGTGACAGGAAGCGTAATCCTGTTAGAAGTAAAGTAGGTCATGGTTGTCGTATGCAATAATGAATTTAGAAAAATACCGACAAGGCTATGATGAATCTAATTTTGTCTCAGGGCGCCAGCCAAGGAAAGAATCCTGGTAAATTTATTAAACAGTAAACCCATAATCTAAATTAAAATCGTATTTAATTTGTCTCACAACGTGCATGAAGTTCCAAGCTCCACCTACCAGCGGTACAGCAGCAAACTCCACACCCACGAACGGTACTCCACCAACTGAAGATCGCGGTCAAAACTCGTACTAGTGTTCTCAGCTGCTTGCGGCGTACCAACCTCAGGGTATCTCAGTAGCGTTGTGGTCAATTTATGACGCAGCAGTAGCTACTTGCTACAACCTTTTTCTCTCTCAACTCCTATCCTTCCCAGTAGGGACAATCCTTCAACAGTAGGGACAGTCAGCCTCACAATATACCCCAATTAGGAATGCCATAATCTCACCGGCTCCACTGTCACTGGTTGGGAGCAGTTGTAAATCACAAAAATTAAAAAGCTGGAAAAATTTATAAGCTGCTAGGGCAATTCTAAGAAAATTCTATTTCTTTAAAAAAATAACTTAATATCTTTCCAGTTGGATAGACTTTAGAACGTTAGTTAGTTAGGTATTCAGTTATCACTTCATTCCGCAGAACTACGCTCAATTTTAAACTTTGGAACTTCCTAGAACTTGTCCTTACAAAGTCTACTGTCAGAGTCCCTTCAATTACTTGTTTGTATAGGCTTCACAAGATAGTTTGCTGCGATTAATTACATTATTCATTCAAGTGATTAACAAATCAAATAACTGAAAACTTGAAAACTCTTACAAGTGAAAAACTCCGCGTTATTGGTGGATTTTCCGGATTAAAGCAGCTTTTTCAGCAACTTTTTCTTTAAGTAGTCGGCATCTCTCTGCAAGTTGACAATGCAACTGTCTGAGAAAAATAACGTTGGGAGTGCTTTCGGAAACCCCATATACTATGTATTTGCATTTATTCCTTCGCAGTGTTTCACTCTCTTACGTCGAAACGTCTTGCAATTTTCCATTATTAATAACATACTAAAAACAAAAAGATCTCTTTTTCGTTTACATGTATTTTTAACAAGCTGCAGTCCTCGATGTTGCCCGAGCTCTACACAGCGTTTTTAAAAATCAAATTTAAACAGTGACCTTCCTTTTATTTTGAAGGTTGAGTGTGCAAAGTTTCACCGGTCTCGGGATAAAACTATTATGTGAATATCAAACGTAGGGAGCCCGGTCGCCCGGGCAATCAAATAATCCTTTGGCTTAGATATAATAAACATACGTCATAAATAAACTTCATACATCTGATCGGAAAAATACGCTTTATTAGAAGTGAAAACTTATTTATATTTAACACCGTTGTGATTTGAAACACGATGAAACGTAAGCGAGCGACACTAAAAAGAGATAATACATACATTACATCTACAGGATTTACATACATACTCGGTTCCAATATAATACGATAAATCCATGGTCCCACGCAGGTCTCCTTTGGTCTAGCTGTAGCGGTATATATATGTATATATTTATATATTTTTAAATTAATATTTAATCTTCCAACCACTCCAAAATGAACAGGCAAAGAAAACATAAAAGAAAGTGACCGAAGAAGAAAACACAAATACTAATAAGATGACCAAACTATACATTCGGTACAAAAGGTGCACTGGAATTCGACTACAAAAATATGTAAAAAATCATTCTTCATATTGATAAAAAAGTGCTTCATAGTCTTCCCACTGTTCTCTCCTTCAGTTTTCTGAAGGTTTCACTTCTACCGCGTGTGAATTGCATACTCTGATTTTTTTCCTTAAGGCTCTGCAACCGGGCCCGAAAAGAAGTAGATGGAGAGATACGAAATGACGAATGTTAGAGGAGAGCGCTAACATTTACAGCGACAAAATCGATGCGAAATTTGCGAAAATGTTTAATAAAATACGACTCGTTTAAAATAGAGCAAAAAGCATTTAAAGAAACACTGTGAATTTTTTCAAACATATAACTTGTAAAATAACTGAAACAAACGTGTTAATAATAATTTTTGGAGCATACTTTGCGATTTTTTTCGATCGAGGGAATTTTATATAATTTGCGTTTCGGCACGGGCAAAGTCTAGATATTATCTTCAAGAATAACATATATTTTTTGAAGAGCTTTAAAACTTACCGTGTTTAAGGTAAATATGTAATAAATCGGTACAAATCCGGGTTGCGGGCCCTTAAATTACAATAAAAAAACCCGTTTTAGTTGAGAGATATGAGCACGAAACATAAACTAAAAGCTAGCACTCCCACTTTACTATTGTTACACAATACGAGTTATTTAATCGGCTTATATATTTTAAAAATTAAATGCTTTCGATTATTTTGATCGACGATGAAAATATCAAGTTACGCGTACACGTATTCTCGATATTTAATCATATTTTAAAAGCCATGAAAAGTGACTGCGCATGATTAATAGCGTGGGAAGAGACGCTAATGGCAGATTTGCGAAAGTATTATCGAATATTCATTAGGTAAAGCTAATAATTTACAATCTGTAATCAAGCCAGCTCATTAATATTTTCAACGAGGGAGTTTTCCACGTAAGTTATCACCGTAGACGGCAGTTTTCCAGAGATATTTATATTTCGGAATATTGTTCTGTAATTTTATTTGATTAATTAGCGTTGTTACACAATTAAATTAATATAAGTACATTTGCGGCAAGTTCCAGAGTGCAGATATTTTCAGTATCGCCCTAGTGAAAGACCACTATTCAACATTCAGAATTGTTTTAAACTGATTTAGCCATGTTTTGAGATCTAAATACTTCCCCATCTTTCTTTTCCCTGTCTCTTTCACCTGCCCACTACTCTCATCGTTCAGGCATAACCCCATTGGAGAAGACTTGATTGAAAAATGAAGTAATCGAGTACTCACTACTCACTACCGCTTTTCATGCTCAGAAGCAGTTATTTCACAGAATTTGAAAAATTCTTCAAATTCTAAAATTAATTTGCCAAGTTCTGTGAAAGTTCAAAATTCAAGTTCTGTTAATATTTCAATTCCGTGAATCAACTGACCCGCAAGGAAATAGTTATGGAACTTATTAAAAATTTACTTTGAAAATTGACAAATTGTTCTATTGTCAGAAGGTTGTGTGGAACTTGTGTGGAACTCTAATAAAATTTTTGAATTTAAAAAAACATATTTAAAATTTGGATGAATATTCTAAAACAATAATTTTATGATCCCAGTAAAAAATATTTTTGTACGATTATAATATCTATTTACAAACGGAGTAATGATAATTAGGAAAATATATCAACACTATATCATCATCGTCATTCTTGGCAGCTGATCACAACTTGGTCAAAAGCCGAAATGGGCCGAGAGTCGGCATCATCGGAAACCGTTGAAATGTAAAACATCTAAATGTCGCTGTTTATATGGTCACAAGGGTTCCATGACAGTTCATCCTGCGACAATTCATCCGGCGACAGTTCATCATGCGACAGTTCATCCGGCCGACAGTTCATCCTGCCGACAGTTCATCCTGCCGACAGTTCATCCCGCCGACAATTCATCCGGCGACAATTCATCCTGACAATTCAACCTAACCTAACCTAACCTAACCTAACCTATAAGTATAACCTATAAGTATAAGTATGTCGTATTTTGTTATTCACGCATCCTTCTTCGGAGAGTCGAAATTATTGTTAGTAAAAATATTTTTACAGCGGATTTCCACTCAAGATGCCTTCAGATATAAGTATATCGATTTTGGTTGTACGGCCGTATATCCTCTTTGCATACTTACTTAATAAAAATCTTCTAAATGATCAGGAAGGATGAATTGTCGCCGGATGAATTGTCGGCGGGATGAACTGTCGGCAGGATGAACTGTCGGCAGGATGAACTGTCGGCCGGATGAACTGTCGCAGGATTAACTGTCGCCGGATGAATTGTCGCAGGACGAATTTTCGGGTCACCGGTCACAAGATGTGTTCGATTTTCAAACATCTTGGCATGTTTTTCTAAAAGTCATCAATATAAGGACTTCAGGTACAAAAATTTAATATAAAATCAGGCCTGATTTTAATTAAATTTTTTGAATGTTATTAAATTGATCCGTTGCTGCCACTGTACGGAGAATAATACAAAAAAAACTTTATTTAAAACCTTCATTTACATTTAATTTCATAAAAAATATTCAACAAAAATCATTGCGAAAAATCTGAGAGTATCCGTTTCTGACATTGCAAGAACCCCAATCTTTCACCGTCCGCCTGATCCGTTTCCGGTTAAATTATACGGAGAAGGGAGGAAATTTGAAATCAGAATTCGGAGATCGTCAAGGCTTTGGTTTTTATTTGATTTTGAAGGCCCTTTTTATTAAACCTTAAATAAATGCCGATGTTGAAAGGCTGCCGGGGTATTTTCGACTGAATATTTTATAAATTGGTTAATCGGACCAGCGGCTGTTGTATTGAATGAGAGCTTATGGTCAGATTTATTATTTAAGGGTTGATTGAAAACAAATTCATTGGATCAAACGGATCGTTCGACTCTGAAGCCTTTAGAAACAGTACAAACCTATCGAATTGCTTGATGTTTAAATATGGTAAAATTCGTATTCGAGTATTATTTCTGTAGGCATTGATTGATGTTTTAGCAACGCTGCGTTGTAAAAGCAAAATTTGTTAAGGGGTTAAATTTGACGTCATCCAAAATCGACGATTTCATCCATATTACCTGATTTGTGATGATTGCAAATTAATTAAAATCCTTTTCAATACTCCAATAAAATCAGAAAAATTAACTGGTCTTCCTGTATCAACATTCAATTAATTATATGGATACTATTCACCATTGTCCATAATGTGTAGGCTAGTCATCTCAAGATTTGTCTGTCACCAAACAAGTGAAGAAATATTATATTTGTTATGACTTCTAGTGAGGTCTGGACTTAAATTGTCACTTCTGTTTTATGATTTTTATATCTTACTTTTATCTTTGCTTAATGCATATACCATACTTACTTATAATTTGCACTTTCTCCCATTTCGTTACTTATTTTGTAAATTGGACGCAAGTCGAATAAAAATAAAAATTTGGCAGAAGGTCAAGCAAAGACGATGGACTACCAGACGGTTAACTGTCAGTACTCACATATTTTTGTCAATGTCAACTATGTAACAAATATGTAACTAAAGCTCTTAGAATTGAAAGAAGTCTTATACGCGATCCATAAACTTAATTAATTCATCTGAGACGTGATCAATATATTCCGTTTAATCTTGGAGAAACAAAGTGGTTTAAATATGACTAAAGACCTCATTAACTAATAAACTCCTATTTACTCACAAAAGTTTGATGCGAAGTAGCATTTTTTCCATTGGCTCCACACAGACATTGGCACATTGGCAGGAAAATAATTCCCCTCAGTGGTGGTTTAGATATGACTAAAGACCTCTTTAACTAATAAACTCCTATTTAGTCACAAAATTTTGATGTTATGTAGCATTTTTTTCCATTGGCTCCACACAGGCATTGGCACATTGGCAGGAAAATAATTCCCCTCAGGGCCTAGGTCAACTTTGGGGAAGCTAAGTGGGGGGTCTTTTTAGGAAAGGAAGGAGAGTAAGTTCTGGGAAGGAAATAGGTATTAGGAGTGGGTAGGAATCTAGGGGTCAGTGTGACCAGTAGTGACAGACGTATCAATCCATCCCTCCAAACTGAGGTGCAAGGCTATGTACGGGTCAAGAGTCTGGCTGGAAAGGTCAAAAGGCCTCCCTCAATCAATCTCACTTGATCCGGCCCACCATGCAGCAGGTGGGCAGACGCATCCACCGCTGAGAACTAGACAAACGTCACCCCTATGAACCCTGGTACCCCTGCTAAGTCACCAAACGTAGCGAACCACTTGGGCTAACCTGTGGCAGAGTTGTTGATTATCGGCGGCGTACCCATACCCGCCTCCCAAATTGTTTAAATTGTTTATTTAATTCCTTTCAACATCGGTCTGGCTATTCACAGTGCGGCCGTGCAAGGGAAAACGGTATTAAAATTAACGGTAGTTACGCCTACAACTACATTGATATTGATATCGTAAAGTTATCAATTTCACTGTGCTAGACCTCCAGGGGTGCACATACTCATATACTTACCCACGGTGCTTGGATTTCAAATTATTCAAAATGAAGTGATAGACTGGTCATTACAGCTTCTTACGCTCAGGGGCAGTTGTTTCACAGAATTTGAACAATTCATCAGATTCCAACATTAATTGCCTTGTTCTGTGAATGTTCTATTCAAGTTCTGTTACTATTTAAAATTCGTTAAAAAACTGGCCCAGTTACAGAACTTAACTTTGAAATTTGACAAATTGTTGAAAGTCTATTAATCAACTCTCCCTTAACTTCTCAGACGTCTAAAGGTGAAACTTTATGGTGGAAGGACTTGGTACAGTACATTCCATATCCAATTCAATCATTATACCCTAATCGGAGATCCCATTGTCCCACTGGCTTCGGGTAGTTTGGACTCTCGTGTGGTATTTATACACATATAAATTGAAACATAATTGCTCACACAATGTTAACGTTTTTTGCATGCTGTTATAATTCACACTACATCGATATACAAAAACAATAGATTAGCCTTCCTATACTAATTTCATTCTAAAAATAACACCACCCGAGAGTAATTTCATAATACTAAAACTTCACTATCCGGTGTTAACTTGTCGTACAGGCTTCTAAGAACGTACGCGAAATCAGCGAATATCATTAATTTCGTACAATATTGCAACTCATGTTGTCGTAATTTGTCGCGTGACGCAGTAAGTTGTTTTGCTGTAAATAAATGTAAGATTTTTATCAATTGTTAGTTTAATCTGTCGACATGCCGCCTCGAAGTTATTTAACAATTGTTGATTATTCATCAAGTTATTCATAATAAAGTACGCGAGAGCCTCTACCTACAATATTTCTTTCTTCCTCAAATTCGTGTTCGAAAAATGATCTCCATAGCGAACTTGCAGGAGTACAAATTTGCTCTGTGCAGACCAACAAAAGGTAAAAAGCGTTGCTTCTTTTGATCTTTCGACAGCAAGATAATGCACTTTTTTAAAACATGTTTTCAAAGAACAAAATTCTTGGTTTCGGTGTAAATTTTAAGGTACACACACCGTACAAACCCTGTTTATATAATGCTTGGTGATGGCGTATTATGTAGACACGAAATATTATTATTTAACAAATCAAATTGCTTCAAATGTCAGCTTCCAATCTAACTTGTGTGTTAAGTAACAATATTATGTACTATCTGGGCAATGATAATAATATTGATTTACGTAAACAGTTTCTCCCCAAAGTAATAGATGTTGTAAATGTTGGCACGACTCCAATCTATGTGTAGGCTCTGGGGAAGTTGTTATTAGTTGTGAAAGCGAGGCAAACTATGGACATCAAAATTATTATTAATGATTCAAATATGACTGAAGAGCATTTTCTGTAACTCATAACAACAACAAAAAAACTTTATTCTCCTTCGTTGTGAGATAAAATTCTAGAGAAAATTTGGAGAAGAATTTGCTACAATAGTCATGCAATGTCTTTGATCCTCCCTATGAAAATAAGCATCTTTTTTATGTTAGATGCTGCGGCATAATTTAAATTTTTCTCCAGAATTTGCTGTTATTTTGTTCTTTACTCTTAGCCTGACATATGTCGCCAAAAAGTCAGGAAAATAACAACTAAATTACGTATTTTTTGACACGAACAATACAGATTTACGTGCTTCAGCAAAATGAGCTTTGGCCTTGTGCCAAGATGTGGCAGGTTCAAAACCCGACGTGATGTAAATATATTTTTACATAAAACAATAACTTTGTTAACGTCACTTATATTTTTTATACTCGTACATATTACGGTGATTTCTTCACGGCATTAGAGCAGGCCCATCGTAAATGTGCGTCATAATTGGCCTTGTAGCTCAACTTTTTATAATTTACTATGCTCTTTTTTATTCATTCACGTTATTTTATATATTTAATATGTTTTACATTAAAATAAATTTGTATTTATGTATGACAAATTTATAATGATTTATACACCAGATTTAAATGTCCCCACAGGAAAAACTTAACACTTTCACACACTTCCTCAAATGATCATCTAGTCAATCCACACTATGCAATTGCACTACATAAGTATTATAAATACAAAATAATACAAGAACAACATGTCATCCTACCAGATACCAAATGGGAAAATAATTCACCGACTCCAGATATTTTCATATCAGAGGGTTCGGCTCTGTGAAAATCCTAATTGGACTTATAAATCCTACTGATCCCTCAATATAAAAATTTAAAAAATCTTTTGTAATCCTCCATGCATTTAAAATGACTGATTTTTTCATTTTTATGTATAAATTCTTTGACAAATCTAATATGCCTAAATTTTTAATGAGAGAGCTAGGTATAATGCCAGTAGCCGAAATAACAAATGGTGATATTTTTATAGTCTGAGAATGCCAAATTCTTTTCTCATTTCCTTAATCTGCATATTTTCTTATTTTTTCGGAAAAAGATTTTTTAATATTACTGGAATTTTGAAATAGCTACCTACATCAATGATATAAGTTTTTTTTAAAATTATATAAATAACTAGCAGACCCGGCCACACGTTGCTGTGGCTAACGAAACACAACGCCATTACCCAACCTTTATAAAATCCACACCACCCGCTTGCCAGCTGCCCGCTGCCCGCTGCCCGAATCGAATATTTGAATTTCTCGGCTTTTCTCTACTATAATAAGCATGTATTATAGATATAAACCTTCCTCTTGAATCAACTATATTATTATTATTATTTTTTATTTATATAATAATATAGTTAGCGATCGCCACTAATTATATAATGCTTGCAATGCAACATTGGATATTTGAAAAGGGAAAATCAAATACCTACTTACTCTAGGACATCTATTTTCCAATTTCTTCCGTAGAACGAATTTCAAAAGTGACTATAAGTGACAAAAGTGTTTTAAATCGCACAAAAATATGTTCTCTTTGAATTTATCGGCTTTTCTCTATTATAATTTACATATATTATACATATAAACATTCCTCTTCAATCACTCTATCTATTGGTGAAAACCGTATGAAAATCCGTTGCGTAGTTTAAAAGATTAGCGCGCACATACATTTTGAGCGACTTCATTTTATACTATGTAATGATATTATTTTTTATTTATATAATAATATAGTTAGCGATCGCCACTAATTATATAATGCTTGCAATGCAACATTGGATATTTGAAAAGGGAAAATCAAATACCTACTTACTCTAGGACATCTATTTTCCAATTTCTTCCGTAGAACGAATTTCAAAAGTGACTATAAGTGACAAAAGTGTTTTAAATCGCACAAAAATATGTTCTCTTTGAATTTATCGGCTTTTCTCTATTATAATTTACATATATTATACATATAAACATTCCTCTTCAATCACTCTATCTATTGGTGAAAACCGTATGAAAATCCGTTGCGTAGTTTAAAAGATTAGCGCGCACATACATTTTGAGCGACTTCATTTTATACTATGTAATGATGATGATAATGATGATGATTATCATTTACTCACATATAATTTCCAAAGTAATTAAAATCATGAAAAATTGTTTTTTTTTAGTAACCTGTGTTTTTTTATTTAAAAAAAAAAAAACAAATAAATAAAGTAGCACACATCATAAGTATTTTGGCCCCAAATCAAACATTATTTTTGTACGAAAAGGGCTGCGCAGCCATTAGCCTTAAAATAGATGCTCTGTAAACCAGCCGGTTCGAAACTCACGAAACTTTTCATATAAAGTTTTATCTCATGTCCTTCCAATAGCCATGGTTAGTTAGTTACGTAAATGTAACAAATGTGACGTCACTTTAATGGATTATCCCGTTCGCCCCATGTTACAATATGTGCGGATGTATTATGTACAATCTCGGAAACCGACACATTCTTTTATCCCGGACAAAGCCTCCCTACATTCAGCTAAGCCTCCGAGGCTTACGGATCAGCCCTTTCCGGGTTTACTCTTACGAAGTAATTCGCAATTGTACTAGAAAAGCAAAAACCGAACATGTTTGATGGATTCGCCATCTGGAAATTTTCTGTTACAAGTGGAGTTTGTGAGATTCGGAGAGTAAATGGCAACATGTGGTAAAGATGAAGTCATGCGAAATAATGCAAAATCATGTATTTTTGTTTTGAAAATTTGATCGCTTAGAAGTATTATAGAAAATGTAGATCCGTGGTCGTCAAACTGCGGCCCGCGGCGGATATTTGTGCGGCCCGCACCAATATCTGCCGTTACTTTTAAATATATTTTTTTCATGTACAATTAATTGGTTCCATGACAGTTCATCCTGCGACAATTCATCCGGCGACAGTTCATCCTGCGACAGTTCATCCGGCCGACAGTTCATCCTGCCGACAGTTCATCCTGCCGACAGTTCATCCCGCCGACAATTCATCCAGCGACAATTCATCCTGACAATTCAACCTAACCTAACCTAACATAACCTAACCTATAGCTATATAGGTTATACTTATTTATTTATTTATTTATTTATTAAAGCCCCGAAAAAGGGCATTAATAAATAAATAAATAAATAAATAAGTATAACCTATAAGTATAAGTATGTCGTATTTTGTTATTCACGCATGCTTCTTCTGAGAGTCGAAATTATTGTTAGTAAAAATATTTTTACAGCGGATTTCCACTCAAGATGCCTTCAGATATAAGTATATAGATTTTGGTTGTACGTCCGTATATCCTCTTTGCGTACTTACTTAATAAAAATCTTCTAAATGATCAGGCAGGATGAATTGTCGCCGGATGAATTGTCGGCGGGATGAACTGTCGGCAGGGTGAACTGTTGGCAAGATGAACTGTCGGCCGGATGAACTGGCGCAGGATGAACTGTCGCCGGATGAATAGTCGCAGGACGAATTGTCGGGTCACCAATTAATTGTATTATCCGTTTTTCTGCGGCCCACACACATGTCTGCCGTTTTCTTTTTAAATATGTATTTTTTCCGTGTACAATTATATTATCCGTTTTTGTTTTCAAATATTTTGTGTACGTGTGATTTTAATTGATTGACATTTGATTTTAAAACGCCCAGCTGGTTTTTGAACACATCCTAAGTCAGACACGTTTTTAGATTTTCACGGTGAAAAAGTATTTTCATAATTTGTTTTTGGTGTGTTACGCCATTTTGCCGGATCCGGCAGATGTGTGATTTGCCGGATCTGCCCTGATGATGGATACTGAAACGCTGTACGAAACGTTGGCTAAAGAAGGAGGTAGCGCAACACGGCATAACACCCCAAAAAACAAATAACGGACATCTATTTCGAACGGGCGCATAGTGTACGTCATAGTTTCTCAGCGTGGGCGATAACGCTCCCTTATGGTCGTTTGAAGCTTTCAGGGGGGCCGTAGAAGACACAGAGAAAATTAGATGGCACAGTGAGGGCGTGGGTAGGTAAAAAAAATATCTAAAAAAGACCAAGGAACACGCTTATCACGTACTAATAAAGCAAATAATATTGGTTAATTTTTGTTTTTGTATGTATTGTTATCATTTTTATCACGTGCGCGAAAAGATTCCATTACAGATCTATATAATTTTTTTTAATATAATATTATGATTTTACGTTATTATTAAGAATTGACAATATATATTGAACACAAGATGGAAGCAGTTTCAACTCGATACTTTAATACAAGATAATTGCTTTTTTTAACTTGCTAAACATAAAGGTCCCCCCCCCCCCCCCCCCCCCGAAATCATAAGTGTGCGGCCCGCGGTAATACCTCACATTATCCTATGTGGCCCTTGGCCAGAAAAGTGTGACGACCGCTGCTATAGATGCTTCAATTAAATACTGCGTGTAGAACATATCATAGCCCTTAAAAATATCGATCGTTTTTGTATAAGTCCTTTAATAAGCCTAGAAAAAAATAAAGTATTAGGTCTATAAAAAAACTTTCAAGTGCAAACTCTCCTACTTATATATCCCTTTTCGGATATGGTTTTATTATTTTATTGTTTAATGTGGCAAATTCAGTTTCTTTTGTAATAATCGCAAAAAAATGTTATTTACGTCCGAACTTCACAAAATAAAATAAAATAAGCATCTTCGCGTAGTTATTTTACAATGCGGCCGGAAAAGTCGACGAATTTGGAATTTTCAAAGTGAACCCTATGCCATCCACCTAAGGACTACAGACTTGCCACACCCATTTTGTAGCAGTTCCGCCCCGGCCGCGACGGAAAATGGACATCTCAGACTCCGCATCGCTTGGTTCCGTGAAATCAATTTTAAATTTATTTTTATTGTAATAAACAAAGCGTTAAAAAGGAGTCAATATTTTTACAGGCCTTTATGAAATTAACCTGTAAAAAAAGTGAAATACTTATCAAAAGCTTTTTCTCAAGTACTCCTCCCAAAAAGGGGCGTGACTTCCAACTTCGATTATTTCTTTTACTATTAGATCGCCTTAAGCGCTTTAATAGATGGGTTTATGTATGGCATATCCTCGGCGAAAACACATTTGGCTGTATATAGTCAAATTATATGAAAAAATATAAATGTAGGTACATATAAATATAATCTGATAATGGCCTGAACTCGCCATAGCTTACCAACTTAATAAAAATTCTTATCCCGACTATATGAAGAAGACAATCCAATTTATTTCATTTGCCCACATGGAAATCTAACGTTAGAAAAAATTCCCCAATACCCCGTATATGTGCGCAATATACCTACCTAATACAAAATTTTACAATATAGACATGTTTAACAATACCTTTCAGAAATAGCGAATAGAAGTAATAAACGTGAGTGTAGAATGTATCGGGAGGATCTCCTATCCTTATCCTATTTTCCTCTTCCTCTTCTCCTCACCTAAAATTAATTTTAAGATATAATAAAACTCCATCTCTAAATAACTCTAACTAGGAGACTTTTTTGGCTTGACTTAATTTAACTCTGTACACATGTATGTATAGTGGCGTGCACAGTGTTTTTGCTCAAGGTAGGCAGTAGGAAACCCGCCGAATTCATTCAAATAAAATTTTAAAAACTTACTACAAATGGCTCCCTTCGTACAAGTTTTCGCTAAGTGTGCTTGCTGCTGGTAAGACAACTAGTTGATAGAAATAGATAACAACAGATGTCAATATCGTCACTGATTGTCATTTGCTAATTTTGTTCCAGAAAGCACTGCGTAATTCTAACAAAAACCTCAAAAGCAAATTCAAAACGACAGTTCTATGATATGCTATGTGCATTTCGTAAACATTGATATTACATCTTATATGAAGATCGCTCCAAGCAGAAATAATTCAAGCTTAGGCCGCATTTTTGTGAGGCCCTCGGAGGGCGTGCGTGTAGTTTCTAGTTACAGTTTTATGCCACGTTTGTAGTAGGTATGCCGTTTTATGAGGCGCTCGCGTTGTTTCGGTTGCTCCGATTTTTCGTACTTTTTTTAAAGTGTGTATTTATTTTCAGCAATAATTTAATAAATTATAATGTTTTTTTACATGCTTATGTTTTACAATTACGGTAGGGTAGGCAGTGCTTATGTGCCTATATGGAGTGCACGCCCCTATATATGTATCTCTAATTTTTTTTATGTATAAGCTGTTTGTTTCTTACAAATAAATAAATATATTTACCTATACATATAAAAATTAAAATTATAAATACATTATATTTATAATTATATTTTACCATTTGCCAAGTATATTTTATGTCGATTTCCTTAAAACAAAATAAACACATACGCTTTTATGTAGGTAAAATATTAGGTATATTATTAGCTCTTTTGTTACGAGGCAGGCCAGCATGGGGACCATTTATTGGATAACAAACTGCCATCGGTAGCCCCAAGTTGTCTGGTGCGTTTGGTGATTTAGCAGGGGCGGCCAGATTCTTGGGGTAGTCAGATACATGGGGTGAGATTTGTGATGGTCTTGGCAGCGGTTGCCTTTGCCCACCTAGCGCGTGGCGGGCCTGGTCGAGAGAGATTGGTTGGAGACCTTTTGACCTCTCCACCCGGCCTCTCTCGACCCATCGCCTTGCGCCGCAACGGGAGAGATGGATTCGTACGTCCATAACTCCTGGGTATCTAGCGTGCTTTGCTATCGGTCGATCGATAAGGATTGATAGGATACGTTTCGGTAACTTCTCATCGTTCCCTAGAACAACTGAAGATAAAGATAACAGCTAACGTACAAACAACAGTTGACATCGAATGTATTAATAACACCTAGTCATTGTGAACCGTTACTTATTCGTAGGCGATCTGCAGTTGAACTAAGGAACGATAACGAAATTTCTGTTTCGAAGTTTCGAAGACTGTGCTAGACGACCTGGACATATTAACCCCAGATTCTAACCCATCCCTCATACCTTTTCCTTCCAAGAACCTCCTCTCCTTCCTTTCCATAAAAAGACTCTCCACACAGCATCCTCAAATATGACGTATGCTTTTTTATGCGTTTGGATTTTTTTCTTCAGGGCCTCCGGAGTGGAGCTATTGTAAAAAAATATTCAACAACCATTTACCTTACATAAACAAACTTACATATCAGTTGTGTAAAATTTAAAATATGCTTATTAGTGAGGCCCTAAGTCTATAAAAATATTAGATAATTCGGTTATCTGATAACGCTGAGTGATATTAAATAAGAAAACGAAACGAAATTCTCTTCCTAAGCTGAGTATAACTAATTTAGACAAAATCTGAAACGAAATTTGGAGAAATTGTAGAACATTTTCTTCAAGATAATATGGATAATTATTATCACATCATTTCGTTCATCTCAAATACGTAGAAATTCCTTTCAAAGTTAAGGTAAATGTGGAGAATTTCCAATAGAGGTCGTAACTGATTATCTTACCTATCGTCTTCCTATTTGATTAAAAAGCAAGTCTTAGCAAATAGACGATTTAATATTTAGAATGTCGAATATATTATCGTTGGTGCTGTTATACGAGGGCTGTACGTAAAATAAAGTCTCCAACGTGTTGGGGTCGCGACGAACGATTTTACGCGCAATCCTGCAACACTGGCGTTAGCCTGGTTTCTCCTTGACAAATCCCCACCACGTTGCACCCTATGTGACGCTTAGTCTCGGCGTGGCAGCCGTTCGCGATGGAGCTTCCACTCGCCGCACCCGTCAGGTGTGAGTTTCGCTCTGTAATTCGTTTTTAAACTTTGCTTTAGCGAATCCGAATGACGCCACTGGGATTGTTCCTTTGTCTCTTGTAAAGTGTGGTGTATCCGGATCTCGTCCCCTGTCACAATTGAGTCCAAGAATTCTTCACCATCGATTTCGTAGCACTCGAGGAATTCGCGGGCAACTTCAACCCGTCGTTTTTTGTGATATTCGGTTAGCATTTTGGAACCCACCTTGAGCAGACTTTGTGGTCTCCCACATGTACTGTCAAAATCTTGTCAATATCAGAGATCATATCACAGAGTTCCCGAACCGTCACCCGTCGATCTGCATTCATTGTTTTTTCCACTTAGGCAATTTTTTCTTTTGAAACCGATGGCCATCCGACACGCTTTTAAAATCTCTGCACCATTTGCGCACGTTATCGCACTCATACACTGTTTTCCGTATACTTTAAGTAGCTGAGAATTAATTTCTACCGGGGTTTTGTTCTTTGCACAAAAAACTAATTAAAAAGCGTAATTCACACCTGGCGGGTGCGGCGAGCGGAAGCTCCATCGCGAACGACTGCCACGCCGAGATTAAGTGTCGCAGAGAGTGCAGCGTGGTGAAGATTTGGCGTAGGAAAACCAGGCTACACGCCAGTGTTGCCGGATCTTGCGTAAAATTGTTCCTCGCGACAGCAGCACCTTGGAGACCTTATTTTACGGACAGCCCTCGTAATTCAATAAAAAATAATAAAATGTATTTCTTACAAATTTCACAATAGATACAGTATTTTTCTCGATGCTCTGTATTTTTCATAATTGGTTCTTTGAGTATACGTTTGCAGACGCGATGTCACTGTACATGTATAATCTTAAAGAACATTATTGACTATTCTGAATTTTCGAAAAACAGGATTGAATTGCAAATACCTACGCGGCACAAGCGCTCGTGCAATCTTTACGAAATAGAATGTTAAACGAATTCAAATCAAAATCCTTTCCCAATAAGATTGGGTTCAACATAATAATAACACTGGTTCCATGACAGTTCATCCTGCGACAATTCATCCGGCGACAGTTCATCCTGCGACAGTTCATCCGGCCGACAGTTCATCCTGCCGACAGTTCATCCTGCCGACAGTTCATCCCGCCGACAACTCATCCGGCGACAATTCATCCTGCCTGATGATTTAGAAGATTTTTTCTTCAAGTAAGTATGCAAAGAGGATATACGGCCGTACAACCTAACCTAACCTGTGATAATTCTCTTTCTTTCCTATTTTCTCTATATTATTATTATATTATAACTCTCCTGTTCATCGGCAAGACAGTGTGATAATTTGCTCTCTTCTCTATACTCTACGCTGATTTTATTCCTCTTTATTATTCTTAATTCACTCCTGGGCATTTGGCACCAGTCGTGATATTTTCTTCTTTTCTTTTCGCTTGGCTCTGATCGATATTTAATTTTTTAAGGCTTTGCATGTGTGTAGTAGGGATGGAAAATTCCTCCCCTACGTCACGCAAGTCTTCATGAAAATTGGACCCTTATTTTCTTTGGTAGCTACAGAAAGCTACTTAAAGCTCCCTTGTACTACATACCTTTAGAGATATATGTACTTAACTAATTATTAATACGTTATTAACGACCTTGAACGTAAATATTTTCGTATTTATGTTGTAATTAAACTCCATCAAACGTTGTGTAATTTTTTTATTTATGATATAGGATTTTAATTACTTTCTTCTATGTGGTAACCTGTTGATTCTAACAGATCGTTGAGTTTCAAACTGTATTGGTCTCTCCCTTGCAAATCTAACTTTAAGTAATTTCTCTAAATGAGCTAACTTTCCTTTGTCGCTTATTATGGTTTTCTACATTCTAACGAACTCGTAAATAAACTGTACTAATCGAAATTACACATGTTTCATTGAACAGATAATTAAGTATGACCCAAATGGTTAGTTGTTAGTAAATTTGATTATGATTGTTTTGTGTCTGCTTGGCATCCCTCCAATCCGATTCAGCTGCTATAAGGTACATATAAAGATGGATTTAGTAGGTTAATGTAATTAATAGATTGCATATTAGACGAACTCAGAATACCCTTTTTCTGCCGAAAATTTGGCGCCTTCCTCCTACAAGTAAACCAGGTGATCAGATTATTACTAGAAATTCGCACAATCTTCTGGCGCGGATCGGCTGATTGATACCTAAGTTATCGCATCCCAACCGTCCTTCCTCTTGCCATCATGCACTGCCTTCAGGTCGTCATCTGAGCCTAGATACCCCCAAATTCCTACTCCTCCAAGGTCTACTATTTACTAAGGGCGAACCGGTTTCGTCCTATATGCAATCATATACTCACGGTGTTGTGTAGAGTTACGGGTCGTGAATCCTCCCTCCACGTACAAGAAATGATGTGAAAGTAACTCTGTCGAGTCTAAAACGCTAGCTGTAAGCGAGTCCACATCGTCCAATGTACAGTACATAAAAAGATATATATATAAACATACATTTGGGAAGGATTATAACTCGCAATTTGAGGCTAGCTAGTCTCAAATTCCGAGCTCGGATTTCGTGAAAAGGAATTCTGCACAAAACCTTAGCCGATGACCGAATATATACATAAAAAGAGTCGGTAATATTAATAGATACTAGTAGAATAAGAAATTATCTTCGGTTTGTTCTGGAGTGCCGAAAACTCCAAGCTGTTCGATTTGTTTGGTGGACAATTTTATTTAAGAGATTGCTTTTCTATTATGTGTTTGGTTAATGGTCCTTGTTTCTAAGGAGCGACCACTGCCTCCTATTGTTGAACTGTTTTCTAATTTTTCCCCCAAGGTTCAACTTTTGGTAAAACTTTTACTCTCCCGTGATTTTTCAACTGCTTCATGTAAATTATTTATACCTGTAAGAGCAATTATTTCATAAATTTTCCTCGAATTTTCCATGTAATTCCTCAATACCCCTTAAACTTGCCCGTGATTTCCCAAATGTTTGATGTAGCTAACTGCTACCTCGGAGAGTAGTTAATCCATAAAATTATCTCGAACATTCCATGTAACTCTTCAATACTCTCTTATTTGACTATCCCGTGATTTTTCAAATGTTTGATGCACCTATTATTTGTCTAGCTTATAATAAATCCATTTATTTTCAATTGTTCAATTCCAAAAATATCTCTTCATGTTCAAATTAAAGATTGTGTTTAAAACTTTCCTCTATAATCGCGCAACTCTATGGCTATGTCCCACTCTAAGTTAATATCAAAATACAATACTAATACCTGTCCCTATTAAAGACCCAAGAACGCCTTCCTTTAAAAGCATTTAACACAGTGTCCTACTGACCGAGTTGTTTTATAAACAATTTTAATTATGTAAACATTCACGCTGTCCTCGTGACCTAGATTCCAAACGTGAGATATTTGTTTATTTTAGAACATTCCTGAACGCGAGCTTATATGGTTCTAATTTTTTTTTCTTTTGAATTTAATAGTGGTAATTTCTTTTTCGCAAATGTCTAATCTGTTCCCCGATAATTATAGTCATAATGCATATATATATACATATATATTTTGTCTCGATAAATAAATATACTGATATATACAATTATATTATAGTTGAAATAAATTCCAATATCATAACTCATTTTTTGATCATTTTATATTAGCTGAAGTTATATAAAGGACTGATTTACGCAGCAAACATCCCGAGATTGAGGCTACAGTGGTCAGCAGGTGATCGGGCAGAATCAGGCCAGATCACTATTCCACAGCATTGCGGAGCAAGGAAGAGCAAGAGCAGCAGAATCGGCATCCGAGGAACATCAAGGCGCTGGAAGGGTATTCAGTGCCGAAAATCTGGAGGAGTATTCTCGTAAGGCGGGGAAACAGAAGTCCAGATCTTCAAGAGAAGAGCTGGACAGGTGCAGACCTCACGGAGGGCGCATTAGAAGGACGACCAGGGTTCAGGAGTCCAGAAGGTAATGCTGATAACCGGCCACGGTCATCACATGTGGTGAACGTATGTCTTGCGGTATAAGAGAGACATGCATGTATGAGTGAGACAGCATGAGTAACGTATAAAAGGGTGTGATTGCTGTCTACCGTCTCTTTGCATTCAGGCTTCCTACGAAGCGCAACTGTACAATCTCGGAATAAATCTCACTAGTCTACCTACATTATTGTCAATCACCCTGTACTGAGATCACCATCCCAAGAAGATCTGGATCCATACATCGGAGTCCAGATGGTAATGTTGATAACCAGCCACGGTCATCACATTTGGCGCAGCCGAAATAGGAACTAGAAGCAGCCAAAATCACAATTGGCAGCCGATAAAGGACTGATTTACGCAGAAACCATCCCGAGATTGAGGCTACAGTGATCAGGTGATCGGGCAGGATCAGGCCAGATCACGACTCCACATCATTGCGGAGCAGGAAGAGCCAGTGGCGGCGTAGGGTAGATTGGCACCCGGGGCGGTTTTGTATTGAGCACCCCTACTTAAAATAAAACCCCAAATACTAAACATGCTTACGAGACTTCATTTTACTAATATATTCGACCACATTATCTTAATTTATTACCTGTCTCTTTCAGTTGATAAAATCTAAAGATCGGTTAGTCGCTCTTGGCTCATTGTGGACCTTAAGTACGATTTGAATAATTTTAACTCTGAAAAGCTTCTTTCACACGCAGCCACCAAAACATATTTTGCAAAAAAAATCTCAAGCCTCCATTACATTGAGCGAGTTTGTGTAATCATATTATTAGCTAAATAGCAGATTTTTACACTAAAAGAGTTTTAATTTTTAAGAACTTTAATTTTTATTACACACTTTTCCAATGTTAGTCCCGATTTTTATATATACTTTTTTGTCTGTTTAGTTTCTTTTAGGACTTCACACCAAAAAGAAAGATAGCATAGCAAACTGAAGTCACACAAAGCTGGTATGAGTGTTGATGCTGCTTCTCTTGTTTCGACGCTTTCTTTGCTGTGCTGGGATTACTCATCTCTTCGAGTGTTGATACAACCATCTCATAATTATTCTTCAGTGATTTAACAGCGTCGTGATGAGCACTCCATATTATCTCTGATAGTCGTTTAAAGGACACACCTACATTTTTCATTAGTATTTCACACCGCGCTCGATGTTAGGTAGGCGCAGTATAAGATCAGACAATTTGGGAGGTGGGATGGGTACCGCCGCCCCGGAACCTTTATTTGATAACCGACACCTCTGCCATAGGTCACCCCAAGTGGTTCGCTACTTTTTGTGATTTAGCAGGGGTGCCCGGGTTGATGGGGTGAGGTTTGACTAGGCATTGGAGGCGGATGACCAGGACACACTGAACTCCAAATTCCTACCCACCCCTTAAACCTTTTTCCTTCCCAGAACTCTCCTCTCCTCCCTTTACTTAAAAAAATTCCTCGGGGACTATGTCATCTTAAGGAATGAATGCAACATGAATTCATTCTCTTAGGGAAATAGAAATTATATTCGAAAAAAAAAAGAAAATATAGTTGCGATGCGTTTCAAAATATGTATAAGTATATATGCAGGTAGCTAGGTACAAGAGTAGGTAGTTATTTATTGATAAGTAAAGACATAGAGGGAGATTTTGTGCGAATTTTTTGGCTGTTCGAGTGAGTTGTCGTTGTCACCCCTCGGTGCTTGGTACCCGGGGCGGACCGCCCCCTCCGCCCCCCCCCTTACGCCGCCACTGGGAAGAGCAAGAGCAACAGAATCGGCATCCTAAAGATCATCAAGGCGCTGGATAGGGTTATTCAGTGCCGAGAACCTGGAGGAGTATTCTCGTAAGGCGGGAATACGGAAGTCCGGATCTTCAAGAAAAGAGCTGGACAGGTGCAGACCTCACGGAGGGCGTATTAGAAGGACGACCAGGGTTCAGGAGCCAGGAGACGGTCCGCGGAAGGGCGAGATCGGAGCAGCAGCATCAAGTCAACAGAGTCGTGAGTTGAATGCTGTTTGTAAAATTTTCTGCTATTTATTGATTGTATCTGTGTGAAGATGGAAGGGGGAGAACTGCCCAGGTTTTATCATTTGAGGGACAAACTGGAGACGTTCGTGTTGCAATACGAACAGTTCATCCTCGTCAATGATGACAAGTTAAATTCGGTAGAAAAAAAGAGAGCGGTTTTAATATCTCATTTACACACAGAGACAATAGATTTATTGATTGATTTGTGTTTTCCTAAAAAAATTACAGATATTACGGTCGAAAATTTATTGTTATTACTAGAGAATCATGTAGGTATCAAACGAAATGTGTTCAAAGAGCGCGAATTTTTTTTTGCTACGAAACAAAAAAGTTCAGAATCGGTTAATGATTATATAGCACGGTTAAGGAATAGACGTTAGATTTTGCAAATTCGAGCACAGACTTGAAGATAATTTAAAAGATTTTTTTGTCACCGGTCTTCGAGTGGGGCGTATTAAGGAGAAATTGTTTGTGGAGGCTGAAAACTTTTCATTAAAAAAGGTTTTAGAATGTGCTATTGCTATGGATTCGTTCGAGGTAATGAATAAGCAAATTAAAACGGAAAGTGTTGATATAGTAAATAAATTTAAAAATAGATCGAACAATTTGTCACAAAGACAAAATTCGGCGGGTAAACATTTTTCTAGAACCACGGACAAGAATGTTACATCGTTCAGAGCGAGGTCAGCGGACCGAACAAAATGTAAACATTGTGGGAGTTATCACGATTCAGTAAATTGTAAATTTAAAGACGTGTTTTGTTATAGATGCAGAGTAAAGGGGCATATTGGGAAGATATGTCGCGGTTTAAATAATAATAACATTTCTTCAGTGTTCGTCAATACGCAGGAACATAAAAAAATGTTTCGGATAAACTCAGTATATTGTGAACCAATATTGTGCAAAGTTTTAGTGAATAATGTGGAACTAAACGGGTTATTAGACACAGGAGCTGCAGTCTCGATTTTAACAGACAAAGATTATGTTAAACATTTCAAACATTTGGATTTAAAATCAAAGGATTTAACCTTAACGGGTTACGCTAACTGTAAGTTGAATTTATTGGGTTGTATCTTATTAACAGTTGATTTTAACGGTTATAGGGAAATTTTAGAATTTTTCGTGGTTAAAAATGGAACAACTACTGTTCTAGGGCGTGATTTCATTAAAAAGTTTAATATTGGATTCACGGGGTTACGTTCAATTTCATCCCAGGAGGGTAGTGAAATTTTTTCTCACAATGTATTGGAGAACGATAGAAGTGACTTAGATAAAAGTGAATTACAATCAATTTCATCCCAGGAGGGTAGTGAAATTTTTTCTGACAGTGTATTTGAGAATGATAGAAGTGATTTACAATCAATTTCATCCCAGGAGGGTAGTGAAATTTTTTCTCATAGTGTATTTGAGAGTGGTAAAAGTAAAGTGAATAAAAACATTCGGAAATTCCCGGAGGTTTTTTCGGAGAAACTGGGTAGATTCAATAAATATAAAGTGCATTTGAAATTAAAAGAGAATGCGGAACCAAAATTCTGCAATCCGAGAAATATACCGTTTGCTTTAAAAGCAAAGGTTGAATCGGAATTGGGCCGTTTACAATCGGAAGGTATTTTAGTTCCGGTAAACTATAGTAAGTTTGCGTCACCAATCGTTCCCATAGTAAAAAGTAATGGGGAAATAAGGATTTGCGGTGATTATAAGGCAACAATAAATCCACAGCTAGTGGTAGATAAATATCCGATGCCACGGATAGAATGGTTGTTTTCTCAAATGGCAGGTGCAATAATTTTTTCCAAGATTGACTTGAGGCAAGCGTACCTACAATTAGAACTAGATGAGGAAAGTCAGGATTTCACAACTATATCTACTCATTTAGGATTGTTTAAATTCACGAGATTAGTGTTTGGAATTAATAGCGCACCGGCTATTTTTTGTAAAACGATAGTTTCATGCTTGCAAGGTTTGAAAAAAACAGCGGTATTTTTAGATGATATTGTTGTAACAGAAGATTCGGAAGAAGAACATAATGAGAATTTAACAGCAGTGTTAAATAGATTAAAAGATTGTGGATTTAGTGTAAATATTCACAAGTGTATTTTTAAGGCGTCATCAGTAACTTTTCTAGGGTTTGAAGTTTCAAAAGAAGGAATTAAACCATTGAAAGACAAAACTATCGCTATTAGTAAAGTGTCGCAACCTAAAGACATTACTGAATTACGAAGTTTTTTGGGGTTAGTGAACTTTTACAGGTCATTTGTACCTAATATGTCAGTACTACTAGACCCGTTACATAATTTATTGAGGAAAAATACACATTTTGAGTTTAATCAAAATTGCTTGGAAGCTTTTAATAAAATTAAGTCAATTTTATGTGATGATAGAGTGCTAGCTCATTATGATCCGGATGTAACATTGAAGATTGTTACAGATGCCTCAACAAAAGGGTTGGGAGCGACACTTTTACATTGTTACGATAATAATTTACAGAGACCAATTTCTTTTGTTTCTCGAAAATTAACTGAAGCAGAAAAGAAATATTCAATTTTGGACTTAGAAGCAACAGCTATTGTGTTTGCGTTGAAAAATTTTTTTGAGTATATTTATGGAAGGGAATTCATTTTAGAAATAGATAATGAACCGTTATGTAGAATTTTTGGTGATAAGAAAGGTATCCCAGTATTAGCGTGTAACAGACTTCAACGTTATGGGGTAATTCTTTCGTCGTTCAATTATAAAGTACAGTATGTGAAATCGGCATTGAACTGTTCGGATTATTTGTCTCGCGTTCCTGTCGAGGAACCAGTTCACGTAGAGAATGACTTTGATACTCAAATTCTAAGTTTATTTAAAAATAACAGAGATTTACCTATAGATGTCGAGGAAATTAAATCGGAATCAAGTACAGATAAAATTTTATTGGAAATTAAACATTATCTCAGAACAGGGTGGCCAAATAAAATTAACAAAGAGGATTCAAAATGGATTTACTGGATTAAACGGAATGAGTTATCCATAATTGATGTTTGTTTTTTCTGGAATCATAGGCTAATAATTCCAGTAATTTTAAGAGAAAAAATTTTAAACTTGTTACATAGATCTCATCTAGGTATAGCAAAGATGAAAGGTTTAGCCAGAGGTATATTTTGGTGGCCAGGGATAGATGGAAATATTGAATTTTTAGCGAGAGGATGCGAAATTTGTTCAGAGGTTCAACCTTCTCAACCAAAGAGCGAATTGACTCCGTGGCCTATAACTGAAGAAATATGGAGTAGGGTGCATATTGATTATGCGGGCCCAATTGCAAATAAATATTTTCTTGTGATTATTGACTCAACCTCAAAATGGTTAGACTGTGTAGAGGTAAATTCTCCAAATTCGTATAACACTATTAAAATATTAAAGGGTTTATTTAGTTATTTCCAGACAATAGTTTCAGATAATGGAGCCGCTTTCATGTCAGCGGACTTCAAAGAGTTTTGTGAGATGAATAACATCAAACATTTAACTACTCCGGTAAATCATCCACAATCAAATAGTCTAGCAGAAAACGCGGTTCGAACGCGTAAAAATTAAAAAAAAAAATTATGAGAAGAAATAAGTTTCAGTTAGGTTATGAGGAAAAATTAGGAAATTTTTTAATTGATTACAGAAATGCACCACACTGTACGACTGGTTTAGAACCTGCAGTTGTAATGTTTGGAAGGAAACTAAGGTCAAGCTTGAATAGTTTTGTACCGAGAGGGGGGAGAGATAAGGATAATATAATTAAGAAAGAAACAAAATTTAAAATGTCAAAATGTCAGGAAAATCAATTATTATAAGAGAAATAATAAAGAATCGGTCGGTTTTTCGATAAATCAAAAGGTAATGGTTAGAGATTTCAGAGACCAAAACAATGATAAATGGGTACCAGGGAAAGTGTATATACAATTAGGAAAAAAACTTTATATAATTAAGGTAAATTTAAATGGTAAAATTATGTATTGGAAAAGGCATTTTGATCAGTTGTCTAAATTATGTGTATCATGGGAAAAGAAACACAGCAATCCTTATATCGCGTCTGAGACGAAGAGACTGTCGTATGACGATTACGATGTCTCCAGCTTTGTGCCGGATGACAGTCTAATGGGTTTTTCTCCTTCTCCTTCCAGCTCCAGTGATCCAGTGGCGTCTACGTCAGGAAATTGGAAGGACCAACTACGACCACGAACACACAGATGAGTCAATGAAGACAGCACTCAGCTCTCGACTCAACATGAATTACTTACATTGTAAATATTGGAATATTGTATGTATTGTAAATAATTATCAGTTCATGTTGTGTAACTGTCTTCGGATTTAAGTGTGGAAGGATGTGGTGAACGTATGTCTTGCGGTATGAGAGAGACATGCATGTATGAGTGAGACAGCATGAGTAACGTATAAAAGGGTGTGATTGCTGTCTAACGTCTCTTTGCATTCAGGCTTCCTACGAAGCGCAACTGTACAATCTCGGAATAAATCTCACTAGTCTACCTACGAGTATTATTGTCAATCACCCTGTACTGAGATCACCATCCCAAGAAGATCTGGATCCATACATCGGAGTCCAGATGGTAATGTTGATAACCGGCCACGGTCATCACACATATACTAAAATAAATACAAAACTTTGACTTGGAAATTTCAAACACATAACTATTTTAAATAGTTACTGATAATTCAAAGGTAGGTATTCGAGATCGATACCTTTACTTTTAATATAAGTGTGTTTCTTTTTGACTAAAACTTTCTTGGAATAATATATATCTATTTTATATATAATATTTTAATATAGATACATATCACATATTAGGCAAGTAATATTTTGTTATAAAATTTATTCAAATACCAACTGTCTGCTGCATGCCGCTTTCTCCTTGGAACCTGGAAAATTTTTTTAAAAATAAAAACTTACCCCGTCAAGATTTTCCTACCCGGGTGGTACACGGGTAAACCTTGTTTTGTTTTCCTTACCTAATATTTATTCCTATGTTATCAACTTTTTATTCTCGTTTAATCTAACTAAATTAAATGATATTTATTGTTCTAACTGCATTTTATTTCAAAATCCGTTGATTAAATAACTTTTTAACGATAGTTACTTCACGATTAATTTCGAAATGGTAAATCGTTACTTCAATAAAATATTATTATGTATTATCATTCATTTTTATCTTAATTTATTATTTTTTTTTTCAAATTTTTGAATCTAATAATAGATTAACACTTTGTGGTAGGAATGTGCCGCCCATTATTTATTTATTATCTCTTTTCAATTTGCACTATTTTTAAATTAATTGATTTAAATATTTGATATTTAATAGAACTCTTTCTGTTTAAACTGAACGCACATAAATTTTTTTATAACTTCTTTTTAATTTGCACTATTTTTAAATAATTAATATAAATATTTGATATTTAATAGAACTCTTTCCGTTTAAACTGAACGCACATAATTTTTTTATAACTTCTTTTTAATTTGCACTATTTTTAAATAATTAATATAAATATTTGATATTTGCTAGAACTCTTGCCGTTTAGACTGAACACACGTAATTAATTATCACTTCTTTACTTTTTATTATTATTACATCACTCTATTTATTTACCACACCGACACTTGTCGCGAAATTGCTAAGTCTCAAAATATGATATTTATTGATTATAAAACCCTAATTTTCCACTAATCAAATTGTATTTATCACAGCACTTTTAACTTTTCACAATTAAATAAAACGTAAACTTTATTTCTATTTCCACTGATTTTAATTTCTCAAATCTTTATAAGTCACTGACTTGAATATAAAGTTTTTCTAAGTCCTGTAACTCTGAACACTTAGGATTTTCCCACCAGTAATTACCGAGCGTTTTCGTCGCGTCTTCCGAACTTTTCACTTTTTCACAACCGACCGCAGACTCCCGAAAAATGACCGAGTTCTCTTTTTTATACCCCTCTCAGGTCCAAAAGATTGTATCTAAATTTCCTGTCACAACCCAATCTCATCTCTATCCACTCGTAATCTCTTGAAATTCTCTCACCATTATCGAATAATGTTCCTTAAGCCCTATTCCCATTGTCTCATTGCTTTCTGTCTCTTATTTTCATACCTACAAGATCCGGATTCAGTTACTTTGTTTTAAATTGCCCTATCGTCCTTTGTGCTGTTGGTCATACAAAATTAGCTTGAATTTCATGATTTTCGTATCCTTTTTTTTCTCAAAATATAATAGGTACGTCTTCAATAGACTGTATATAATTCTCAATTTTGTTTATCGCTACCAGAACATGAACAAACTCATGCCAAAACTTTTAATATGCATTTTCCAATTTTCTTTTTACTAAATTTCCCCATATTCTCATGCCACCTATATGGATCAATTCAATTTTAAACTGTGTTGTCTCTACTTATGTCGTAGACTTGAATTTTCCTATTTTCTCTTATTTTCCTTTTATTCACGATGTTCTTTTTTTGATTTTCCTCATTCATTCTCATGTAACTTTCCACAACTATATGATTAGTTACATTCCAAGCCAAATTTATTGTTTTCATCGATACTTCTGAATTTTCATGAGTTTTCCTTACGGAATCATCTTTTAATTGTTTTTATTTTCTTTTTTACTACCCCCCGTTTCGCCTTCGATGTATGTCACCTCTTAGAAAATTTCATTTTCTATATACTGCTACTTTTTATGTTATTTTCCACATTTTTTATAGGAGAAAATTCCAATTTGTCCCTGGGATGTGTCACGTTTGTTTATTCCCCAAAATCCGGCCCGAAATTCCGTCTCTCTTCGTCTTAAATTCACATTAATTTAAGATTTGACATTTGTATATGTCTGGGTTTCGAGGTACTGATCAATAACTCAGCATTTATTAGAGGGTAATAAAATATAATCGTTTTTAGTTAATGTAAACTGTCCATAAGACCAATGGTAATTTTTATCGTCCCAAAAGCCATTAAAATGGGTTTAATCACCTAGAACCATGTCCGTTTTCTTATTGTTTAAACAACAGAATCATGTGTGAGATCGTCAACCCATATAACGTTTCGTTTTCCCTCGCAGTCTTGTATAACTTTATGCTATAATCCTTATTACAATTACGTAAAATGACTCCTTTTTATGAATTAAATCTACCGCAATATAACTAAAATAACCACCCTATTTCAAATATATAACGATATCTATTTAAACTCGTCTGAAAACGCAAAATTAAGTCGAAATCTTATATTGTTCAATAAACACTTCCGTTTAAACGTCCATTTTTTTCATTAGATTCTCTTTTCAAATCGTTTTCCCTGACTTTATTGCTTCATCTAAAAGTGACATTCCTAATTTCCAGCGTTTTTCTTCCTTTTAAATATCAAACGTACGTTTTCCTCTGAATCTGACCTCCTTTTGATTTTCACGTACTCGTTATACAATTGAATATTCCTACAGTAGTTTTTCCTATGTTTGCCACGTCTTTTCCTTATCTTCCTCTTATTATAATTTTCTTGTTATTTTCTTGCATAATTTTTTCAACATAATATGGATTTATTTGTTCGTTAACTGCGGTTGTCGATACCTCCATTGCACCGATTGTTTACTTTACATCTAGGGTCATTGTACCTGATGCACCGAGCGTGTGACCCTGTTTACATTATAGCGTAGTGATCTTTCGGTTGATGACGATATTTTTTCCCATAAATCTCTGACTAATTGCCTAGTCTAAAGTTCATCTCTTTGTTCAAAATATGAATACGCCCTTCACTTTTTGATTGGTTTGCTTAATTATTTATAGCTTTCTGCTTAGACCTGATTGGATTTTTTGGCCTAAAAAAATTGGATGCCCCTGCGTCGTGACGATTTCTAATACCATCTGTGATCTTTTTATCAAAATTCATCTCAATCTGTTTAATTTATAGGTCCCTACTGTCAACAAGAATTCAATTTACTTTGATCCGATAGATGTCGCAAGTGTGTCCGTTTTATATGTCTGAAATATTATTTATCCATTCGTAAGGTGGAAGCTACGATATTTTCTTATTTTCACTGTTGATTAATGCAATACATCACAAACCTAACCTAACCTAACCTAACCTAACCTAACCTTACCTTACCTAACCTAACCTAACCTAACCTAACCTAACCTAACCTAACCTAACCTCACCTAACCTAACCTAACCTAACCTAACCTAACCGAGTGTTCTTTCACCAGCCGAAAAGCAAACAGTTAGAAATTTTAAAATAATATTCCGTTGTTTAGCTTCAATCACAATTAAATTCCTTCGCATTTAAATTCATTCTAAACTCATTATAAATATTTTTCCTTTCGATCCACGTCAAGTTGCACAAATTTGCACAAAAAAATAAATAAATCTGATTACATTCGGTGCGTACAAGCGTTTGGTTTAATTCTGTTTTTCAAATTGAATTACTCCGCAGTGTAAGGTAAATAATAGAAAGAACAGGGAAATATTCAGGAAAAAAAAAAAAAAACCTAACCTAACCTATTTAGTAAAAATATTTTTACAGCGGATTTCCACTCAAGATGCCTTCAGATATAAGTATATCGATTTTGGTTGTACGGCCGTATATCCTCTTTGCATACTTACTTAATAAAAATCTTCTAAATGATCAGGGAGGATGAATTGTCGCCGGATGAATTGTCGGCGGGATGAACTGTCGGCAGGATGAACTGTCGGCCGGATGAACTGTCGCCGGATGAATTGTCGCAGGACGAATTGTCGGGTCACCAATAACACTATATCTGAGTAAGATATGGGAACGTATTTTCAATTGATACAAAAATAAGTATAAAATCTTAATTAAACATGTTTTCATATCCCAACTAAACCATTCAACATTTAACGTTATGATTTTTTTTACATTAGCTCCACACAGGAGGCCCGGAGGAAAATAATTCCCCTCAGGGCCTATGTCATCTTTGGGGATGAGCATCGTGGGGGTCTTTTCAGGAAACGAAGGGGAGGAAGTTCTTGGAAGGTATGAGGGGTGTGTTGGAATATTGGTGTTAGTCTGTCCAGGATTGACGGAAGTATGAATCCATCCCTGTGACTGGCGTGTAACTGGCCCTCTTATTTGGAATACCTAAACTTCCCTCAGATCTTATAATATACAGAATTTGGCTGAATTTAAACGGGCTTTAAAAACTAAAGTATTTAAAAAATCATACCATTCGTGAATCCTAACATCTTTTCGATATAAGTAATAAGCCGTGTTCTCAAGTTTCATGTAATTGCTTGGTTTCGGTTTCCTCCTAATTGTATTTTTTATGTATAATGTCCGAATTTAATGTCAGAATATTTCTCATTGCTGAACGCAAACTGCCTTCTGTTAGTATATTATATTTTATTTTTAAAGTTCTTGTTTTGTCCTGTGTTATAATAGCACCGTTATTGTCTATTATGATTATTGTCCTGTGTGTGCTATAACAGCACTGTCGTTAATTGTAATTCGCTTGTAATTGTTTTGTAAATACTGTATATTCTTCATTTCATATTATTTTATTAATATTATAAGCAGCACTGTAGGATTATTTTTAAATTTATTATTAAAGTTAAGCGCACTTTAAGTGAAACGACACAAAACTGTGCTATATAAATGTAATGTTATTATTATTATTATCCCTCCCACTGCGGTGCAATGCAATTTTCCGACGGAGGTCAAAACGTCTTCCTAAATCAGTCTCTCCCGGGCTGCCACGCAGTTGGTGGGTAGTCTCATCCGCCGCCAAAACTAGAACAAACCTCACCCGGATGTAAGCCCGGGCACTACTGCTGAGTCACCAAACGTAGCGAACCACTTAGGGTAACCTATTAGAGAGGTGTCGGTTATCCAATAAGTGATTCCCGGGGCGGCGGTACCGATACCCGCCTCCCAAATATAAAGTATTTGTATAATGAGAAAATCTATGAATCGTTTCTGAATTTTTTTATTTTTTTTATTTATTAAATTACATAATACATTTTGTACAAAAATTTGAGTAGACCCACAAAGCTGTCATATGACAGCTTGTCTGCAGGTTCTAACAATTAAAAATAAATTTGGACAACTTATATAGCGCTGTTTTTGCGAAAAATCGCCTCAAGAGCGCTGTACAAATTAACAAGGATTTTACATTAGAATTTACTTAACTTAGGAGGCTAGATAACAACTCGTCTTGCAGCTATCAAGCGCATGGATTATTGAAATTCTAGCCCCCCGATAAATTAAATAAAATATCTTTTTATACGTACGTATTTCAATTTACTTAACTATGTAGGGGGCTAGATAACCACTCGTCTTGCAGCTATCAAGCGCATGGACTGTTGGAATTCTAGCCCCCCAATAAATTAAATAAAATATCTTTTTATACGTACGTATTCTAATTTACTTAACTATGTAGGAGGCTAGGTATCAACTCGTCTTGCAGCTATCAAGCGCATGGATTATTGGAATTCTTGCCCCCCAATAATACATTTACCTTCTGTATTTAATAATCTACTTTTAACATCCTTAATCTAACTTAATCTAACTTAATCTACTTAATCTAACTTAACCTAACTTAGTCTTACTCACACATACTCAAAACATATATGTATTTAATAAATCTGCAGTTCATAAAAACAATTGCAAAGAAACCATAAAAATAACACGTAATCAACGCTAACGAAAATGTATATATACTCGTAATACACTGTGATAATAAATTGTCACTGTGAACTGTTAATTAATAAAGTTTTTTAATTTTTCATTTATCACTCCATACGTACGGCACAGGTAGAAACCGAAGGGCGCGGGCTCAGTCCCATGACTTCCTAGTCCATGTGCTTAGGGGCGGGGGGCAGGCGCGGGCGGTTGGCAGCGGGGGCAGCTAGGGATGCAGAGATTGCAGAGGTCATCAGTTGGTTTTCTTCTCTGGTGCGTTTCTTAGAAGGCCGCTTCGGTGGCCCACACATATGGTCCACAGTCGTAAATACAGCGACTGCGGGCGTAACAGCGAGCAGCGGGGTTGCAGTAAAGGTGCGGGGGGTGCGCAGGGGTACGGCTATGACACCCAACAACCGAACAAATGACCACATCTGGTAAATGTTCGCTACCGATCCTGGGTTTTAAACACTTCGCATCTAATGAATCACGATAATATCTGCACATATTCTTAAAACTCGTTATACGTCCACACTGCTTACGATAAAATTATTTTGAGTTCACATATGTAATGTTCACAGAGTAATAAACATTATTTGACACTTTTAAGGTCTCAAAATGTTAATTATCCCTCTTATTTAATAAGGGATAACGAGACCGGCCAGAATGCGTCAGGCTGCTCCGAGCGCCTGACGCATTCTTAATATAATATCTAAAACAATAATAATTAAAACATTCTTAATATAAAATCTAAGAAAATATTAGTAAATACATTTATAGTTTTAAGGAAACATTAGAATAGATCACATAGTAATATTAGATAATTTAACTTACAACCATAAATATATAAGATATTTCAATATATCTGCCTAATAACAAGATATGTAGGCAGCTATATTAAGATATTCACAGATACATGGAGTTTTCGTTCATTAACCATAGTTTTATCATTTTAGGACTTAGTCTCTCATTTTTATCAAATTTTATGTTTTAATTGATTTTATTGAAAATCACTGGTATTAGATATTCAAGAGTACGGCTTCCATATTTATTTAATATTCGAGGAGTTTTTAGGCCCTTTCCTTCTCTAAATCTTGTGGTATGTTTGTGTACAAGTAGGTGTTTGTAAGGGCTTTCCCCCATATTATCCATAATAGTAGTGAACCAGTGGAGACCTTTTATTGTAAGTAGGCTCTCTGAGCCATACAATAGTTTTAAGTTATGTCTCTGTTTGTAAATATTTGTTGTGACAATTTTTTTTATTATGGCAGTTTGTAAATTTTCAATATATTTAATGTAAGTAGTTGCATGTCCCCAAGTTCGAATACCATATCTAAGGATGGATTCGACCATAGAAAAATATATGAGTTTAAGAGTACAATGATGCAAAATAAATTTTAATTTGTAAAAGTTGCTAGCTAAGGATCTGAGCTGGTTACAAATTTTAGCCACTTGTTTATCCCACTTAAAATTGTTATCAACAATTATTCCCAGATAAGTATATTCATTTGTGAAATCTATTTTTTCACAGTCACAAACATTAACAATTCCTCTAATGAAATTATTAATTGTAATGCAAATCAAACTTTCCGCGATATTATTTATTAACGGAGGCGATTAATTAACAGAAGTTGTGTATCTAATACGAAGCATGGCTTTCTTTATTTCTCGTTTATTTTTATAAATATACTATATAAAATATGCAAATGTCTACGTAAAAATCTGTTAAGGGAGTAAAAAGATATTAAACACTTTTTGAACTCCCTTGTCCAAATTTCTACAGAAATGTAACTACAAAGTAACATAAAAATTGTTATTGTTTTACGTACTGGTGGTTAAGCATAGAGAAATTAATAACTTTACAATATCGGATCGATAGGCGTGACTTCCAATGATTTTATATCGATATACCGAGAACAGTTTCACAGTTGACAGCCGAAACGATATTGATAAGGAATTAATAAGAAATCGATGTACGCTGGCATTACTGACGGACAAGCCCACGAATTCATAATCCGAAACGTTAAACGCCAATCAATAGGTACAGTAAAAATATTAATAAATTGACAAAGTTCAATTGAAATACTAACCTAAATATGCATCAGCAGTCCTCATTTATTTTTTGACACTAAACGGAAGATAACTAGTTAATGAGGTCTTTAGGTATATTTCCACCATTTTTGTTAAGTTTAAGGATCGCGCTTACGACTTCTTTAAATTGTAATAGCTTCCTTAGTTCAAACCGTTCTTTAAATAAACCAGTAATTTTGCATAATTAAAAAATATCTATATATTGACCGTTAACCGAATCTTGTCTGATACTATGGAGGCCGCACTAAAATGTATCAATCTTCGTCGGTCGGAATATCTGATAACAATCGTAGACCGTGCTCGCAAATATTGATAACTGGCCATAGATAACGGTTTTAGTCAATGTCGTATTGATGCAGGGTTTTATTGATAGTCCATGCAAGACCTACTCTAGTATATTATACAGGATGTCCCAAAAGAAAGTTTATATTTAGTGGATCGATTTTTAAAAAAGTAAGGGTTCTACCGAAAAGGTGTTTGTTAAATACTAAAATACACAATTTGAGAATTTATTTCTTAAAAATAATATCGTCCAAATGTAAACCCTCGCATTCGCGGCATTAATTTAATCGAAGAGTAAAATTTCTAATGACGGCTCGGCAGGTAGGCTTCGTGATGGCTGCCATTTAGTGACGGATATTTTCATTTAATTGCATCAGGGAAGTCGGATCTTTGGCGTACACTTTAGATTTGAAATAACCCCACAAGAAAAAGTCCATAGGGGTTAAGTCAGGACCACGAGGAGGCCAATTTATGTCACCTCTCCTGGAGATCAATTTGCCAGGGAAAATTTCACGAACTCATGGCAGAGACGTATTGGACGTAGGTAATGTTACTCCGTCTTGCTGGAACCATATTCTTTGGTTATAGCCAGTAAGTTTGTAGGGGTGCAGCATTAGGTATTTGTGTAAAATGCTGTGTAACGATGATCTGTGCACATTTAAAGCACTTGCGCGCTTCCGAATCGCAAAGTTGGAGTTGTTACGAAAAGACTGATACACACTCTCTACGTTTTCTACCGTTCATGATGACCTTCGTCGCCCAGATTTTGGTTTTGCCAGCGTTGTACCGATCTCATCAAAGTTTTTGACCCATTTCCGAATGTGATTCCTCACATTCGAAAGCTCACTTCATTTGCTTGAAGCATCATTGAATTGACGAAAACCTCAAATATTGCAGAATCTTCTACGCGCTACAGTCGCCGAATCACCATTTTTGCAAAACTCACGCACGCACAACGCGCGGTCGCTCCCGAGAAATGCTTCATAGCGACTAAATTCCCAAGAGCCAGATTACTGATTGACATACCCCCCGCGCCCCTCGGAAAAGTTGCGTTCACACAGAAAGCAAAACAAGTATAAACTTTCTTTTGGGACACCCTGTATTTCTCTATTACGTAGAATTTCTACTTTATATTATGTGTGTTAAGACTTACTGGAGATAAATAAACATAACGGGTAAATTCATTGAGTGTATTTAAATAATTCCTTATATTAAGTACTGTATTATTGATAATGGCACATAGATTCGATCTGAAATAAACTCCGTTCATCGCACCATGGCATTAATTCAGTTGTAACCATCAGAACGATCATTCGATTGAATTTGGTCCACGCGGATTAACTTTGATGATATGGTTTGATCATTGAATCCAACCACTGAAGAAATAAAATGATGAAAGTATGTTGTGGGCGTGTCCACGTGCCCAAAGTAATACGTAGTAAGTAAGTGAAATTAATCATGTATTTCAAATGGGTAACGAAATTTATTATTGAAAAGATAAACAATTCCATTGGCCTGTCTCATGTAAAGTAAAGATTTACATGCAACAGGCCAAACCTCCCGTTCCTCCTTGCCGCTGTACTATATGAAATACACACACACATGCTACAATTTTATCTACGTAAGAGCCGGTATTATAGTAATTAAAAAATATATTCGACCGGTCAGTGGCTGGGTGGGCATTGGGTTCCACTCGGGCGTCGCATATTCGATTCCTCACCTGGCTAAGTCGTCCATCACGACACAAGCAATATTTTCCGCTTACTGTGGTGGTGGTAGGAAACTTTCAAACACTGTTGGATGTAACCACGGAATGTTGGTTTTCGTTTATATTTAAATGTGAGGTTCACACGCGGTAGAAGTGAAATCTACAGAAAATTATACTTCGAGAGAATGAGAAGAACGCACAGTATCAGGAGTGGAATAATTATGGGGTTTATTTATTATAATATTGTTAACAAGTTGAAAAATTATTTTTCATTTTATTCTACGAAGCACCGCACATAGAAGTGGCCGATAGCCTACGAAGCACCGCACAAAGAGGATACCGATTAGTCATTCTCATTCTCTCGCAGGCTAAATCCTATAGATGTATGTGTTTGTCTCTTTTTAGTGTCACTCGTTTCCGTTTCATCGAGTTTCAAATCAAGAAAAAGAAAAATAAGTTTTCACTTCAAAAAAATATTTATAAAATCAGTCACTCAAATCACATCTGATTCAAAAAAATTTCAGCCTTTTATGTCTTTAAATCGGGACCTTAATGTATGGCAATGTCGAACTGGCAGAGGAAGGTAAAAGTACACTAAATGCTGTCGAAATGAGATATCTAAGGCGTATGTGTGTTAAAACCATGTATGATTGACATGATCGTTTGTGAAATGTGGAGATTCGCAAATAATGCAATACTGATAAACACCTGTCCGCAATTTACCCCATGCTATCCCGTACCGCTACTATGCCTCCTTTTCAATCCCTCCCTCTCCTCCCTCTCCTCCCTCTCCTCCCTCTCCTCCCTCTCCTCCCTCTCCTCCCTCTCCTCCCTCTCCTGCAACACGGTATCGCATCTATATACTTAAGCACACACTTCACCACAATATTTAATTACACATCTGCCCTGATGATGGATACTTTAATGCTGTCAGATACGTCGGCAAAAGAAGAAGGTTGCGCAACACGGCATAATCATCCAAAAAATAAATCAATTTAATTTTGAATCAGTTGAATTTAAGAGTTTAAAAAACTTAATCTTATTAATAAGAAGTAATTTAGAATACAATTCCACTCTTTGGTCCCCATACTTGCAGCACATCAAATAAAAATTGAGAAAGTTCAATATAATTTTTTAAGGTTCATTAGTTTCAAATCTCCATATCCTTTGAACAAATTAATTATGTTAACTTAATGAAAATACTTAATTTAACTGACTTATAGTGTAGAAAAACCAAGAGCGATCTGGTTCTTTTATTCAAATTAGTTAATGGATCACTTGACGCACCTGACTTAACAAAACTAATAACATTCCGAGTACCAAATCGTGACACGAGACTTCCAGAGCTGGTCTTTGTTTATCCGTCTAAAACTAACTATTTCATTAACTCTCTAATCCAAAGACTACATAGGCTTGGAAATAATTTCAGTTCCGTTGATATTTTCATTTATTCCTTACCTAAATTTATTTCAGAAACTTCTAAAATTCGGATGGTTTTGCTGTTATTTCTTTTTAATTCTGCTTCCTTTCTATTGGTGTAAAGACTTTACACCAATTATTTTTTAGTCCTATGTCTCTTCCTTTACAGTGTAGAACTAAGAAATAATTGGTATTTTAATGTTTCTATTTTTATTATTACTATGTTACACGATTGACGTAAATGCTCCAAGGGCGTAAATAAATAAATAAATAATATTATTAATATTAAAAAAATATAAAATAATAATAATAATATATCTTTATTGAACAAAAAAAAATTAAGGTTTATAACTACAAAAACAAAAAGTACATCATAAGTACATCATAAATACAGTAAAAGTACGGTTTAAAAGTTGCATAAGTACAAAAGTTAATAAAAGAAAAACAAAATACATGTATACAGTAGGTACTTAAAGAATACAGATTTATAATTATAAATTTAGGTTTCTCGTAACCTGCCTCACTAGGCTAGCCTGTGTTGAGGCAGTAATTTTATGTCAATTTATTATACTGTGAACATACCTACACTTATATTAGAATAAAATCACACAATAGAATGGTTGCATTAATAATAAAAATAACATTGGTACAATAATAACAGCATTGGTTCAATACTAATTTCGAATTTGGGTGAGTGCACCGGTAAATGCTCTATCATTATTTTTTATCCAAATTTTTATGTTTTTTTTGTTAAATTTTTTTGTGAATCACATTTTTTTATACTAATTGGAAGAATGTTGTAAAGTCTTGTTGCAAGGTATCTGAAGCTTCGTTGACCAAAAGTAGTATGAGTTATGGGAATTTGTAGTAAATCTTTGTTATTGTTTCGAGTACAGCGAGTATTTAATCTTTTTTCATAGTATTTGTGTATAGATGAGTGAGGATTGTTTTTGCATATATCTGCCGAACGTCAAACACATTCATAATATTAAATAAACAACAATGTTTTTGATGCCATAGATAACTCTATTGAATAAAAGGTATTATAGATCACACTTCTGGGATAATCTCTGTTCAGTGTATCTAACCGAGGCTGCAGTAGGAAGATAACGTTATTTTGGTCCAATGATATCACTTACGCGCTCATACTAGATTTTATCTGCAATATCATCCCATGCGAAATAAACAATTAGGAAATAGGTCAACCAGAGTCTAGCAAAGACATACCTAGGCAGTTAAATCGATTGAGTTTATCAAATTCTCATGCCACGTGACTGTAAATTAAATTTGTTAAGTCGTTTTAAAGTTTTTAATGATATTGAACTGATTGCCAACCAAGTTATATAATTTTTTTATTATCCTATAGCCAATGTTACGTGATTTTTTTTGTTAAATTCTATGGCAAATCATGTTATGTATGTAATGTTTAAAAAAAATCCATTGTCAATTACGTTATGTAATGTTTTTATGAAATTGAAAATGTCAGAAGCGTGCTTGGGCAATTAAATCGAATGATTTTATCGAGTCATTTAACATGATTGTCAATTCGCCTTGCTAAATCATTAGTTAACTTTGTAATGGTTCTGAATTGATTTCCAGGCATTTTAAGTGTTTTTTATTCAATTCAGTGAGTTCCATTTTATCAAATAAAGTTTGAAAATAAAGTTACTGTATGAATTAAAAATATCAGTTTATGTATGGGTACCTGCGCCCCGTGATTTATTGGATAACCAAAACCTCTGCCATGGATCACCTCAAGTATGTTCACTATTATTGACGACTTAGCAGTGGTGCCCAGGTTCATAGGGAGAGGTATAATCAGATTTTGGCAGGGAATGCGCCTACTCGCCAGCTGCGTGGCGGGCCGGAACGGGAGTTAATGTTTGAGGAAGGTCTAATCTAGACCTCTACAGCTGGACTCTCTTCATCCATCGAGGAATGGATTCACATGTCCGTCACTCCTGGAAACATTGACCGACAGATTCCTACCTACCCTTCTTAACATTTTTCTTCGTGGAACTCTCTTTTATTTCCCTAAAAAGAGCCTCCACACAATATCCCCAAAGTTGAATGTGGAGCTAATGTAAAAAAAGTGTAAATAAAATATACAAGAAAGTAGCACTGCTGATACCTTATAATAATTGTGGTGAACGTATGTCTTGCGGTATAAAAGAGACATGCATGTATGAGTGAGACAGCATGAGTAACGTATAAAAGGGTGTGATTGCTGTCTACCGTCCTCTTTGCATTCAGGCTTCCTACGAAGCACACCTGTACACAATCTCGGAATAAACGTCATTAGTCTACCTACGACTTATTATTGTCAATCTCACCCTGTACTGAGATCACCATCCCAAGGAATCTGGGTCCATCCAACGGAGTCCAGAGAGTAATGTTGATAACCGGCCACGGTCATCACAATAATATCTGTCTGAAATGGCGGAACAGAGAGAGCTTTACCTGAACTTTCACAATAACCGTTGGTAAAACCGCCCTAAGCAGTAAGCACAAATTTAAGAGGTTTTGTTTTACATTTAAAATAAAATAAACTTCACTTGAAGTTAGTCAAATAAACTGTTTGTTAAAAAAGTAAAGCAGTTTTCTCGTGACGTTTGGCCCATCACGGAGAATTGCTGACACGAATTTGCTTTTAAACATGCTTCCTCGACGAATTTTGCAACATGGTTAGCTTTCACGAGTTTCAGTTGAAAAAGCTCAAAGTCTCTTTTAGTTTTGTTGTGCTCAATGCAAAGTAAGAAGTTCTGGGTTCTGTGGTCATTAGAAAAAGTTGTGCAAACCGCCCTGACCGGTAAGTGCCATTTTAATGTGGAATGAATTCACCTTGTCCCGTAACTTTCTCTTTAATTTTATTTTGTTTGTGGGTCGGGTCGTCGAGCAACGAATTGCTTTTACGCAGAAATGGTTAAGAACCAATTTGGTTAATACAATTGGAATTCAGACTACCTATCTATATAAAAATCAAAATATTCTTATGTATGAGTATGTATACGAGATTTCTATACCTTACTAAACCATTCATCCGATTGCGATGAAACTTTGGGGATTTTATGTGCGCATGGTTTCTACATAAATCTAATAGTGAGTTCTGGCATCATGAAATTATGCATTGCTAACCAATCATCCGATAGCGATGAAACTTTGGGGATTTTATGGGTGCATACCATCGATGGTTTCTATATATACTGGTGAGCTCTGGCATTATGAAATTTGTATAAAAAATTGCAATAGATGGCACGCGAGCTGTTTGAAAACTGAATGTACCGGGAATAAATGTACGAAACGCGGGAGGGGGAGAGGGGAACTCAGGAGGGGGGTTCGCGGAATGGTGAAAGCGGAAGAGGGAAGTGAGGAGAGGGAAGGCGGAGTGGAAACGCGTGAGGGGAAGGGGACACCGGAGAGGAAGGGGAATGGGACGAATGGGAAAGGACATGCAGGGAGAAACAATTTCTTTATTAAGTGTCATAGCAACGCATGTCGGGATCTCGCTAGTTATCAATATTAAAAGGGGAAAGTGTTCTTATATCAGCTTTCTACTAAAGCAAATTGCAGATCGCGGAAGGTTTGAAAATTTTCTTTAAAATGTTTTACGAAAGGTATAAAGAATTTGGCGCATTACGTCGTTTCGCAAACTTACAAAAATCTCTCGACAAAAATCGCTCGAGTGGATAAGTACTATTTTTAGTTTAAAATATCTGTTTAGCAGTGCGCTGTCGTGAGTTCTAAAATCTTTAAAATAAGTTTCCTCCCTGAACCTTGCTAAATCACTAAATGTAGTGGACCATTTTAGGTGACCTGTTGACAAAAGTTGCTGAAATCATTAAATTTAACTGCCTAAATACTAGGGCCAATCAGTAAGTAATGCCTCCTATTTTTTTCTCCTTCAACTATCAAGTAATAAAAAATGCAATTACAGGGGTCGAAAACCACACTATTGAAGATCAATTTGTTACTTTTCAATATTGTGTTTCTCCGTCCATTTCTGCAGCTTTGGTCCATCTTTTAACAAGGGTGTGTTTCAAAGTGTTGTAAAAGCACGGTCATATCCAGACCACCATCGCCATAACATCGCCATTCCCCGCCGATTACACAGTTTTAATTTTTTTGTTGGTGAGTTTGTATGATGTCATTCTATTGACTGCCTCTTTGATTCAGGTTTAAAAAAATGAACCCATTTTTCGTCTCCAGTCACAATTTTTTCCAGAAACTAAGAGCTGCAATTGTTGTGAGGCCATTGTTTTTGTTGTTTCTTTATTATGGCAGGTTAATTTTCTTGGTACCCACCTTGCAAAACTTTTTTTGAAAAATCAGCTGTCGATTAACACTGCCTTTACTGAGGGAGAGAATGCGACATCTGTAGTTATCTGGAGTCACCACGAAGTCCAGTCGCTGCGACTGCCTGCGGTCGAACGGTCTGCGCCGCTCCGCTTTTCCTCAGCCAGCGGTGTTTGTCCTTCAGCTTCGTTACAGTAACGAACCCATCGTCTAGCAGTGGTGACGCCCACTGTGATAGTGTATGTAATACATGTAATACACATCATAATACACATTTTTCAGTTTTTCGTGAATGTGAATTTTTACATTTCACCTTCTGCAGTCAAGAATCAATCACAGAACGCTATCTATTACGAACATCGATGTCGGCCATTTTGCAAGCGACTCCAGTACTGCCACCTGTTGACGCAAAAAGTCACTACTGTAGCAGATTGTAGAAGGTTTGAGGAATAGCATCAAATTGAAATTCTTCACTTAACTAACTTTTTTTAAGTAAAAAACATAGGAAGCATTACTTATTGACTGACCCTCGTATGTCTTTGCTAGACTCTGGTTGATCTATTGAATTTAATATAAAAACAGAGTGTGCAATTCACACGTGTTAGAAGTATAACCTTCAGAAAACTAAAGTAGACGATAGTGGGGAGGCTACGAATCACCTCATAATGAGGAGACCAATTATACTATATCATTCTCTCGCAGGCTAAATTCTATAGATGTATGTGCTTTTTAGTGTCGCTATTTTTCGATTCATCGAGTTTCAAATCACAACGGTGCTAAAGTAGTTTTCACTTCGGAATTAAAAAAAATATGATTAGTAGAGGTGTTTGTTAACCAATATATAGTTCCCGGGGCGACTGTACCTTACCAGCCTCCCAAATTGCAACTTAAATACATTCCATATTTTATTTTATTTTGTGGATATAATATTAGGGTTAACTTTCCTGTGTTATCACGTTATTACGAGAATATACCCATTTTTTGTAAAAATCGTAGTTTCGAATGATATTTAATAAGTCGTGTACGTCACGTCAAATGTCTGGTAATGTTATATTATCGTGAAAACAAGCTTATGGGTCTTCTAATAGTGCTAAAATAGTTGTAGAAGATTTTACTTATTCAAACTTTTGCGCAATACACAATCACACTATACCTAGAACAGGATTTTAGAAGAAGGTTTGGTGCATAAAATGTGTGAAAGTAAAATAAAAGTGCATACGAAATACAGCTTCAGACTACAGATTAATTTATAAATATTTTTTTGCCTTTGATTTATCATGTTTACATTTTGTCAATGTTTCAATGAAAAAATTACAATCTTTTATTAATCTTGTATTTTGTAAACTTTGCAAGAGAAATTGAAACCACGATGGCTGGCTAGGTACTTAACGTATTTACCCAACTCAGCTACTAACCTTGAAATTGGACCTGTGAATGCTGGTTACAAAAATAGTACATTCTCTGCGCCATGAAGGTTGCAAAACGTTGCAAAACTTCAAATTTTATCGCCTCACTAAAATGAATTTTAACACCAACAATGCTGGAATTTTGTGGAGTGGATTATTTTAAGATTTTGTAGCGATCGACTTCCGTGTTTGATGTCAGTATCGCCGTTTTTGACGGATACTCGATTTCCGGTTTCAAACGCTTCCGGCTCGACACATTTGCACTTCCGTTATCGTCAGTATACCGCGGGTGCACCAAATCAAAATTGTAGGATACTTATTTTGTACAACGATTGAAATACGGCAAAAATGATTTTAAAAAAAAATGAAAATCACGCAATCTATTTTTTGAAACGTTGTTTGAAATTTTGGGTGACCAGATCTGATTGGCCAGGTACCCCACCTTCTTCTTTCACCAACTCATTCCCCTCCCTACAATGTAGTTTAACTATAGTTAAACCGGCATCAGACAGGAGCAGTTGGGACTGTTTTGTTCAGCGCGGTGTTCACATAAAAAAAAAATAATGGCCTGAAGTAAAATATTGGTATTAATTGGTATTAATTGCAATTTTAAAATACCCTTCCGTGTATAATAACAATTAATGATGTTTAAATGAGTGTTATTTCCTTATACATTCTCAGCCTTACTAAAAAAAAACCACAGCACGCCCGATAACCTGTGTTGCAGCAGCAACATGAATAAAACCAAAATACACTAAAACACGATAACATTACTAATAAGATTTGATCTTAAAATGTATTTTAAATCTGGCAACAATGCAATTTTTCATACTGTACATAATTTAATTGTTTGTTTTCCTACAGAACCGCTAGATGGCGGCGCCTTCGCATTCGTCATTCGCGTTGAAACCGCAAAAAAAAAACTCACTCCGGGGGTGTGTGTGAAATATTACACAAATCTGATCGTAATATCTATTAATATGACTAATTCATTATTACATTCGCATAATTGATATATTTACCGTGTTTTTTGTGGTTTTTAATAAGTTTTAGTCAAGTTATAATAACCATAATCATACTTTGAAAATTGAAATGTCAATAAGTATTATATGTAAAACATGAAAATTCAAATTTATATTTAAACAGCCTTACTAAAAAACCCAGTGAAAATTTTATTCAATTGACAAACGGCCGCGGATGTGAAAGCATTACTAATTAAAAAATTGTTCATGGAAAAAAATACACTTGGTTTACACGGCCTGAGGGGGTAGTTTATCTCTGTTTTATCAATGATCTTTGAACGAAATTTGAAATTTTTGCAAAGTATTTTGAATGCTCTATATATTTCTTATTTTTGAAGGTGTCGTAAAAACAAATACCATTTTTGAAAACTAGATAAAATTACCTTTTAGATTTGTGAAATTGAAATACACTTTAGTTTTTAAAAACTGCCATACATGAAGATTCAAACGCGAAAAAAAATGTTTTTTTTTTACCAAAACATATTTGATGAAAGTGTACAGAAATTTATAAAAAAACAAAATTAAAAAAATACGCGATAATCTCAAAAACTACTGAAGGGATTTTCATGCGGTTTTCACCAATAGATAGAGTGATTCATGAGGAAGGTTTTGTGTAAATTGTATAAAGGAGAATGTCTGTATGTGGTGGACGAGCGGCCTGGAAAGCGGGCGGTGTGGATTTGATTTGTTTGCAAATCAACAGATGCCGGTGAGAGTTAATTTATCGAAATAGCACTCGGTTATAAAGGTTGGGTAACCATCCAGTAGATAGCGTAGTGTTTCATTAGCCACAACAACGCGTGGCCGGGTCAGCTAGTATATCATAAAGTAGTTTCCGTGATAACAAAGTATGACGTTTTGCAACATATTTATGATATTCCTTTACAACTATGCAAACTTGTTGTTGACTTCTAAACACGAATATTAATATATAAGTATTAAGTTACGTATTATGATTTACTTGGACTCATTAAACTTTTTTTGGATGAAAACGAAATATTTCATTTTTGTTTTTCTGTTATTTATTTATTTATTTATCACACGCCCTAGTGGGCTTTTCTTATAAAATTTTACAAAACTATTTGTAGCAAAGTAAATACTTATAAATTTAAACAATAAAAAAAAAATATAAAGGTAATGACAAAAAAGGTTGCTGCAAAACACAAAACAAAATACACAGGTAAAAATGTAAACAGAAACAGAATCCTCACGCATATAATTGAATTTAAAAGATTCTACAAAACAACATAGTAGTAGCAGAGAAGTTATTAGGTAGGTACGTAGGTCTATTTGTGTCTTTAATGATAAAAGTAATAGAATATACAACATTAATACCGATTAGTTTTAAGATGAAATACGTCGCCCAGATCAGAATATTTATTTCCGAGACTGTGAAGTCTCGGAATCGGAGAATTTTGATAAGCTAGTGTCCTGGCGTTATTGAAGTAAAGGGGTAATAAGTGTCGGCATGATTTTTTGGGAACATGGATATTGATAAATTTAAATAATTCAGGACAGTCAATTTTGTAATGCAGTATCAAATCAAATCAAAAATCAAAATCATTTATTGTACAAAATTTACATTTAGAACAAAAGGTATAACTTATAGGTACCTATATCCTATTTCTTCCAGTTAACCTAACATGTTGTACAGATTTGAACACAAATGAAATATAAATATAAAAGTGGTATAATACAAAGTGAATTTGTTTTAATTTACTATATAAACATAAATATAAAAACAGTTGTACATATGTGAGGTATTCACTTAACGGGTAATGAGACCTGTTCAGAAGGAATGTTTTTAGTGATGACTTAAATCTGAGTGTATCTTGTATTTGTTTAATATCATGTGGAAGGTTATTGTATACTTTAATGGCCATGTAAAAGGGTCCTTTTTGGAAAATTGTTTTGTTTGCTTTTGGTATTAATAAATTTTCTGTAAACCTTGTAGCGTGTTTATGTGTAGAGTTTTTTTGTGGAAACTTTTCTGGATATGATCGCACTAACATGCATAACTCCATTATATATATGTCGGTGACTGTAAGAATTTTCAAATTTTTAAATATAGGTCTACATGAATCCCGATTAGCAGAGTTTGTCATTTTTCTTATACATCTTTTTTGGATGATAAAAACATCTTTGGCGTATACTGAGTTTCCCCAAAAGATAATTCCGTATTTTATTATTGAATATACATAACCATAGTATGCGGTCATTACCGATTCTATGTTTAATATATTTCTCAGTGTACCTAGAACAAAAGAAAAGCTACTGATTTTGGCTACTATTTTGGATACATGTTCTTTCCAGTTTATATTTGCATCTAGTTGTATTCCCAGCAGTGAACAAGTTTGGGAAGGTTCGATAATATTATTATTGAAGTTTACATTTAGGTTTATAGGTATAGCTTGCACTGGAACTGCACTTGCACTTGGCTTATTTTATGTAATAGTATTAAATCTGTACTTATTCTTCTTTCTGAAAGTTTCAATAGTGACATTTTATCCAGGAGGTAATTGTAATCAATGTTTTGTATAGGAATATGCAATTTATAGTTTATAAACCTTAGAAACTTATGTCGAATCTTTTCAATGTTCTCTGAATGAATATTGTAAAAGGGAGACCATAACGTAGAGTTATATTCAAGTTGGCATCTGACAAAGGTTTTATATAACATTATAAATTGCCTAAATTATTGAAATCTTTTGCAGCTCTCAACACAAAACCAAAAGTCTTAAGGGCCTTATTGATAATATTATTAATATGATTATATTTTAATTTCAAGCATTTAAACAATTCATTTATAATGCTCGAATATAAAAAGGTTGCATTCAAATACCGCCAGTGGTGAAAAGGGAATAACTAGACACAACCGCAAAAACGCAATTTTTATATCAAATTCTAGACGTGTCTACAATTTTCTGCAAATAAATATGAATTGGTCTCGAAAGATTGTTATTTTATCTCATAAAGTTATGTTTTAAATTTTGAAAACAATGTGTTATTTTTTATTATAATGAGGTTATGCCGTTGGTCGTTAGCAGATTTGTTAAATTTTCAACCGAAATGTTGCATTATACAACACACATTTCAAATCGTATAATCATATATTATATATTATCTAGGAAAGCTACTTTTCAGAATTTTAATTTTACTTCAAATAAAATCATGTTTTTTGCTACGAAAACGTTTAGTTATTTACCGTCTTACAAACTGAAATATTTCAGATTTTTTAACACTTATTTTGCTTAAACATTACAGAAAAATTATACATACTTATGATCAAAAAATAATTACAAACAGTACATAATTTAAATATTTTTATCATCACGCTTAGGATCAATTTTATTGCTTACTTGAATGTAGGTATATATTAAAGTTAATATCTTATTAATTTTAAAATCTTGAAACAGAAAAATTAGAAAAAGATATTGGCACCTCTAGGACATGAACCCAGGACCTCTCAAGACTCTTAGACTCGAGAATAATTCTCCACTAACCGGGAATGAAATTGGTTAATTTAGATTGTAATGTATTATTTTATTATATTTTATTTTTTATTATTCAAATAAAAATATAAAAAACAAAAATTAAATAAAATAAATAAATAAAAAAACTAAAATTTACAATATTATAGATTACTTTGCACTATTTTTTTTTAGTTGATCTATTGGAAAATAATTTCCCTCAGGGCCTAAGTCATCTTTGGGGATGCTGTGCCGAGGGTTTTTTTAGGGAAAGGAAGGAGGGGAGAGTTCTGGGAAGGAAAAGGGTTTAAGGGGTGGGTAGGTATCTGGGGTTCAGTGTGTCCTGGTCATCCACCTCCAAGACCTAGACAAACCTCACCCCATGAACACGGGCACCCCTGCTAAATCACCAAACGTAGGGAACCACTTGGGGTGACCTATGGCAGAGGTGTTGGTAATCCAATAAATGTTCCCGGGGCGGCGGTACCCATTCCCGCCTCCCAAATTGTATCTACGATTCCGTGATTAGCGTATTTTTTTGTCTTTTTAAACCATATTTTTTTTACCTGCCCGGCTGATTTTCTCTGGATCTTCTACTGCCCCTGAAAGTCTCAAACGAACCTATGGTCTAGGTCTAGAAGGATTCATTAGAAATAAGGCAATATGTTTTGAAAAATCTATTTATTTTTAATATACATTCTCATTTAGTCAATCAATACATAATAAACTATATTGAGAAACGGTTTTGTTTTTTAGGATAGAGAGAGATACATATTTCTTTGTACATTCATTAGAATGATAATAAAAATTTCATTTAAAGACAGCAAAACAAATGTGTACCTAATGTATTTTTATATGGCGTTGTCTTGAGAAAAATCTTTCTCTCTTATTCTCTCTCTAACTTCCTGAAACAAAACAACACACTGAATAAGTAACAACAGAGAAGTGAACACTAAAGTATTTGTCCCATTCATTCTAAGAATTCCTTTTCTTTATTGAATGTACGTTGGCAAGTTAAATAGAATAGTTCATATCATGCGGGTATGAACAATTTGGAGTGTTAACTATTAATTGTCTTGTAACATTTACAAAGTATTAACATGAAAAATTATAACGTTAACATTATAGAGCGTAAATGTTAATAATCGTTTTAAAAATGTTCACAGAATGACCAATTTCAGATTGGTTTTTCATTATTCAGAGATGTTAACTAAAATTAATTAAAAATATCAAATTAATAAAATATATAATTTGTTAATGTGACGTATGTGTATGAGGGTGACGGCATGAGAGCGAGATAGCGAGTATGGGAAGTATAAAAGGGATGTACCGCTATTGAGCGCTCTCTCCATATTAATCTGGCAACCAATAAACATTGTAACATTAACAGATGTTATTACTACCCGATCCCAAGACATCACAGTTGGCGCAGCTCGGTAGTTCGTAAATTTTTACGTAAATTGGAAGAATCTACGCGGTAGATTTCGGGATCTGACGGATTGTTGTCAGGATTGCAGGAAGCGATCGCAGGAAGCGATCGCATTAAGAAGAAATTGGAGCAGCCACACGCAAGTATTCGCGTGTGTGGGACCGACAAATTACAAAATTATTGTCGTTCGGGTACACCGTGTAACGGGGTACAAAAGGACCTGATCAAGGATCGGGTCAAGGACTGGATCATCGGGTGGATTAGCCGGGAACCAGGACTTGGTTTCCGTCGCTGCAGTCTGGGAAGGAAGACCTCGGAGTAGGGATTGGATCCGCAGCTGTCGGGAGACGGAGCCAGACGGGGACGGTGATCTACAGCTCTGGGTGGCGTGCACGTGGAACGTGGAACGTGGACCTCGGAGTGTAGCCTTCTTGGAAGTGCTGAGATAAGTAGTCTTGATTATTTTGTTTCAGCTCTTCCCCCAATGGAGGGTGTTTGTAAAAATTTGGGGACGTTCTGTTACAGAACGGGAAACTGGTCATTGTTCAAGGAACGACTGGATCAGGCCCTCATTTTACATGATGACAAAGTGTTATCACAAGAACGCAAAAGAGCATTTTTGCTGAGTTGCCTCACCGAAGAAACTTTCTCTTTATTATGTGATCTATGTTTCCCTAAAAAGGTTTCTGTTTGTTCTTTTGATGATTTATGTAAATTATTTGATTCACATTGCAAACCTATTCAAAATATTTTCGAGTCGCGTGAGTTATTTTATAAGTGTAAACAGCTAGCTAACGAATCTATTAAAGATTACGCTGCTAGGTTGAGAGGACTGAGTTTGACGTGCAATTTTGAATTGAGGCTGGAATCTTGTTTAAAAGACATATTCATTATTGGAATTTTCAATGAAAAATTGAAACATAAGTTGTTCGTTGAGGGGGTAAATACTTCTTTTTTGGAATGCGTTCAGTTAGCAGCTTCATGGGAACATGTTGTTAATTTTAAGAAAGTTGATACGAATTTAAATGTTGTGCATAAGGATAGTAATGTTGTCCGTAAATCCAGGTCGGATAGTCCGATCAGATTTAAAAGTGCAGTGCGTAGTAAGACGCCAGTAAATATTGCATTAAAAAAATGTTTTTTGTGCGGAAAAACGAATCATTTGCAGAAAGATTGTTGGAAGAATATTTTTTGTAATCGGTGCAATAAATCGGGTCATCCTAGTAATGTGTGTAAAAACAGTAAAATTAATGTAGGTAATAAGAATAAACGATTAAATTCGGTTTTTATGTTGCATGACGGCACAGGGCCGGAACCGATATTCGTAGATGTCATTATTGGTAACACTGTTCTGCGAGCGATTGTTGACACCGGCGCTGAGATTAATGCAATTCCATATGAAGTGTATTTAAAAGATTTTGTTTCTTGTAAATTGGAAAGATGCGATATTCAATTGTCAGGATATGACGGGAAACGGTTAAATATTGTAGGTAAAGTTAATTTAAGTGTGTTATTTTTAAATAAAAGTGTAGATACGCAGTTTATAATAATTAAAAACGGTAATTCTACGATTGTTGGTAGAAATTTTTTACAAGTTTTCGGTATCGGATTAAGTGGAATAAATGCGGTAAATACCAGTGAGACTAGTTGTGATAATCAATTAAATTTTCGTGATAGTTTAAAGAAAAAATATGCTCATGTGTTTTCAGAAAAATCGGGTAGGCTTATAGGTTATGAAGCTAACATCGAAGTTATTTCGGAGTTCAGGCCAAAGTTTGTGAATCCAAGATCGTTACCTTTTAGTTTACGTGGAAAGGTAGAGGAGGAATTAAATAAGATTTTACGTGAAGATATAATTGAAAACGTAGAAATAAGTGATATGGCTAGTCCGATTGTTGTTGTAAAAAAGAAAGACGGTTCAATTAGAATTTGTACTGATTTTAAAACCACATTAAACCCTATGTTAGCGAAGTTGAAATATCCATTGCCTCGTATAGAAGATTTAATTTCATCTTTAAATGGTGCGAAATTTTTTGCTAAAATAGATTTGCGTAATGCTTTTGGTCAGATTTCGTTGAACGAGAAGTCGAGAAAATTATGTGTGATAAGTACGCATGTAGGTTTATTCAGGTTTAAAGTGTTGCCTTTCGGTTTGACCACAAGCCCGGCTATATTTATGCAAGTTATTCAGGCGGTAGTAGGTAGACTTCGTAACGTTCGTATATTTCTAGATGATATTTTGTTGTTTGGAAATTCTGAAGAGGAATTATTCTATATTTGTGAATCTGTACTTAGCAAGTTAAGTGATTGTGGATTAACTATTAATGAAAATAAGTGTTCTTTTCTAGAAACTGAGATAGAATATTTAGGTTTTAAAATTTCGCGGAAAGGAGTTATGCCTTTAGAAAATAAAATCTGTGCGATTACTCAAATGGCAGTACCGAAAAATGTTTCAGAACTTAGGAGTTTACTTGGGGTTATTTCATATTATAGAGCTTTTGTTCATAATATTTCAGGTATTTTGTCTCCATTGTATAACTTGTTAAAAAGGGGAGTAAAATATGTGTGGTCTGAGGAATGTAATATTGCGTTTGAGCGAGTTAAGAAACTGCTGACGTCAGATAATATTTTAGTGCATTTTGATCCTAATTTACCAATTAAACTTATTTCAGACGCATCTGAAAAAGCGTTATCAGCGGTAATTTGCCATGTATATGATAATGGTTTAGAGAGACCTATCGCATTTGCTAGCCGATTATTGTCAGAAACAGAATTAAAGTACTCTATTTTAGATAAGGAAGCGTGTGCTATAATTTTTGGGTTGAAGAAATTCTTTCAGTATTTATACGGCAATAAATTTGTTTTGGCTTGCGACAATAAATCGTTAGTACACATTTTGAACACGGATAAGCAAGTACCTATTTTGGCCGCTAACCGTCTGCAGAGGTACGCCCTAATACTCCAGACTTTTGACTATAGTATAGAGCATATTAAGTCAGGTGATAACAAAGCGGATTTCTTATCACGAATGCCGATTAATAATAAGGATAATTTAGATGTGTGTAGCGACGATATTGATGCTAGCGATTATTTTTTAAATTATATTGATTCTTTAAACGTGAATACGGTTGAGTCAGAGTTTGTGAACATAATCGAGTCAGAAACAACATTAAATGCGGAAACGATGAAACAGTTTTCGATTAATGATGTAAATATAGCGAGCATTATCGAGTTCGTAGCTAATGGTTGGCCGGATAAAAAGTTCTTAAAGGATGATTTATTGAAATTCTGGTATTTTAGGGATAAATTATCGACTTATAATTCATGTTTATTTTATAATAATAAATTTGTAGTTCCAAGGGAATTAAGGGAAATTATATTGAATTTTTTTACATCAATCACATTTAGGCATTGTAAAATCGAAAAGTCTTGCTCGAAATTATTTTTTTTGGCTCGGAATGAACAATGATATAGAAGTAACTGTGAAACAGTGTGCTCGATGCATGGAATGTTTACCTACTCCGTGTAAAGTTGAGTTGGCACCTTGGCCAATAAATGGTTTAATCTGGAGTAGATTGCATATTGACTTCATGGGGCCGTTGGGAGGTCATAATTTTTTAATTATTGTTGATGCAACTACAAAATGGATAGACTGTCATGTTGTAAATAAGGTAGATTCGTTTTGTACAATAAAAGTTTTGAAAAGATTATTTTCTATGTTCGGAATCCCGGAACAAATTGTAAGTGACAATGGTACAGCTTTCACATCGTCAGTTTTTAAGGAATTTTGTCATAATTATAATATAGAATCTTTGACTTCAGCTGTACTTCGAGGTCAACGCCCACGCTACACGTGAAGAACAAGAATAATTACATATACTATGGAATGGAAATATTTAGATATTTTGTTTTGTATAAATTTGTGAATAAAGAAATGTATGTAATTAGGTTTTAAGTGTGGGGGTGTGACGTATGTATATGAGGGTGACGGCATGAGAGCGAGATAGCGAGTATGGGAAGTATAAAAGGGATGTACCGCTATTGAGCGCTCTCTCCATATTAATCTGGCAACCTATAAACATTGTAACATTAACAGATGTTATTACTACCCGATCCCAAGACATCACAGTTAACTAAAATTAATTAAAAATATCAAATTAATAAAATATATAATATTATGTTAACTAAAATTAATTAAAAATATCAAATTAATAAAATATATAATTTGTTAAATAAAATTAATTAAAAATATCAAGATATAAACAAAAGTGTAAAGAGAGATAAGTAAAATAAATAAAAAATTTAAAATATGTTGCAAAAAGACGCAAATAGAGTAAAAAACAACCTTCTCATTCGAGTTATAAGTATTCTCCACGATATGTCATGTTAGAAAATTGCTAATTTGCTTTTTAAAATGTGCGTTACTGTTTGCGTAGATATCTACGTAGTCACGTTGTGATGAATTGCATTAATCAACAGTGAAAATTAGAAAATATCGTAGCTTCCACCTTACGAATGGATAAATAATATTTCAGAATTATAACGAAATCAACACACTAGCGGCACCTAGCGGATTAAGTTTGATTGGACCATGGAGACAGTAGAGATCCATAATGTTTAAACTCGTGTCAAGTTTTGATAATTAGAACACAGAGGCTTCTAACATCTTTACTTTTCCCGGGGTTCCCAAAAAGGTAGGCGCGATAATAAACACAAAGAATGATTAACCAATCACAAAAGTGGAGGGCGTATTCATATTTTGAACAAAGAAATGGACTTTGAACTAGGCAATTAATCAGAGATTTATGGAAAAAAATATCGTCATCAACCGAAAGATCAATACACTATAATGTAAACAGGGTCTCACGCCCGGTGCATCAGGTACAATGACCCTAGATTTAAGATATACAATCAGTGCAATGAAGGTGTTGACGACCGCCGTTAACGAACAAATTAATCCATATTATGTTGGAAAAACTATGCAAGAAAATAACAAGAAAATTTTAATAAGAGGAAAATTAAAGAAAAGACGTGCAAAACATAAGAAAAACTACTGTAGGGATATTTAGTTGTATAACGAGTACATAGAAAGTCAAGGAGGCCAGATTAAGAGAAAAGCGTACATTTAACATTTAAAAGGAAGAAAAACGCTGGAAATTAGGGATGTCACTTTTAGATGAAGCAATAACGTCAAAGGAAACGATTTGGAAAGATAATCTAATGAAAAAAATGGACGATTAAACGGAAGTGTTTATTGAACAATATAAGATTTCGACTTAATTTTGCGTTTTCAGACGAGTTTAAATAGATATCGTTATATATTTGGAATAGGGTGATCATTCTAGTTACATTGCGATAGACAAAGTAAACAAAAAGCATTGTTTTACGTCAATTGTTTGAGGAGAATTCTATGAGAAATAAGACAGACTGCAAGAAAAAATGAAACATTATTTGAGTTGACGACCTCACACATGGATCTGTTATTTAAACAACCAGAAAACGAACATGGTTTTAGGCGATTAAACCCATTTTAATGGCTTTTTGGACGATAAAAATCATCATTGGTCATATGGACAGTTTAATTTAACTAAAAACGATTAGATTTTATTACCCTCGAATAAACGCTGAGTTATTGGTGAGTACATCGAAGTCCAGACCTAAACACATGTCAAATTTTAAATTAATGTGAATTCAGGGAAGAAAGGGACGGAATTTGGGGGAAGATCCATATGAAGTAATAAAAATTGACATATATTTAAGGGCCGAAGTGGAAGTTTCTCCTAAAAAAAAAATGTGGAAAATAACATAAAAAGTAGTAGTATATAGAAAATGAAATTTTCTAAGAGGTGACATACATCGAAGACGAAACGGGGGGTAGTAAAAAAGAAAATAAAAACAATTAAAAGATGATTCCGTAAGGAAAACTCATGAAAATTCAGAAGTATCGATGAAAACAATAAATTTGGCTTGGAATGTAACTAATCATATAGATGTGGATAATAACATAAGGATAAAAGAGGAAATTCGTAGGAAGAGTGTTGTGAATACAAGAAAATTCTAGGGGAAAGGGGAAAATTCAGATATACTACGTAAATAGAGAAAATACGGGTTTTAATGGAAAAATTCATACAAGTAGCAGTGAGATAGAGTGGAATTTATAAAAATTGCAACTCGAAATTGCATAGTAAACATTTCGATATGGAGATAATCATGATTTGTGATAGGTACGGAAAAATCGAGACGTAAATATAGTTATCGAAGACGGACCTTTTACGAATTGAGAAAAAAAATAACTAAAAAATTATGAAATTCAAGCTAATTCTGTATGACCAACAGACAAAAGGAATGAGGGGCATTTTGACGTAATATCGCCGGTCCGATCCTGGAAAAATGTTTAAACGAGATAGGGCATGAACAAAGTCATGAAAGGTGGACCTAACGACAGTTAAACAAAAATGACAGAATCGATATATGAAATCTCGAGTTGTTAGAGATTAAATTCGTGGATCAAAGATAGCTTAGATAGGCCATTCTAATCCTGAGAGGGGTTTAAAAGACAGGACTTAGTGATTTTTCGGGAGTCGGAGCGGGTTTTTGAAAAGCGGAAGTTGGAGTGACGTGACGATACGTTCGGTAATTTACTGGTGGAAAAATTCTAATTAGTTAGAATCACAGGACTTAGAAAAATTTCATATTCGAGCCAGTGTCTTATAAATATTTGAGAAATTAAAATCAGTGGGAATAGAAATAAAGTTTACGTTTTATTTAATTGTGAAAAGTTAAAAGTTCTGTAATAAATACAATTTGATTAGTGGAAAATTCGGTTTTATAATCAATAAATATCATATTTGGAGACTTAGTAATGTCGCGACAAGTGTCGGTGTGGTAATTAAATAAAGTGATGTAATAATAATAAAAACTAAAAAGAAGTTATAAAAAATTATGTGCGTTCAGTTTAAACGGAGAGAGTTCTATTAAATATCAAATATTTAAATTAATTATTTAAAAAAAAAAAAAAAAACAGTGCAAATTGAAAAGAGATAATAGACAAATAAGTGCATCCAGTTAAACGGAAAAGTTCAACGAAAATCTTTAATTAAATTGAGTGTTTTAAATTAAGTATCAGTCTTTTATTAATTTAAAAAAATAGTGTAGTCGAAATAATTTTGTGCTATAGTCAAAGTGTAGTTGATGTAGCAGGATAAAAATAAAAAAAAAAAACAGTGTATAATAATAATTTCCGATTTAATTAAATGGATAAAATTTTACCTCAGAACAATTCGGCTAAATAATTTACAATTGGGCGGCACATTCCTACCACAAAGTGTTAATCTATTATTAGATTCAAAAAATTTGAAAAGAAAATTAAATAAAAATAAAAATGAATGATAATACATAATAATATTTTATTGCTAAATGAAAGTAACGATTTACCATTTCGGAATTAATCGTGAAGTAACTATCATTAAAAAGTTATTTAATCAACGGGTTTTGAAATAAAATGCAGTTAGAACGATAAACATCATTTAATTTAGATAGATTAAACGGGAATAAAATAAAATTGAAGTCGGAAAAATTTATTTGAATTTAGTTGATAACATAGGAGTAGGTATTAGGTAAGGAAACGAAAAGGTCGGTCGTGTAGAACCCGACGGAGTAGACCTTTTGGGGTAAGTTTTATTAAAAATTAAAATAAAATATTTTCAGGTTCCGAGGAGAGAGCGGCATGCAGCAGACAGTTGGTATTTGAATTAATTTTATAACAAAGTATTACTTGCTTAATATGTGATATGTACCTATATTAAAATATTATATATAAAATAGATATATTTATATATATGTATATATATATATATATTCCAAGAAAGTTTAATCAAAAAGAAACACACTTATATTAAAAAGTAAAGGTATCGATCTCGAATACACATCTTTGCATTTATCCGTAACTATTTAAAATAGTTATGTGTTTGACAAATTTCCAAGTCAAAGTTTTGTATTTATTTTAGTATATGTACTATTTATTATAATTTCAGCTAATATAAAATGATCAAAAAATGAGTTATGATATTAGAATTTATTTCAATTATAATATAATTGTACATATGTCAGTATATTTATTTATTGAGACAAAATGTATATGTATATATATGTATGCATTATAATTATATTTATCGGGGAACAGATTAGACCTCTGCGAAAAGGAAATTATCACTATTAAATTCAAAAGAAAAAAAAATTAGAACCATATAAGCTCGCGTTTAGGAATGTTCAAAAAAAAAATAAACAAACATCTCATGTTTGGAATCTAGGTCACGAAGCCAGTGGGAATGTTTACATAATTGAAATGGTTTATAAAACAACTCGGTCATTGGGGCACTGGGTCAGATGCTTTTAAAGGAAGATGTACCTGGGTCTTTAATAGGTGGTTGATAGGTATTAGTATTATGGTAGGTTAGGTTATTATATAGATTATTATGTATTTAATAGGTAGTTGACAGGTATTAATATTAATTTTAGAATGGGACAAATTCATGAAATTGCGCAAATATAGAAAAGGTTGTAAACACAATCTTTAACTTGAACATGAAGAGATAAATTTTGAACTGAACAATTGAAAATAAATAGATTTATTATAAGCTAGTCAAATAAAAGGTACATCAAACATTTGGAAAATCACGGGTTAGTTTAGGAGTGTATTGAAGGATTACATGGAATATTCGAGGAGAAATTTATAGAACGATTACTCTCGTAGGTATCAATCACTTACAAGAAGCAGTTGAAAAATCACGGGATAGCCTAATAAAAAGTATCAATCATTTACAAGAAGCAGTTGAAAAATCACGGGATAGCCTAATAAAAAGCATCAATCATTTACAAGAAGCAGTTGAAAAATCACGGGATAGCCTAATAAAAAGCATCAATCATTTACAAGAAGCAGTTGAAAAATCACGGGATAGCCTAATAAAAAGTATCAATCATTTACAAGAAGCAGTTGAAAAATCACGGGATAGCCTAATAAAAAGCATCAATCATTTACAAGAAGCAGTTGAAAAATCACGGGATAGCCTAATAAAAGTATCAATCATTTACATGAGACAACTGAAAAATCACGGGATAGTAAAATTTTTACCAAAAGTTGAACCTTGGGGGAAAATTTAGAAAACAGTTCAACAATAGGAGGCAGTGGTCGCTCCTTAAAAAACCAAGGACCATTAACCAAACACATAATAGAGATGGCAATCTCTTAAATAAAATTGTCAACCAAACAAAACAAAAAGCTTGGAATTTTCGGCACTCCAGAACAAACCGAGATAATTTCTTAATCTATTAGTATCTATTAATATTTCCCACTCTTGGTATGTATGTATTCGGTCATCGGTTAAGGTTTTGTGGAGAATTCCTTCTCACGAAATCCGAGCTCGGAATATAAGACTAGCTAGTTTTATATTGTGAGTTATAATCCTACCCAAACGTATGTTTACATATATATCTTTCTATGTACTGTACATTGGATGATGTGGACCCGCTTACAATTAGCGTTTTAGACTCGACAGAGTTACTCTCACATCATTTCTTGTACGTGGAGGGAGGATTCACGACCCGTAACTCTACACAACACCGTGAGTATATGATTGCAGATAGGACGAAACCGGTTCGCCCTAAGTAAATAGTAGACCTTGGAGGAGTAGGAATTTGGGGGTTTCGGGACTTAGGGAAAGACCTGAATGACGTGCACGACGACATGGAAGATTGACAGAACAAGGTACTAAGACCCTCTGGAAAATCGCGTCGGCTGACTGTGCGAAGTTCTAGTTGATCCTTGACCATCCTGTTAACTTGCAGGAGGATAGGAGCCAAATTTTCGGCAGAAAAAGGGTATTCTGAGTTCGTCTAATATGCAATCTATTAATTACATTAACCTACTAAACCCATCTTTATATGTACCTTATAGCAGCTGAATCGGATTGGAGAGATGACAAGCAGATACAAAACAATCATAATCAAATTTACTAACAATTAACCATTCGAGTCATACTTAATTATTTGTTCAATTAAACATGCGTAATTCGATTAGTACAGGTTATTTACGAGTTCGTTAGGATGTAGGAAAACATAATAAGCGACGGAGGAAAGTTAGCTCATTTAGAGAAAGTATTTAAAGTTAGATTTGCAAGAGAGAGACCAATACAGTTTGAAACTCAACGCTCTGTCTAGAATCAAGAAGTTACCACAAAAATGAAAGTAATTAAAGTCCCATATCATAAATCAAAAAAATTACACAACGTTTGATGGAGTTTAATTACAACATAAATACGAAAATATTTACGTTCAAGGTCGTAAATAACGTATTAATTAGTTAAGTACATATATCTCTAAAGGTATATAGTGCAAGGGAGCTTTAAGTAGCTTTCTGTAGTTATCAAAGAAAATAAGGGTCCAATTTTCATGAAGGCTTGTGTGACGTAGGGAAGGAATTTTCCATCCCTACTACACACATGCAAAGCCTTAAAAATTTAAATATCGATCAGAGCCAAAAGAAAAGTTCAAGAAAACTTGAAGGGATGAAAGAATTCCAAAAATATTTATATATTTAAAAGTTGAAAGGGGGAAAGAAGAATAATTATCACAACGTTCAATAATTCTATATAGACGACACATTCGACAGTGGATTGAAGTACGCAATGTTGTTATAAAATAATGAAGGATGTAATGTATTATGACTCCTTGAATGATGACTCCTTGTCCAGAGTTTGCGAGGCAATGAGAACCCAGGCTATCTCTCAGTGGGGTCTTGTACGAGGTGGGCGTTTTTGACGTTGGCTGATTGCCACTCAAGCTTCCACCTATCTTCTGGGGTGAGAGGTGTTCGAAGGAGTCTTTCTCCTTCCGTCCAGAAGGGTTTTCGAGACTTTAAGCGGCATGCCGGGTGAGAAACGACATCATCGTGCAAGGGTATTTCGCTTTTTTGCAGCGCCTTCTTGTATTCCCTCAGTGTTGCAATCTCTCGCCTGATATTTGGCGGGGTTATATTTGCAAGTACGGGGAGCCAAGGAAGAGGAGTCGATTTTAAGGTTCCGCTGATGGTTCGCATTGTGGCATTAAGCTGAACGTCGACCATGGAAGTGTGGGCGCTTCTGGCCCATACTGGAGCACAGTATTCAGCTGCTGAGAAAACCAGGGCAATGGATGCCGTTCTGAGCGTGTTGGCGTCGCATCCCCAGCTAGTACCAGCAAGCTTATTGACTAAGTTTAGTCTTGTCCTGGTTTTTTGCCCACTGTTTCCATGTGTTTCCGGTAATTCAGGCTCCTGTCCAAAGTTATTCCAAGATAGCGGGGATGGGGGTCATGGTAAATATTTTTTCCATCAAACTGAACACAGAGTTTTGCGTTTGCCTGTGAATTACTGAGATGGAAAGCTGTCACAACTGTTTTCGACCCATTTGGCTTTAGTCGCCAATTGAGGAAAAATTCTTCCATAGCCTTGACGTGTGAATGCGGTGCGGTGCAGACCACCGAACATGTGGTCAACGAATGCCCGCTCCATTCATTCCCCGGCGGGATTTATGAGGTCCACAGGGCAACGCCTGAGGCCCTAGACTGGCTCGCAGACCTAGATGTTCCCCTCTGACCCCCCACCATACGAAAGAAGAAGAAGAAGACTCCTTGAATTAAATCTATTAGGAGCTGTAATATGTATATTTTTCAGACAACGAGTGGTTAGAAGCTTATCATGAATAAATTTTTGTAAACATATTAAGTCAGCAAATTGTCTTCTTGTTTCCACGGTTGTGAAATTAAAGTATTGGAAAGTATATCAAATGATTTTTTAGAGGCATTTAGTCCAAGTTTAAATGATAAAAGTTTAGGATTTTTTTTTTGTATTAAATCGTTTTTTAAATACGGTGTGGGTTCCAGATAACACTCCCATATTCCAATTTGCTGCTGACCAATGAGTTGTATAAGGTTACAATGGATTGGGGTTTTTTACATGGTTTTGATATTCTAGCTCTTTATGTGTAACCCCACAACACGAGTACCATAATTTTCAGTAGTTATTATATTAATTAAAACTTCTAGTCCCGGCGCAGCACGAGCACTTACAAGTTGTCAAATATTTTAGTGAAACAGTGTGATAAATTATAAAAAACATACAAAATAATTACACTAAGAAGATAAACTGAAAGAAACGTGTTAAGGCCATGTCCGTTTGCCCGAAATACGCTCAACTTATGAAATTAATTTTATTTTGGCCCAAATTGAGCTACAAACCATGGATATTTTTATATAGTCAATATAGACATTTTTACATACAATATGCGTACAATGTCCAGTATGCATATAATACAGAATTTCATCAAAATAAAAACATAATAGAATAATAAAAATAAAACATTAACGACGAAATTATGATTTAAACGTTCGACATTTTTATATGGTCTAGTATGCATGCTTGTAATATAACATTAAACCCAAATAAAAACGCAATAGAAAAATAAGTAATAATATTTACGACTAAATGGATCTTTGAACATTTGACATTTTTATATAGTCCAGTATGCGTACATATAATACAGAATTTAATCCAAATAAAACACCATAGAATAATAAGAAATAATATTTACGATCAAATTGGGCTTTAAAAATTCGTCATTTTGGTTTTTTGTATGCACACATGTAAAACAGAATTTAACCCAAATGAAAACATAACAGAAAAATAAGAAATAATACTCAATAAGAAATCTGCCCTGATGATGGACACTGTAATGCTGTCCGAAACGTTGGCTAAAGGAGGAGGTAGCGCAACACGGCATAACACTCCAAAAATAAATAACAAGAATACTCTTTGCCGTGAAAATCTAAAAACATATCCGAATAATATTCAAGACTTAATTGAGTTTTAAACATTTGAATTTAACTCAAATAAAAACACAATAGAAAAACAATATTTAAGGCCAAATTGAACATTACACATTTGATTATTTTTAAGGTAGTCCAAAATGCATTCATGTAATAAAGAATTTAACCAAAACATAATAGAAGTATAAGAAATAATATTTAAACGTTTAGTCTAGTAAGCATACACGTAATACAGAATTTAACCCAAATAAAAACACAACCGAAAAATAAAAAATAATATTTTAGACTAAATTGAGTTTTAAACATTCTAAATTTTTATTTATTCTAGTATGCAAACAAGTAATACAGAATTTAAACCAAATAAAAACTTCATAGAAAAATAAAAATAATGTTTACGACCAAATTGAGCATTACACATTTGACATTTTTATCAATACAGTATTCATATATGTAGTACTAAATTTAACGCAGCATTATACATTTGAACCCAAATAAAAACATGATAGTAAAATAATAGGTAATATTTAAGCCTAAATTGAACCTTAAACATTTGAAAAAGACAACATGTCTTTTAAAAAGTTCATTTTCATGGGTTTTGTTTAAATAATATTCGACCAAGAAATTTGTGGCATATTTGGAATACCGCCCAAAATAGTCAAGCTTGTAAAAGCAACAAAGGTCGGATCACGGTGTCGAGTAAGTATAGGAGGTGAAACAACGGAGGATTTTAACGTTTCCCAGGGGCTGAAACAAGGTGATGGCTTAGCACCCACCCTTTTCAATATTGTACTGGAGCACGTCGTGAGGAAGACAATGATCAGTACCGACTCAAACATCTGCTACAGAAGCAAATCAAATAGTTGGCTACGCAGATGACCTTAACATTGTCGGAAGATCCCTACAGGCTGTAAGAGAAGTGTTTGACCCTTTGGAGACTGCGGCAAGAGAGGTGGGTTTGCAAATCAATGAAAATAAAACAAAAATCATGATGCAAACCAGAACCCCTCACCGCAGAATAAAAGACAAAGTGAAATTCAAAGACAATTATAATTTCGAAGTGGTCGAAGAGTTTACCTACCTGGGCTCCATCATAACGCAGGACAATGAAGACCCAGTAGAAGTAAGAAAGCGCATTACAGCCGCTAACAAAACTTACTTTGCGTTGCTGCCAGTGTTCAAATCCCGAAACGTCCATAGGAAAACCAAAATAACCTTATATAAAACAATTATCAGAACGGTCTTGGCCTATGGATGTGAGGCGGGAACACTGACAGCAAAGTCAGCGGAACGGCTGGACATCTTCGAAAGAAAGGTACTTCGAAGAATCTTAGGAGCGGTGCGAGAGGGAGAGGCATAGAGAATCCGCCACAATAATGAGCTCTATGATATTTACCAAGCTCCCAGACTCTCCACCCTTTTAAGACTCCAAAGATTAAGATGGGCCGGACATGTGCACCGAATGCCAAGCACACGAGTACCGAAGAAGGTTCTGACAGGACACCCGAGAGGTAAACGAAAGGCGGGCAGACCTAGACTGAGATGGGAGGATGATGTCAGGAAGGATGCAAGAGGATTACTCCATGTTGCAGATTGGAAGAAGACGGCCGAGGACAGAGGGCGGTGGAGGCTTATTTTGAAGGAGGCCAAGGCTCGAAATGGGCTGTAGCGCGATTGAAGAAGAAGAAGAAATTTGTGGCATGTAAATTAAAAATTACCACAATTTTTTGTTTATTTTATAATCCATTTTATTAACATGGTAGACCGGGCAAAATTTATATTTTTAATAATTACCTAATATTGTTATTATTAAAAAAATATATAACTCACCAATGTTTGTGAGTCAATAATGATACTCATAAAAATTTGTCAAAAATGTAAAAAAAAATATCGCACACCTAGATAAAGAGTAGTACAACTCAAAATACCTCTTTTTTCAGGAGCAGCGAAAAACGTTTTACTCGATTTCTATTTGACTGATTAAAAATATTGTTATATGATAATGTATGTTATTTTACTAGGATATTCATTTGCTTAATTACTTAACCATCAAATTCACGTGTCACGCGTTTATTAATTAATTTCGTGTTATTTTAGTATTAGTGACAAAATCATTGTTTAATAATTTTATCAACTCAAATTGATTCCATATTAGTGATAAATTTTGAATTAATGCACTCTTATTCTGTATATTTTGTTTTGTAATCTTCACAATACCGTAGTAAGTGGAATTGATATGTAGAACGCCCGAGAAACAAGACAAGTTCAATCACGAATACTAAATCAACTCAAAATATTCACGCACTATGACTGCGGTTAATCACGAATACAAGACTAAATCGAAATAATCCAGTCTTTGTGCGTATTGACAGCACCTTCCCCTACAGTTAGTATGTCGTAAGTGGTGATGCGTTACTATTGTTGGTGGGGGTTTTCGTAGAGCAATTTAGAAAGACTGACTTAAGTGCCATCTACAATTTTATTGATGGAGATTTTTAAACAGGTGTCTTTGTGGTTTGTGTAGTTTTCGACGCAGATTCCGAAAATGGAAATAACTCGATTTTGGATTATTTCGAGTTGTGCTATTCTTTATCTAGGTGTGCGATATGTATATGCGCGAAATTTCAATACCGAAAGAAACAAGCGTTCAAATTAGTAATAGAAGCCACGTCTATTCAATATATAATCTTTTCATTATATTTACTGTAGCTATAACTTTGTGGTTATCCATTATAAATAAATTAAACAATATACCACTGTTAGAACCAAATATATATATTTTGTAAGCGCCGACCGGTTTTGGAACGACCGTTTCTTCCTCAGGGCAAACATAAAATGACTTGACAATTACAAAACAGTGGGTGTTTCAATGTATTATTACAAGTGTTGTGGTAGGGGTGGGGACGTGGCAAGAGATTAATGAAGAGTGGGTGGGAAAACATATCCAAGATAGGGCTATAAGATAATTTTTTTTAATGATAATGGACTCATTATTTTTAAGGGATTTTTTTTTATTTCTAAGGCTTCTAAGTTATCTAAGATACTACAGATGGGATGGACACATGGCCTGTCGATTAGGCCTATCGATAATCAAGTCGAAATTGACAAAGAAATCGTTTTATGAAGGCAATACTGGAAGATATTGGCAGTAGTTACGCTTTTACGTTTTGACACTAAAAATGGAGTTAATTGGTTAAGGAGCCATAACTGTTAATATTCTAACAACTTTCGGAATTCCCTTTCTTCTACATCGAACAGATGTAATTGATCGCGCGTATTACGTTTTTCAATTCTGCGAGATTCGTTAGTCGCCTCCGTTCATCAATAAGCCAGTCATTTTGCATCGCTGACGATATTATTCATAAATAATCGAAGCTCAGTGACAGCCAAAATGCTGCGATCGATTAATCGGGCAGCTTTTGAATAGTGGCTGTCGGAATCATATGCTAGCCGTGCTCGCAAATATGTACCGCCAAATGCCACCTAATAACCATGGATGACGGAGTTAGTCTGTATAGTGTTGATGTAGGGTTTTATTAATCGACCATGCTAGATACTCAGATGCGTTACAGTTCACGTTGTGCCTATCCCGTCTGTAGTAAATTCCTTGAATGCCCCCAAAAACTCTTGCGAAAACTAATTTTTACACTACTTCTTTAAATTTTGAGTTCTGCTTGTGAGTACTTGCAGTTTTTTTTTCAATTTTGAGCAATGTACAATTAAGAAACAGTGAGTTGATTTTTTTAAGTTTTAGAATAGGACTAATTAATTTATTTGTAAAATTTATTGTGCAAGGTGATAAATACTTCTGTTACTTGTTTTTGTGTGAAAATTAAACATATTTATAAAAAGTCAGGTTGTATATATGTTTCAAAATTAACTTTTATGACTAAAGAAATTTTTCTAAGGGATGTGCGATATATATATTTCTAAAATTAAAGAATGCATCCACCTAAGTTAGATTACTTTGTTACGAATGCTAGGTTTCTGAGGCGCTATTAATGGGTTTAAATTCATAATTTGGATGTCTTTCTTTAAACTCGCATAAATTCTCTATCTCTAAAATATCACTTTCATGAATGGATGCACCTTTATCTACGAGACGCTCTACTATAGACCATTCCTCCGCCAGTATAGCATACATAAGAGCTGCACCATCATCCGCGTTAACATCAGCCACCCCATCGAGCAAAACCTGCACCACATCCCATTTCCAAAGCAGTGATCCCCACGTTAGTGCGGTATATCCCCTCACGTCTGGCCAGTTAGGGTCCACACCCTCTTGCAGGAGGTATTCCACAACTGAAAAATGACCTCGAAACGCCGCTACATAAAGTGCATTCTCACCGTCTTTACCAACAGAATGAATTTCGGCACCTTTTTCGACCAGATACTTCACAATCGATAAATTACCGTTTGCTACCGCTATATGAAATGCAGACCATCCTTTGACATCTCGAGAATTTATCTCAGCGCCACTTTCAATAAGATATCTTACGTCGGATAAATCGTCTGTAGCCTCTCTAGGTCTAGCCGCTGCTGAATAAAGTGCTGTCCTTCCAAAAGTATCTTTGGAATTGATATCAGTACCACTTTCAAAGAGATATTTTACAATCTGTGAATTTCCCCTGAGAGTCGCATACATCAGAGCAGTCTTGCCTATCGTACAGCGTGCATTCATGTCTGCACCGCACTCCACTAAAAACTGGACAATGTTCAGGTGCTGACTCTGAGCAGCTGTATGTAATGAAGACATCTTATTATCTCGCTGTGCCATCAATGCAGTGAAAAGAACAGAGGTTTGCTCCTTGATTAGTTCAAGCACAGCTAGGTGGCCATGTTGTGCAGCGAGGTGAAGGGCAGTCTTCATTCCGTGATCTTTATGTTTCATCGATACTAAGCAGTACCGTTCGATATTATTTAACAGTAATCGTTCCGATAAAATTTCTGTCACTAGTTTAACATTTTCTCGCAAACCCTCTCTAAAGGGAATAATTTCCATTTCAACTTCTCTTACCCTGGTAACAACTTTGTTAAATACAATAAAGGTGTCACCGCTTATATTATCCGATCTCAGTAAATGATTTGAAATTTCAGATTCGGAAACGTCTCGATTAAATAAATACGCGAATAAAATCTTTTCTTTCGCTTCGTAAGAGCACGTCATGATACAATTAAAAAAAATTCGGATTATTCGGTTACAATTCGAATCAATTTCACCGGAAAGTGTTGGCTTAATCATCACATGTAATGCTGTGTCGTAATTCATGTCATATTGCGTAATAAAAGAGATGAAAGCTTCTTGTGTGTTTTCTATATACAATCCACTGAGTAGAAGTTTAATGATGTGTTCGTTTTTTTCTTGGACAGCGATGTGCAGAGCAGTTTGATGCTCCTGATTCCTAAATGCGGAATTGTTTTTAAACCACAGTTGACCAATATGTTGAGCGATAGATTTACTTTTGGTCTCCGAAATTGCTATGTCATCTAATAGAAAATTCATGAACATTCTGATTACTTTGCTGCCAGGGTGCAGCAGTATCTGAGACAAGAGTATTTCTTTAACCAGCTGATATTTGAAAGCGCTGTCTTGTTGAGAGCGTTCTAGTTGATTGACCCAGTGGACGATCATCTGTGCACACAAATATTCAGCGTACGTTCGATGGACAAATTGATAATTTCCATTTCCCGTGGACTGTATCAAACCATTTCTATTCATAACATTTAGCCACTCTTCTGAAATGTTGACAAAGTATTTTTGATAAAAATTAGAAAAAAATGATCGGAAACCCAGTTCCCCGTGTTTAACGGCGATGTCATTAAAAATGCCTTTTTCCAGAAGTTTGTCCCCCAACAGTCCTATTAATGTTTTTTCATGTATATAAATGTCATATTTTAGTGCAATAAACTTTTTGTACAGTTTTGGTGCACTAAAAATATCAAATTGATCACATAAAAGTTCCGGAGACTGGGCCAAGACAATTCGTGGCCTGAAGACTTCGGCCAGCATTCTCAACTGCAAGGGAACCTCCATAAAGCAGTCTATGTCTGACCCCAATACTTGCTTTGCCTGTCGGAGCAACTCTTTGGAATACAGCTTGAGTCGTACATTCCATTCCTCCCCAAATCCTCCCAGCTCGAGTGAGAGACAGGATTTCCAAATTTTTACCAAAAACTCCAGCTGATTTTTGCTGTTGAGCTCACCAAAACATGTAGAGAATATACTTAATTTTCTTTCTAATGATTCTTTTAAATATTTGCGTACGGTCAAGAATATTTGTACTGATGGTTTATTTTTCAAGAAAATTAGGAGTCTGACAATTTTTTCTTTAGCATTCTCTTTGTCTGTAACATAATCATCCAATTCGTCAAAACCGTCGAACATCAAAACGACCCGCTTGGAAAACGTCTTATTTTGTAACAAATACTCCAACATCCAATGAGCAAAACTGCGGTCGGCATCAGTGCATCTACGCTCACCCAGTAAAAAATTTGCCACATTTGTATCAGTGAATCTATCTGGTAATCTGTCTATATGCGCTTGAAAATTTTTCAGTTCAATATAGATAACCCAAGCTGATTTAATGAGCATTGACAAACATGCCAGAGATGTTGTCTTCCCCATCCCTGGCTCGTCTGCTATGAGCACAAAATTTTGTTCCGTTTTGCTCAAGGTTTTTTCGTCGCAGGAATTCATGGTCACACAATAGCGAAGGCTCTCCATAGACCCATGAGAATATCGCCACTCAAAAAGATGTTGATTTTTATCCATGCTCTTGATGAAATGAATATTTTTAGATAAATGTTTCAGAATTAGTTCCACCTCCGCTTCTTTTGTGGTGGCGATATGTGTGTTTTCAACGAAGGTTTTTCTTTCTCTACAATTCTTTATCAATTCTAAGAGAGAAGTTTTATCTTTCTCACTACAAATGACAAACAGGTCAGTAGCACGTTTAAAATTTGCGAACTTTTGCACATCAATGTGCGCTCGATGGAGAAATGTCCTGGGCAAATTAAAGTCTTTATCAAAAATTTGTTTGCAGTTGACTTCTCCCTCAGACACTTCAAGCAGATAAATAGAATTATGTTGGTTCTTGTTGCAGGTGTCCTTGAAGAAAAGTTCTGGATCTCCCTCCGCGAGGATGACCTTCCCATTTAGCTGCTGCCAGTCAGACTCAGTCTCCAGCTCCTCGCGGCTCAATCCATTTATCACCACCAGGATGTTATTGTTGGGTGAGTCTATACAACTCAGGATCAAATTCTTATTAATTTTAACATTTAATTTAAAGAATGGAACCTCCAAATCACTGAGGGCGGGACGCGTGTCCTTTAAAATGATGGCATAGTTTTCGATAGTGATAAAATTTTTCAAACATTTTGAACTTATTATCTGCTTAAGATCATTAAGAGAAAAGCCGTCCCCGAAGAACTGCCGGAAGCTAAACCCCCTATCCCCTGTGATAATAACATTATCTCTCTCCAACAGTTTTTTTTGTGAGTCAAGATTTAGGTCCGTGAGATTAACGACAGAATTTACGCGTTTAATTAATTCAGATGTGTTGGATGTGTCTACTGATTGTTTAGTAATTAAAATAAGTTTCAGCGATTTAGAATGTACATGATCAAACAATTTTGAGCGGTCCTCCAAATTAATGGAGGAACAAGTATTGTCTACCACCATCATGTATTCTTTTCCAATGGGCCAACCGTATATCGAATGAAGTTTTCGTATCTGGGGCCATCCCAAGAACGTGTAACGGCTTCCACTAAAATATTTGTTGACGCCGTCAGAGGAGTCCACACTTCTTTGGATCTGGTGGAGGATGTTCCGAAGTCGGATCATCTGGAATGCACCGTCTCCACTGTGTGTGACTATGCAAAGAATTCTCTCGGTGTCGGAATCTAAGAAACCTCGGAGATCCACAAGATCCTCCAAGTCCAAACAACACTTGGGCAACAAGTTGAGGTAGCTTTGTCCCTCCGCGAAGTAGATGAAGTCTGCAGCATAAGGGAAGACTTTGATCTGTTTGTCCATTGCCTGAGTAAACTCTGGCTTCAGCCATCGCATCAACTGCTTCAAACGGTTACAGAGTACTTCCAATGACTTTTGTTTTTTTTTTCGATTATAATGTTCTATATCGAAATCGGGTAAATGTTTAGCAATCTCAACTTTAAGATTTTTCTGGACTAATTTACGATCGGTATTTTCGCTTTTCTGTTCTTGTTGTTCGAGCAACTTGTAAAGCAATTGTAATTTGTCTTCCGAAAAATCTTTGAAAGAACTTTTTAAAATTTCTTCATTTTTCGGGGACTTGAGTTCCGCCAAAGTTTCTCCAGGTTTGCACTCGATCGTTCGGTTATTATGATCTATATTGAAATTGGGGAAGAGTTCGGTAATCTCCATATTATCCCCATCAAGTTTTATTCTGATAAATTCATTAAGAACGTTCAGTTCACTTTTCTGTTCCTGTAGTTCATGCAACTTGTTAAGCATTTCCAACTCGTCTTCCGCAAAAACTCGAAAATTACATTTACAAAAAATATCAACGTTTTCTGGGGACTTTGGTTCCAGCACCTTATACCGATGTAACTTTTCCATAAGGAATTCGGGATCATCTTTGGCATTTTCGTGGTAATTATTTTTCTTCTTTAAAATCTTAAAAAGTTCATCGAATTCTTCGATGTTTTTGGGCCAATCAAGCACTTCACCTATGTTCGTTGTACCATTTTCATCAGCAATCAAGGCTTCAACAAAATTGCTCATAGAATGGGTTATTAAAGTATATTTAAAGGTATGTGCATCAATCACGTTGAAGTTGGATAAATCAATAAATATGCGATAAATCTTTCCAAGATGTTCACCACAAGTGTTGATATGGTTCGGTGCCGACAGGTAAAGAGTAATATTTAGTCCATCCAAATATACATGCATTGCATACCTATCGTAATAATCATCCAGTACTTGGTCCAACATGTTCCGTGCACCCGGACTATCAAAACCAACGGTCTTCGCGTGAATACCAACCTCGGGTTTCTTTTCTAAGCGATTTTGGTTAATGGCTAAATACTTGACAGAGAAGGTAGTTATCTGGCCAAGCCACGCTCCCAGAGAGTGGCCCGTTATTGCTAGGGTGTAGTGCCTCTGTTGATTATTCGCTGAATTAATGGCTTGACGTATGTGATCCATGAATGTTACAGCAGATGTCATGCACGGTGTGTATTGTGTGCGAAAGATGCCTTGTACATCTGTGTACAACGGTCCAAAGTGTTTGGGATCGGTCCCGCGATGCGCCACAACAACTTGCTGCGAGCCGGTGTGCACGAATGCTGCACCAAAGTAGCCATTGGAAAGATTCGTATTAGTGGCGGTGATCAAAATTTTCCAGCCTTGTAGCTTACCCAACAGTATCCTGGTTCCGTAATCTGCGTCTGATTCCAGAGAGCTGCCCCAAAAACTGAATGTAGAAGATTTCTTCGGAATGTAGATAAGGTCTGCAAACGTGACCAAGATTTGGTCAGTCGGGTGTGACTCCACATCTAGCAAATCCTTTGGACACTGTTCTTTCCCTTCGAGAAGAGTGCCCTGCATTTGTTCTAATTGCACCCCTTCCATCAGCAAACTCCTGTCGACTTCCATGGCGGCTGGTTCTGAAATAAAAAAATTACGGTGCATTAATTGGCACGTAGAATTACGGTGCATTAATTGGCACGTTGGGCATGTAGAGCGAATGAACGAGGAAAGGAGTGTAAGGAGAATATATGAAGCAAATGTGAATGGTAGAAGAAGTCGAGGACGCCCAAGAAAGACATGGCACGACCAAGTGAATCAGATACTTGAGTCGGGCCATGTCAAGAGTCAGAATAATAGAAGAGAATGTATGAGACGTTGTATGAATGTAAACGAGGCAAGGAATGTGTGCCAAGACCGGGATGTTTGGCGGTCCGTCCTCTCTGCCTACCCCTGCGGGGAAACGGCGTGATGGTTAGTTAGTTAGTTAGTTAGTTAGAATTATACACTACAGTACAGGTGCCACAAGATTTACGGGTTTACCTCAAAAGAGTACCCAGTCGATGCAGTGTAAAGACGGAGGAACTATATCGTTGCCTTACATGCTTATGTTATAGGAAGGAATGCATTGCATGTCTTGAAGGGGCCGGGATGAGGAAAGATAAAAAATAGGTGCTGGTAATTCCACCTACAGCCGACCTGTTCTCACGAATAACAACTGAATTGTCTCAAACCATAGTGAACTATCTCACTTTTTGCAAGTTCTGAGAAATAAGGGCTGCAAATCATAAACTAGCTCTGCCAGAGAGAACCAATCAAAGAAAAGCTAATGGGTCAAAACAATACTGCTCTGATTGGTTCTCTTTGACGGAGCTACATTACGATTTGGAGCCCCCGTTTCAAGCTCTAACTCAGAAACAGCTAAAAGTGTGTTGGTTCACTATGGTTTAAGACCATCCAACTGGGTTTCGTTTAACTTGTGGTGTTCCACTCGTATCCCAGTTTCACGTACGTGCACCGGTATACAAGGGACCAATACTGCTAGCTCCTTAGAACAGTCTGCATTGAATTATCTGTAGAACAGACTCAACTTGCCTGTATTGCTTCTATACATTGGAGATGGCAAGCGGTATGTTAACAGCGGATTGTCGATCAGACGGACCTCCCTCCTTTGCACAGAATCACGTAGGTTTAACAAGTTTTTGGGGCTCCAACCCAGGGTGGCTCCCACATTCAACTGTTGGATATACTTGAGATACAGGGTTAGCAACTGGTCACTTACAAAAAAACTAGCACTATGGAACTAATCTGGAACGAATTCATTTTATTTTCAATATACTTATTTTGTTACAATACAAAACGACGAGTGTCCAACCAGGAAGTCCCGTTTAAATCAAAATTACAATATCCTACTAATATTATAAAGGCGAAAGTTTGTATGGATGTATGTATGTTTGTTACTCTTTCACGCAAAAAATACTAAATGGATTTTAATGAAACTTAACAATAATGTATCTCTACAACAGAATAACATAAAGGCCATACCTCAGAGCTCTGACATTATGAAATTTGTTTAAAAAAAATTGCAAGGTGGCACGCGAGCTGTTTGAAAAATGAATGTAATGGGTATGGTGGGGCGGTAAGGGTAGAGAGGGGATGGAGGGGTTGGGAGGGGGAGGGGGTGGGAGGAGGATGAAGTGGTGGTAGGGGGAGGGGGGGGGAGTGAAGTGAGGATAGGGAAAGTGGAGGAGGCGGAGGGGAAACCCCCTAATACTATGCGAGCGAAGCCGGGGGCAAAAGCTAGTTAGTCCATAATATGCATATACAATCAAAAAGTTATTTAATATATTGATCGACCAGATTGTTTGTTAAGTGCATATGAAGTTTTTTGGAATTTTAAATTGTAAAGGTGCAGTAGTCCAATAAATATTTTACTTTGGTATACTAATTTTTCGCTCTTTTTTCTCTAATTTTTAAGCTAATCCTTAACTAATTTGCTAAGAATGTCTGCCTTTTGGTTTGTAAATCAAATTTTGGGGTACTCCTGGCCCCCTAGCACAGCAGATCGATAAGGATTGATAGGCTAACTTTCGGGAACTTCTAATCGTTCCCTAGGATAACTGCAGATCGCTAACGTAAAAACAACAGTTGACGTCAAATATATTAAGTGCTTTATTCATAAGAATTAATTTTAACCAAATTGTTTCTTTTCGAAAAGTGTTCAGCAAACAAATATTTTGTCCCCAGCGGCAAAGCGGTACAGATTCTTGGCTCTAGGCAAGAGATAATTATTTTACTAATTCAAAACATTTGATCCGTGATTTAAATAACGAACTACTTTTTTTAAAATTGCTTCTTAATATTCGTGATTTCCTTCGATTGATTAAAATATATATTTATTGTTTTGGTGTCAATTCTGTGACAGTTCAGTGACCTTGTGTGACGTATCCGTGAAATTAATTTTGGTAAGTTTATTATTTGTTTATTAACCCGCCTGCTTGGTTCAATATATTCGAATCTCACAATCCGGAGGCCTCAATTTCACGCATAAATTCTTAAACCGTCGTAGCATAACTGCAGATCGCCAACGAATAAGTAACAGTTCACAATTACTAAGTGTTCTTAATATATTTGACGTCAACTGTTGTGTGTACGTTAGCGATCTGCAGTTATCCTAGGGAACGATTAGAAGTTCCCGAAAGTTAGCCTATCAATCCTTGTCGAGAATATATTTTCTTTCTAAGTCAACGCCTGAGATTACAGCCGCCTGCATAATTATTTTTGCAGGTTGTTCTCCCTCTTTTTCTAGAATTTCTGCAAATTCATATATTAACTCCTCAGGCCTCGGGCATATTCAGTTAAGTCAGAAAGTATCCACTTTGCAATAAAAACAAAATAAATGGAATATTTCCGAGTGTATCCGAAAACCAAAAATGTTTCTGGAAGATGTTGTTGTTGAACAAATAGGTGCACATTTTATTTTTTCTTTGGTAAACTTCTAGATTCGAATACAAAGCGTTGTTTTCTCTTTCTAACACTATTTAAATCTTATTTTTCACCATGAGAGTAAGGGAGATACAACGATTTCCATGACCCATGCGAACTGTTCCCAAAAGTGAACTAATTAGCCTGACGGGTTAATAAACAAATAATAAACTTACCAAAATTAATTTCACGGATACGTCACACAAGGTCACTGAACTGTCAAAGGATTGAAACCAAAACAATAAATATGTAGATATATGGATAGTTCTGTCAAAACCCTGAAGAAGTCAGCTTTGCTGACGAAACATGTCGGTTTTACAAACAATAAAAGTGGTAAAAACCAAGTAATTTATTAATTTCAATAAATATGTGTTTTAATCAATCGAAGGAAATCACGAATATTAAGAAGCAATTTGGATTGAAAAAAAAGTAGTTCGTTATTTAAATCACGGACCAAATGTTTTGAATTGGTAAAATAATTATCTCTCGCCTAGAGCCAAGAATCTGTACCGCTTTGCCGCTGGGGACAAAATATTTGTTTGCTGAACACTTTTCGAAAAGAAACAATTTGGTTAAAATTAATTCTTATGAATAACGCAAAATGTATGCAGCGTGAGGACTGGCAATTGATTTGATATGGTCTGAAGATAAGACTGGCTTACTAAGAGCTATTTAAAAATCTGTACCCGGGAAGCATACGGAAGCAAGTCCAAAAAGGCAAATGTTCAGGAGAGCCAAAATACTTTTTTCTTTAAATAATATGGTCTCATAACGTCTTCGGATATCTACGCTGATGCTGATATATATATATATATATATTTTTACATTAACTCCACGCAGGAGGCCCGGGGGAAAATAATTTCCCTCAGGGCTTATGTCATCTGGGATGCTGTGTGGAGGGTCTTTTTGAGGAGAGGAAGGAATGAACATTGGTCTTGAAGAGACCCATGTTGTAGGAGGGAGGAAACACAGAGGCCGGCAAATCATTCCACAGCCGAGTTGTTGAACACAAGAACGAGTCGAAGAAACGACCTGTTCTCATATCACAAATGTCAACCGTGTACAAATGTTGGGCACGCGTTTGGCGTGTTTCCCGACTATGCACCGGTGCCGAAGGGATCAATGATGCTAGTTCCTTGGAGCATCTTCCATTGTAATACCGGTAGAGCAAGCTTAGCATTCCCACCCTATGCCTGTGCACTAAAGATTGCAATCCGTCTGTTAAGATGGGAAAATCTATTAAACGGACCGCCCGTTTCTGCACAGAGTTGAGGGTATTTTTCAGGTATTTTGGAGCTCCAGACCAGAGGTGGCTGCCAAATTCAACCGTGGGGCGCACGTGTGTTTTGGAAAGGGTTAGCAGTTGTGTACTATGTGCAGTATCTGCGGGCCCTGTACAGTACGCCCATTTTTGGGAGGCTAACTTAACTCTGGCTTCGATGGAGCCCCCATACCTGAGCTGGTCACTTAGGGTTACACCAAGCATATCAATGGAGGGCCTGTTCGGAAGATTGCTTCCATTGAAAGATACTAGATTTTCATTTCGATCCCTTTTAGACGTAATCAGACAAGATTCGGTCTTTGAAATATTGAATTCAACGAGATTATTTTTACCCCAAGAGAAAACTCAGATATTTAAGAAAAGTAATTATTAAATCAGTTAGTTTTGTTTTAAAAACGAGCGAATAAATTGGTGCCTTATGTATATCATACAGAATTGTATGATATACATAAGGCACCTAGCATCTCAACACATATGAGACTCCTCAGGCTGAGATGGGCTGGGCATGTACAGAGAATGCCGGATACACGCGTCCCAAAAAGAATTTTGACTGGACACCCAGGTGGAAAGAGAAAAGTGGGAAGACCCAGACTGAGGTGGGAAGACGAAGTAAGAGGGGATGCAACACAGCTTCTCCAGGTACTAAATTGGAAGTCAGCCGCTGAGGACAGGAGGAGTTGGAGGCTACTGTTGCAGGAGGCCAAAGCTCGATATGGGCTGTAGCGCCATCGAAGAAGAAGAAGAAGAATTATTAAATCTGTTAGTTTTGTTTTAAAAACGAGCGAATAAAACGAAATATTTTCTACGTAAAACCTTTAAAAATAATGTTTAAAAAAACGCTAAAAAAACACGGTCTTGAGTACTTCTGCTTCAAAATAAAATATAATATTTTGTTATGAGTGTTATGACATGGGTGTATTATGAAAGGATCAATGTTTGAAAATTGTTTACTTCCGTAGAAAGCGTAGTACATAATATCAGAGGCAGAAGAATGCAAATGGATTTGAGTCATAATACTCAAAATGCAACTTAATCAAAAAGATGCAAGTCCATGTACATCTTTCTGTTTCTAAGATAATTGTTGCATCAAAAGGTAGTTGCATCCGTAAATATTTTTGAAAATCCTATTTTCTTCATGATGGGACTTGTATCTCTCTGCCACCGATAAACATGATAATTTACTTCAAGTCTGCATTAAAAACTCATTTCTTCAAATTTTGGACTTGTATCCGTATGCTTCTCGGGTACAGAAATATATGTTCATTTTCTTTATCTCCGTTCCAGTATGGTTTAGTTTTCGTGGAACTTGTTATCTGTACCGGTGCAGGAAATATTATCAGTATTGACAATTGACCTACAGAGATTAGAATGTGATTGAAGGAAAAAATTGCAAAAATAAAATTTAAATATTTTATTCCAAACCTTGTGAAAGCTATTTAACCATAGAATAATTTTGTTAATTGTGTATTTAAGACGACAATATACCCTAAAATATATTCAGAATCTTAACGACATAAGTAAAGTCGCCGTGTATACAAATTGCTACTCGCGACCCGTGTATTGGACGGACCTACTGTCGAATTTGCCGTATCAAAGAAAAGAAGAAGAAAATAAAATAATGTGGTAATCTTAACGACGTAAGTGAAGAAAGCGTGTGAACAAATATACGCCGCGGCACGGCGTATTGGACGAACGTACGGTCGAATTCACCCTAGCAGGCCTGGAAATACGACCTTTCTGCCGCGTTCATTTTAATTAATTCTGAAGAACGTGTTTAAAATATTTAAAATGTGTCTCCATGTTGTCCTTCCGAAGTTATTAATTCATCGTCTAGAAAAATAAAATCTGGTGCTTACCGCTAACTTTACAGTTGAAAAATGGGTTATAAAGTTTTAAAATCGTTGTACGTAAAATATATTAATGGTTACGTACTGTATTAATTAATCTAAAATATAAATAACTTACATCCCTCGTGCGACATGGAAATAGAAAAGTTATTATAGTTACGAATTCGCCGGAAATGATTAAAATGTGAGTTTTGAGCAAACAAAAATTATTAGGATTATATACCGCCTTAACAATGGTGTATGCATGAAATGCCAAAGTTTTTTTTAGGAAAATCTATCATTTAATCTGTGTAAAAAGCATTAACTTTGTGGCTCGCCAATTAATAATTCTAGCATTTTGAACAACGAATTTAATTTATCTTTTAGTCCCTCTATAAATGTTTTTCTAATAAACCGCTCTGTTCTTCCCGGAAATCCCGCTATTACCCCTGCCCTTTGCTTACCTTCCACTCAAACACCTAAAATTTTTATGTCTTTCAATATTCTATGTGTTTTTTTTTTATTTTTTTTTTATTAATAAAATTCCTTTATTATTTATTTACAGTTTTACATTTTTTAAATTAAGTCCCGTTAAACTGATTGATATCAGTTTGTCAACGGGTGCTTTTGACAATTACTTTTTTTAAATTGAGACAGGTACATAAAATAAACAGGTACATGAAAAAAATAAATTGTTAATAAATTTTATAAGAAATACAGAACAGAGAAAATGAAAGAAAATAAAAAAAAAAGACAAGAGAAAATAGTAATGGAAAAAACATTAAAACGAAAAGCCGAAATAACAGAAATTAGTACAAAAAAGTTCTTTCACTTAACCATTTTTTTAGCGTACATTTCCTTCTGAAACTCAATTCACAGCTTTTTATTGCGTTGGGTAACATGTTGTAAATTATTGGAACAAGGCTGAACTGGTAAATTATTGGAACAAGGCTGGAACAAGGCTGAACAAGCCCAGATGCATACATTGCTCAAAAAATCACAAATTTAGCGAATGCGATAAAAGCAAAGATAGTGTCAAATGCTACAACTGTGACAATAACAACAAATTATTCGGAACAAAAAACAATACTCAACATAGTGCAAATAGTGAAATATGTACTTACCGGAAAAGAATGTCTATCATAGCACAGCAAAGGATCGATTATGAATAAGTAATGGATGATTTTCTAACTGAGGAAATTGATAAATTAACAGATGTTTCACAATACACTTGCGAAGACTCAAAACAATGTAACGATCTATTAAAAAAAGTTCCAAATGCATTCACTGTTCTGCACCAAAACATCAGAAGTTTGCAAAAAAATTTCGAAGGATTTGTATTAACATTAAATCTCCTTGAAAATTTACCGGACCTCATTGTTTTAACAGAAGCACACTTAAATACAAAAAATGCTGCCGCACTGTACGACATCCCTGACTACACATATTATTCGTCCACAACGCATATTAATAAGAACTGTGGTATTGCTGTTTTCATATTAAATAAACACAATAACGTCACAATCACTGAAATCAACATGAAGCTAGCAAACTGTCTAAAACTGAACCTTAAAGTGAATGAAGTTATATACAACATCATAGCTATCTACCGCACACACGGATCGAATCCTAACAGTTTCATTATAGAACTGGAAGAGTTATTACTACAACTAAAAGGTAGTTGTAACATTGTCACGGGCGATATTAATCTGAACATTTTGGGAGAGGTAAAGAGTAAAACGAAGGATGATTATATAAATGTAATGACATCGCTAAACTATAAATCATTTATAAATAATCCAACACGGAATGTCAGCGGACAAATTCCTACCTGCATCGATCACATATGGTGCAACTCAAATAACAATGAAAAAAACATGTCAATATTATGGAAAACCAGCACAACCGATCACTACACCTGTATATTTATTACCAACATTGATAAAAGAAGTAACAACTCTAATACAACTGACAAAAAAAAATATGAAAAAAAACATCTAAATATGGAAATTTTAAGAACAAATCTTAAAACGGAAACCTGGGCATCAATATTTGAATCGGAAAATCCAAATACCTGTGCTGAGAATTTCGAAACAGTTTTCCAAAACCACATAAACCTATCCACACAAATAATTGTTACCAAACCAAAATCTAAGCACAGATTAATAAAGCCATGGATAACCCATGGACTAGTGATTTCAATCAGAAATAAAGAAAAATACTACCACCAGTCAAAAAAATTCCCTAATGATGAAAAAATAAACACCTTCTACAAGAAATACCGTAACAAACTTGCGCTTTTAATAAGACTGACAAAAGAAAAATATTTTCGTAATAAAATAAAAAATGCTGGTCAAGACAGCAAAGAGTTTTGGAAAATCATCAATACAATAACCAATAAAAGCACAAAAAAAAAATTACCAAAAGAAATTACTCATCACGGAATCAACACTGACACCGAAAAAAATGCAAAACTGTGCGGTAACATTTATAATGAATATTTTACTAATGTCGGCCCTAATCTTGCGCGTAATATTATCCTAGACAACAAACAAACACAACAACCTGAGCACAACTCAACTATTGAAGAAGGCTTCCACACATTTGCTTCAGTAACTGATAAAGAAGTCGAAAACGCTGTAATAAGTCTACGGGGATCAGCAAGCCCTGGCTATGACAATATAACCGTAAAAACATTAAAAGCCGTTCATGAGATAATCAGTAAACCGATTGCTCATATAATAAATGTAAGTCTAAAGAAGGGTATATTCCCGAACAACTATAAGAAGACTATTGTCACCCCTGTTTTCAAATCTGGAGATGAAAAAAATATTTCCAACTATCGTCCCATAGCACTCACATCAAACATTGCAAAAATCTACGAAAAAATTGTTAAAAAACAACTCAACAATTACATAAAAGAAAAAAAGATAATGAGCCCAAACCAATTTGGGTTTAGGGACAATCTCAGCACTCAAGATGCAATTGCTAAATTAACTTCAACAATAATACAAAATTTAGATAATGGAGAAAAGTGTCTTGGTATATTCATCGACCTACGCAAGGCATTTGATAGCATATCACACTCCAAACTCAATGAGAAACTCATGCAAATTGGATTGGACGGAACAGTACTGTCATGGTTCCAAAGTTATCTAAAAGAGAGATTTCAATACGTCAAAATAAATGATACCCTAAGTGAACCCAAAACCTCATCATTTGGTATACCGCAAGGAACTGTCATCGGTCCAATCCTTTTTATTATATATGTTAATCAAATGTTCACTCTTCCCATAGTTGGAGATATCATATCTTATGCAGACGACACAGTAGTTATCACTAAAGGGAAATCATGGGAGGAAACGATGAGTAAAGCAAATACAAATATAAACATACTCAAAACATGGTTTGACCTAAATTGTCTCTCACTAAATACAGAGAAAACTTATTTTATTCCATTCTCTTTGAAAGAAAAAAATGTCGAGAACAATATAACTATTAAAATCCATTCATCACAGTGTGAAAATAAAAAGGAATGCAACGATGACAATTGCCTACAAATAACATGCAAAAATAGTATTAAGTATCTGGGTGTCATTGTAGACAAACACTTAAAATGGAACGAACAAGTCGAAAATACGGTAACCAGAGTAAGAAAACTTATTTACATATTCATTAGATTGAGAAACATTCTATCATCTAGTATGATTAAAACTGTTTATTTCTCTCTTGCCCAATCTATTCTAGAATATGGTATAATCGGGTGGGGGGGAACTTTCAAAACTAACCTCCAACCTGTAGAAAGGGTACAGAGGTTGATTCTAAAAGTTATCACACGTAAACCATCTTTATTTCCAACAATACAACTATTTAATTCTTTTAGGGTACTCAGTTTAAATAAAATTTTCAAAAAGAACACTCTGTTACAAACACACAAAGATCATTTTAATTCTACAACAACAATCACAAAAATAAGTAACCGTTCAAGATCACGTGGTAATCTAGAAATCCCTAAATTTAATACGAGTGCTTTTCAACAACATTATACTTATAAAGGTATAAAATTTTTTAACGCCCTCCCATATAAAATCAAATCCGAAGAAAATTATAAAGTCTTTAAATCACTAATTAAACAACTGCTTGATCAACCAAACACTAATTATAAGTTTTAATTTCAAAGAAAGAATTTCTACGTATATTTTTTGATTACAATGTACTAATTAGTATAAATTGATCAAGTCTTAATTATAATTTTATGTACTTTATTTCAAAATTAATCACTTAACTCCATCATTAATTAACAAAAAATAAATTATAAATTAATGTAGTCTTATTGATTGCACATATCCTCTTAAAATATTTCATCAACTTTTGAACTGAAATGTAAGCGATTATTGTCGTAAAATAACATTATGTACCTACTCCTGCAATATTATCAGTTAATCCCATTGTCAGAATCAACTATATGTACTTACCATCTCAACACCTACCTATTAAGAGAAATGCAATAATATTATTTTTATTTTTACTACATCTATTGTATATTATTACTTTTAAAATATCTATACTACATGTATATCTAATTTAGCAACTGCTACGTTAGTATATTTCTTTATTTAATATTTTGTTTTTATTCATAAGTTTTATTTGTTTCTTAATTTAAAAAAAAATATATATATATAAGTATATCTTATTTTTTTTTATCTTTTTTCTGTAATGACACGACTCCCCAATTTAAACACGAGAAATTTTTTCTCTTTTAAATTGGGTAGATTCATTAACAAGAAACTATTTTATTTGTAATTATTTATAAGAACCGTGTATTTTCCTTATGTAAATCTGTTATATGTATGTATATTTGAAATAAAAAAAAAAAAAAAAAAAAAAAGGTATTCTAGAGTTCTTTGACCGTATTTATTTAGGTATCTGGGAATTATAAGTTCATCATTTGCAGTTAGTCTTGTATTATGAACATGAGCCACTAGTTTATTATATTCAGATTGAGATGTATGCTGACTCGCAATTTTAAGCCACAATATAGCACGAACAGATAATAAATTTACAGAGTTGTATAGTAATGATTTTGGTATGTCATGTCTTTGTTCGTATTCAGTTTTTTTTTTATAATAATTTTACCAAAGAATATTGTACGTTTTGCACTGAAAGAAGATTTGTTTTTGTTGAATGTCCCCATGTGGTTAATCCATATCTTATTAGGGATTCCGCCAATGACAGATATACTAATCTAAGAGTATTTAGTGGAACAAAAAACTTCAGTCTATAAAGTTTGCTCACTATTAATATAGTTAGTTAGTTAATTATAATATTCTCCTGACGAGGGAAGGGTGTTTCCGAAATAAAATAAAAGTGGTAGAAAAACAAACTTATGTGTTTTTTATTGAATTTTATTTAATATTCTGGAGCCGAGTTCTCACGATCCCATACCTCCATCATGTGCCTACTCGGACACTTGTTCACCCAAAGGATTATGCTGTAAGAAAAGTAATGCAGAGAGGATATACGGCCGTAGATATTAGGTCCTTACATATGAAATTGGCGTTTTGCCGTACTGGCAACTTTGATCTCAAATATCTTCTCTTTGGTTAGGATTCCAAATTCAAATTTATACAGCTATTATTTTTTGTATTTGTTTTTCGAAAATTATAATTCATTTGTTTTTTTCCTTAATTGTTTTTATTTCTTTGCGTCACTTAGTTTACAAGATGGAAAACTTGAAATATCGCGTTATTTACGAGTACGAGTTCCACCGTGGCACCAGTGCTGCAGAAACGGCTCGAAGGATTAATGATGTGTATGGCGACGATGCCGCAAAAGAAAACACAGTGCTTTTTTGGTTAAAACGTTTTCGTTCTGGAAATTTCGACGTGCAGAACAAGCCCCGTGGACGGCCGGAGACCAAAGTTGATAATGAAGAATTGGAGGCTATTGTGGAAGCGGATCCATCGCAAACCACGTCCGAGTTAGCTGTAGGCTGCGGTGTTAGTGATAAAACTGTTTTAATCCACTTGAAGCAAATTGGGAAGGTGAAAAAGCTTGAAAGGTGGGTACCTCACGAATTGAGTGAAGCAAATCAACAAACGCGCGTTAGAACGCTAGACCACACACTGCACAACAGACGGCTATCAAATTAGAGGAGCTTTAATTTTGAATGTCTAAGACATCCACCGTATTCTCCGGACCTTGCCCCAACAGATTACCTTTTTTTTCGAAATTTGGATAACTTCTTGCAAGGGAAAAATTCAAATAACAAGAGTCGATATACTTATATCTGAAGGCATCCTGAGTGGAAAACCGCTGAGCAAATAGACCCCGAGGAGTATGCAGTGAGGTTATACAGCAGAATAACAAAAGACGACACACAAATGCTCTTTACGTACCTATCTGCATATGATATAACAAAATGTCCCCGAGGTGGCGTACAGAGAGGATACGGCTGTAATAACAAAGTCAATAAACTTATATGTGCATGCTTGAGTAGAAATTAGCTATACAAATATTTAGAAAGCATGCCCATAAAATAAAAACACATTGCAACTCGGCACCATGATTTTATCAGTTATTAAAATGATCTAGTCTAGAATTTCGGGGGGGGGGTTTTTAACGGTCGATAGAAAAATTATATTTTATCTATATATTTTTCACGAAGTTGAAGTAGAGGGGGAAAAAGCGAATCTATCTTGTCACGATTTCCACAAAAATTAAATTTTTTGGGTATGTAAAGAAAATTCATGCCGAATTTCAAGAATATCGGTCGACTAGAACATGATATTTTGTGACAAACAACGTTTCGAAAAAAATAGTTGCGAGAAAAACACGTTTAAAGTTTTAAGTTAAGTTTCAAGCAGTCTAACCGATAGAACATGTAACTTACATTTCTTCGTAGAGCGTATTATTATTTTCAGGTATTCAGAGCATTTTGAAATTAGAGAAGGGTATTCATTTTAGAAGTCGGAACCTATCAACCGCCTATTTATTTACTTACCGCCTTTTCAATTTAAAATGTTAGATTCGTTCCGTGCAGACCGGTCGAATAGAGAACTCCAGTCCATTTTTTTTTAATGAATAACCTTCTGACTTAAATAACTGCAAACTTTTTTTTAGTGTTTGTTTTAGTAGTTAAAATAATTTTCAAAGTTTTAATTTTTCAAGATCCCCCGAAAAACACCGCACGTATAATGAATCGTGTGACGTCATCACTCCTGAAAAGTTTTTCAACAGGTGATCATTTTGTATGACAGTTATACGGAAGAAAGTATGCTACTATTCGATAAGTTAAAACATTATTTAGGTGGAATTATTTTTTTAATATACTATGTTATTATATTTTTTCAATATTATTACGGGAGAGTGGTAAAGAAATTGTTTGAAATTATTATTTTTTTAGCTTTTAAAATCAATTCTATCTCAAACGGAGAATCACCTGCACACTGCAAAAATTGTAGGCAAATAAGATACAGCAAGTTTTCAATATTTTAAATAATAGAGATAAACTAATAGAGATACCTCTATTTTTGATACTGAATTATTTAGGCTTAAATATTGTTTCAATAAACACAAAAACTAAATCTCTGTAAACAGTATGAAATAACGAATAACATGAAATGATGTTAATACTGATGGCTTGTGTCATACCTACATAATCAAAGATTTCAATACGATGACTGGTGAGGCGTGACGTTAGCACTAACCATTCAATAACACCAACTTGACGCTGTGTTTTGACGAGAGGTTTAAAAATGCACTTTTTAATATTTTTTTAAGAACTCTACGTTTAAATTATAAAATAAAACTTATATATTCAGAATCAGAATTCATTGGTCTATATTCTACATGAACATATTTTTTAAAGCCATAATATTATTCACTGGAGTTCCTTATTGCCACAATCGCAGTAACTTTTAAAAAAATTCTCAGATAGAGATATTTTCAGATTCATTTTTTTGTCAGATTTAACGGCGTTCTGCAGTAAATTGACGTATTTTTTAACGGAAAGAAATAATAAAAACGAAACAAAATCTATGTTCGATATTTTAAGATTCACTTCGATTTCAAATACTCGAAAGATGAGGAGGACTTTTAATGTTCTCAAAAATATTAGCAAACATAACCGAGAAATTAAAGGGGCCCTCGGGGAGGGAGGAGGGGGTTAATTTTTATTAATTAGTTGTGAGATAACATAAATAATTTGAATGCGGAAAAGACATGTAAGGAGAACGGTAGCGCAGCCTTTTCCAGATAAAACTTAATTTTGGATTTGAAAACGATAAACCTGTAAGAAAACGGTAAACCTCATAATGTGTTTATTTAATTTAATTGAAGAGGTTCATGCAAGACAGTCCTACGCCACGTAATCATGATTTGGGGATATATGAGCCTTTAAAAGTTTAAAATAATTGTATAAATTCAAAGCAGGCACCATTTCCCTTTCCTCCACTTTCTCCAACAATACGACATAGCCGACGCCGTAATGTGGATTTAGCGAGCCTGGGACGCCGGGACGCCCGCGCCGCGACGGTGAAACCCACTTCCCCCTGAATTTCAGCCAGTATATAATAAGGCGTCGCTCTCAACTGAAGTAACGACATTCTTATTCCGCCACGGAGTAAACGATTGCTACAGGAATGGTTATTTAAAGTGTTGTGCCAGGTGATACCTACATGATGGATAAGGGATTAGGGGAATTAAGGGAAACGTATGCGCGGCCCTTTTCATACAAATCTTAGATTTAGATTTGATATCAAAATACCCAACCAAACTGAAAAATTATTTTTGTAATCAAAAGGTATATCAAATATCTAGTTAGAATATGAGCTATTTTATTTATTTTTGCTTTAAATTATAAGATAAAGGCCAATACTTTAGTGTTTCATGATTTTGGAGGCAATTTAGTCAATTATTTGTGGGTAAAAAAGAAACATTAAAAAAATAATTTTACTACATTTATTTTAAAAATACAATGAAAAATAATATAAAAAATAAAAAAATCCTTAAAAATGAATTTTTGGGTTGTAATTTTAATATATTAAACAGAGATCTACTGGAAAAAATGTGGAAACACCTTCTCGTCCCAGTAATTCCACTCCTAAGCGTGTGGCCCTAAGTGATCAATCACAACTAATGATGACTCATATTGATCATAAATTAGATGAAGTATTAAAAAATCTAAAAAGTGAGCTTTTTATTTACCTCAAATCACAAATAATTGTAGAATTAGGGAGCATCATGACCAAGATAAATCATTTTGATGAACTTAAAACATCACTTGAATTCTTTTCCGCAGAATACGACCGACTTAATAATATATGCAAATTGAATGAGGCAGAAATTAAAAAACTCAATGCTGCCAATGTTTGTCTACAACAAAGTCAAGAGATGCTTATCGCTAAAATAAATGATATAGAGCAGTGTAATAAGAATTACACTGCTCACCGCGCAACCGAAACTACAAAAGAACGCCCGCTGACTAGAACGGCTGCCAAAGAAATAGTAAACGCATTGAATCAATTTGAAACTGCCACTCCCAGCGGTACGATCTCGAAGACTAAAGAAGTAGAATCAAACACTCCAGCTTCTGAAACTCAATCGGAAACCACTCCATCAAACAAAGAAGAATGGACACACGTCAAAAGCAAAAGCAGGCAACGGACAACTAAGAACCTGGTTGTCGGTAATTCCGATAAGTCTTCGAATGTCAAATTATTTCCTAGGATAAGAAATATTATTGTATCGAGGATTCAAAAGGACACCACCGAAGAAGATATCCGGGTTAATCTTGTGAAGAACAAAATAACAAGATGTGAGGTACAGAAATTCATCGCAAAATCACAAGAATACGCTGCATTCCGCATTGGAGTTACAGAGGACTTGTATGAAAAACTTTTGCAGGAAGATCTATGGCCTCGTGGAGTACCGGTAAGACGTTACCGATACATAAAACCTAGACAAAATTCTGTTGATTTAAGCATATCCAAACAGAATAAAGATGTCGCCGCAGAATGACTAGGCAGGCTAAAAGCAAATCCTCTCCCTTGCACAATTTTCTATCAAAACGTGCGGGGATTGAGAACGAAAACGGACGATTTTTTACAAAGTGTAATTATACAAGACAATGATCTTATATTACTATCTGAAACGTGGCTCAACGACAGCATCAACAATTCTCAACTATTTGATCAACGTTACGAAGTCTTCAGAAAAGACAGGACCTCAGGTCAATCAAGGGGAGGAGGCGTTCTACTAGCCGCGAGACGCGACCGCGTCACGCAATACCAGAGACTCACCTTTCTAGAAAGCGACGGCAAAAACTTATGGATTAAGGCCAAAATAAATTAAGTTTGTATTTACATCTGTATAGTATACATACCACCGGCTTCACATATAAATATTTACTCTGATTTTTTCGACAAGGTAATAGCAAATTTCAACTTTTTAGTAGATAAAAAAATTATTATTGTAGGTGATTTTAATTTAAACTCCTGTGCGAGTAACAAAGCAACTCAAACAGACTTACTATATTTTATGGAAGTATTTCAAATGGAGCAGAAAAACTTAATCACTAACATAACGAACAAGACACTGGACGTTATTATTAGTAATTTTGACTTAAAAGTGTTCAAATCTTTGTACTCACTTGTTAGTGAAGATTCATACCATCCATCTTTATGTATAGAAATCGCAATCAATGGAAGGAAATCTTATTGTCAGAAAGCATTATTCAACGACAACAGAAATTGTATTAACTCTTCAATTCCCATGTGAAAGTTAATAAAGATTTTTCTTTTCTCTATAAATAAAATAGCTTACATATTTATGGTTAAGACAAAAAAATATTAAAAATAAAAATAAATTAACCCCCCCCTTATTTATGGGTGTGTCACCCACAGGTGACACTGGGCATTGTGCTTGAAGGCTCTGTAGAGGAAACAGCATTTTACTTATTCTTACGGTAGGAATAAAATAACAGTTTTATAATAATACTTGTTTATATAAAGTTTTATAATAATATTTTTTATATAAAAAAACGGAGCACTTATTTATTGTGAAAGCTGTACCAACACTTTAGATGCAAACCGATATTGCACTTGGCACACATTTTTCTGGTGCGTTGGTAACAATATCCACATATTCGTTGAGAGCAGACGATTTGCGAGTGATCGTCAACACTTCCTGCACTCCTACCTCGGTAGGCACTCTTATCTGCAGAAGTATGCCACAATCGGATTTGAGGATCGGAAACTTTCCATATTTTTAAGTATTTGGTTGTGACATTTCGCCGGAAATCGCAGTAGTTCCAGTTGTTTTCTGACTGTCTTTTGAGCAGCCATGCATTTTGGCAGGCTGCATCTAAACAAAAAGCAAACAGAGGAAACCACCATTATTTGCCGCAAAGAGCTACCCTCATGGAGGTAACGCTTTCGTCAAAACGGTCAACCCCACCCATGTAGGTACTTATTGTACATCTTGATAATTGCTGGGCAATCTACTTGAATTTTTGCCTGTTTTTTATCCACAAATCTAATTTGTTTCACTTTCGAGATAGGATTCAATCCATGGCAGTTAGTTGCAATGATTTTCTTAGAAACTTTATGACACGACACTTTCTTACCTCTTGACTCTTTTTTCATATCAATTTGAGTGTGGCAAATTGTAGTTCTCCAGACAGTTTTCCCGAATAGTACCTGTACCCACAGCATTCAGCTGTCGCTATTATTTAGAGTTAGAAAATACTTCTTCATCACAGTCTCCCTTACCACCAGAAATAAAAGTATTGCTGAGACCGTTGTACCATTTTTTATAGTACTGTCTTTTCTTTTTTTTTCTTCGGGGCAGGAACGTCGATTTTATCTCCTTCTTCCAAGTCATGTACACTATTTTCTCTAGAGATGGAAGGTCTATTTTGGAATTCTACTAGAGATCGAAACATGCGACTGGGATGATGAAAAATATTAGTCCCTTTTTCATCTCCACTATCTTCGTCCATCACCACACCATCCATCAGGAGGAAATAAAATAATATCGCCTGGGTCCACCCCGGCCTGCAATTCCTCCACAATCTCATCTAACGTCATCCTGTAATACGTAAACAAATTCTAAAACACCATCACAACGTAGCGATGAGGCCAAAATGTAAACAACGGTCTAGTTATTTATTACATAGAATGAATTTCGAACAATAGAGTCATTATACCAATTCAATACTTACAATGCCCAGTGGCACCCACAGGTGACAGGGCATATTTCCAACGTTGTATCAAACATTCTATAAATTATTTTTGTCATAAAATACATTTGTACTTTAGCTTATATATCCATTTATTGTATACAATAAGAAAAAAAAATAAAACTTACGGCATAATATTTTTATTTCACTTTATATCGCAAGAGATCACACAAACTCAGACTGCTCGAATTCCGCGTGAAACACGAGAATGAATTTGATAAATGGCATGTGGCTAGTGTTGCCAGAAAAAAATAACGATTAGAGTAACTATTTGCCTTCACTATGGTAGTAGTAGAATTTAAAAATAAAATTTCCATATGGTAGAAAAAAAATACTAAACTTCTGTCACCTACAGGTGACACTGGGAATTGAAGAGTTAAGAATGGATGGAACCTTGAATGTGGTGATTTCGAACAGTTTTATTTCAAACTAAATTCTCAAGACTGGAAACCTTTGTTAATACTTGAAGATGTAGATATAGCAGTAGATTATTTTTATAGTGTAATTTATGATCTTGACATGTGTTTTAAAAGAAAGCGTTTACCTAGCTCGGAAAGAAAATACCCGAAATGGTTTAATGGTGAGATTCTTAGGGACTTGAAAAAGAAAGACAAATATCACACAAACTGGAAGCGCACCGGATCTGTTGGAGATCGGGAAAAGTTTTGTTTTCTAAGATCCAAAATCAAACGTTGTATAAATATTGCATACAAGGAGTATATAAAAAATATCGAAAACAACGTCAAAAGTGATCCGAAATCCTTCTGGAAATTTGTTTCCGGAAAGAAGAAAGACGGTGGGATTATAAACCAAGTATCATGGAACGGACATACACATACAGGGCCTGATATTCCGGAAGCATTTGCAGAATACTTTAAGTCTGTATATGGCGAACAAAGTGCTGAATTTGACTCCTATATTCCCGGAGGTTACACTTCATTAGCTCATAATGTAGACATGATACATGTGCAAAAAAATGATTTCCTAGCGGCAGTCAAAAAACTTAAACCAAAAAAATCTGTTGGACCAGATTTTATTAATACAATTATTTTGAAGGGATATGCCGAACCATTAATGTCACCTCTCTTACATATATTTAATATTTCTCTAAATTCAGGTAAATTCCCAGACCGTTGGAAAATATTTAAGGTCACGCCCCTACACAAAAGCGGCGATAAATCAAATGTATCGAACTATAGACCTGTGGCGATTCTTTCGGCACCGGCCAAATTATTTGAACTTATTATACATAAATACATCTATAGTAAAGTAGAACCTTTTCTTATAAATCAACAGCATGGGTTTAGAGTAGGCAGGTCCACAAAGATAAACTTAATGGTTTTCACGGATTATGTAGCAAATACATTGGATAACAACGAACAGGTAGACGTTTCGTATAACGATTTTGCTAAAGCTTTTGATAAAGTAGATCACCTCATTTTACTAAAAAAGCTTGAATATTTTGGTCTCTCATATAGAATGCTTCTGTTTTTCAACAATTATTTATCTAATAGAAAACAATATGTAGTTTATGGGCAGTTTGCTTCAAAACCTTACTTCACAAACTCTGGGGTCCCGCAAGGGTCTAATTTAGGACCTCTATTATTTTCTATGTTTATAAATGATATAGCTCTGTTTATAAAATTTGTAAATTTTTTGTTATTTGCTGATGATATTAAACTTTATACAAATATAATGTCGAAAGCAGATTCTATTCGTTTACAAACCGATATCGACGGAATCGTAGAATGGAGTAATCTGAATAAACTCTATTTTAACAGCGGAAAGTGTACAATTATGTGCTATACAAGAGCTAAGAGTACTCTATATTATAACTACAAAATGTCTGGTACCTCGTTAAAACATATTTCACAAATGAGGGATTTAGGAATCAATTTTGAAATAAGCTTGACATTCCGTTCTCATATCGATTCGGTGTGCAACTCTGCGATGCAAATGCTAGGCTTTGTAATCTGCAACGCAAAATCTTTTTCCAACACAGCAGTCATAAAAATGCTCTACTTCACTCTGGTTCATAACATTCTCGAAAGTGGATCAGTAATATGGGGACCCGAAGATTCCCTACACGCAAATGATGTTGAAAAGGTGCAAAAAAAGTTCATGCGGTACCTGTACATGCGAGAGTTTGGGTACTACCCTTTGTTGTATCCCTCTGATTTTCTCGCGGGAATGCTGGGACTAAATCGTCTCGACGTTAGGAGAAAAATTGCAATGGTACTAGTAGCACACAAGCTGCTAAACGGGCACATTTGTAATCCTGATGTCCTGGAAAGGATTTCACTTTATGTACCCGATAACTTCACCAGAGCAAGGCAATACAGACTTTTTACTTTTCCTAGAGGCAGGACCAACCTACCGATGGTTATGCCTCTAGGGAGAATGACCTCACTATTAAACCTTTCTTCTGAAATTGACATTTTTCAATCAAACTTTAATCATTTCAAGAGCGAAATAAAGGTATTCTTTAGCACCTGTCATTATTAATGTACCTATATAATTAATGTATTACAATATTAACTAAAAATTGTGAAATGTAATTGGATATATATGTTAACTGTTTTTCACAATAAATAAATAAATAAATAAATAAATAAATAAATTCCGCGGTAAATAGGTAATTTTTATTTTTAATTTACACCCATCAAAATGATCTTTTTTATTTTTTAATTCACAATATAGTAAAATAATGTTTATACAGTTTTTCATTTACTCACAAATAATTGCCCAAATCGCCTCTAAAATCCAGAAACATTAAAATCTTTAATGGCCTATATCTTATAATTTAAAGCAAAAATAAATAAAGTAGCTCACATCCTAACTAGATATTTGATATACGTTTTGATTACAATAATAATTTTTCAGTTTGGTTGGGTATTTTGATCTCAAATCTAAATCTAAGATTTGTATGAAACGAGCAGAAATGGGTCGCGCATACATTCCCCTTAGTTGTTGGAATGTTTGTTTGGTTTGTTACTTACTTGTAGTAAGACCAGTTAGAAGACAAGTGGACAAATGCGTCGGATTCCTATCTGCGGGTTCAATTTTCTAAGACCCTCCATATTTTAATGGAAATTTTTAATATATTTTCAGTTTACTAATGTGTCTATCTATGAAAAATAACTTAATTTCCGATTTTACAGTTGAAGTGAAATCGTTAGGATTTGGAAGTCATTGTTTTTATTTTCCTTTATAATATTTTAGTCCTGAATTTACTATGAACATCATATCGTCCGCGTAGGAAATACCGCTTTTACGAAAAGTAATGGCCCTAATTCAATACCTTGTGGTATTCCAATTGGGATTTTAAATTTCATTTTCAAAATTGGAAGCGATCGTTTTGAGAATTCAAACAAGCGACAAAGTGCCTATATTATAATATTTTTTTGTCATTTTCAAAATTAGAACTGTCAAGAATTCAAACCATCCAATTTTTCACGGACGCTTGGAATAAACGTCTAAAAGAGAACCTGTTAATAGGAACAAAACGCCCAGAAATATCCTAGGGTGATTTGTAATAATTTCTGCAGTTCCGCCTAATATCACAATCATACAAAATATACACAACAATAATAACCATTTATATATATATCGACCCGACCTGACCCGACAATAGTTGTTTTGCCATATAAATTATTTCTAGTGTTTGTATATTGTGTGGGGATGTGATCTGTGAAAGAAAGAGGAATGGAGCACTGTAAACGGTGACCGCCGATAAAAGCGAAAAAACACCAACTAAAGTGGGAAAATGAAATAAAGAAAATCAATAAGAATTTCGAAGAGCAATTGAGTGTACGATATTTTTTGTCAGTCCGTCTTTATTCAACACAAATAAGCTCGATGGTTTGCCCACGCGAGAACATGATGCCGAATCATGTTCTCGCGTGACGTGTATCAAAATGACGCGACGTTTCTCGTGAATGTCTTGCGCATGTGTGGATGAAAGTTTGATGAGATGGACGTAGCGCCATCTGTCATTCAACAACATAAAGACGGTTAAATTTGTTCATACAAAAATACTAAAATCGCGACTAAAAATGGGAGGGTGGGGGTAGGAGGGTTAAAATTTTAGGTTATAGGTATTTTTGATGCCAAATAAAAAAAATATTTAAAAATAAAATTTGGCGAAAAAATGGAAAAATATTTCTGAGTAGGGACATCTTAATTACCTAGCGATATGAAATATACTTTAAAACCTATTCTCATACCTACCAAATATACATTAAAAATTTCATAAAAATCGGTCAAGCCGTTTCGAAGGAGTGAGACCACAAACATCGTGACACGAGATTTTTTATATATAAGATTTTAATTTTTTTTTTTTTATATTTTTATTTAATGAAAAGAACATGATTTTATGAATTTCTACGCCAATGAAGAGTGGGTACTATCTCTTGAGCTTGGCGTAGGAGTTATTTTACAACTAGTTCATTTTTATATCATACATTTTACTTACAGTATACAATAAATATAAACTATATATAAATATAATATATAAACTACTATTTTTCACTTTTATAACATACACTTTACTTAGTGTATACAATAAATATTAACTATGTTGTGATGTTAATTATTGATATGCTATGAATTGAAGTTATAACATTTTGATTGGTGTTGTTATGGTTGTTGATTTTTTTTAAAGATTAATTTGAGCTTTTTCTTGAATGACACGAAATCTGTTATTTTTTTTAATTTCTTCGGGAAGACTATTAAAATATTTTATGCTAATTAAAATAAAATAAATTAAAAAGTGACGTAGGTGAAGAAATTGTGTATTCAAAATAATAGAATTCATTTTACCATATAAAATTCGTAACATTATTGAAGTGTGCTGCTCCATAAAAACGATAATTCTCGAATAAAAACATATGAAAGAACTGTATCTGAGACCCGCTTCAAGAAACTTTCTACGCCTTGTGTATTTATATCGTATAAGGAGATCTTCGGATATTTTCTGAAGTGGTACTCTTTCGATTGTCACGCGTTGTGCTTTCTGGAAATACATTAAATACGCCGCCCCCTCTGAGTGCTCCTTAAACACTCCTGAAACGATGTGGAAAGAAGACAGAATAGATAGATTCCAAGTTTAAGTACAAGTAAATGAACCCGGAACGTACAGAAACTAGAAGAGTTCTGGAATTTGTTGAAATCTTTTGAAACACAATAAGTGATTGCTAAAATCTTTTTTTTAACTTTAATTGAAACCAAATTTAATAATGTTTTCAAAATTTTATAATAATTTAATAAGTTCTGCAAGTATGTCCGTTTTTGAAGTAAAAAGTTCTTTAGCACCATTGTGATTTGAAACTAGATAAAAAGAAAAATAGCGACATTAAAAAGAGACAAACACATTTATCTTTAGGATTTAGCCTGCGTGAGAATGAGTTAATAATCGATCTCCTCTTTTTGCGGTGCTTCGTAGCCTAATTTATTGTTTAAGGTTCTAACTATGTTTCAATAATGCATTTCCAAGCCAGGGCAGCATCTATTTTAATATTTTCCATTAAAATGTGATTAACTAAAATACCTTACACAAAGATATTCAAATACAGAAGAGATATGCTATGGTCTCCGCGCAACTGTCGCCGGACTACGCGCTAATTAGCGTAGTTTTCATACAAAAAGAATTTGTTCATTTCGTTGATTTTTTGAAAATGTGCATTAATATTGGTTAACAATATATTTTGAATAAGGAAAGAATTCGTTCATTTAGTTTAACGTTCGTTTGGTTTATTCGTTAATTATTTGTTCTTTTAGTTTATTTGTTAATTGGTAAACAATATCGGCGACACCCGGAAGCGCAGACCCACATAGTAAAAATAGCAGATAGCACATCTACTTATATTTCAATATCTTTGACCTTACACGAGATTATACCTCAAAATCAAAAATTGTTATATCGATTACGAAAATTAGATAAATACGAAAATTCGTCTTTTAGACTTCACAACGTGGTAAGGCAATATTAGAACCCTATCCAACTAAAGTAATTTAACTATGTACTATACAATGCGCCTTGTGACAACGATTAACTATCAGTTACAAACAAATTGAAGATTGCAAAAGGTTAAAAGTGATGTTTAAAAAAATGGAGCTTAATGTTAGAACTTCGTCATATAAGTATCTACGGAAATAAAATACATACGTTTCTGAAAATTATTTTGGTTATAGAAATGAGAAAAAGAAATGGTTTGGCATTCAGAGGACATTTTTAAAAAAGAAAATGTCTGTTAGAAACTTGTCCAACTAAGGTGATGAATTCTTTAAATGTTCTGCGACTCGAGAAAATGTCCTTTAAATTGTTGAATGGGTTTGTTAGCTCGTGTTTTGAAGGCAATTTCGCCCTGAATAAAGATCGGCTGGGACATGATTTTTTATGGGCCCGAGCAGCCAGTTGAACGGCAAAGCAAATACGCAAATAAAACGAACACTCAAAATAAAACTATCTCTTGATAGTACGTTTACTTTTCACAAAATCTGTTATGTTCTAGAAATATCCAAAGAGATCTTGTATTTAATTTATGATATCGATGGAGACTAGAAAGTCTATTTTAAAACTAATTTCTGCCCGTGTCACATAATTTTCATTATTTGGAGCTTTGTAGGAGGTATCCATGTTATCGTGAAATAAGACAAAACATTTTTTTTTAAAACGTTTCGATAGAAGAATTTTTTATTAAAAGTAAAAACATTTCGAAGAAGATAGTAAAACTCGAGCGAAATAGGAAAGTAAAGCAAATATTAATAATAAGTATAAATACATTTTTTATTTTTTTTTTATTTTATACATTTTACAAATATAAGACAAAAAGTCCCGATAAACTACTTTTTAGTAGTTTGTCTAACGGGTTCTTTACATTAAAGATCTTATTATAGTGATTTAAATAGTTACATTTTTACAGTTAAAGATATAAAATTAAATTTAATTTTTTTACAGAAATATACTTAGATACATTTTTACAATTATAGATGTAAGATAAAATTAAATTTTTTACAGAAATATACTTAGATTTAAAAAAAAATTATGAAAACATGAATAACAATTTTAAAGCCTTTAGAATAAGTAATATGTTATTGTAAGCTAATACAAATGATTTCTTTCCGTAAGCTAAGTCTTCAGTAAGTTCACCAATTGTTTGTTTTGGGTACAGTTTTTAATTTCAGCTGGAAGCATATTTAAACAACTGGGAATCATGTAATTTAACGTTCTTTGTCCATATTTATTTGTATGTTTAGGTACAATTAGTCCTTCATTAAAGTTAAAACGAGTATTATGGTTGTGTTCCAGCCTGTTTATATATAAAGGGTTATTTATGTGCTGAAATATAATTTTGTACCACATAATTGCTCTCACTGAAAGAATTTTGAGACTTTGATAAAAGTATGGAATATTATGCCTTTCTTTGTATAAATTTTTTTCAGCTAATAATTTAACCAATGAATTTTGCACTGATTGAACATGGTCTATATTTGTTTGACAAGAAAATCCCCAAGCTGTTATTCCATACCTTATAACAGATTCAGCTAGAGATAAATAAATTATTCGAAGTGTGCAGAGAGGAACAAAAAATTTTAGTTTATACAATCTGTTTACAATTGATCTTAATCGTGCACAAACTTTGTTTATTTGTATATCCCACTTGAAAAAGCAATCAATAATAACACCTAAATAAACATACTCTTTAACTAGTTCCATATTTTCACATGTACACGATGCTGGAATACCATTGTGTAAGCAATCTGATGTATGTGTCTTTATTTCAGGTGTAATACATACCTTAACATTAGGGGATCTTATGTGTAACAATTTAGTTTTTTTGGCATTTATAATTAAGCCAGAGTCGTGAGACCATTTTAAGAGTTCAATGTAGTCTTTTTGTAAAAGATCTATACAAGTTTGCAAATCACTGCTAGAAATAACTAAAGCAGTATCATCCGCGTATACAAAGTACTTTACATGTCTAAAAATGAATTTAATAAAAGATACATATATAATATATAGGATTGGACCTAATATGGAACCTTGAGGAACGCCGGCAAAAAACTTCTTTTTTTTACTTAAAGATTTTAAGAGTTTTAATTTCATGCATCGGTTGTTTAAGTAATTTTCAAAAAGTTTTAGTAGTTTTCCTCTTATTCCTATAATTTCTAGTATTTTAAGTAATTTACCATGATCAATGGTATCAAAAGCTTTCGAATAATCTATAAATAAGACTAATGTATGTTTTTTACAGTTTAATTCATTATTTATCATGTTGGAAAATTTTTGGAGCAGCAATTCGGTACTCTTTTTTTTTGGAAACCGTACTGATTAGTATCTATTATAGAAAAATCTTCTAAATATTTTATTAATTTTATTTGAATATATTTTTCAAGAATTTTTTCTAGAGATGGCAAGATACTAATTGGTCTGTAGTTACCCAATACAGTGTGGTCACCTCCCTTATATATAGGTCTTATAATACTACATTTTAAATCATCGGGGATTTTAGCTTGAAATAAGGTTCTGTTTATAAAATGGGTTATAATTGGACCAAGGATTAAAATATGTTTTTTAATATCTTTCATCCTGATATTATCAATTCCTGGGGAAGAAATCTTCATTTGTCTAACAATACTTTCTATATCCGCCGCTTTTGCCCTCGGTAGGTACATGCTTTGAGGCATCGCCTCTGGTTCAAATTCAGTTGTCTTATGATTGCACTTATGTAACTTATTTTGGGTAATCAAATAATAGTTTATATGTATAAAAGGAGGTCAAATAATGCAGTCATGGACTAGGGCAAACCAACGAAAAGCAAGAGTTAAAAGTTTTAAGAGAAATTATTTGGTAAATCTGTTGATGAAGCCGTTAATGTGTTTAGAAAAGATAACTTGCAATCTAAACCGACACCAGGGTTATTAATAAACTGCACAGTAGATAAGCAAAGATTATTTAGTTTAGGTACTAAAAAATTAATTGGACTCCTCCCTCGACAAAACGACATATTATTGCATTTATCTATATTCAGTTCTAAGAAAGTTATTTTTTGCCAATCATTAAACGAGTTCATCTCTAATTGAAAAATTATACAATATTGGTAGGACTTAATTGTTTTGAGGAACTTATTTACATCCGCAAAAGCAAGTTACGCATACACCAATAATATAGTTTTCAATATGTTAAAAAGAACTGGACTTAGATGAGTTCCTTGGGGTACGCCAGACATTACATCAAAGTTATTTATTCTAACCCTTTGTTTCCTTTATCTGAAATAAGAATTTAGGAAGGACGATAAAAAATTTCTTAAACCGATGGCATTAGTTTGGCCTTAGATAGAGTAGTTAACTTTATCAAAAGCTTTAGAAAAGTCTATGTAAATTACATTTTCCTTTGAGTTGTCTCCATCAGCTTTGACAAGTAAATGAGGCTTGGTAGATTTAGCAGATCTAAATCCATGCTGTTCCTCAATATTTTTTGTAAACAGGAATGATTTTCGTTATAACGATAGACTTTAAAATTTTGTGAATGTGAGATGTAATTGATATTGGTCTGTGGTTTCCAACGTTTGACATTTTTCCAAATTTTAAAATGGGTCTGACACAAGAAATTATCCATGATTAAGAATACGCCAGGTGAAAGAGTTACGTTAGAAAACCTACAAATTGGTTTAGATACACTATATTTACTTTATTTCAGTAAAATCTCGAGAATACCGTCAGGTCCAATAAATTTCTTAGTAGATAAATTCTACAAGGATTGGCAAACATCTGCAAGTAAGATTTGGCAATCATACAAATTAAAGGCATCGGCACGGTAAATGAAGAAATGATAGACGAGGTATTATCAAAATAGACAAAGAAGAAGTGTTAAGCAAAAAGATTAGCTTTACTAAAAATAATACATAATGTATTTATTATCTTTGTTTTTCTGCAGCACTTTATTTCAGTTTATAACCAAAATTAAAAATACCTGTCTATCTTCACTAGACAAATGTTTTTTTCTTACTTTACTAGAAAACACATTGTGTCCAAAAACTATACGATGGCTCTCCGAAAAACACGATAATTTTCCACCATCCGCAACCTCCCGATACGCCAAATGGCTTCGATTTTATCATCTCCTCCTATAAAAGCAATAATTTATTCAAAATTCCACAGATAAATCTTACAAAGACGCAGTACTTTCCATAGTGCGAAGCGCTGTTCTTTTTACAAAGACATTTAACACATTGTATATTTTCCTTGCGCCAACAATGTCCGTAGTTTACGTTCCGATCCAACGACACTAGAGAAATACGTGCCGAAGTTTCAAAGAGATATTTAAAAAATGTCTACGGTTAAAGTAACTTTAGTCTCGAGTCTTAAAGTACAATTTAATTATAATAATTTAATTTTGTTTCTTGCACGTCGAGGTTATACGTCGGCTTTATCTCCACACCCAAATGACCAAGATGAGCCCGTAGCACTGCTAGAAGTTGTCATTTGGGTTTAAAAAGAGAAACAGAAATATGCAATCTTAAATTGACTAAATTCATGGGTTTGGGGTATTGGAGCGTAAGAACCGCACAAGTGCTCACCAGGATTCTTTGATTAATTTGAGTCTCACTGCTGAGTATGGCAGTCACCTCTGATCTGAAGCCCCAAGAATCCGTAAAAGAACTCTATTCTAGCCAGATGATGCGACGTATTTCAAGCTTTTGAAGGACGTTACGAGAGATATTTCAACGCAATGTTCTCCGAAGAACTTTAATTTCTGATTTCGAATCATTGATTTCTTCCGCTCCGGTACATAGCCGGGACGTACGACGAACACGTTCCTAACATTTTTACACGGTTGATAAATCGTTCACGTCCTCAATAGCTTAACTATAGAATGATTTATCAACTCTTATGTTTCCTCCTTCCTATAGGAAATATCTATCTATACGAGTATATATAAAATCTCTTGTCACGGTGTTTGTGGTCGCACTCCTCCGAAACGGCTCGACCGATTTTTATGAGAGTTTTTTATGTATATTTGGTAGGTATGAGAATAGGTCGTAGAGTATATTTCATACCGCCAGGTGATAAGGGTGTACCTACCCAGATTTTCAATTTTTTTATACATTTATTAGACATCAAAAAATACCTATGTAATGTATTTTTATAAGGTTAAATAATTTTGTGTAGGTAGTACCTATACCTTTTGTCATCCGACCGCTGTCTTCTCAGAGCAAGTAGAACTCCATCGCAGGATAGTGGAGATAAGGATTTGGAGGTCATGCATATAAAAGACGCTTATTTTACTAGTGAAAATTAATGTTAACTTTATTGCAGTTTGCAAGAGAAAAATTGAACCAAGGAAAAGTAAGCAAAACATAAATACCTTGAGCATCTATCAACTGATGTAGAAAGAGAGAGTCAACAAATTACGTTTAATTATTAATACCGCACACGTCCCGTCGCCGTGACAGTCGTGACACTCCTCCAAACGACGACAGCAATCCCCAAGACACCGTCCAGCACGTCATGGGGCCACAAGTTTAAAGGAAATCCACCCAACAACCAGGCACATCTGATCTACACCCACCAAGCGGCGTGTAGAAATCTCACCGGCCAAAGGAACAGCAATGTCGGCGCACTCCCCCAGAGTCGCAAAGCCGCTTCATTTAAAGGGATTCCACCCAACAACCAGGCACAGCTGATCTACACCCATCAAGCGGCGTGTAGAAATCTCACCGGCCAAAGGAACAGCAATATCGGCGCACTCCCCCAGAGTCGCAAAGCCGCTTCATTTAAAGGGATTCCACCCAATAACCAGGCACAGCTGATCTACACCCATCAAGCGGCGTGTAGAAATCTCACCGGCCAAAGGAACAGCAAAGTAATTAATACATCGCCCGTTGATTACAGTTGAAATTCACTTGCGCACGCGGATAAAGCAATCACTCGGCATCCAGCGAGGAATTAAACAAAATAATAATAATGCTTCTATGCCATTTGAGTCGTCACACACTCACAGAACGAAAAATAAAACTCATTCTAGGCTACATCGCACTAGAATCTCTCATAACAAAAACTCCTCGTCAAAAATCTCCTCTCGCCTCAAAAAATTACATGATGTGTGCCGCCATCTTTCCTCGAATGACGTTTCCGGTCCCCTTGCGGTTTGGCCAACCAACAAAGTTAAAAAAAAAAAATAAATAAAGCATAGACAATAAACAGTACCTATTTTGAGCAGTACCTGCTCACGAAATAGATATGTTACACCTATTACCCAAAATTTGCTCCCTCCTACCCCCACCCTCCGATTTTTAATCGCGAATTTAGTATTTTTGTATGAACAAATTTATCTGTCATTCGTATTTCATATATAACAGAACGAAATTATTTTTGTTGTTGAATGGCATGCGTTGCAATGCATGCCTGCTAGTAATTAGTAAAATGCTGTAGAAAACCAAAGAAATTACATAATGATGCATTTATGTATTTTTAGTACAACTAATCTTTTTTAACATCAATCTGAATTAAAAAAAACTAGTCTCGGTTTTTGCTTCAACTAAAGATCTTCAACACAGCATCCCCAAAGAAGACACAGTGACGTGAGAAAGGTCTGGATATCTTGAGAAAAGTAACTGTAAAAAATTCACCCGGATTGTCAAAGATTTTTATAATAAGAGTAGAGGCAGGTAAATTGAACTAACTTGATATAACCGACCTCCCCATTATTTGTGAAATTGAAGATTTTAGGGCTCTTTCAATTTAGACGTTTCGTGTCGGACTGCTGCCGCACGTTTACTGGTTATAACCCGCTGCCGTGCTGCTGCCGTGCCGCTGCAGTACGGTAGCAGTCCGATACCAAACGCCTAAATTAAAAGCATTTCTGACTGCCGTGCGTTTGTATACTAGTGATGTTTAGACGTGTGTCGTTTGATGTTTTAAATTCATTTGACAGCAGTTAAGCCATGGACTCTGACGAAGAAACATTACTGTTAGTGCTCTTGTTGAAAAACATCCAACAGAAACAGAAAAAAAACGACGCCCCCGTATAAGAGCATCACCGATGTTTTCATTAACATGTAATTTTGGTGATTTCCATAATCTTTACCCTAGTTTAAAACAAGATCCAAGCAATTTTTTTAATTATTTAACAATGTCTATAGAATGTTTCGATGAATTATTTGAATTAGTTAAAACTAAAATTCAACGGCAAGAAACTATATTCAGACATACTATATCAGCTGAAGAAAGACTACTGATAACATTGAGGTAAGTAAATAAAACAACTTATATTTTATTTTTGACATATTATTTATTTTTATTATTTACTATAATTATTTTTTTCTTTTTTTACATAAAATCTTTTTGTAACAAAAAAAATATTGAGAAGAATTTAGTTTCATCTTAAATCGGTTTGATAAAAACATATTAACTTTAAATTATTCAACACTATTCAACAGCGAAATGAACACGTGGAGCTTGAGACGTTCCGTCCTGTTGTCGAGCGTTCTCGGTACCGACGCCGCTCTGTTGCCGCTCGTGCATTTTGAATGAAAACAAATGACCGTCCGTGCGCCGTACGACAAACGCACTGCTTCGGCACTGCAGCGGTCCGACACGAAACGTCTAAATTGAAGGCGCACTTACTCTATTATGATGCAATATGTACACATTAATACTCTGCCTAACTTCACCCCCGTTTACTAGAACAACTACGTAGCGAGAATTTGTATGCTGTTAATGAACTTTGAAAACTCCTAGAGCCGATAATTATTAATAGTAATAGCTATGAGTGTAATGAGAGGATATGAAAACATTGTAATATCGTTTTGAACGGTGATGGTTTGAAGGAAGTTGATCAGATTATGTATTTGTTAATATTATGCTCACAAGAATGTTAACAAATTAATCGGGCTGAAAATTATACCAAAAAATGACTACATGCGGTAATCAATTTTTTTAAACGTTTTTTCCACACAGAAGGCCCTGTCATCTTTGGGAATGATGCGTGGTAGGTCTTTTTCTAGGAAGGAAAATAGATGGCCCTGAGGAAAATAATTTCCCTCAGCGCCTGTGTCATCTTAGGGGATGCTGTGTAGAGGGTCTTTTTATTAAACGACTTCGAAAAGGAGGAGGTTCTCAATTTGACTGTATATTTTTTTTATGTTTGTTACCGCAGAACTTTTGACTGGGTGAACCGATATTGATGATTCTATTTTTATTTGAAAGCTGATGCTTCCCGTGTGGTCCCATTTTAATTTGGTCCAGTTCCGACAATGGCATCCATGAGAAAACTACATAAGTCTTAAATTTGCATTAAGTATGTGCGCGACAAATGGACGAATAACTCAATATTACGCCAACCGATTTCAATGATTCTTTTTTTATTGGAAAGGATGTACTTCAAGGGTAATTTTATGAGAGTTTGGTTAGGTTTTGATTATCGAATCCATGACAAATTAACGAAACTCGGCCGAATCTCTTAATTTGGTCCTAACGTCGCTATGGTGGTCAAATTATGTCTGTCTCATATGAGCAGCACGTTTAGTACCTAGGTTTACCCATAATTAGACAAATTAGTTAGTGTACTTTAGATTCACTAAAAATCAAAAAATAAACAAAAATTTTAACAAAACAAAAAAACGACTTCAAAAAATGCACTAAAAAGTAAAAAAATAATTTCGTATTCTTCTACAACTTCATAATCAACTTACTTTTTCTAATCATCAATATGTAGATACGATTGTTATTTTTGGAGTCGGTGTCGTTTTTTGTTTTGTTAAAATTTTTGTTTATGGAAGGAAGGATAGAAAGTTCTGGGAAAGAAAGGGGTATGACGGGTGGGTAGGAATTTGGGGTCTGTGTGTCCAGAAGTGATGGACGTATGAATCCATCCCTCCTACTGCTGTGCAAGGCGTTTGGTTGAGAGAACCTGACTGGAGAGATCAAAAGATCTCCCTTAACCAATATTTCCCTAAACTGCCCGCCGCGCAGTAAGTGGGCAAACGCTTTCTCCGCAAAGATCTAGACCAAAGGTTCTCAACTTGGGCGATTACGCCCCCTTGGCGGCGTTTTAGACCTTCAGGGGGCGGTGGAAGGCCAAGAGAAAATTGAGGGCGTTGCAGGCTTTCAGGGGGGCTGTAGGAGACCCAGAGAAACCCGTACCATCCCATCCCCATCCTATATCCCCTTTAACGGAGGAGGCGTAATGGGATAGCGTGGGGTAGTTGGGGGGGCGCTAGAAAATGAAATATTCTCAAAGTGGGCGGTGGGCAAAAAAGGTTGAGAATCTATGATCTAGACAAACCTCACCCCGTGAACCCGGGCACCCATGCTAAATCACCAAACACAGAGAACCACTTAATCATTTCAATACGGAATGTTGATTACGGGTGTTGGTTATTTAATAAATGGTTCCCGAGGCGATGGTACCCGTACCCGTATAAATAAAATATATTATTTTTTTATTTAAGTTTATCAGGGAAGCAAACAGTTATACATATTTTATTAAGATAATTATATATTACATGATTTCATGAACCAGCGAAGTTTCCGCAAAAATTCATGGTCTATACTATGAATTCTTTAAAGCGTAATTATTCAAACGTAAAATTACATATTAAAGAAAACATAAAGTGGTAGAAAAAGAAGAAAAAAAATATATGAAAAGTAAATAAAAAATAATAAAATACTGTCAAAATAAACAAAGGTAGCTGTCCACGGTAGAGTCTTGTTTTGGACCCTAATGTTGGCAATAAGGCAATAAACTGTCAAAGGAATATCAAGAATATACTGATTTCATTAGAAATTAGAATCTCTGACATGAAAGCAGAGAAAAACTATGTACTACCATATTAAGGAATTAACGAAAAGTATTTAAAAGTACCTACTTCATTAATAAGGTAATCCAAATGTATTTTGTGTAATTTTTAAAGAATTTGTTTGACTTCAAAATATTACTATATATTGTAGTGGGTAAAACTTCTTAGTTAGCCTTGCACCATAGTAGGAGTGATGGATTTGTAGAATGAATACAACTCCGTTTCCTATCTTATATATAAAAATCTCGTGTCACTGTGTTTGTGGTGGCACTCCTCCGAAACGGCTTGACCGATTTTTATGAATTTTTTTATGTAGATTTGATAGGTATGAAAATAGGTTTTAAAGTATATTTCATACCCCTAGGTGATAAGGGTATCCCTATCCAGAAAAAGAATGTGTATTTTTTTGACAATTTTTTTTTTATTTGACATCAAAAAATACCTATAACCCCAAATTTCAACCCTCCCACCTCCACGGTCCCATTTTTTAATTGCAGTTTTAGTTTTTTTGTATGAACAAATTTAACAGTCTTTCGTATTTCAAAAAGAACAAAATGATTTATGTTATTGAATGACAGATGGCGCTACGTCCGCCTCATCGAACTTTCATCCACACATTCGCAAGACATTCACGAGAAGAATCGTGTCGTTTTGATATTTGCATCATGTTCTCCGTGGGCAAACCATCGAGCTTATTTGTGTTGGAAAAAATAAAGACGGACTGACAAAAAATATCGTACACTTAATTGCTCTTCGAAATTCTCATTGATTTTCTTTATTTCATTTTCCTACTTTAGTTGGTGTTTTTTTTTTGTTTTTATCGGCGGTCATCGTCTACAGCGCTCCATTCCTCTTTCTGCCATAGATCCCATCCCCACACACTTACAATACATTCGTTATTTTTTATTTAACAACCAAAATATTCACTAGAAATAATTTATATGGCAGAACAACATTTGTCGGGTCAGCTAGTAATTAATATAAGGCTAAAAAAGATCCGATTACGCGAAGGCGATTACAAACAAAATATTTTCAATAACTTGCTCTCCCCATACAAGTATTATTATCAAATGGCGCTGGATGAATACTGGATCACAGAATTTAAAAAAAAACTTTAAACACAACTACCCCAATAAGCATAAGCACAAATGTTTATTATTATAATTTAATATTACTGAAATGTTTCACGCATTACCTAAAGACATTATAAAGGAGAAATCCATTTCAAAAATAAAAACAAAAATGCTGAAACGTATTAAAAAAATCGTTCATCACTTCTGGTGTGTCCAGATAGCTGACCACGGAAGAGTCTTGTTTTGGACTCTAATGTTGGCAATAAGTCAATAAACTGTCAAAGGAATATCGAGAATATACTGATTTCATCAGAAAATTAGAATCTCTGAGATGAAAGCAAAGAAAAACTATGTACTACCGGTGGTGACCGTATTTAAAAGTACCCACTTAATTAATAAGGTACAGTCTGTCAAATAAGAGTAGAAAACATAGGAAGGCGCCACTGTTGTACAAATGGCAATACTAAATATATAATCATGGTTATAATCTAAAGCTGTGAAACCACCATTTTTATTAAAAAGGCATAAAAGTGAAAAAATATATTTTTTCATTCCATTGATCTCAAAATTAGAATTGCATATAAGTGTATTGTTATTACATCTTTTCATTAGGGTGTTAACGTAATGAAGAATAACGATTTTGTAATGACAAATAAAGCACACTTTAGAAATTGTTTACTGCTCACATTTATTTAATATTAGTTTAAGTACTTACTTGTCCAGGCTTCAGATCATGTCTCTAATTTTAGATCTGAATAAGTATATTTAACTCCTTCAGATCTAAAAGTAGTGTAACTAAACTCTCCGTTGATGATTCTTCCTTAAAACAAAAATGCTGAAACGTATTAAAAAAATCGTTCATCACTTCTGGACACACTGACCCCCAGATTTCTACCCACCCTACACAACATTTTACTTCCCAGAACTTCTCAAATTTCTTTCCTTGTAATTGAGAGAAATTCTTTTCCTCACTGAAGATAAATGTGCAAAAAAAACTGTAACTAATTGTCTGGTCAAGAAAGATTGAATAATTCACCAGTTGTAAGGATAATTTGCGCTTACTTTGAACCCACTCACGCGCTTAAAATACTGAAAGACTTTCGAAAATGAATCTTGACTTTTATTGCTAAAAGTTAGATTAGTGATCCGTATTAACTTCGCAAACTCTGTATATTTTCCTAAGCTAATCCCTTGGCTTTTTTACGCGTAGTCCTTTCCGGGTGTCATGAGTCAAGGGGTCCGTTTCCGCCATTTCCGGGTCTCACGCCATTTCCGCTTCCGGTGCCTTCCACGCTTAATGTTGAGGTTAATAATAAATGACTTATGTTTGCCACGGAATAATGTGGGAGAAACTATTAAAACGGATAATTATTTAGGGTAGGTAAAGGTAAATCATTTTATGGACGCCTTTGCTTGCGTAGTGCACTCACAACGTTATTATTATTTTATTTTTTTTAAAGAAAGACAAACATTCCCGGGTTACGAACAACCTGACCATATTTTAAAATCTCCTACTACCACCACAGTAAGCCAAAAATGTAGCTTGATTCGTGATGGAGGACTCGAACACGGAACACGGATGTAAATATCTGTTGATTTCCTAAATAAATAAAATACAAATAAAATAAAATAAATAAATATGTACTACAATGACAGGGGATGCCGTAGTCCCACTGATTCTGATCAGTAAGGACTGTCGCGCGGTATTCATGTCAAAATAATGTGTTATTTAAATTTGGAGGATATCAATTTATTTTAGCTGACGGCAATTTGGGTGTCGGGTATGTGTACCGCCGCCCCGGGAACCATTTATTGGATAACCAACACCTCTGCCATAGGTCACTCCAAGTGGTTGCTACGTTTGGTGAGCATGCCAGCACACCATTGTTCATGGGACTTGATCTTGGTGGTGGACGCGTCTGCCCGCCTGCTACGTGGCAGGTCGGATTGAGATAGGCTGGTTGAGGCAGGCCTTTTGACCTTTCCAGCCATATTTTTCCAGCCCCATCGCCTTGCACCACAATTGGAGGGATGGATTCGTATGACCGTCACTTCTGGACACACTGACTCCCAGATTCCTACCCACCCATCCTACCTTTTTCCTTCTCAGAACTTTCTACCCCCCTTTCTTAAAAAGACCCTCCACACAGCATTCCCTAAGATGACATAGGCCCTGAGGGAAATTATTGTGTGGAGCTAATATTAAAAAAATATATATTATTCAATCATTTTATTTTCAGACCATCTAACAAACGAACTAATTTGGTAATTTTCTTCATAATTAGCTGCTTATGTAACCCTTCTAATCACATTAATTAAAATCAGGCACACATGATTTCTATTAATTTATCGTGACGAGGAAAACCAACTGAGCTATAAATAAATACGAGTTCAAATAATTGTTCACGTATGCATTTTCCTGAGAACATTAAATTACTGCCATCTGTCTATTCACGACCAAAATATAAACGCGAGACAAGAAAGTAAATAATTGCCTCACATCGAAAAGGAATTTTCTTTCATCATAAAATTACGTTCCAAACAAATTGTGTTACCTCTTTTTACTCAGAATGTATTTAATTGCTTGTAGTGTCGGGACCAGACAAAATTGTGAGAGAAGTAATCCAATCGCAACGACATGAAATATACACCTCTCTCTCACTTTCAAAGGTATCTAATTGATAATGCCGTTCGGGTAGTTGTCTCACTCTGACTCATTTGGAAATTTACTCCGAAAGTAGGTCAAATATAAGGCTTCTTTTTGAGGCTGATTTTAAACAGATGAAGTTATAAATGTGATGAACGTTCCATTTTCAATTGACGCAGGAATTCAATATAAATTAGCTGCAAATTGTTATTTCAGAAAATTCTTTCTTTTTATTGAATGTTGCCAACTTCCTTACTTTTTATAGGTTCTACAATTTGATCTCAAGGCTCTTGAATCGCAATCCAATGGCTTCTGGATCTAATCCCGGCGTGCGCAAATAAATTTTATTGATTAATTTCTTTTATTTCACAATTAATTCATTTAAAATAATATCTCAATACCGCTGCCCCAGTAACTATTTATTAGATAACCTACACTTCAAGGAAGGTCACCCCAAGTGGTTTGCTATGTTTGGTGACTTAGCAGGGGTGCCCGGGTTCTTATATCGAGGTTTGTCTAAATCTTGGTGGTGAAGGCATCTGCCTATTGTAACAGCCGGATCGAAAGAGATTGGTTGAGGGAATCCTTTTGAACTCTCCAGCTGGTCTCTCTCGAACCATTCCCTTCCACCGCAGTTGGAGGGATGGATTTGTACGTCCATCACTGGGCTTACTGACCCCCAGATTCCTACCCAACCTTTTACCTTTTTCCTTCCCAGAACTTCCTCTCCTCCCTTTCCTTGACGTAGGCCCTGTGGGAAATTATTTTCCTCCGGGCCTCCTGTGTGGAACATGTTCCAGAGTGTAAGATACTCTCCGTATCGTTCTGGTGTTAGAACACCATTCACAATTGAAACGTTTCTTGAAGTGGCTTTAGCCATTTTTGGTGACATGATCCAAATAGTTAGATTCCTACCTTCCTCTTCCCATTTCCTTACCCTCTCCAATACCTTCAGCCTCACAACATAGCTAATTAGGGATGCCATAGTCTCACTAGCTCCAGACGGTAGCAGCTGGAACTCTTGAGAGATATTCATATAAAAAATACAAATTATTCAAATACAATTGAATCAAATAGTTCTTCTTTGATTATTCCCATTTTAAATGGTACCAATAGTCAGTAATATTTTTTCCTTCTTCGTCAATACTCTGCTTTAGTTCACAATGAGACGATTTAGTAAAGTTATAAAAAGTCTTTTTTTTAAATAATAATATATTAATGGGTAATAGCAATTAACAATATAAAAAAATAAGTAAACTAGTTTATCATTACTTAAATTAATTAGAGTGGACAAAGAATACTACACAAAGCTACCATCTTGCCAAAGACTCTATGGTGCATCGACCTTCATAATATATTGCCTACATACTCTTTTGTTATAATAACTCGTGTGTTTGCATCTTCGCATGGTTTCTTCATCGCATCTTAATTGCATCTTCTCACATATAATCATTACATCTTAATTGCATCTCTATCTCATCCTTATTGCAACCTCCATCGCATATTCATCGAATATTCATCGTATTTTAATCGCATCTTCATCCCATCTTCATTACATCTTTGCGTCGTATCTTCATCACATCTTCATCCCATCTTAATTGCATCTTAATTACATCTTAATTGCATTTTCAACTCATCCTTATTGCAACCTCCATCGCATCTTCATCGAATCTTCATCATATCTAGATCGCATTTTCATTGCATCTTCATCCCATCTTCATTGCATCTTTGCATCGCACCTTAATCGCATCTTTATCGCGTCTTCATCCCATTTTCATTGCATCTTTGCATCATACATTCATCACATCTTAATTGCGTCTTCATCCAAACCTTATATCAAATTTATAAAGATTATTTTAAGCAATAGATTTAAAACTAATGGCTTAATAGCCATCCCTATGCTTAGAACGACCACGGCTCAGCACCACTATTTGTATTTAGGTGTAAGATGGTACAGTACATTATTATCCAAAAACAAAATTAGTATAACAGAAACCATGAAATATATATTATTCAAAAAACAAATTAAGTCCCTGAAATTGGATAATAACTGTAATATACCATTAATGTAATTTACACTTACTTAAACTGCAATATTTAATATAAAAAATATATTTATTGTTATTGTCCTTATATAACTATTTTTGTCTAAATTGTGTACCTATCTGAGATAATTATTTCATAATTTCTTTGGTAATTGTTTACACAATTCATTAGAACGTTATTTTTTTTGCATGTAAATACTCCTCCCATAAACACGAGCTCCTAGAGCTCATCTTATGGAGTAGTAGAATAAAATATTAATCATTTTATAACCTTGCACATATTATCATTTGTAATGTATAAACAAAAATCTTGAAATAAATAAATAAAAAAAATATATAAAATTATTGCAACCTCGCATCGCATTTTCACCGAATCTTCATCGCATCTTCATCCCATCTTAATTCATCCTTATCGAATCATCGTCGTATCTTAATCATATCTTATCGTGTCTTCATCCCATCTTCATTGCAACTTAGCATCATATATTCATGGCGTATTAATTTCAACTTCATCCCATCCTTATTGCAACTTCACATCGCATTTTCATCGAATCTTCATCGTATTTAAATCCCTTCTTAATCGCAACTACATCGCATCGCCATGGTATTTAAATGCATCTTAATTGCACCCTCATCGCATGTCTAAAATATCGAATTCTCATTAACCACCGATCCCATTTTAATACCAATTAGAAGTATATGGAAAAAATACTTCAATAGCCTACCCGAAAAGATAAGAACAATGGAAGAAGATAAATCCCTACTAAAGGCAATTAAAGAGCAATTCATTATAAAAATAACAAAAGTAATCATGAACAGTTTTGTTACCATGTACCAACGTCACAAAAGGTACTTCAGTGTTTAATTAAATTAATATTATTTCAGCACAAAGCCATCTTATCTAATTTAAAAAATATTTAACATTATTATATTTCTTTAAACCACTATTTTGACCAAAATTATCAACAGGTTTCAGAATTGCATTGGATTCAATATAAACTGAAAATCAGGCGGTGTGCATACTAAAGAATGAGAACAGACAAAAAAGCATAAACAAAGAAGTGTAAACAAAAAATATCATTAAGCGGCCTGAGACGAGCTCGTAAACATCGTACATCGTAAAAATAATGAAACCAAATAAATAAAACTATTATGATATAATTATTTATTGTATTTGTACATCAAATACTTTAATTAATTCAAACAACAGAATTTCGTTTAATTAAAGTGGTGCCACAAAATGAATTAACAATTATATTATTGAAGAAGTATTTTTTATATTGTCATTGTGTTAGTTCATAGAACTAAAAATAATTTTTTTTTTTAATTTTTTGATTTGCCGAAACTGCTGTCACAATAATAAAACAAACTACATATTATATCAAAAATACACTCAACAAAGTTCGGACTGAAATCATTAGAATACATTGCCTACACTAACTATAACAAATTGCCTGAAGAATTAAGACAGATCTCTAACAAATCTCGAAACAATATATTGAAATCTTATTTCTTTAAATGTTATTTGGAAAACGAGTTATAAATAGGTACAAACTCTGTTCCGATAGCTATCCTGTCATCCTGATCATCTCCAAGTACCAAACTTTGTACATCCAGATATGGTGGGCGCAGTTTTTATCTTTTTAAAATCTTTTTTTAAATCTTGTCATGTATTTTGTATGTAAACATCTTGTATTAGGTCTGTATATTTTTGAGCCCTTCCGTACCTTTTATTGTGTTTTCCTGATTTTGTTTTTTTATGCATTTCTATAGTCCATCATGGAGGATACTATATTTTAACTTTTTGACACCAACAGTACATAAATCAAATGAGTGGTTATAATAATTCATCTTATATGTCATGTTTCTGTGAAATATTTGTAAAGTGATTCTTCATATGTTGTATCTGTATGTTGCTTCTGTGAAATGTTTTGTAAATTTTTTTTTCATATATTGTGTTTGCATATTGGGTTGGGTTGGGTTTAACTTTTCAAAAGTACCAATTGGCGATCCCTTAATAAGTTTTGATAACTCATGGGAATGCAACTTCGTTGTATGCTTTATTAAATAATAAAATAATAATACTTGCAGATCTTCTTAAGAAAAACATTAAAATTGATTGTCTTTACATTTAAAAATAATTATCTGAATTACTCACATCATTATCTAAATCCAAATGCTCTACATTATAAAATGATAAACAATCCAAAGCATTTCTCTAAAAATTTCCCTTTTAAAAAAAACATCAATTTTCTTTAATACAAAAAATAAGTTGAAATTTTCAGGTGATAGTTATATCCTAACCACCCTACTCGCCGCGTTTCCTACCCATCTGCGCACCCCTACCGTCAGTCTGCGCCTAGCCGCCTTAGGGGAGGTAACCGTACTACGTTCACGTCCAAAATTCGCTGTCTACGTGCCAAACGTTTGTTTTGCTTTCTCGTATACAAACAATAATAATTACACCTAAAACATATTTTCTAAACAAGCAAGTGTTTTAAATAAATCTAATTATTCATTTTTTGTGAATATATTAGTTGTCTAAAATTTTTGTTAAATTTGAGAAATTTTTGATTATAAACAAATTGTGTTTCATTTGGTTACAGTTATTTTTTATTCGTTTCAGATCAAATTATAAAAGTGAGAGTTCCTGAAAGTTGGGAAATATGGTACGTCTTTATTTTATTATCCATTGTTTTTTATGAATTCAATATATTTAGGTACACAAATTATCTTGACGAAGAATTATTTGAAATTTAATGTGTTTAAAATTATGAAATATTGTATTTAATTTCGGTTCATATTCCTGACAGGAAAGTTACAAGATAGCACCTACCATAGTATTGTAAAAATTCTTCTTCAACGTCGCAATATTATATGCTTATGAGGCGAATCCAAAATTATACTCCACATGTTGTGGTTATATTTAGTTCAACAAATATCGCTATATAAAATGACTTTAATATGTTTTTTGACATCGAATAGAGCTGATTCACGCAGTAAATTTCTATCTCTGGACGTGCAAAAGAACGTTGGTTGGTGGCTGATAAAATTTTTCAAAATTTTGCATTTTTTCTCGTTTAATTTAACGGAAGCACAAAGATAAATAAATAAAATCATGTACTTGTTAATAAATAATGGTTTTTAAAATATGCAGAATATTGCAGATGCGCTATGTTCAACGTAATGCATTATACCAAATTTTACGTTGGCAATGTGTATGGCGATAATATTGTGTGTATTTATTTACTTACGGAAAACAAATGTTGTTGACATTGTCATAGCAACATTAGTATATAAAATGGAAAATACAATATACGAAATATAAATACCTATACATAACAGAATTGAACCATCGAGTAAATATAGAGTTATTTATTCCAAGTATCCTGAATTTAATGAAGTTCAGATTCGAAAGTTATGCCGATTTCTTTACATTAAATTTTTAACATTTTAAACCCTTTTGATACTCTTACAAGTGTATTATTTAGGATATTTCAAAAGTTTTTCTTTTATTTGTTTATTTGTTTATTTACTTAAGGAACATAAACAGCCTTAGTAACATAATACACATAAGAGGATGACAAAAAACAGACCAATTATTAATGTTCACAAGTAGGTATTTAGAAACATAAAAGGAAACTAGAATATTTAAGAAAAGAAAAAAAAACAGGACAAAGCAGCAATTAAAAAGAAATTAAAATATAGGTGTAGATTCAACAGGTGATTAACCTAAATATAAAAACACAACAATACAATAAAATACGATTATAATTATAGAGAAAATAGGCTGCGAAATAGGTATTTGGGTTGGGACGGGTAAGGGGAGGACAGGGATAAGGAAAGTTGCCATGCAGGTAATTTAAAAATATTAGGTACAATTAATTTAATCATCATGAATATGTGTTATGTATTATTCGCACCTAGAATATGATACAGTGAAATTCTGTAGCGAAAGTAACTAACAGTTAATATGTCAGCAAGTGTTTCTATACGTGCAAATTTAATGTTATAGTAGTTACATCTTCAATAATAATTCAGAAGGCATTGCCAATCTTTTCCTTCATGTGCCTTCAGAAAAAAAACAGTGCCTTCGGAAGGTGAAACAGCTATCACCCATGATAATAATTATACAGCCGAATTTCTTTATAAATTGAATATTATTGAATACACTTAAAACTTTAAATTAAAATGGAATTCTACAAATTAAGCTTGATGATAAAAAAATTAATTCAATTTTTTTGTAAGAACAACTCTCTTCAAGCACGTCCCAGTTAGACAAGAGGTTCTGGGTTCGAGTCCCATTTGTGACCATTATCTTTTTCTATTTTTCTGTGTCTTCTTTCTTTCATATTTTCGTTAAGATTATTCGTGTTATCTTCTTGTTCGATGACAAAAATAATTATTTAGTTATTCCTTTTTTTCCAGTACGGATTTGTGAACTACGCTCTTGAGCTTCTGGTGGTGAAGACGTTTGGAGAAGAGACCTGGGAGGCTGTCAAGTAAATAAACCATTCAAAATTTAATTTTTATGTACTTATATTTATGTTTTTTTAATATTATTTATTAACCAAGATAATATTACAATATATAAAATTTATGTTTTTTTATGCACCACCTCACTAGGCAGAGCCTGTTCCAAGGTGGCAGGAGTTTAATCTAATTTTGGTATCTTGGAAGATAATTTTTTTTTTTTATTTAAATAGACGAAAAAAATAGAAAAAATATGAAAGAAAGAAATAAAAATGATTGAGAGAAAAAGTGAAAATAATACAGGCATTGAGTGTGTTGTTATATTTGACAAGTTATCTGCCTGCAGTATGCAATGCCTTTATTGACTATTCATGTGCGAATTTTGTGTTTTAGATTTGCATTTTTTGTCACGTGAATATCTTATTCAATTAAATTTTAAAAATTTTGGAGCCAGATTACGATAATGTCTTTGTTCATATGTAGTATTTGTCGTCTTCGGACTAATGCGTTGATTAAGTGTAATTGTGTTGTGCAGTACGCTGGTTTAGTTTCTCTTTTTGGTAATGTATGGATGTAGTTTTGATGTTCAGTTATTTTAAGGTTAGTGTAAAAGGTACATATATATTTTTTATTAGCCTTACAAAGAAGGAAAAGACGAAAGTAATTTAATAATTTTCCTGAGGAAAATGATTTCCATCGGGACCGGTGCCATATTTGGGAATGCTGACGTAGCGAATCACTTGGGATGACCTATGACAGTAGTGTTGTAACTCAATAAATGATTCCCGGAGTGGCGGTGTCTATTCTCAAATTGATGCTTCAATAATGTACCTAACTAACAAACAACCAATTCATTTCATTTTTGTCTGTAAAAAATGACTTCATTATTACGAAACAGCTATCCACAAATTATTCTCCAATAATGTACCTACGTAATAAACAATCAATCCATTCCTTTTTTGTCCATAAAAGATTGACTTTATTATTACGAAACTGCCATTCCCAAATCGATTCTTCAATAATGTACCTACCTAATAAACAATCAATCAATTCCTTTTTTGTCCATAAAAATTAACTTCATTATTACGAAACAGCTATCCCCAAATTAATTCTCCAATAATGTACCTACATAATAAACAACAAATTCTTTGCTTTTTTGTCCAGAAAGATTGAAATATTTAAATAAATGAAGACAATATAAGCGAAACTCAATCGAAAATCTGGAAACAAAAAATCATAAAAACATATTGACACCTCTGGGACTCGAACCCAGGACCTCTTGCTTTCCCGGCAAAATAAAAATAAAAAATAAAATTAAAATAAAAAAGTTAAAATAAAAAATAAAATATTCATCCTAGACTTGCAGAAAAGTCGACAGATGTCGCATATTAAATATAATGGATAAAGATTTATCCAGACACTATCTAGAGAGCATTTAGTTCGGGTTTGAATCTTGCAATCATACATAAAGATAGTTGCCAACGATATATGCGTTAAAGAAAATGAAGATAATGTAGGTGGTTCATAGTCGAAGTATGGTACAGTTAAACATGACCGAATTTCATATCGACAATGTGGCGCAGTGGTTAGCGCGTTTGCCCGGAAAGCAAGATGTCCTGGGTTCGAGTCCCAGAGGTGTCAATATGTTTTTCTGATTTTTCTGTTTCCAGATTTTCGATTGTGTTTCGCTTATATTGTCTTCATTTATTTAAATATTACAATTTGAGGTTTTACTCATAAAGGTAAAATAAAAAATAAAATAAGAAAAGATTGACTTCATTATTACGAAATAGCTATTCCCAAATTGATGCTTCAATAATGTACCTACATAATAATCAATGCACCTACATCATAATCGATGTACCTACATAATAAACAATCAATCCATTCCTTTTTTGTCCATAAAAGATTGATTTCATTATTACGAAACAGCCATTCCCAAATCGATTCTTCAATAATGTACCTACCTAATAAAAAATCAATCCATTCCTTTTTAGTCCATAAACAATTGACTTCTTTATTAGGAAACAGCTAGTCCCATCAATCGTCTACCAAATAAGAATCCTTATGTATTTTGTAATCTGTCACTCAACAGGAAGAAAGCTGATGTCCAAATAGGGGGACAATTTCTGGTGAGGCAGATTTACGAAGATGAGATTACATACAATCTCATTCATGCGGCTGTGGAATTACTCAGTAAGTTCAAACAATATCATGTTTCCCAATAAAATTAGAACGTTTGTGGATTAATATGTATTTATTACATAATATATATTTGTGGCTTCCATGACTGTTGATCCTTCGATAATTGGCCCCCGGCATACTTACATATTATGTGCAGTCGATTTAGGCAAAATACAGTATACCTACTTACACAAAATACCTATAACTAGTTGTCCCCGGAGGGGTATATAGAGAGGATGTACCACCAAATATCAAAAGTATTATATAACATTTTTTCAATCAAATGTATCTAGAATAAAATTACTTGCCTGTAATACTATAATATTTTTTAATTTATTTATTTATACAATATTTTACATTTCATAGTACAATTCAGTAATGTTGGCCTCACTGGGTGGCTTACCCTTGCTGAGGCCCCCATTTTAAAATATAAGTTGTTTTTTTTACATATTCATTACACTTACAAAATAAAGGACGCAAACTCAATCTGTTAGAGCAGTTAGAAATTAATAAAAACTCTAATAAAAAGAAAGCTATTTTAATTAATGAACAAACAAATATAATCCGCACGCCACTTCTAGATATATTCAAACCTAGTCCAAATACCTAACAGTGCTATGATGTAAATACATGAGTCATCGTGGGTTTCTTCAAGAGCGCAACGACGACCATTTCGAACTTCAAATATCAATTGTATTATAAATATGGTAAATCTTGTTGAATCATCACGGGTTAATTTTATAGAATAATTAACGACGAGCCAAATTTAAACAATCCAGTAATTGGGAAACTTAACCATTAATGTTTCAGTCATTTTACTTAGAAGTTTAGGGGCACAGGTAATAATAATTAAAAGCTATTCATTTTTTCATCATAAGTACCTGTCTAGAAATGACATAAATACATCGTCTGTAGGTGGTAACAACCACAGTTTGATAATGCCTTCAGAGGGCGAAACAGCTGTAACGCATAGTAATAATTACGAAGCAGAAGCAGAACTTATAATGAACTGTTTTTATACATTGAAATAAATAAAAAATGAAAATGGTGTTACAAAATAAACTTAATACCAATAAATAAAAATTTACACATAATACATTTTGAAAAAAAAAAAACATAATGTTGGACTTTTAAAAGTAAGATAAATTTTTAAATAAAAGCACGGATTAAAAATTAAAAAAAAAAAAAAAAATTATATAAAAATCGGCATATATTATGATTTGTGTGTTTATTCATATCATTCATATTCTATTATTGTTAGACAAAGTGAAAAATATATTGTTTTATATATACCAGCAAAAAAACGACAAAATAAATAAACTCGTTTGATATCCATACCAACTTATATATATATAGTTTGAAGTTGGTAAATTATTGTTTTATAATAATTATAATTTCGGGGGGCCAACCGTCGAGTCACTGACACTGATTCAAATCATTTAATAGAATATAACTATTCATTTTATATTAATAACAATAATAATAATATTTATTCCAGGATGTGGGGAGGATAGTGCAATCCCACACGTCCCATAAAGTTGTACATATTTACACAACAGATAAAGTAAAAAAAGTAAATAGAACAAACAAATATAAAAGACATAAGCGATAATAGAAATAAAATAAATAATCAATTATAATGTAGGACGTGGTCTGGAGTGAGCTCGGGCCCAGCGCTCGCTCAGGAGTGGCGCTTGGTGCTGGAAGGCTGCGATCACCACTGTGTTATCGGAAGCCATTAGCCGCATCCTGGCTCCAGTGACCCGGTGTCTCATCAGACCGGCGAATCCGTGTAGTCCTAGCTCCGTAATCATTGAAGATGCGCTTCTGTATCTTCTGTATCCAAATATAATTCTGCAAGCATCATTATATTGGATCCGGAGTCGTTTTATTGAGCTGGTACGGTAGTGACACCATGTTTCACATGTATATAGGTTAGTGCAAAATGCATTGAACAATGTTTTTTTTACATTGTTACTGCATTTGAAAAATCTTCGGGCAATCATATTAGACAGTATACTGATATTTCTCCACTGTCGTTCAATATCACCGTCATCCGAGAGGTCTTCAGTAATAATGTGTCCCAAGTATTTTACATTCTTAGATGCGTTTATGTTTTCCTCATTAAGTTTTACAGGGAGCATTTTCTTGGGATTTTTTCCATGGTGGAATACGATTAGTTCCGTCTTCTTGGGGTTGTACATTATGTTGTACATCATATTAAATATTAGTGATTAAAAAAAGTGTTAAATCAGTAAAATATTGTTAGCTCTCGCTTTTTTATATTTTCCCTCTTAAACATTTTTCCCCTTCTAACAACCATATAAATCCCTGAAATCCCTACTAACCATTACTTTTTTCAGATATTCCTGCTGACACCATTCTAGAACTTTTCGGGAAAATGTTCTTCGAGTTCTGTCAGGATTCAGGATACGACAAAATCCTGCAAGTCTTGGGAGCTACCCCGAGAGATTTCCTACAGGTACAACATTTTATTATTTTTAATTTTCAATTATGTATATTCAAATCACCTTATTTTTCTTACAATCCTTGTTGCTATTCGAATTGCTCTACAAACAAATTGAGTTACAAACAATTTTTTTTAAATCAATTTTTTTTGCTACTTTTGAAATTAAATTTATTGCTTTATTATATTGTTTGAATTTTGTTTTTTTTTTATGAGCGTTATACATATTTGTGCGTGCTTTCAGTTATTAACATTAAGAGGGATTACTGCGCGACCTTTTTCATACAAAACCAAACTGAATAGTAATTTTTTTATTGAAAATTAATTGCAAATATCTAGTCCGAATATCTGCTATTTTATTTATTATTTAAATGATGATGCACAGGGAATTAAAGATATGAATTTTGCATCATTTTAGGAAGAATTTTCGATTTTTTTGTGAATTAATTATAATTAGTAAATCATATATTTTGCCATACCTACTGTGAATAATTAAAAATAAAGTAAAACACGATAAAATACATTTTTTGGGTAGCAATTTTAATTTACTTCCGACTAATTTGTGTTCCGACGTAAATATGTAATTTATAATTTAAATTTACGTCCATCGAATAAGTTTTAAATTTTTTTCTTTAATTTTATATTTGTACAACAAAACAGTAATTTTTTAAAGGTATATAAGTACTCAAAAATATTAAACAAGTTGCCTTTAAAAACATGAAATATTGAAATCTTTAATGATCTATGTCTTATAATATTTAAAACACCAATAAATAAACTACTAAATATTTGATATACCTTTTGATGACAAAAATATTTTTTCGTTTTGTTTAGTAATTTAGGACTCAAATCCAAAATGTAGATATGTATGAAACGGGCCGCGCGTTACCGAAACATGACTTACCTAAAGTGATTTTTATTTATGTGACGTCGGGTTTCTTCTATATTGGATTAGGAGTCGTTCCGTCGAGCTGATTCGGTAGTGACACCATGTTTCATTCATATACAGCAGGGTTTCCCAACCAGTGGTCCGCGAGAGGCTAGAAGGTGGTCCGCGATGAACCGCCGGTCAATAAACGAGCCAGCTCTCGGGCGGTCCCTGGTCGAGAAGTCTGAATAAAAAAAATCGGGCCAATATTCAGTTTATCATTATTGTACCTTGTGGTCAGTGGCCATTATGGTATTCTGTTTCACCCCACCCGATCCTACCTCGTTCTACCCACTCCGTTGTGGTAAATATTCTGCTAGAACCCGTCCCACTCTATCCCATTCCGCCCCCTCCGTTGTGGTAAATATTCTGCTAGAACCCATCGCACTCTATCCCATTCCGCCCCCTCCGTTGTGGTAAATATTCTGCTAGAACCCGTCCCACTCAATCCCATTCCGCCCCCTCCGTTGTGTTAAATATTCTGCTAGAACCCATCCAACCCTATCTTAGTACGCTCCTCCCGTAGTGCAATCCGTCCCGGGTGCCACCCATGCTAGCCTACGCCACTGACCATAAGCGGTGGTTATAGGGCGGATAATGTGGTAACGTGGTGTCATCCCCCCCCCCCCCCCCCCCAAGTAGTCAAACACAAATTTCGACTTCATAAAAAATTGGTCTGACCTGGGGGGGGAGGGTGGTCCCTGTCGAAAAAATAAACGTACAAGTGGTCCCGGGTCAGAAAAAGGTTGGGAACCACTGGTATACAGGCTAATCAAAATGCATTGAACTTTTTTTTTATATTGTTTTTGCATTGGAAGAATTTTCGGGCAATCATATTAGAGAGTATACTCGTGCGTGTACTCCTCTGTCGTTCAATATCACCATCATCCGAGAGGTCTTCACAAACGATGTGCCCCAAATATTTTACATTCATAGTTGTATTTATGTTTACCTCATTAAGTTATACGGGGAGCATCTTCTCTGGATTTTTTCCGTGGTGAAATGCAATTAGTTTCGTTTTCTTGGGGTTGTATATCATGTCGTGGTCATTTGCGTATTCTTCACAGATCTTCTATCTATATAAATAAAAATGAATCGCCGAAATGTATGTACGCACATAACTTTCCGCACCAAATCGGATAATTCTTTTTTTTGTGTGTTCGTTTGTATAAAAAAAATTTACAACAGGTGGCACGCGAGCTTTTGAAAACTGAATGTACCGGGACTGAATGTATGGAATGCGGAAGGCGGGAGGGTGGAGGGGGGTTCGCGAGACGGGGGAAGGGGGAGAGTGGAGTGGGACGGGGAAGGGGACGCGGGAGAGGAAGGGGAGGAGGAAGGGGAAGGGGAACGGGATGAATGGGAAAGAACACGCAGGGAAAAACAATTTCTTTATTAAATGGTATAGCAACGCATGCCGGGAACCAGCTAGTTTTTAATAATATTCTCGACCTCTTGATCGACGGAGCCAAAGGATCGAGAAGATATATAGAAAGATTAACTGGATTACATTTGATATGTACCTACTCATTTTACGATGTGTTTTAAAAATCGTGTCCATGTAGGTAAACGTTTGATCTGTATCCTTAACGAAAAACGTCACTTCCAAATTCCACCTCACCCTTCAAACATTTTCGTCGGCTCGACTACAGTGATATGCAGGTCCATTGTTTTCATTAACAGACGCTTGACAAAATTATCTCTTTGTTTTACATTTGACTCCTGACGAGTAGGCTCTGATATAATGAACGGACCCTTCTCACCATCCCCCAACCCTTAGCGTTCAGCCCGCAACCCTCAGCGCTTTTAACCGTCATCAAAATATCATTATCTTAGTGGAATTTATTACGAACCTTTTCTCGCAGAAATACAGGAATTAAACAGGACTCCGCAAAAGTGGCGAAAAAATGTTTAGCGGAAGATCTGCGTAATATATTAAGTTTTTATTATTTAACACCCAACTCAACGCTTATCTCTTGAATCTTCTTTCTTCGTTTGGTGGAATGTATTATCTTGTGGAATAATCTTTAGAAAAACGGGATATTTTCCAGGGCTGCAGTAACTGCGAAGTTAACTTTTCTTTGGTTCTTTAAACGATGGTAAATATCAATTCTTAAAAACTAGGTTTATTTTTACATAACCTTCCCAAACTTTTACATTTTGGGAATCGGGCTAACCATGCCCATTTATTGGATTGCCAAAACCTCTGCCATAGGTCATCCAAAGTGGTTATATACATTTGGTGACTTGGGTGCCCGGGTTGCGTATTTACAATCCCTACCGCGTTTCAGTCGCTTTAAATTTTCAATATCAATATTAAAATATTTGGAAATAAAATTATTAATTTCTAATATACACATTGGAAAGATTATTTTATCTTGATTTTAGAATAACTTTTGTTTTTGCAAAGTGATAAAAAATTATCAATATAGAGGTGTATTTACAATATATGGGAATAATATTAAAATTTAAATATTTAGAAATAAAATTATACATTTCTAATATACACATCAGAAAGATTATTTAATCTAAATTTTAGAACAATTTTTGTTTTTGCAATGTGATAAAAAATAACCAATATAGAGGTATATTTAAAATGTAAATTGTCGTTACCGCGACTGAATCGGTATAGGTTTTGTAAATACGCGCCCGGGTTCATGGGGTGAGGTTTGTCAAGTTTTTGGCGGCCCATCTGCGCCTAGCGAATCGAGAGATGTTGGTTGAGGAGGACTTTTGACCCCTTCAGTCCGAATCCCTCGACCATACTTCCATCACTCCTGACCCTCAGATTTCTATCCACCTCTCACACCTATTTTTTTCCATCCCAGAACTTCCTCTTCTTCCTTTTCTTAAAACAGTCCTTCACACAGCTCTTCCTTTCTTCAGGGCCTCCTGTGTGGATGTAATGTTAAAAGAACACGAAATTTATTATAAAACTAATAAGTTAAGGGAAAGAAAATTTATGGGTGAGTAGGAATCTGGGGTCAATATGTTCGGGAATGACGGACGTATTAATCCATACCTCCCACTAGAGAGGTCAGAAGGTCTCCCTCAACCAGTCTTTCCCGAACTTATCGGCAACGCAGTAGGCGGGCAAAAACATTGTTCGCCAAGTCTTAGACAAACCTCACCACATGAACCCGAGCACCTCTGCTACGTCACCGAACTTAGCGAACCGCTTGGGAGACCTACGAAAGGAGTGTTGGATGTCCAAAAAATATCCTTAGAAATTTGCTTTCAGTCAATGTATAAATGGGTAGGAGTTTAATAAGCCAGTATTGTTCTAGAACCTGGACGCTCTCCACGATCACCTGGGAACACTTTACCCGGGAATGAGGGCGCCTTCGTTCCGCTGCACGGAGATACCTGGGGGTGACCTGATACTGCACTACTACTCAGATAGACCTGGATTGGAGCATATCGTCATTGGAATTGTCAAGGTAAACTTTACATAATAGGTATGTAATTTTTAAAAACGCCTGTTTAATGTAGTTTAAGTAAATTTTGTATAAACATTTTGTATTAGTTGTTTGAAAAATTTACTGTACGGTGGAATCCGTTTATAATGACATCGAAGGGAAATGACAAACACGTCATACTAAGTGGACGTCATACAAAGTATTTTGTATACTGAGATTGTCGATTGGTATACGGAGATTGTCGAATGACCAACCCCAAATTCCTTTGCGAGAGATGCGTTTGATTTTCCATTTTTCTAATCTTCATATTATTGCACCTTTTTCCTTAATCGTAGATGCTTTCCGACGACGTTGAAATGTTATTTTTTTCACAAATCACTAACAAACAATGCGTGACCTTCAACTATCTATAACTAACTCGTCGGGCGTCACGTGACCCTCCCGAACACTGCCGAAGAGGTTAGGAATCATGTCGGTCACTATAACAGAACATAATTCATTAAAAATGGGTCATAATAAGCGACATGTCACTATAAGCGAAGTCATTATATCCGACTTTGTTTTTAAGAATTTTATACGAAAACCAAAGTTGGCTGTTTAATTATTAGTATTTCATTTAGTTCAGCTGCAGGGAGGTAAGGCGGGAGGGTGAGGGTAATCCGGAGGGGCGAAGGTGCACAAAGGAGGGGGAGGGTTTACGGGAAGGGGAAGGTGGAGGGGGAAACACGAGAAGGGAAGGGTCGGGAAAAAATTTTAAAGGATACGCAGTGAGAAAAAAAATCTTTATTTAAGTGACATGGAACTCGCTAGTACCTTTGTGCAAAAATCTGTGCTTATGATTGTTCCGTGCTGAAAAACAAAACCAATAAAATTTCATTGTATAGGTATATAAACCTACTAACCCCAAAAAACCTAAATATTTTTTTCATCATATAAGTTCTTGGAAAGTGAATTAGTGTAAAAGCCAACCACTCGTCCATTATTTTGATAAAATTTTCCGGGAAAATAAAGATTTTTTGGCAAGTTAATAAAAGCATACCTACACTTAAATGGCTGGTATTGAAATTCTCCTGAACAATTGAGTCGCTCTTTTATTGGCTTCCTTTTGATATTCTTTTTGCTGAATGAAACGTAATTAAAAATTAAATAAAAATTTTGTGAAGTCGGCTCGTTTATGGAACGAGCTACCGTCATCCATTTTTCTTGCTTCGTATAATCCGGGTCTCTTCAAGACCCGCATTAACTCATCCCTTCCTACATCCCCTGAATATGGTGAAACGTACTATAAAATCGTTATTTTCGGTTAATCTTTACTACAAATCGGTTTACATCTATCTACCTATCTTCTATGATAGAAGATAGGTAGTAGATAGATAGGTAAGTTCTATCTATCTATCTTCTATCTATCTATCTATATATCTATATAAATAAAAATGAATCGCTGAAATATATGTACGCGCATAACTTCCGAACGACTGCACCAAATTGGATAATTCTTTTTTTATTTGTGTTAGTTATTGTCAGGACAAGGTTTGTATAAAACTACTGGTGAGCTCTGGCATTGTGAAATTTGTATAAAAATATAGCAATGTGTGGCACGCGAGCTGTTTAAAAACTGATTGTACCGGGACTGAACGTATGGAAGGGGGGAGGGGAACTCGGGTGGGAGATTCGCGAGAGATGAGGGGAGGGGGATCCGGGATAGGGAGGGGAACCTAGGAGGGGGAAGGGAGCTCGGGAGGGGAAGGTGACGCCGGAGAGGAAGGGGGGCGGAAGGAGAACGGGATGAATGGGAAAGGACACGCAGGGAGAAACCATTTCTCTTTAAATGGCATAGCAACGCATGCCGGGTGGATGTACATAATAAATATATAATAATAATAAATATAAATAAGGCTTTTTCTATCATTTCGCTTGAGTATAATTAAAATAAAATTGTCAATAGCTTTTTTTAATACAAGCGTGGGCTACCAATTTTTTTTTTCTTGGAAATGAAAGAACACATGTTAGAAAACAAATTATTCATCTGTAATCTGTGACAAATTCTTTTGATTATTTTTTTTTTCAATAAAATTAAAACAAAATAGACCCGCAATAATGTATGGCTCCGAATGCTGACTATGTACAACTCCTACACTAGGCAACTTGAAACAGCAGAAATGCGAATGCGTAGATGGTCGGCAGGAGTATCACTAAAAGATAAGATCAAAAGTTCACGCATTCGTGGTAGCCTGGAGCCTGGGTGTCACGGATATAAATAGTAAGCTGGAAGAACGACAGTTGAGATGGTGTGGACACATAAGACGGAGACCATCAGACCACACAGTGAGGCAGGCAATGTCTATGGAGCTTCATCGACAGTCATCCAGAGGAAGACCAAAGAACTCCTGGATGACTCAATGTTCCAAAATTCTTCAGAGAAACGGCCTGGATGAAGGCGATACCCAGAACAGAAGATATTACAACCTGAGAACGAGAAGAGCCGACCCCAACAGCCTACCTAGGCAATGAGTTGGGACAGCGCAAGGAAGAAGAATAAAATTAAAACAAAATAAATAAATAAAATCTTTACGCTGAAATCGACCGTTTGTGGACTACGTTTGTTAAGCGGTTGAAAGTATTTATTATTTAATTATTTATTTACGGACAAATAGTCCGTTAACAATATAACAATACCACGAAAAAAAAAAAGAGATAACAATGAAAGGAGAGTACATATAGACGAAGAACATTGACAAAATACATATTATAAATATGTACATATACAAAAGTAGCTTGAAGATAAATTTAAAAGGCTTTAAAAAATCACATTGCATATCGACTGTCGAAAATCATTAAGGCTTAAACCAAAAATTAAATGCTTTGTATAGAATGAAACAAGTACTTTGTTTAAAAACCACTTTATTTTTATTTATATTTGTCGACCGTTTTCAGTTTATATGTTTATTATCCTGAAGAAGGTTGAGTTCAATCGAAACCGGTCGACAAATATAAATAAAAAATAAAGTGGTTTTTAATCAAAGTACCTGTTTCATTCTATACAATGTCAAGCCACAAAGTGTTTGCTTTCTACGATAATTTAAATGCTTTGATTTGCGTTGACAAGTCTCGATTTTCTGGATAAAGGAGAATGATATCCATAATTAGTAGAATGTTAATTGAGGAACAGCAATTCATTATTTCGGAGTCTACGGGAAGGGATGTTGAACTGGATGAGTTGTAACAAAGCAGGTGTGTCAGTAATACTGTTGATTATTTTGAATATGCAAATTAGATCAGGGTCCTTTCTACGTTTTTCTGAAAAAGAAATGTTTAAAGTTAGTTTAATTTCATTATAAGGAGGTATTTATTAGTCACTTATTTATTAGTCACTTATATATATGTATAGACAGGTTAACTTTAAACGCGTTACTAAAAACTCCAGCCCGTGAGACCCTGAGGAAAATAAATTCCTTCCGGGCCTATCTTCTGTGTGGAATTGGTAAAGTAAAGTCAGAAGCTGGAAAACGAGTCAACGTTCTCACGTGACAAATGTCAACTGCGTACAAATGTTTGGGGCTCGTTTGGCGGTTTCTGGACTATGCAGCGGTGTTGAATGGATCAATGACGCTAGTTCAGCGAGCATCTTCCATTGAAATACCAAAGAGTAGAACAAGAACTTGACCCTCGCATGAAGCATATGCTCTAAAGCAGTGATTCCCAAAGTGGTCCAGGTGGACCCCCAGGAGTCCATGGGAGACTCAACGGGGGTCTACGTTGGCGTGATAGAGCAATGGGGGTCCACAAGTTGTATTTGGGGGTCCACGAAAATTTATCTGGTTTCGATAGTAAAGAACAAAATGTTGGCTTGACTTTAACTGTCAATTTAGGCAGATAATAACTACTCAAAAAAATTAAGGGAGCAAAAAAAAATCCAATTTTTTCGGTGATTTTTGACAAGCTGTACCTATTTCGGTGAAAAATGGTCGTATTGAGACTTTAAAAAAGCAATTTGAAGCTTTAAGATTATATGTAATATGCATATTTTTGGCAATTTTTTTTAGGAGCTACGGCTCTCATGTTATCATAATTTTTTGCTGTTTTTTTGGTACACGGGCTTGAAATTTTTTTCAGTTAGGCCGGCTTATGAATCAGATAGCCTTAATATTTAGCAATAATTTCCTTTTTTTAAAACCTCCCTTAATTTTTTTGAGTAGTGTATTTTTAGTAGGTCAGCGACTGTTAGGTACTTGTAAAAACTTGCATATTTGGTCTTTAATTCTATTAAGGTGGGAAATGCAGGACCAGGTTTTTTTTAATTTTTTTTTTTTTGGCTTAGAAGAAATGTGTATAATTTATTGAAACTTTGAGATCATTTTATACATCTATTTAAGAAAATATTGTAAATTTTTTTAAACATTTCCTTCGAAAATATGAAAATTATGCCATACAACGTAGCTTTTGTGTGCATTTTGGAGGCCACAGTTTACATCTCAAATCAATAGGGTTTTGAATTTAATTAAAGAACGTGAACCTCTTCTATATAAACCATACTTTTCCCAAAAATGGAAATTAAATTTTTTACGGGTGTGTAAACAGGGAACCTTGATTTTTTGGCATTTTTTCAACATTTTTTGGCAATTAAAAAATACTTTTGACAATGATATTACTACGAATTTCGGTTCACATAGAACACAGAGCGAAATAATATAAATAAGGTATCTGCACATTTTTAAAATGTTTGATTAAAAACTTTCTGAGCTAGAGTGCACACCAATTTCAAAAAAATACACTATTTTTCTTTTTATTTATACCACTCTGAATTTAGAATTGGAACTCAACCGCGACGCAAATTTCCATCGTTAGATCTAATCTTCACATTTTTGATCAGTTTTGGGAATATGGTAGAAATGTAGCAGCAGGGGGTCCACCGAAATCAGTAAAATTTTGAAAGGGGTCTACGAGAAAAATAAGTTTGAGAACCTCTGCTCTAAAGAATACAGTCCATTTGTTAAGATAAGACAACCTATCTAAAGGACTGTGCGTTTCTGTCAAATAACGTAACAATTGTAGCATCTAGCAACATCAGTTATCTTTTAAATCTGTATGAAATATGTCTTGATTCTAGATGTTTTATGTTCAGTGAACATGTGAACAATAATAATATGAGTGTATTTTTGTAGACGGTGGCCAGCAAACTACACGATACGGAAGTGGAAATCAAGATCCTGAAGACTAAACAGGAGTGCGACCATGTCCAGTTCCTCATAACCGAGACTTCCGGCCCGGAAAGGGTGGCCGCACCGGAAATAGAGGAGATTGGCACTCTCTCCTTGGGTAAGTACACTTATATATTTTAGATACAGATTGCGTCACTTCACAGGACAAATTCATATCGCCTGAGAAACATTTGGGGAGTAAGTGTGAACGTAATTCAAACGTTGTTTCCAAAATATCATTTATCTCGTTTTATTTGATAATAATAGCGTAGGAAGCCCAGAGGAAAATAATTTCCCTTTCAGGGCCTGTGTCATCTTTGAGGATGCTGCATGGAGAGTCTTTTTGAGAAGAGAAAGGAATGAGCATGTGTCTTGAAATCACTTAAGAATGAGTCGTTGAAACGATCCGCTCTACGAGACAAATGTCAATCGTGTACAAATGTTGGCATTTGGAATTGGCATTATAATTTGGGAGGCGTCTATGGATCACCGCCACGGGTACCATTTATTGGATAACCAACACCTTTGCCCTGGGCCACCCCGAGTGGTTCGCTACGTTTGGTAACTTAGAAGGGGTTCTCGGGTTCATTGGGTGAAGTGTGTTCAGGTCTTGGCGGCAGATGTGCTCAGTTGCGTGGTGGGCTGAAACGGAAGAGGCCGGTTTGCGGATACCTTATGACCTCTGTAGCTGGTCTGGCACCGCAGCGGGAGGAATGGTTTCGTACATCCGTGACTCCTGAACACCATGATTCCTAGTTTCCTACCCACCCCTCGGAACTTTTCTTCCCAGAACTTCCTCTTCGTATAAAGACCCTCCACACAGCATTCCCAAAGATAACATAGGCCCTGAGGGAAATTATTTTCCTCAGGGCCTCTTGTGTGGGGTTAATGTAAAAAATATAAAAAATACACTTTAGAAATTGGATAATTAATGATGAAAAAGAAGATAACAATAATAATCTAAACGAAAATTTAAAAGAGATCAAGACACGGAAATATAGAAAAATACAATGGTCATATCTGATGATTTAAAAATATATAAAATGATACGTAGTATGGAGGATTGCCATATTTTACAATCTAATTTAGATAAATTGTTTCATTGGTGTGTGATCAACTCGCTATTTCTTAATATTCAAAAGTGCCAAGTTATTCGTTTTTATAAAATCCAAAGTCATGTAACTTATGAATACTCTTTAAATAATGTAATATATATATTTATAACACCGGTCAGTCAGATCAGGGACATAGGTGTTATATTTGATGAAAATTTAACATTTACTTTGCACGTAAATGAAATAACAAATAGAGCTATAAAAATGCTTGGTTTTATATGCAGAACAGCAAGTGATTTTAAGTCACTAGAATGTTTGAAAATATTGTACACTTCTTTAGTAAGAAGCCAGGTAGAGTTCGCCTAGAGTTCTATTCGCCCATTTGGTCCCCATTGTATAAAATACATTCCGACAATATAGAAAGGGTACAGCACAAATTTTTAAGATTTGTTAACTTTAAGCTGAATATTCCAATTCAAAATATTAACTATGTTCTTTTGATGAAACAAACAAACAGAGATGATCCGCCTATGTGACAGCGTAATTAAGTTTAAAACTTAATTAAGTTTAAAACTTAATTACGCTGTCAGATAGGCGGATCATCTCTGACCTAGTACTATTAAATAAAATCATTAATAATTGCATTGACCACCCTGAAATTCTCGCCAAAATAAAATTTTACGTACCGACCAGAAATACGAGGCAAAGTGCTACCTTCTTCTGTGACAATTTTAAAACAAACTATGAGGCTCATACGCCTATAAATAGATTACATCATTTTGGTAATAAATTTGGGAATATTGTAGACATGTTTGCAGATTCTGTATTAGTTATAAAACGAAGTCTTTATAATTACTTTAATGAAATGTATGATTTTGATTTTAATTAATTTCATTTTTTAATATTATTTTAATCATTATAATTGTGTACCACGTACCTGCCTAACTATTATTATCTATCTTTGTAAAAGCCCACTAGGGCGTAAATAAATAAATAAATAAATTTCTGGGTATTTTTCTGTGTCTTATTCTCTTTCATATTTTCGTTTATAGTATTATTGTTATCTTATTCTTCAACGATATATTACAGTGATGGGAATAACCTTCAAAAGTTATAAAAAGAATGTTTTTCTTATAAGAAAATTGGATAATTAATGAACTTATATAAATATTTGGGAATAATTAGTAATGAAATACCTGTATAACCCATTAGCAGTAATAAATACGGAATTCATTTCAGTTTACCATAAATATAATAAGACCGATTTAATTTTAATTTTATAATAATGAAGGTCTAATGAAAATAGCAATAAGCTCTCAAAATAATGGCATGTATTTTCCCATAATACATTCCGTAATAATATGTAAATTCCATTTGATTATTTCATCCCGCATCGGGGTAATTTACCGAGCAGACATTTCACTTGCGGTGTGTTTTGCTAATGCCGGAATATAGCTTAACGTGACCTTTTTGTAATGACGATATTTCTCATGCTTGGTGGTGTTATTTGATAAATACCACTGCTGCGTGTTTACAGAAAGCTGTACGTTTCGTTTAAATAATAATTCCTCGGTTCTTCCTTCGTTCTTTTTTGGTATTACCGAATTACATGTATTACGTAATTTCCTCTGTACATTTGTCTACCCCTCAAGTAATCTCAAACGTTTTTCTTGCAAATAAATATATAATAAAGCTATCTGTTCACTGAAGGAAAATTATCATAGCTTCTTCTGTCTGGTAGTCGGAGATATTATAATAATAATACGATAATTTGAAGAGAGTTTCCTTGAAAAATCATCTTAAGAGGGAAACCAGTGAAAACCAGAAATATGTCATTTTTAAATCAGATTTTAGACGTATTGACTCTTTTCCACAAAAAATTATAAATGGATTTCGAAAATTTGTTCTTTCATCTAGCTCTTCTTCCTTTGCGCTGTCCCAACTCATTGCCTAGGTAGGCTGTTGGGGTCGGCTCTTCTCGTTCTCAGGTTGTAATATCTTCTGTTCTGGGTATCGCCTTCATCCAGGCCGTTTCTCCGAAGAATTTTGGAACATTGAGTCGTCCAGGAGTTCTTCGGTCTTCCCTTTGGATGACTGTCGATGAAGCTCCATAGACATTGCCTGCCTCACTGTGTGGTCTGATGGTCTCCGTCTTATATGTCCATACCATCTCAACTGTCGTTCTTCCAGCTTGCTATTTATGTCTGTGACACCCAGGCTACCACGAATGCGTGAACTTTTGATCTTATCTTTTAATGATACTCCTGCCGACCATCTAAGCATTCGCATTTCTGCTGTTTCAAGTTGCCTAGTGTAGGAGTTGTACATAGTCCAGCATTCGGAGCCATACATTATTGCGGGTCTTACAATGGTCTGGTATATTTTTCCTTTCAGTTTTATATGCATTTTGGAGTCACACAATATTCCTGTTACGGATCTAAATTTAATCCATCCCACACCTATTCTATGGATGACATCCGCTGCACATCCTCCGTCTCTGTGGATTAGTGAGCCCAAATACTTAAATTAATCACAGTTGGCTAATGTTACTCCATCCAGTTGCATCGAAGGAGTTACAGCGTTTGTGTTTTCAAATGGTAAATACAAATATTCAGTCTTTTTCCTGCTAATTTTTAGGCCATTATCCTCCAGGATCTTTCTCCATCTTTCCAGGCTATTCTGTAAGTCACAATGATTATCTGCTATCAGTACTACATCATCTGCAAAAAGCATAGTCTTGAGAATACTGTTCATTTCTTGACTTGTTAGATAATTCATGACCATTATGAATAGCAGTGGGCTGAGGACAGATCCTTGGTGTACCCCCACTTTAATTGGAAATTTTGGTGATGTCCCTGATGTGCATCTTACTTGAGTTTCAACGTTTGTATACATATCTTGTATGGAGAGCACATATCCTTCTGGTACATTGTGGGCTCTCAATGCCGCCCATATCAGGCTTCGGGGAACCCTGTCAAATGCTTTTTCCAAGTCTATAAATACCATGTGCAAATCTTTTTTTGCATCTCGATGTTTTTCAACTATTATTCTAACTGTTTGAATAGCATCTATTGTTGATTTTCCCTTGTTCCCTTGTTCTTTCATCTAGCATTCGCATGTTTTAAATTTTGAGAAAAAAAAAATATTTTTAGTATAATAAGGTTATACCATAGGTCGTTGGCAGATTTGTTAAATTTTCAAAAAAGATTTTGTATTATACCACACCCATTTCAAATCATATAATCATGCAGTCAAATAAATCAATACATTATCTGGGTATCGCATGTTTTAGAATTTTAATTTTAGTTTTAGAATTTTATCATTAAAAAATATGTACGTACATGTGTTTCGTGACGATAATTAGTCGGTTAAACTAATACATTTCAGATTTTTTTAACATTCTTATTTAACTTAGACATTATTAAAAAATGATAAATACTTATAATCAAAAAATAATTACAAAAATTACATTATTTTAATAGTTTTATCATCACGCCTTTCAGCATTTTTGGATGTAGGTATAAATTAAAGCAAATTTGGAATGAAATAAAATCGACTTTGGGTTATAATTTTAAAAAGCCTGGTACGGAGAATAATTAATCTTTCTCATTGTAACCGCCCTGCACGATCGTAAGAACAATTTTCGACGAAATGTGGATTTTCGTCCGCTGGCTGGTTAAACGCTCTTAAGATGAAGTTATACGTGAAATCCTAATTAGATACTATTTTGATTAATCTTTACGACGAATCGGCTTACAGTATGAACATCAAAATATATGCTACGGATAATTTTGAAGCTTTTACTTGCTTTTCTATGTATTAGAATTACATAAAAATTAGTATTTACATAACAAAAAATATAAGCGTAAACCACAAAAATAAATGTTTTTTCATGACTTAAGTATGAAGTAATACAAAAAACAATTTTTTAAAAATACCCCTTTATGGCTAAGACTATTTTTAAGGTTTTCTATGTTCTAACTCTTTTTCGTTCTTATAAAATTATGCACAAAATAAATCAAAACCACTTTTTCGCTTACGTGCCTCGTGCAAATAAGACGTTCGATTTAAAATTTTGCAGGCATGAGAATCGAAATATTTCTAGCGTTTATATTCCTCTTAAGGGCGCTGTTCAATTTATTACGCGGTTCTTTGGCTCTATCTAATTTTATTATTTACGAACATACAGAAAACGTACTTACCTGGCGGGTCACTTCCGATAAAACCACTTTTGATAGAAGTTTTATGCTTCGTGAAGATACGTCTTTGCACGCAGAGGACACTATTAGTATTTAAAACACAGGACATTGCATGATTTTACATTGCAACCCTCGATTACTATTGATATTACACTTATGAGACGACTAGCGAGTTACTGGCATGCGTTACTATATCACTAAATTGTTTCTCCCTGCGTGTCTTTTCCCGTTCGCCCCATTGCCCTTCGGTCTCCCCTTCCTCTACCGCGTCCCCTTCTCCTCACGCATTCCCACTCTCCACTCCCCTCTCCCGTTTCCCCTGTCCCGCGAACCCCCCTCCCGAGTTCCCCTCCCCTCTTTCGCATTCAACGCATGCAGTCCCAGTACATTCGGTTTTCAAACAGCTCGCGCACCTTTACGATTTTTTAATACAAATTTCATAATGCCAGAGCTCACTATTATATATAGAAATCATCGCGGGCATGCATACATCAAATCCCCAAAGTTTCATCGCAATCGGATGGATGGTTAGCAACGCATAATTTAATTACACCAGAGCTCACTATTGTATATGGAAACCATCGCGGGCACATCAAATCCCCAAAGTCTCATCATTTTAATCGCGGGCTGTTAAGGTGAAGGTGAAAAGTTTTTGTATGTCAAAGGTTAACCGAAGTGGTTCGCTACGTTTGGTGATTTAGCAAGGGTTCCGGGGTTCATGGGGTGAGGTTTTTCTATTACCTGGTGGCGGATGCTTTTGCTTACCTTCTATGTGGCGGGCCGGATCGGAAGAGACTAGTTGAAGGAGACCTTTTGATCTCTCCAGCCGGACTCTCTCGACTCATCGCCTTATACAGTTGTGGGAGGGATGGATACATACTCACCCCTCATTACTTTTTCTTTCTCAAAACTTCCTCTCAATCCAAAAAAGACCCTCCACACCGCTTCCCCAAAGATGACATAGGCCCTGAGCGTTGTTCCTTCAGAGCTTCCTGTGTGGAGATAATTTTAATAAAAATTAAGAATCATCTTTTAGTGAACAATTAGTAATACAAAATTGGTTAAATGTTTATAATAAACTGGAAATAAATATCAAACCTTTTTTAAATTTACTTTTTTCATGCTTCTTAGAACTAACTTATATGTGTGTCATATAATTTACGAGTGAATAATTACATAAGTAGATACCTACTAACTCACGTATAGGGAACCCGCTGGTACCAATAAGTACAAAGTACTGACTATAATTTTCCGCGATTTTTACAATCACTTCTAACAACAGTCTGACTGTGTGGTCTTTTCTACGTATTTGTTTCCGCATCACACTTTGCGCCTGACGAGTGTTGTTCCGTACGGGAAGCCATGCCCCGTGATATCACAAGCACTTTTCATTAGCCCACTTTGACTTGAAATGTTTGCCGACAATTACCTCCCAGCTTCCCGCCTATATTTACAGAAGCAAATACGGCTTACATTTTGAGATGGCGGACTTTCAATTTGAATGTCTGCTCTCTCTAAGGTAGATATGAGAACACGTTCTTTGAAAGTATAAGTAGAAAAATACAGCAAAATACAAGATTGACGACATGATCTGAAGAGCGATATGTATCTATTGTGGATACAGAATCGATTCCATACGTCAAATTTATGTGATTGTCTAAGGCTTGCAATTGCTTTTTTATGGACTGATAAGTATGACAGTTTTCGCATTTCAACTAGTTTAAAACACGAAATGCTACAAGTATGCATGATTATTTTATCCATTTAATGTACGTTTAAAGTTGTGTACCATGGATTTGAGATTTGCGAAGTTTGGTTTCAATCTAAATTCGCATGAATTGCTTAGGATGCCCAAATTAAAAACCTATTTTAGGCAAAGCTATTACTACACTTACAGAATAATTAATAAATATATAATTAATAAATATCTGTAACTAATAAAAAATTTATGAATTTAAAAAAAATAATAATAAAATAAAACAAATTTTAATATTTGGGGACGATATGCATTAATTATTCTACTAACCGCTGCACTTTTAATTAATTTGGGAGGCGGTAATGGGTACCGCCGCCCCGGGAACCTTTATTGGATAACCAACACCTCTGCCATAGGTCGTCATAGGTGCCCGGGTTCATGGGGTGAGTTTTGTCTAGGTCTTGGAGGTGGATGACCAGAACATACTGAACCCAAGATTCTTACCCACCCCTTAAACCCTTTTACTTCCCAGAACTCTCCTCTCCTTCCTTTCCTTAAAAAAACCCTCCACACAGCATCATAGGTGAACATAGCATCATAGGCGCTAGCCTATGGCCTATGGCCAGTGAGCGTCCACGCTCATGACGTCACACGATAGCCCCGCCCCAAAATATCGTTTTAGCGGTAATTCAAAAATGGGAAACTCTGACTCGCTGTAGAAAATGTATTCGTCAACATAAAATAAAAATCCTATAATCACCGTAATTTTTTGCTTAATTTTTTTAAGCAATAAAAAATGTGGAAATACCCCATACTACATGAAAGTGCACAAAAACTTTAAGTGTACAAAATAGGTTTTTAGTTTCTTATTTTGGGCAAAATAAGTAATTCATGCTTTTTTAGATTGAGTCTTCACAAATATGAGTTCATAGAAAAGGCAATTGTAAGCCATAGACAATCACACAAATTTGATAAGTAAAAGTAGATAACGCATGGAATCGATTCCGTATCCTCAAAAGATATCGAATCGCATGGCTGATAAACGGTATGCCTTCCTTACATACTTGTGATTTTACGTTACATAAATATATATTTTTTTATAATATGTTATTTAAAACCCCATGAAATGTGCATTTACTAATGTTTTTTTAATAACTATTGAATCGAGTAACTAATTGACAATTGACAGATGTTATAGAGCGTAGGTTGTTAACGTGGGCAATAACGCCCCCTTGGGGGTGTTTCAGACCTTCAGGAGGGCGGTAGGAGTCCCAGAGAAACCCATCCCACCCCATCCTATCTCGCCCCATCTCATCCCATTAGGGGCCATCCATCCACAAAATATTTCCCTATCCCATTACGCCACCTCCACTTGCAAATGTAACCCCATCGCAGTATCCCATTACGCCCCCTCCATCGTGGTATCCCGTTACGCCCCATCCGTTGTAGCAAATATAACCCTGTCGTGGTATCCCATTACGCCCCCTTCGTCGTGGTATCCCGTTTTGCCCCCCCCCCCCCCCCACCGTTGTGGTCAATTGCTGTTTTCGGATTCACAAGTTAGGGGGGCGCTAGAAATAAAAATATTCTCAAAGTGGGCGGTGGGCAAAAAAGGTTGAGAATCTATGGTACAGAGGAAAGTCAGGAAGAACCTGGCTGTGATATGGTGACCAAACACGGCTGAATCCACTTTAAGCATCAATGATTTCATCTCTGAATGATTTTCTTTCACAAGAGATAGTAAGAGTGTCTACCTATATTATATCATATACCTAAATACTTCTGTAAAAATAATACCAACTTACTAAATAATTTAGTCAGCTGGCTAATATAAGGAAACTTCTTTAATAGCCTTTTCAAATCTTCACAGTTCAGAAAGGAAATGACTAAGTTAGCTGAAAATAGTAGCGCTTGCTTGTAAATTACTGACAATGTCCATGGTGGAGGGGTAAGGCTCTCGACTAGCAATCAGAATGTTGCGGGTTCAAATATAGATTTTTTTTTATTAATTTGAGTCGTTTCACAAATAATTAATTTAAAATAATACATAGTGTACTTGCGGTACGTTCCAGGGTGGAAAATACTTTCAGTATCGCCCTGATCTAAGACCACCATTTACAAATTAAATTTAGTTGAAATGGCTTTAGCTGTATCTGGTGAATAGATCTGAATAGCCTGGTACTTTCCCACCTTCCTGTTCCCCACCCTTCCCGTTCCCACTTCCTTCAGCCTCACAACAACCCCAATCGGGGATGCCATAGTCTCATTGGCTTCAAACGGGAAGAGATGGAAGTCTTATGCAGTATTCTGATAAATTTTAAAAAATATCTAAAAGCTTAGCAAATTTCATGACGCCGTAGCTCACCGAGAGTCCTTGGTGTTTGAACAAAAGTACTATATGCGTTAAAGGTTCATTTTTATGATATTTTATGTATTTTATATAGTCAAATGTATTTTATGGTAAAAAAAAAATATCTTCTCTTGTACCCTGTCCGTTCAACGGACGTTGGCCATCATGTTGGTTATGCGGACTTTGTTAACTGCGGCCCGGAACAGATGTACAGTTAATTAATACTTACAGTGAATAATTAATAACGAAATAATTAAAAACACTTTGTTTTACCACGATAATCTTTATTTGAAAGTCAACATGTTTCAAGAACGATGTTCTCTTCATCAGGACATATAATGTACTAAAACTAAATGATCGAACATAGAAAGACAAGCGTGGGTAGAAATGGAAGTAGTGGGGGAGGAAAGAGGTAGAAAGGGGAGGTGCTTAGAAGATCAACAAAGTGAAGGGGGGGAGAGATGGAAAGGGGGGTTCTTAGAAGAACAAAGACAAAAATTACAATGGAAATATGTTTAAGATAAGGTTATTCACACAATTAATTTGATTGTTAATAATATTTTTCCCCCTTTCCACCTCTCCCCCCCCTCCTCTTTTTAATCTTCTAAGCACCTCCCCTTTCTACCTCTCTCCTGCCCCACTACATTTCTATCCACGCCTGTCTTTCTATGTTTGATCATTTAGTTTTAGTACACTATATGTCCTGATGAAGAGAACATCGTTCTTGAAACATGTTGACTTTTAAAGAAAGATTATCGTGGTAAAAACAAAGTGTTTTTAATTATTTCATTAATAAAATGGTGTCACAAAGTGAATTTCCAAAATTTGAAGAATAATTAATAATATATTATAATAAAACGAATACAAAACTTTATTCCACTTAATTTAGTCGACCGTAACCGATTTCAGCTTGTTAAAGCCATCTTCAGACTGGTACAAATATCTCTTAGTCTACGGTTTATATACACAACATATTATGTAAACCGTAGACTAAGAAATATTTGTACCAGTCTGAAGATGGCTTTAACGAGCTGAAACCGGTTACGGTCGAATAAAATTAAGTAGAATAAAGTTTTATATTCGTTTTATTATAATATATTATAATGGAATTCCACCATGAAATATCACTCTCAAAAATAGAAATATTAATAATTTGTTAATTTCATTAACAAACTCCTCTGCTATACTTTTTTTATTTATCCCAATAAACTACCCTATTGTAGATTGAGCACTACTTCCCTAAATTTCAAGGCATTGAGAGGTGGGGGGGGCGAAGGGTGAGGGTGGCAACAACAAATAGATTTGTATCCGCGCGGGCATGAACTTGTTTACTGCTTGTTAATTGTAGTAAGAACACTGACAGCCATGCATTGTTTATTTTATGTATGAGGAAACTTATGAATTCATATTTGCGATAGCTTTTTATTGAACAGGAGAACCTGAGGATAATAATTTTCCTCAGGGCCTCCTATGTGGAGTTAGTATAATTGTTTTTAAGGAAGCCTCGATGAAAATGATTTTCCTTCTTAGATTAGAACGTTTCGATTTTTTGTGAAATTGTTTGAACGCGTGTAAATAAATGTTAGTCATTTGGTTTCTTCTAAAAAATATTGTTTGGAGGGGTAGGTTTTGATTTTATTATACGTATTGGAATATGTATAATATAATTTAGGGCGTTTACAAATGAGGTTGGTGTTTCGATTTTACTCCTACGAAGAACGTTTTGAAACTTTTGTAGTTAAATAGCTTGGAGTTGCACAGCAGACCTAAACTTGAAACTTAATGAACACAACTCAACTACCTACATGTTGCAAAACTACCGGGCTTTCATTTTGAACTACGAAATTAAGTGCATTCCCGCTAATAATAACATCTTTTAAACTTGAAACCAAAAATATTGAATTTGTTTGAAAGAAAGTTCTAAATATATCTACATTTGAGCTCTTGCCCGGAAAATGTTGTATCCAACAATATTCTTGTTCCGAGAAAAATGGAAAAAACGAAACCAGTTATGTTACATAACATTTAATATTTAAAATACAACAAACATACAATTCTTAACAGTTTTAAATGAAAAGTCGAGAAAAATGGCGATTAAACTAGAGTATGATGAATTAGTGGAAAAATGTTGTATATAAAAAATTCACAAACAATGTTATGCCACACAATGGTTTTTTTTTTTGCTCTTCACACCTTACAGAAAGCAACATTTTCTTCTAACATAAATTTAAACGTGTCATTGATGTATTTGAGCTTAAATAGAAAAAAAAAAATAATAAATGAAACCATTTACGTTCGAGTGTCTTCAGAGCAACATACAACATTATTCCGGAAAACTGTTTCATACCTAAAATGAAGCCTATAATATTTTTTCTGGACAAATTCTACTTCCCTGCATTCTTTAGCTTTGAAGTCTTTAGGATGTTCGTTTTCTCCATTTATTCCCATGAATTAAACCGTGCTGCGGGATTTAAATGACATTATACAACGTTCTTCCACAAACCAAACTTTAAAATAGTGCCGCAGTAAAACTAAAAAAAACTCTTTGCTATGATCCCTACCTTAAAAGATGCATATTAATATGCCCAACATTATTCCGGGAAAGGGCTCATTTAATCACTCTTTAAATAAGCTTAAAATTACTTTGTACAGGTACCTACGAATATCTTCCAAATATTAAAGAAATGGATCACGATAATTTTATGGTATCCGTTTAGCAGGGACTCTCGCGCTGCTGTATCAAATAAATATTATGTAGGTACATTTTTTTAAAGTCCGGTTTTATTTTTATCCTGTAATTTATTTTCCATAGAACCAAAGGTCAGCCCTGCCACCTTCTGCCACGTGTTTCCGTTCCACCTTATGTTTGACCGGCGACTGCGCGTCGTGCAATCCGGACGCGCCGTGTCGCGCGTGCTGCCTAGAGTCACCACCAAGAAGTGCAAGATCACGCACGTGCTTGATCCGGTAATTCCTTTTATTCTTTGCAGTGTAAAATATTGCTTAATGCCAATGGATTAGCCTTCAATACTACAGTACCTAATGCAGTGACTTGAAGGACACCGCCTACAAAGGGAAAATCTTCCTATCTGGACTGTCAAACTTCTAAAAAGCAAAATATCAAAATATGATATCAAAATCCCTCGTGAAGTCTGAAAATCTGACTTTAAAACAATAAATTGGTAGGTTACCTAAGTTAGTTATATAAATAAGTGTATTTTTCTTACAGGTTCGTCCACATTTGGATTTGACTTTTGCCAATATTTTGGCTCACATCAACACCGTTTACGTCCTGAAGACCAAACCTGGTGAGATGAAAGTTCAGGATGTTCAAGATGAATTCGCTTCTCTTCGTTTGAAAGTAAATATACCAACCTAATTATGACAATAATTCATACTAGAATCATTTTGAAGAACGCCAACAATAAATGTTTTACTGACCACGTAGCATTATGCCTGTCAACAAATATAACCACCATTCTATTATGGTTAGACATATAATATGAGCAGATTTAGAAAGAGATAAAACCAAGCTTTTTATTGTTTAACAGATTACAATAAACACTCCCGCATGATTATATTTCTATATTTTTTTACAATTATGTTTTTTTTTGCAAATGTCGATTTTTGATCATAAAGAGTCACCTGCTTTTAAAAGACATATTTCATTTTTGGATTCCTTCAAAAACAGCTAATATATTTTAAATTGAATGTCACGCGAGCATATTTGATGATATCATATTACTTTGTATTATGAGGGCCGAAAGGTTAAAAAAACATTTTTCGCGGAGTTCCTCAAGGATCTGGACATGATCCTGTCTAATTTCAGTAAATAACTTTGTCTTGATATTTTATGTAAAGTACTTGATAATGTGCACGTAATAACTAAAAATATTACAGGGTCAGATGCTATACATTCCTGAAACTGACCTGATGGTGTTTCTGTGCTACCCGAGTGTGATGAACTTGGATGACTTAACCCGGTAAGTTTTCAGTGTATTCCCAATAATTATGATGCATCCATGTTGTAAGAGAGAGGAAACACAGAGGCGGCAAATCGTTCACAGCCCAGCTGTTGAACTCAAAAACTGTAGAAACGACCCCGAGCTGTAGAAACGACCCGTAGAGTTGTAGAACGAAACCAGTCGTAGAAAGAGAAATGTCATCTGTGTACAAATGTTGGGCGCACGTTGACGAGTTTCCCGACTGTGCACCAGGAATCAATGAGGCTAGTTCCTTGGAACATCTTCCATTGGAATACCCTTAGAACAAGGACAATATTCCCACCCTACGCATGTGCTCTAAAGATTGCAATCCGTTACGCTTGTTACCTTACAATTTGATCATATGCTGAAATGGACCGATAATCGGTGTTAAGCAGGGATGATTCAAATGTCAAAATTTCTAAATGGGTCATCAAGGCAAGTCTAACCCAACTTTACACTTGTTTTATGGTTAATTTAAATTATCAAGAAACTTTAGCATCTTTTGAAATTAAGAACTTGAATCTTCTTCTTCCTTCCTTGCAATGTGCCAACTCATTGCATAGGTAGGCTCTTGGGCGGCTATTCTCGTTCTCATGCTATAACTTCTTCGGTTCTGGGTATCGCTTTCATCCAGGCCGTTACTCTGTACTAGAGTCATCCGAGAGTTCTTTGGTCTTCCTCTGGATAACTGTCGATGAAGCTCCATAGACATTGCCTGCTTCACTATATGATCTGATGATCTACGTCGTATGTGCCCATACCATCTCAACTGTCGTTCCTCCAGCTTACTGTTTATGTCCGTGACACCAACCACGAATGCGTGAACGTTTAATCCTATCTTTTAGTGATTCTTCTGCCGAACATCTAAGCATTCGCATTTCTGCTGTTCCGAGTTGCCTAGAATAGAAGTTGTGCATAGTCCATCCATTCGCAGCCATGCATTATCGCAGGTCTAACAATAGTCTGGTATATCTTTCCTTTATTTTATAGACATTTGTAGGTCACACAAGATTCCTGTTACGGATCTAAATTTAATCCATCTCACACCTATTCTATGTTTATATCCGCTGCAAATCCTTCGTCTCTATGAATGAGTGAACCCAGATACTTAAATGAGTCACGGTTGGCTAATTTCCAGTTGCATCAGAGGAGTTAGAGCATTTTGTCTACAAATGGCAAGTAAAAATATTCAGTCTTTTCCCTGCTAATTTTTAGGCCGTTATCCTCCTTGAATCTATTTTTAAATAATGACCGTAATAGTTTTACGCTTTCATTTTTCATTTTCAGTGTTTTAATGGGATTAGATAATGAACTTGCGCATTAAGCACACGAGAAACTACTTGATAAAAGTTGTAATTATTTATTGCATGTATCACGAAAGACTAAAATTACTGTTTGTATAACAGAATATTTTTTACAACTGCGCAGTTCGTTACATTAACTAATTGATTACAGCAATCAGCCAAGCTTTGTAATTTTCACTTGATTTCCCCAAGCAATTAAGATGCGCACCTTTATTACGAGTATATTTAGCGGAATTTTCAACAATTAACTCCACATTCCCTCTACCTGAAATTTCTCACGCTAAAAAACATGCAATTATTACATTTTTAGTTTATTATTTTTTTTTTCAAGTTTCTACTCACACAAACTAATATTACTGATTGTTTCTAATATTGTCCCCAGCGTTGCTAGGGCTTCACACATTTTTTTTTTCGAAATCAGTCACGGTGACCTTCCTCTTATTTTTTTAAAGAAAGACAATTTTTTTTTACATTAGCTCCACACAGAAGGCACCGAGGAAAACAATTTCCCTAGGGGCCTATGTCATCTTTGAGGATGCTGTATGGAGGGTTTTTTAAGGGAAAGGAAGGAGAAGAAGGTGTGGGAAGGAAAAGGGTATGAGGGGTGGGTAGGAATCTGGGGGTCAGTGTGACCAGGAGTGAGGCCTTTTGACCTCTCCAGGAATCCGGCTGGAGAGGTCAAAAGGCCTCCCTCAATCAGCCTCCTCCGATCTAGCCCCCCACGCAGTGGTTGGGCAGACGTATCCGCCACCAAAACCTAGACAAACCTCATCCCATGAACCCGGGCACCCCTGCTAAGTCACCAAACGTAACCACTTAAGGTGACCTGTGGCAGGGGTGTTGGTTGTCCAATAAATGGTTCCAGGGGCGGCGGTACCCATAGCCGCCTCCCAAATTGAGGATTGCGAATAACCTCTCATAATTACCACCACAGTAAGTGGAAAATGTTGCTTGTGTCGTGATGGAGGACTTAGCAAGCCTTGGAATCGAACAGCGACGCCTGGGTGGGACCCAAACGCAATTCTCGGAACTCAGCTCAAAGGTTAAGTAGACAAAAATCTTCAAAACAAGAGGAAGGTCACTGTCTAAAGTCGGCCATACACGCTACGGTCTACCGGAGAGGTTACCTGTGCAGGTCTGCCGGTAGCGTGTATGGGGACGTGGGTATACCGGAGCGGTCTTCAGTTCTCTTTGCGATGGCATCGATTGCACCGTACGGTGTCACCCAAAAGAATTGATTTTCGATTATGCACCGGTCGCCTGCGCAGGTTAGAAAACTGGGTTACCTACTCCCACACACGCTACGGTCTACCGGAGAGGACTACCTGTTCAGGTAGACCTCTCCGGTAGACCGTAGTGTGTATGGCCGACTTTTGTCTGATTTTTTTAAAACTTTCGATAAAGCCCGGGTAACGCAGGAGACTTCATCTAGTTATCTATAAAAAGGTGATGATGAATTGTTTACTTTATCTATTGATTTACCCTTTGTTGTGATGCAATCTACCCATCAGCAGATTTTCGTTTCCTTTCAATTAATTTGCATTGCCTTTCAATCAGAGGTTGCTCGATACCGAAATTGCCAGCAGTGCGTTTCACTTTTTAAGTTCACTTCACTAAGTTAAATTTATAAAATAATTTAATAAAAAATAATACTTCTCCATCAGCGTTCGCAAAATCATCTCGACAATAAAAGACACGCAATTCATCGTTGAACATTTCGCGAATTTACCGCGCACGAGTGCCAATTGCGCTAACATTATAATTTAGTATTCACAAACGAATACATTCCAGACGCATTGGATTACGCACGATCAAAGTAGTAAAATTTGCTTGTCTTCAAGGCGCTTGAGTTATATTTCTGAACTGATCCAACAAGTGACTTTATGAGTGTATCTGTCTCCCTCGTGTCACCATTTCAGCCTACCGAGCTGCTGTCTCGATACCGCCCGTCGGTAGTGGTCCCCGTAGTGAAAGATGAAAGATGTCCTTGCGGGAATAGTGACTGAAGCGTTCTTTTGCATATCGATGACTGGGACTCAGGACTCAGAAGACAAGCAATGTAAAACTCAACTGCATGTGCCATGGAACCACCTCAGCTACCAACAGAGCTTTATGTCTAGTTTTTATCCTTTCAATACGTAATGCAATAAAAATATGATTCTTAATCTTCAACAGCCGCGGCCTTTATATTTCCGACATCCCCCTGCATGACGCAACCCGTGACCTGGTGCTCATGTCCGAACAGTTCGAGGCTGATTACAAGTTGACCAGGAACCTCGAGGTGTTGACCGATAAGCTTCAGCACACTTACAGGGAACTGGAGTCCGAGAAGCAGAAGACTGACAGGTTTGTAAAGGTTTTGTTAACTGTTACCTTCACTATCCAATCTGAATCAGCAACTAATAAGTATCTATCAAAATCCATAAAATAAATGACAAAATTGATGAATTCGTGAAAATTTCCGGACACATTCTTTTCGGCAGTAGAATGGAAAATCTGCAGAGTCCGCTTAAAATAAAGTATTGGAACACATCTCTAGGGGTTTAGGCCTTCTTATTTTTAAGTTTCTTTACTAAGAAACCTACCTTAACTCACAAAATATTGATTCCATTGACCTGGAAGTTTTTTCATTCGATTCAGCACGAATTAAAACAGGGTAAACGATGACTCACTCTACCTAGGGTCCTTACATATGAAAATGGCGTTTTGCCGTACTGGCAACTTTGATCTCAAATATCTTCTCTTTGGTTAGGAATTCCAAATTCATATTTATATAGCTATTTACTCATGTATTTGTGTTTCGAAAATTATAATTCATTTGTTTTTTCCTTAATTGTTTTTTTTTCTTTGCGTCACTTAGTTTACAAAATGGAAAACTTGAAATATCGCGTTATTTACGAGTACGAGTTCCACCGTAGCACCAGTGCTGCAGAAACAGCTGGAAGGATTAATGATATGTATGGCGACGGTGCTGCAAAAGAAAACACAGTGCGTTTTTGTTCCAACGTTTTCGTTTTCGTTATTTGATTTATTTATTACTTTTTTTATAAATTTTTATTTTTTATTTTACATTTCATCATATTTATATGATAAATATAGTAATATTTTTTTATTGTTTTTCATTTACTATTTTAAAATCCAGAAACATTAAAAATTTTAATGGCCTATATCTTAAAATTTAAAGCAAAAATAAATAAAGTAGCTCACATCCTGACTAGATATTTAATAAACCTTTTGATTTGAAAAATAATTTTAAGTTTTTTGGGTATTTTGATCTCAAACCCAAATCTAAGATTTGTATGAAACGGACAAAAATGGGCCGCGCATACGTTCCCCTTTTAAGAAACGTGCAACAATATTGTTCTTTCAAATACCTTTATTATTTTTGTATTATTTTTTTTACTTTGTAGAATTTTTAACTTTAACACGGGCTTGTCCTAGATAGGTTATAAATTGAATAGTAAACATTATACCTACCATGTAAAGTAATTATGTGAAATTCCCTCGATAGAAGAAAATCGGAAATTATACTTCGAAAATTATAAAAAAAACATCTGGTACTATTATTAACACATTGGAGTTGCGAAAAAATCATAATCTTGCTTTAAATGCTACTGAAAATATTTGTTAAGAGCTTTTTGATATATCTAAAGAAGTCATGTTTTATTAAATATTTAAATAATTGTAATCAATAGTCGTGCTCCCTCCAACATTCGTAATGACATATTTCCTTTTCAAACCATCTTTTTCTTTTGAAAATTTACTACGGATCCTTAACCAGTAACCAATGTTCATTTGTTTACAGGCTCCTCTACTCCGTGTTACCAATAAGCGTAGCATCGGAGCTACGACACGGGCGCCCCGTAGCCGCGCGCCGCTACGACGTAGTCACTCTCCTCTTCAGCGGTGTCGTAGAATTCGCCCGGTTCTGTTCCCAGAATACAGACTCCCGCGGCGCCATGAAGATAGTCAGGATGCTCAACGATCTCTACACCACATTCGATGTTCTGACGGATCCGAAGAAGAACCCTGATGTTTATAAGGTACCAGCGAGTTCCCGGCATGCGTTGCTATGCCTCTTAGTAAAGAAATTATTTCTCCCTGCGTGGCCTTTCCCATTCATCCCCTTCCCCTCCCCTCCCGCCTTCCCATCCTGCTTCTAAACTATACGAATTACACCCATGTTTAAAACCTTTCACGCGCCATCTTTTGCAATATTTTCTAGAAATTTCATAATGCCAGAGCTCACTATTATATATTAAAACCACCCCGGGCATGAGTTCATCAAATCTCCCAAGAAAATTTATTCGTCAACATAAACATAAAATAAAAATGCTCTAATCATTGTAATTTTTTGCTTAATTTTTAACCTCACCGCAATTTAAAAAAACGTGGAACTACACCATTGGGGAATGCCATACTCTCAGTGGCTTCTGGCGGGATCAGTTGGAACTCTTATGCGGTATTCAAATTTTAAAAAATGTATGAAAAAACAAGGTTTTATGTCACGATACAACGGTCAAAACGTGTTTTTTTTAGCCCTTTGCTTTGCATGTTTTGAAGTGATCTTCACCAAAGTTTTTAAGACTCCATATTTTATAACTATTATTTATAGGTAGAGACAGTTGGTGATAAATACATGGCGGTCTCAGGACTTCCCGAAGCCTGCCCTGCCCATGCCAGGTGGATAGCCCGCCTGGCTTTGGACATGATGGACCTTGCCAAAGAAGTGACCATCGATGGCCTACCTGTGGTAAGTCAATACGAACCACTTTTTCATCATTTGTTGATATGCATGTTATGAAAACTCGCCACAAGAGACCCTAAGGAAAATGATTTCACTCAGGGCCAGGAGATTCTGACTGTCTTTTTAAGGGAAGGGAGGCGAGGAAGTTCTGTGAAGGAAAATGATATGAGGGGAAGGTAAGAATTTAGGAGTCAGTGTGTCCAGGAGTAATAAACAGTAGCATGACTCGTTCGCTCCTACACGGTGCAAGATGTAGAGAGAGTCTGGCTAAATAGGGTTTCCCTCTTGCGATCGGGCCTGTCACGAAGCTGGTGGGCAGACAATCACAATTTGGGAGGCGGGTATGGGTACCGCCGCCCCGGGAACCATTTACTGGATAACCAACATCTCTGCCATAGGTCACCACAAGTGGTTAGTTACGTTTGGTGACTTAGCAGGGGTGCCCGGGTTCATGGGTGAGGTTTGTTTGGTTTTGGCGGCGGATGCGTCTACCCACCAGCTGCATGGCAGGCTGGATCGGGAGAGAATGTTGAGGGTGTCTCTTTGACTTCTCCAGCTCTCTAGGAACATCGCCATGCACAGCAGTGAGAGGGATGGATTCATATGTCCGTAACTCTTGGACACACTGACCCTTAGATTCCTACCCAGCCCTAATACCCTTTTCCTTCCCAGAACTTCCACTCTTTCTTTTCCTAAAAATACCCTCCACGTAGCATCTCCAAAGATGGCACCGGACTTGAAGGGAATTATTTTCCTCAGGGTCTCCTGTGTGGAGCCAATGTAAAAAAAAAAAAGATATCTGCCGCCAAGACCTGGACTAGACAAGCACTAAACGTATCCAATCACTTGGAGTCACCTATGAAATGTTGGTTTTCCAATAAATAGATCACGGGGCAGCGGTACCCATAACCACCTCTTCGATTATAGATGTGGTATACAGAGAAGTGAAAGATGTTCCTATAGTGTCTTATCCTATTTCACTTTTTATTTTGTGTGAAAATCAATTTGAACTAAATCAGTGTGTTACGGTAGAAAAAGGGAGGATGTGGGTGTCATGTTATGGTACTTGAATTGGGGTAGGGTTTAATGTATAGGTTATTAAACAGGGTTTTAATATATCAGGGTTGTCGAATTCAATGTAATGCACTGGAAGTGCTGTGTTGTGTTTGTACCTACTATGTGATCAGTTATCATGACATTTACACCTCTTATTAAGTGGGTGTATTTAATGTTAATTATTCAGGGTTATATATATGAAGGTACACAGTTATCAGCTTTAATCCCATAGGATCTTGGACGCCAAATCTCATAGGTACGAGATATGCTGACTGTGTCGGTAGGCATGAATACTCCCGTCAGAGCGTGGGCACTGTTATTTTAATCATTGTTGTGAAGCTTGGAAAATAAGAAATAAAAGAGTGGATGTAGAACAAGATTATTATATTGAAATAAACATACCTGTGGACCATACTAAGAAGAGCTAGCTAAAACCTATCATTTTTATGCGACGATTCCGGATGCCTAATATACACCGTGAGGGGCCCCTCTCTCCCTCACGTTGCCTCCGCGCCAGGTTTGCAAGCTTCTCCATCCATCTGGGTGATTAATACGTTTGAGATCACCATGCCCATGGTGTCCATCATGTGGTTGCAGTAGTGGAAATGTCCTCCATCAGGTTGTGAAAATAATCGGCGGGGACTATACGGACGGTCGTGTCCCTTTGTATAATTGAGAATCCATCTCGTCGGATGACGGATGATAAATATAATCGCAGATTACAGTAACACTGGGTCGGTCAAGCCGCCATTATTGTACCACGGGATTCCACACTGGAATACCCGTAAACAAGAATTCTCCAGTCGCGATAACCATGTATCGGCTGGGAATAAAGGAAACTCGTTCACATTTTAAATATACTTGAAAACAACCCGCCGATTGAATATTTTACATATTATTAAATAAATTTAAGTCCACATTTTCGACTGTCGGATTTACATCCTGCCCAGGAGATGCAAATCCAAAAAGCGAGGGGAAATCGATTATTATCCCCCTATCGACCGAAAGTAAAACCACTCGGAGAAAAAGTGTAATTATAAGTGGCCAGTAAAATAATTGAATCCACTACTATAGACAAATATCAACAACCCTGGGGCAATTTTGAACATTATTCAATTATTTTCATAACATTTTCCCCGTTCTCGCGTAAATGTTCGACCCCGAACATACCTATGTCCTATGCTGACTAAAAAAAACTTAACAGTTGTGTTGGTCCACCGGTTCCTTAAAACAATAAATTTCCAAACAGAAACATAATAGAAATAAAAACAATAATCATTGTAATTAATTACAAAAATAAAAAGACATTGTAGTGAAAATACCATTTCAATCATTCACTTTTACATTATGCTCTGTGGCATCACTTTATCCTGCTATCGGATTATAAACACTTTTTATAATGGTTGAACAACCTTCACTTTTCACTGAATTTAAATGAAAAAGAAAACCTGCCTATACTAACTAGGTCTCACAGTTGAAAAATAAAAATAATAATAATAGTTGGAAAAAGAAGTTATACAATGACAATACATAATTAATTGTTTTGTTTTGTTTTGCTTTGTTTTTGTACATAATACATTTTTTAATAGTTACATATATTTTTTCGTTTGTTTATCGTAGTTTTGATAAGTTACATATTTTTTTTGTTTGTTTACAACAGTTTTGATTACGAGAGTTTTGATAAGTTACGAGACATTTTTTTTTAATGAATGAGACTTTAATTTAGTCTTATTTCAATGATGCTTGATACTTGATATGAAGAATCATGATGTATTTGAGTCATGTGTGACTATTTGAATGGGCTAGAATTTTATTGGCTCTGACGTAGAGCATAACTTATGACAATATAAAGGTGTGCACGTATTTATTTAGACTTGTTATATTTGAGAAAATAATTGTGTGATTTACCATAAATCACTACAAATAGTACCGTGTGAAAAAAAACATAAAACTCGATTTTAAATAGAGTTCATGAATACTTGTTGAATGTTGTGTCAGGGTTGGTCATAAAACTCCAAGAACAACCCGAACCACTCAGGCAAGTTTCACACCACGTAGTACTTTGAGTATGCACATGGACCAGTGGCTGGCAATCCTTCCGCCTCCCGTAGGAATCCTCCATCTACAGGCAACGGATCCACTGCCCTCCTACTGACGATGTTGCACACATGTTCCGTACCAGAGTCAGCAACTCATGGCCTGATGAGCAGACAGCAAGCATCTCTCGCCCTCTGTCTGTCATATAAGGTAAACGTAATCGACGCCGGATCGATACGTTGCGGTTGGGGTACAAGCCCACCCTTACCTTTGGAACTAATTTGGACCATTAGGAATGGTAAGTTGATCACCAGGATCCAGTTGATCAGACTGAATATACCTCCGTCAACTCCCCTCCAATGATAATAATGACGTTTCGTCATTGTCCGAAAATTTCTCCAAGTCTTATCACATTTCGTGAATATTGTCTTTTATTTATAAAAAGAATGATAATTAATATCACATTATTCCTTGTGTCACCGTTGACAATTACTTGATTGTACTTAAATTCAAAACAATTTTCCGAATTGTTATTAAAAATGATGCCCTTGATTTAAAAAGAAAAATTAACGTTGTTATTTTTGTTGTTGTTGTTATTGTTGATGTTATTGTTGTTGTACGCTGTTGAACGTTGTTGTTGATTTGACAAATATTCTTGATACATTTTTGTTTATATTAAAAAAAAATAATTTTGGCAACCCTGATGTTTGAAAATATTGGTTTGCGCCAACCCTGTATTTAAAATTGAAACATAAAATATTTTATTCGATAACCCTGTTTTCATTTAAAAATTAAAATATGAAATTTTATTTGAATATGTATGTACCCCATTTAAATTTAAAAAAAATTATTCCATTGAAATGAATATGTATGTTGCTCATTTAAATGAATATTTTTAATATGACCTACTAATAATTCATTGCATTAAAAACGTCATAATTTGAAATGTCAAGTTTGACATTAGCGTACACATAACAATTGTTATAAATTCAAAAGTATAAGATGTCAGTTTGATATTATTTGTAAATAAACAATCAATAATATATTTGTGACAGATGTCAGCTGTAAATAACATTAATTTCGTCTCGTAACTATTAAAACATTTATAATAATAATATCCCGTATAAATGGTTTCCTAATAAAGGTTATTTTTTGAAATTGCATAAAATACAAAATATTTGTTTTCATCATGTTATTTGACAATTGATATTTGACAAATATTTGACAAATGACGGTTTGTATGAATACCGGCATAATATAATTTTATAAAGCTTGAATAATAATGTTCAAATATATTTTAAAATGTTTGTAATACTTTTAACTAATACCTTTCAACTAAAATGTTTTTAATATTACTGCAATGATTTGATAAATTTAATGTACGTACCTCCGTAATTATGAACAAAATGTCACTTAGTTAACAATAAATCATTATAAATATTTGCATAATTATTGATATTAACTTTATATTGTTATTTAAACTCATAATATTATTGTTTTATGAAAATTTTAACTGTTTTTCATGTTTGGAATTATAAAAAACATAAATATGTTTTGACATATGAAATCCATAGGTAAATTTGAAAGGTAGAAATTGCCATAGATAATTTAAATTATTTTGAAAAATAACTACTGTTCATTGGATTAATTTTTTTTTTTAATAGAGTTCTATAATGCATATTGTCTATGACCAAATTTCTAAGCATATTTTAATAAAATGACAATAACAATTCTATTGAGGAATTGAGGTTATGTTTGACATGTAGGTATTATGAACAGATTATGATTATATGATTGAAAACATTAAAAAAAATCATTACAGGTATAAAATAAAGTTGTGACACTAATATTTTAAAAGCAAAGCAAAACAAAACATAGGGCAAGTTAAAAAATATGTTAAGGGCAAGCTTATATAATGAATTTAATATTACCAAGATTCACAACAATGAAAAAAATATTTTCGTTATCACCAGTTGGTGCGCCATGTTACGGTAGAATGAGGATGTGGGTGTCATGTTATGGTACTTGAATTGGGGTAGGGTTTAATGTATAGGTTATTAAACAGGGTTTTAATATATCAGGGTTGTCGAATTCAATGTAATGCACTGGAAGTGCTGTGTTGTGTTTGTACCTACTATGTGATCAGTTATCATGACATTTACACCTCTTATTAAGTGGGTGTATTTAATGTTAATTATTCAGGGTTATATATATGAAGGTACACAGTTATCAGCTTTAATCCCATAGGATCTTGGACGCCAAATCTCATAGGTACGAGATATGCTGACTGTGTCGGTAGGCATGAATACTCCCGTCAGAGCGTGGGCACTGTTATTTTAATCATTGTTGTGAAGCTTGGAAAATAAGAAATAAAAGAGTGGATGTAGAACAAGATTATTATATTGAAATAAACATACCTGTGGACCATACTAAGAAGAGCTAGCTAAAACCTATCATTTTTATGCGACGATTCCGGATGCCTAATATACACCGTGAGGGGCCCCTCTCTCCCTCACGTTGCCTCCGCGCCAGGTTTGCAAGCTTCTCCATCCATCTGGGTGATTAATACGTTTGAGATCACCATGCCCATGGTGTCCATCATGTGGTTGCAGTAGTGGAAATGTCCTCCATCAGGTTGTGAAAATAATCGGCGGGGACTATACGGACGGTCGTGTCCCTTTGTATAATTGAGAATCCATCTCGTCGGATGACGGATGATAAATATAATCGCAGATTACAGTAACACTGGGTCGGTCAAGCCGCCATTATTGTACCACGGGATTCCACACTGGAATACCCGTAAACAAGAATTCTCCAGTCGCGATAACCATGTATCGGCTGGGAATAAAGGAAACTCGTTCACATTTTAAATATACTTGAAAACAACCCGCCGATTGAATATTTTACATATTATTAAATAAATTTAAGTCCACATTTTCGACTGTCGGATTTACATCCTGCCCAGGAGATGCAAATCCAAAAAGCGAGGGGAAATCGATTATTATCCCCCTATCGACCGAAAGTAAAACCACTCGGAGAAAAAGTGTAATTATAAGTGGCCAGTAAAATAATTGAATCCACTACTATAGACAAATATCAACAACCCTGGGGCAATTTTGAACATTATTCAATTATTTTCATAACAAGTGGGTATGTTATTCGCAAGACTGTTGATTGATGACGAGGCCAACAGATATATATATATTGGTGAGAATGGTTTTGGTGGTACGCCTGCTTTTTAAATATGCAAGAGCGAGACGGCAGAAACAGGGTATAAAAGGGATGGATGTTCCTGCTCGCTCTCCGTAATCTCCGACAGCTCTATTAGCTAGTACGTAGCTTTACAACACAGACTCATTATGCAAATAACCTACTCATCAGATCTCACATCACACCTACACCAACAGTCGAAATAACAATATTTTTTATGTTTTTAGGGAATCACAATCGGGATTCACTCTGGTGAGGTGGTGACAGGTGTGATTGGCCACCGCATGCCTCGCTACTGTCTCTTCGGGAACACTGTGAACCTCACCAGCCGGTGTGAGACCACGGGCCTGCCGGGAACCATCAACGTCTCGGAAGACACGTACAAGTGAGTTGTACTTTTTTTATGTGTATACCTCACAAGAGTCCCAGCTGCTCCCGTCTGGAGCCAGTGCGACTATGGCACCCATAGTCTCACAGCATAATCCATAATCTTCAGAACAGCTGTCCTGATAATGGGCACTGTAACACTGTCCGAATCGTTGGCTAAAGAAACACGTTATCATTTGGTCGTGAAAATATCATATCATTAATTTAGATTTCACGTTTGAATGATTATATTCGTATAATGATAAAATATTTATTCGTAGAATTGAAACATTTTGTGGTAAAATTTAAAAAAAAACAATTCAAATAAGATAAATGTATATGTTTATTATAATAAAAATGGTTTATTTCATTATTTTGGACACATGATTATTTGTAGATTATAGTCTGTCAAATAAGAGTAGAAAACATAGGAGGGCGCCACTGTCGATCAAATGGCAATACTAAACACATAACTCATGGTGTTAAAGTAAAGCTGTGTAATCTACATTTTTTGCAAAAAATAAAAAACACATAAAAGTGGGAAAAATATTTTTTATTGCAATTTTTGATACCTACCGATCTCAATAGGTAGATTATACCTTTGCAATTTTTGTTAATACAATGAGGAATAACGATATTATAGTAAAATAAAAAGCACAGTTGGAAATTGCTCACATTTATTTAATACCAGCCTCAGTACCCAGCGTTGCCTGGGTTTTAGATCATGTCTCTAATTTTAGATCTGAATATATTTAACTCATTCCGACCTAAAAGTAGTGTAACTACTCACCATTAGTGATTCTTCCCTTTTATCTACTGTTAAATTCAAATTTATGTTATATTAAATGAAAGCAAATCACATTATAAAACACCATTTAATCAAATTTATAAGATACCTTAACAACAGCGCTTCTTCGAATTATTTTTTTTTCTTTAAGAACAAAAAAGGTTTTTTAAATGTGACTTACAGTGTTTTACACATTCAGTGTCATTGCAATTTGAAAGAATATTTGACAGTTAAATTGGTGTTGCCAGCCTACAAATTTAGTAGTTCAATTTTTAATATTTTCTACTCTTAATTGACAGACTATACTTATATGATCATTTAGAAATATGACAGAAGGGGGATAAAGTTGAATTAGCTCAGTGGTAAAGCAAGGTCCCGGCATGGATGAGATCTTGGGTTCAATTCCTAGATGCGACTGATTTATTATTCTAATTTGTCTGTTTCACAGTTTTCGTTTGAGAATTGTTAATATTACGATTTCAGTTTTTACTCAATAAGTTATTCCACTATAAAAAATTGAATATTCGCCCTAGACTGTAAGAAAGTCAATAGATGTCGTATATTAAAAATAAAAATGGATAAAATATATCCAATCTACATTACAATGTAGAAGCCCAAAAAATGCGTTGAGAAAACCAGATTATATTGGTATTTCTTAGTTGAAGTTTGATACGGTTAAATATGATTAAAGGGGATGTGGTCGAGTTAGCTCAGGGATAGAGCAAAGCCCTGGCAAGGCCGCGGTTTAATTCCTAAATGCGACCGAATAACTGACTGTTTCGTATATCGTGGGGTAATTTTTTTTTATTATTTATTGAGTTAGTTTATACTATACGTACATGAATATAAACTAATAAGCAAAATGTAACATTTCATTTAATAAATTTAAATATTTTACAGTAAGGGGGTATTCATCCTCCTCATAGAGTGTTTATAAAATAAGGTACATTAAACACGATTTATTTATTTAAAAAGTCGTTATTTAAATAGTGGCTACATAATACGATAAGTTAACTGGGTATTTTACCTGTTGCGAATATTTACTTGTTTATTTATTAATATTATAATCGTATGGACAAGCTATCAGGAGGATGGTGAAATACATTTATTTTAAAGTTCATTCATTCTTCATACTTTCAGGCATTTCATCGTACATCTTTAGTCCTCTGTAAATTAGGCAGTTAACTAACTTACCTTAGTTAGCTAACTCCATTTATATTTCTTGATTCGTAATTATGGACATCTCCATTAAAAACAATTTTACCCTTAAAGTATTTTGGCATTTGGTTTTTCATAACTTTATGCACAAAAATTGACACATTGAATAGCAGTCTCTTTTTTATTGGAATCCAATTACTACAACCAGATAACTCCGAAATTGGTCTATTTGAGTTACACCCTAAAATCAGAACTCTTTTTCTTCGTCTACGAATGCTACAAGCAAATAAGTCGAAACGCATTTCAATCATCAAGTTTGAATTGTTTTTTTCTTCAAAAAACGGTATCGTTTAATAGGCCACTTGCAACACATTTTTTTTTTAAAAAATCCGGTTTAGGAAAATATTCTAAGACATTCTGTATTATTATTTTTTTTTTAATCGTTTTTTTTTAAATCCTGGGGATTTTTTGAAAATTTCAATCCAAAAAATCAGACCATTTTATATAAACCGGAAGGACGGAACATAATTTTATAGGTGAGAAAAAACAATAATTACATAGCCGAAAATAATTTTTAAAAAAAGAACGTTTACCACACGAATGGCACAGGAGAATAACGAGAAATATTACATCTCATAAATATTTCTTTCCTTGATCCATCTTATTGATCATAAATCATTATAATGTACAACGTCTATATTAATAAATCCAATGTAATATACTTGTACTTGTAAATTATAATAATAATAAGAATATTGTAAAATTTGATTTTGATAAAATCAGCACCGCAACCATTATACCTCTAAAACACGTACCGACATCTAAAATGTACGGGGTTCTCTTCACAACATCTGTCAAAAATTCAAACCAAATGATAAGTTCGCAGAGAACAAACAATAAATCTAGTGAACGAATTCAAAAATTCGCCTTAAATCAAAGTGATGCCATATAAAAAAAATAAATCAGTGTGGAATTTTACAAAATTAACAGGAACATTTTCGGAGATGGGACATTTTCATGTAGTGACGTCACGAGCCCAAATAATGGATTTATTTATTTAAAAATAATAAAAACTGTACATTTCTACAAAATTTTACTAACATTTTCGTAATCTTAGTAAAAAGATCTATCCACACGATTTTTTCGAAGTCGTTATGAAATCCATGCAAGTGGCCTATTCTATAATTTTAAATCTAGTTATCAGAAGTATGCTTCCATGTTTGAATTAGGCAATTAGACTTAGCTACTTGTAGCACTAAATGCTTGTGGAATTGCTTAAGGTTAAACACCACGTACGTTATAATCTACGCATTCACAGATGGCGCCAATTAAATTATTTTAACACTTTAATACTTTTAGCATGTTACGCTTTAAAATATTAAGGTTAATTAATTGTTTGCGCCCGTACACATTTAATACGAATATAAATAAATAGTTTTATCCATAAACAAGCCGAAATCTTTCAAGAAAGGCTGAAAAGAGCTTAGATTGAGTCACCGATACATACTTTAATTTTTCTGCCTTTCTTGAAAGATTTAGGTCTGTTTATGGACAAAACTATTTATTTATATTCATTTTAAATATGTACGGGCGCAAAAAATTAATATACCTTACTATTTTAAAGCCTAACGTGCAAAAGGTATTAGAAACCTAAAATAATTTGATTGGCGCCATCTGTGAATGCGTAGATTATAACGTAGGTGAAATTTTTTTAATAATAATAATACTTGGATGATTTATATAGCGCCGTTTTCGTGAAAAATCACCTCAGTGGCGCTGAGCCCTTTATTAGTAACAACCAGGTAAATCATTTCATTTTTGTAAATTATGTATAAAAAATGATTAGCCATTTTTGTATTTTCAAAATATAGGTACGTATTACGGTTCCCAACACACAAATCTACGATTTAACCATACTTATTAGTATAAATGTACAAAAACCGATTTATCAGATTGTTTACCATCTTATAATTCGATTTCCCAACAAAGCTGATTTCAGAGTTACCTAGTTGAAGTAATTACCATACGATATTATCTTCAATATTATTTATATATGTTGAAATGAATTCTTTAATTTTATATTGGAATTTAAAATATGTGAGTGTTTCAAACGCATCACTACGTTTGCTTATTATAATATAACTAAAAATTCAGTGAGATTAAAATCATTTCTAATATCTACATATAAACTCAATCAGTCATCACAAAGATCCAAATATCGATGGAGAACATTCGGTATTGGCAATTTTCTTATACCGAACGGGAGCTGAAAAGATTTCCATAACTGCTCTCTCACAGCACATCTGCATAGATGTTTTAGTTCCGTTGGTCTGAGACCACACCTCGAAGATGGCACCAGATGATCTTCCATTATAAATGGATACCTTTCCAACATAGTCCTTCTCTGATAGTTATAGTCTTCTGGATAAGCAAAATCTCTGTATTCTTTCATATCAACTGTAAGCTTAACCGTTGGTATAGCTCTTAAAATAACCCTCAAACAAGTAACCAATTCATACGGATATTTTCTGTCAGATTCCTTCAATCTGTCCAAGATTGTCTCAACTGGATTTGTAGCATTATTTTCTAATTGATTGTCGCAATTTAGCCGAGCTCCAAACCTTAGTAGGATCATTAGCATCTCACTGGCGCCAATTTGTACCACAACGCGGACTGGCGGCGCTTTCCCGCAACTCTCCAGCGGGACGTCGATAAACCGACTGACTTTACTGCCATCTGTATATTCTAGGCTGGCATTAGTGGCGTGATCCAAGAAGTAAACCAATGCGTGGATATTTTCTTCTTTGTCTTTGAAATCTGACTTCCAGCCTGCGATGAAGTGTGGCGCCGTTGTTCCAAATATTGCACCTGAGAAAGAAAAAAATTTATTATTTAATAGCAAAATTTAGTAAAATCATGTTTTAATATTTGTCATCACCAATTGTCATCATCAATGGTGATACATTTAGTAGAAATGCGCTTTTTTAGAAATCAAAATATGTGTAGATGCTCTGAAGATCAAAATAGAAATGGTTATGGGGGTATTTTACCATCCTCTCGATAACTTATTAATAACAATCCATTTTAATAAATAATTACTCGCTATAGGTAGAAAACATCGCTAAATTTTCCGATATAATTATGTCCACTATTCACGTGAACCTAAAATGACCATTATTCATATAGTTTCGATTAGTAACTCGCACTTTTTTAGTAGAAAAGCAATTTCGAGCAATAGTGAAATCTAAAAAATTCAGTACTCACAAATGAGTCATACAATATCCACGCATTTCAATTGCACTACCGAAAAACTATTCAATCCGCCCTCTTCAAGTCCGCGTAAAGCATATATTTATATCGGAAGTGGTCCCTTGAGAGACGGTTAATAAACATACTTCATTATTGGTTAAAATCGATCAATATTTAAGTGATTTAAATTGATATTAAAATATTAAATATTCAGTGACAGAACAAGTGACAATTAGAATTTGAACAACGCATCGGACGCATACATATAGAAGGCTCCAATCGTAGTACCTTGCATCGATGTAACGGTGCGTGCCGTGCAACATGACGCACATTATATACTACCGCATCAAATAATCTATGCTGTTTACTCAAGCAGGGCTGTCACAAACAACAAAAATGAATCTTAACGATAACGCCCTCCTATCTACTAATGAAGCAAAAGAACTTATTGACGGCATCCACAGTGCCATCACGGATCCAGCTTTAAAAATTACTAAAGACCAGATGGCGAAGCTTTTGACAAAATTATCTACTCTTTCAAGCAAAATGATTGACGTTGGAACAAAGGTTGGAATAATTGAGGGAAAATTAATGACATATGAAAAAATCATCACCAAACCCCCGCAGGAAACAAGTACAGGTGACAAAAGAACATACGCAAGCGTAATTGATAAGGGAAAACCAATATTACCCAAAGAAAATCTACATACAATAAAAATAATTTCAAACAATAATGAAAACGCGGACCAAATAAAAGTAAACATTCAAAAACAGATAAGAGTCGGAAAACTGGGGATAGAAGTATCTGAAATAAAAAAATCAAATAAAAACCACGTAATCATCTCTTGCCCAAAGAAAGAAGATTCTGATAAAATAATTAAAGAAATCAACAAGAAGGAAAATAACAGCATAACCGCAACAGAAATTAAGAAGTGCAAGCCTAATGTTATCCTTAAAGGAATACACAAGGATTACAACGTAGAAGATTTTAATGAAGATTTTATAGAACAAAACGAAGATATTTACCAACTTATCAAAGACGATAGTAAACACATGCCCAAAATAATGGCAAATATAAAAAACAAAAGAAGCGAGAACTTATCCAACTACGTCCTAGAAACAACCGGTCAAATGAGAAAATTATTAATCGAAAAAGGAAGAATAAACCTGGGATTTATGCGGGTTCATGTAGACGACTCAAACCCGTTGTCCCAATGCTACCATTGCTTGTGGTTTGAACATACTGCCAATAAGTGCCGAAAAAAAATGAAAAAACTCAGATGTCTCCACTGCGCACAAGATCATACACTATCGAACTGCCCGAATAAAACTCAACCACCGACGTGCTACAATTGTCTAACCTTTAATAAATCAAGAAATGGAAAAACAAATTCGAACCATCGAGCGAATGATAGCAAGTGCCACTACGTCAATAAAATGACAGAATCTGCTTACCAGAAAATTGACTTTAATTAAAATGTTATATTCTTTAAAAAAAACAAGTAAGATATTAATATTTCAACTATATTTTGTTTACAGAGTATCAAAGTCGGCACCCTGTTTATTAGCGCCTGTTCAAATTCATAGTATATACCTAAGAACTAGCAACTCCCAGTCGAGTGGCATTATTATTACTAAGTATATGATTATTATTGTTCCGCCCGACTATGAAGTTATTCATATAAACGAATTCTCAATTCCCTACAAAACGTACCTCCAAACATATTTATATACATACTCAATCATTTTACATAAGATACACGATTTCAAAGTAGGATGAATAATATTATTACGGACGAACTAGATAACACTTATAATATAAGAGAAAAGGTTTGTAATAATGTTGATCAATGCAACCTTCTCTTCAAAAATATGACTAACTCATTAACCATTATGCACTTAAATATCAGAAGTATTCACAAAAACATAAATGAATTATTATGCACTCTTAGTCTATTGAAAACTGAACTCGACTGTATAATTTTGACCGAGGCCCACCTTAATACCATAAATATTGATAGTATACAACAATTACCGAACTTTACATGTATTACCACGAAAACGCACATTAACAAGAATAGTGGCATAGTTATATACGTTAACCAAAAACACCAAGATATATCTTATAAAGAAATAAACATGACACTCACTAACTGCCTAGCATTACAAATAAAAGTAAATAATCAGATTTATCAGGTTATTGCTATATACCGAACCCACGCACTATGGGGCCAAATGGTGCATATCATCTCAAAATTCAATAACTTTTAAAATAATACGAATATTGAGGTGATTTGTTAGAAAATAAGTTAATGAATGTGTACAGATTTGTAATTTATTAAGATTGTTAAAAATATTACAAAAGATGTATTAATATCAACAAGTTAAAAAATAAAAATGTATTTTATTTAAAAATTCGCATTTATAATAATGTCTTATTTATTAAAAAACATTTATAAAACACAAAAAAAAATATTAACGAATAATGCTAAACATTTAAAAACAAATACATTTAAAAAAAATCTTACTTAAGTTCACAATGATCAAACTGCACCCAATTTATTATTAGTCTATCATTAATCTTCTAATTCGTTCTCAAAATTTAACAAAGGCACTTTAGCTTAATCTAATAATTTCAGAACTTTGCGGCCTTTCGTAAAACTTTTGCTGCAAATGTATGGATCTAAACTGCGCACGAGAGTGTGCATTACGTCTACACATTTGTTGATGATCATGAGCATTTTTTAGCATGGTCAAGGCGAACAAATTTATAATCCTTGTTTCTTGCTTCTTGGGCATCCTCTGAAAGTTGTCCAAATGGTAACAAAAAATAGTTTTTTTATGATGTTCTCTCCATGGGTTAGTATCTTATGTACAAAAGCAGGTATGTACCATCCAGTACCATCCATAGTCCTGTACATAATATTCAGCTGTCGCGCTTGCGTATTCCCAGAATTTTTTCGAGTCTATAGGTTTTCCACTAGCCGTGGTTTGTAAAATTATTAAAAAATCTCTTGAGGAGTTCCTCTTTCACACCAGTTATATTTACGCTATATGAATAGTTAACAAAGAACCTTGCCGTGTGTCCAACATTAGAATTGCCACTTCCTTGACGGGGTTTGTCGATAATAAGCCCAAGCATGTCTCTGAAACTTTTTTGGACATCCGTTTTTTTCTCTTTTTTAAGAGTATTTTCTTCTTCATTACGGGATGACAATTTTTGAAATGCAAGTTTTACGAAATATGTAAAATACATTCTATAAATCGGATCCAACAATGTAATGTTGAGAGCCCGAATCTGTAGAATTCTTGCCTGTCTTGTTTATTTCTAATAGCTTCTAGATTTTTATAAATTTATTTATTCATTTCGGTTTTGCCAGACATATTGTGCATGCTGAAGAAGACAGGGTATCTGTCAACACTTGTGTTACCTTCCCATCAATCATTATCAGAAACGTTTCGAATTTAGTAGAAACAGTTTCATGTTCAGATATAAAAATGTGAGCAGGATGAAGTAAAGAAATTTAGTTTTCTACTTCTGATATAACTTCTCTCGTTTTAGCTGGAGTTTCTTTTGTAAATCCAATGAATATTGGACGACAGTATCTGTTGGACAATGGAGTTTGATTTTCCTATAGTACGCGATTACTTTGAAAATCGACTAACTTTATATGAACTAAAGAAGCAATAAAATGATTAGCATCTGAGATAAGTTCACATTACTGTTCGAAATTTGTTTATACTCTGACTGTCCTGAGGATCCATCACACCCTCATTTCACATATAATGTCATCTCTAAGGCATCTGATGTATCAATAGAGCCGATTTTGAAAATTCTTTTCACAGTATGTTAAAAAGATCCTGTAGTTTTACACTTGCTTTCAAATCGGTCGCAGTAATACCGTCAGGATAATATTCTGTTTTCGCTTCTGATATTTTTTTGGCGGATGGGAGTAGGTACATAATTTTTTTTGTCATCTAGAACAATTTTTAAGAGTTGGTAATTATTCCTGGATAAATTTAAGTACACATAGATAGCTAAGGTTTCATATTAAAATTTAAAAAACTTTGTCCATCATTATCAAGCCAACTTAACAGACTATTCTTCGATTCAGGGGACAAATTATTAATTTTTTTAAAATTTCAAATTAATGATGGGTATGTATTGTGAGTATAGATATATGTAAAAATAATAAAATGTGAAGTAATTATAGGAATATCATGTAATTAGTAACAACATTATTGTTATGTATAAGGTATTTTCTCTGTTTTCGATTTTTGACGCTGCGCTAACTATCAGTATTAAGCCAATTTCTGAAAAGGGGGCAAGTTGGGGCAAAATTTTATTACTAATTCTTAAAGTAAACACTCTAAAGAATATAAAAATCATAATATCTAACCTTCGGGAAGCTTCGGAAGAAACGAAAGGTTTAGTGAAAGTTAATAATTATCTTAAATCTGAGGAATTTATTCGTATAATTAAATTTAATAAGTAATTCCTATTTCCGAAAAAAAATGCTGGTTTATATATAAAAGGAATAGCATACTTATGTAATAATATAAAAATATTTGCTTGATTAAACTTGGAACGCTTGATATGTGTGTTCAAAGTTTCATATAAATTTTCGCAATAAATCCGTATTTCTCAAAAGTTCAACTTTGACGGGCCATTATAAATAAACGGAAGGGAATACAAAATTGTTATAACAAAATAAAAAAAGAGTAGGGATTTGTCATTAAGAATCAATGGTTGTTTTAATTCTACGGCGTAATTACCGAAAGCGAATTATGAGATGATATGCACCGCTTGGCCCCATAGTGCCACGGTTCGAAAACTCAACAATTTATAGAGCATCTTAAAGATGTAATTAATAAAAACAAATGTCAAAATACTATAGTAACGGGTGACTTTAATATAAATATAGGTTTAAATTCAAACAGTGTCGAAAAAAATGATCTACATAATACGATGGCTGAACTGAACTTCATTTCATGCATAAACGACTATACTAGAGTTGTGCCCCGACAAAACCCATCATGTATTGATCATATTTGGACAAAAGCTGACATAACTACACAATTAACACTTGTCATTTGGAAAACAAATATAACTGATCACTTTGCGTGTATTTTAATTCTTGATTTTAAAAAAAATATCCTTTTCCTCAACTGCATTACAGCAGTATAATATAAAAACCATTAACACAAAACTTCTAAGTGGGAAGAAATATTAAATACCGAAGATGCCGAAAAATCTTCAATTAATTTCGAAAAAACACTTCGCGATCACATAATAAATGCAACTAAAGAAAATAACGTCAAACTAAAATCAAAACATAGAAAAAATAAACCTTGGATCACCCATGGAATAGTTACCTCAATTAGAAATAAAGAAAAACTATTTTATCAAACCCGTAAACAACCCAATGACTTTATTTTATTACAATTATATAAAAAATACAGAAATAATCTTACAAACTTGATTAAAAAAACAAAAGAAAATTACTTCAAAGAAAAAATTGAAGATTGTGGTGAAGATAACAAAAAAGTCTGGGCTACAATTAATAACATCATTGGCAAGGGTAATAAAAATAAACAAATAAATAAAATAACATATGACAATGAAACAATAGAGACAGTAAAAGAACCAACTAAAATTGCTAATATTTTCAACAACTACTTTGCAAAAGTCGGTGAGAACCTAGCCAAAAAAATTGACGCTGTCCAATCTAAAAAAACTTTCAGTACATCCACACAAACTTGCCAAAATATTTTCAATAAGTTTGAAAAATGCACACAGATAGAAATAGAAAAAATAATAATGAACTTACGAGTGTCAGCGAGCCCTGGTTTCGACCATATCACAGTAAATTTACTAAAACAAATGAGACAACTAATATCAAAACAAATAGCACATATCATAAATAACAGCATGCAACAAGGAATTTACCCGAAAATATATAAAAATACAATAATAACTCCGATTTTCAAATCAGGAATTGCAACCGACATCTCAAACTACCGTCCCATATCTATTGTATCAAACGTAGCAAAAATATTTGAAAAAGTCCTAAAGTCACAATTAACTAAGCACATCACTTGAAATAAAATTATTAATGATAACCAATTCGGCTTCAGAGAAAATTTAGGCATGCAAGATGCAATCGCAAAAATAACCTCAATAATATATAATGCTCTTGACTCGGGAAATAAATGTTTAAGTATATTCATTGATCTAAGAAAAGCTTTTGACAGTATATGCCACAAAAAACTAATCAAGAAATTAGAAAATATTGGAATTCAAGGATCAGTTATAGAATGGTTCAAAAGTTATCTACATGAAAGACACCAACACGTGAAAATTAACAATACATTGAGTGAACCCACCTATTCAGAATTTGGAATTCCTCAAGGGACAGTGTTAGGTCCAATATTGTTTATCATTTACGTGAATGAAATGCTTACAATACCGAAAATTGGAAAAATCATATCTTTCGCTGACGACACAGTCTTAATCATAGAAAAAAAAAACGTGGGATGAAGCCTACCGAACCGCAAATGTAGAAATAAACAACTTAAAACAATGGCTGGATGACAACTATCTTTCCTTAAACTCTGACAAAACTTACTTCATGACATTTACACTATCAGACAAATTCCTTCCAATTATAAATTCCAATATAACTATTCATAGCTCTTGTAAAAATTATACTGACAACTGCAACTCATCTAAATGCACAAAAATTTCAAAAAATTTATTAAATATTTAGGCATAATAATAGACCAACATAATAATGAACAGAACATATTGCACAAACTATAAACAGAATACGTAAACTTTTTTACGTATTCCTCAAACTAAGAAATATACTTCATAAATCTATACTACTGAAGGTTTACTATGCATTAGCCCAATCAGTTCTGCAATACGGAATAATAGGTTGGGGAGGAGCGTATAAAACCAACTTAGCCCCACTTGAAATAGTACATAGAAGACTCATCAAAATTATTCCAAAAAAAACCTTTAGACTATTCAACTCAAAAAATATTCGATTAATTCAAAGTTTTACAAATAAACAGAATCTATCAAAAAAATGCATTACTTCAAATCCATAAAGACAAACTAACAATAAAGTCATTTAGCTCCAGGCCGAGAACAACAGGACAAATAATAATCCCTAAACTTAATACTACAACGGCCCAACACCATTACACATACTCAGCCATAAAATGCTTTAACGAACTCCCTAAAGATATTCAATCCGAAAAAAATTATTAAATTTTTAAGAAACAAATTAAAATACATTTCACCACTAAGTAATTTCATGTTTGTGTTATATTACGCCCACTTATATTTTCAATGTGTACACAGGTTTTATATTTTATAATTTATAAAAAAAACTTTCTTCCTAAAATAGTGCACAGGTATATAATTTTACATACATGTTGTTTTTATTTTATTTTTTCATAAATACGCTTATGGTAGCATCAATTAAACATATATCAAAATATCAATTGTGTTAGTACTCCCTCCCTAAACACGAGAAATTCTCAATTAGAGAGGTATTATTACCACCATTAAAAAATATTTGCATTACATGTACATAATTAAAAAAATAATTGTACTTATACCTATCTTTGTAAAATTGTAAAAATGGAATAAATAAATAAAAATAAATAAATAAATGTTAAAGTACATCATATGGATAGAGCTTTTGACACAGAGGGTGGTGAAATACCCCCTTTCTGTCCTTGCTGGCTAATTACATACACTCTGAGAAAAAAACTTGGGAAAGTTGCTGACCTATACAAATAATTATACATACCTGATATAGATAAGTTTTAAGATTTTCACGGCCAAAAGCATTTTCGTTATTTGTTTTTGGGGTGTTATGCCGTGTTGCGCTACCTCCTTCTTTAGCCAACGTTTCGGACATCGTTGCAGTGTCCATCATCAGGGCAGATCCGGCAGATCGTGATTTGGGAAATGTCGTGATTTGGGAAAAAAATGGGAGATGTCGTGATTTGGGAAAAAAAATAAAAGAAAGGCTCCATATTTTATATTTTGTAGCAAACTTAATTTTTATTCCATAACTGCAGTACAAAGAACGCAAAAAAATTGAAACATGTGGAGTGTTTGTTAAAAATATTAAAAGGGAAAATAATACTTTTTCTGGATAAAATCAGTATTACTTGTATTCAAAAAGTAGATTTTTTTTTCATTTTTGTCAACTATAGGCAGTTTTTAATAACAAACAAACGTTAAAAGGTTAAATTATTGAGAAAAAAAATGAATTACCATAACTTAAAAATACATGTCTTAAGGTTTTTTTTCTGATTTTCAGTGCATTTTAGCGAGCTAATGATCATTTTTTGAAAAATAATTTTAAATGCAGTTCTCATTTCCTTTGTAAGACGCAACTTTTGAGGTATCAGGCGTTTCTGAATTCAAAGGATGAAATAATTGACACCTAGTATAGCTCTACGCCTTAGCCATGTAGCCTTCGAGTCTCGTATTTAAAAAAAATCCCATGCAAATCTTTTAAAATACAATTTCACAGTCGTAGATTTCATTCAGCAATTGGGCAACGGTTTGGTTTTCTCGACGGTTCCAGTTGAACGTCAGTTTTGGCGCTTGACAGTGACTTTCCCACGAATTAGACTTTGTCGTAGTTGTCTTCGGAGGCTGTATGGTAGCAAAATATAGTTTAAAATACAAATATTACCTAAGAAAAGCCTTTCGAAAGTGTTCTCGCAGTAGTAGATCTCGTCCAGCAGTCTGGCGACGGTGAAGTTGTCCTGCAGGCTCCAATCGAAGGCCAGCTTGGCGGCGATGTAGAGCACGTTGTGGTACTTGCCCATCAGGCAGACCTGGCCGTTGTCGTTCTTGGAAGTCTCGTGGTAGCGCAGGGCGGCCAGCACAAAGTGTCGACACGAGGTTTCGTAATCTACGCCCTCTGTTTCAGCTGAAAGCAGAATTATTTGCTGATAAAATTGTTAAGGGGTTATTTCATCGGTGACCCGACAATTCGTCCTGCGACAATTCATCCGGCGACAGTTCATCTTGCGACAGTTCATCCGGCCGACAGTTCATCCTGCCGACAGTTCATCCTGCCGACAGTTCATCCCGCCGACAATTCATCCGGCGACAATTCATCCTGCCTGATCATTTCGAAGATTTTTATTAAGTAAGTATGCAAAGAGGATATACGGCCGTACAACCAAAATCGATATACTTATATCTGAAGGCATCTTGAGTAGAAATCCGCCGTAAAAATATTTTACTAACAATAATTTCGACTCTCCGAAGAAGCATGCGTGAATATCAAAATACGACATACTTATACGTGCAGTCGGCTTAGCAAAGAACGGTAAAGATTCCTACTTGCATCTAATAATAGCTAATTATTTAGACCTCAATGTTTCTAAATGCCACACTATGTCCTTTACTAGAAACAAGCATCAAATTAACTTCTCATATTCACTCTGCGATGAACCCGTGATCTCAAAAAATGAATGTAAGGACCTTGGAATCTATTTAGATAGTAAACTTATATTTAAAACGCATATTGATTCAATCACCGATAGATCTTACAAAATGTTGGGTTTTATACTACGTCTGAGTAAATTATTTAGAAATCCACATACTCTAGTAATGCTTTACTCCTCACTAGTCAGAAGTCCACTGGAATTTGCATCGCCTGTCTGGAATCCCAAATACACCCAATACGTCAACAACATAGAGCGCATACAAAATAAATTTATTAAGTATCTCGGTTATAAATACAACAATAATTACATCTGCACTCTCCAATCCCTGAAATCCAGGCGAACGGTAGCTGACATGACATTTCTCCATAAAATTATACATAACGAAATAGACTGCCCAGAACTTCTATCCCAAATAAATTTTAACATCCCATCTAAAAGAACTCGCCACGCCAACCTTTTTTACACAACCAGTAATAATACGAACGCTGCAGCCAACTCCCCCATTTCCCGCATCCTTCAAAGTTTCAACTCTATTCAAAAAACCACAAATACAGATATATTTTTTGATTCCCTCCTCTATTTAAGAAAAACATTTTTAGCACACTGAACTCGCACACATAACACACACATCCACACACACCCTCACACCCTCATTTACACACATACAAACACTCTCCCACACCCCTCTCCTTCAATAAGTTACTAACTAAATTTAGGTAAAATGTATTATTTATCACATAAAATTTTAAGTATATAACAGCGACATGATATTGGTACCAATTATTGTATTAATTCTATAACTTTGTAAATATTTCCCATTATGTAATAATGTACTGTTTGTTTCTGCAAAAAAATAAAAATAAAATAAAAAATATAACTTTTTTTATCTCAAATTAACACCATCTTTTTAGGGTGAATTGACTGATTTAAAAAAAAAAACACAAGAGTCCCAACCGTCTCGAGCCAGTGAGTGCCAATGGCATCCCCAATTTTGGTATGGTGTGATACTGAAGGTAGTGGTGAGGGGAAGGAGATGTGGAAAACGTATCTTCCTGGCTATTCAGATCTAGTCACCAAGCACGGCTAGGTTAGGTTAGGTTAGGTTAGGTTAGGTTAGGTCAGTTTAGGTTAGGTTAGGTTAGGTTAGGTTAGGTTAGGTTGTACGGCCGTATATCCTCTTTGCATACTTACTTGAAGAAAAAATCTTCTAAATGATCTGGCAGGATGAATTGTCGCCGGACGAATTGTCGGCAGGATCAACTGTCGGCAGGATGAACTGTCGGCAGGATGAACTGTCGGCAGGAAATACTGTCGCAGGATGAACTGTCGCCGGATGAATTGTCGCAGGATGAACTGTCATGGAACCATTTCATCATCCCCTTCATAGCTTATCCATGGGATAACATATATTAATAAATAAGAAAATGCTCGCAACAGGTAGAAAACTCGTCTAAGTTATCCGACATATGGCCACTATTCATAGGTTCGAATACACAACAGTAAACTCGTCTACATACATAGAAATCAAAATATGAGTAGACTATGCTTTGCTAAACCATTCATCCACTGGGATAAAACTTTGGAGATTTGACGTGTGCATGCCCGCGATGGTTTCTATATACAATTGTGGGCTCTGGTGTCATGAAATTATGCGTTGCTAACCAATCATCCGATTGCGATGAAACTTTGGGGATTTGATGTGTGTATGCCAGAGATGGTTTCTATTCATACTGGTGAGCTCAGGCATTATGAAATTTGTATAAAAAAAATTGCAAAAGGTGGCACGCGAGCTGTTTGAAAACTGAATGTACCGGGACTCAATTTTGGGAAGGCGGGAGGGAGGAGGGGAACTCGGGAAAGAGCGGAAAAGGGGAGGGGGAAGAGGGAAGGTGGTGAAGACGGAGTGGGTACATGTGAGGGGAAGTGGACGCTGGAGAGGGAGGGGAGGCGGAAGGGGAACGGGACGAATGGGAAAGGACACGCAGGGAGAAACAATTTCTGAACTCGCTGGTACTTTACAAATGATTAACTCGAAAATATATTTAAATACACAAAATAAATATATATTTAGATATTAAAAGGGGTATTTCATTATCCTCTTGACGAGATAGGATAACGCATATTTCCGAATTACGATTTTTTATTGATAAATCCGATTTTTTTATTAGGCACTTGAACCTAAATGGTGGCTATGGTGGCCGGATAACTTAAAACGAGTTCAACTCAATACCTCCTTTGAAAAGTCATTAATTGTGACGCAAAATATATATAAAAGAGTTAGTTAAATAGCTTACGTTAGGTTACGTTACGGGCTTTTTTTCATTGCTTAAGGGCCCGCAACCCGGATTTGTACCGATTTATTACATATTTCCCTTAAACACCGTAAGTTTTAAAGCTCTTAAAAAATATATGTTATTCTTGAAGATAATATCTAGACTTTGCCCGCGCCTAAACGCAAATTATATAAAATTCCCTCGATAGAAAAAAATCGCAAAGTATGCTCCAAAAACTATTATTAACACGTTTGTTTCAGTTATTTTACAAGTTATATGTATGAAAAATATCACAGTGTTTCTTTAATTGCTGTTTAAGATAATGCCCGCGAGATTTTTGCTCTATTTAAACGAGTCGTGTTTTATTAAACATTTTCGCAATTTTCGCATCGATTTTGTCGCTGTAAATGTTAGCCCTCTCCTCTAACGTTCGTAATTTCGTATCTCTCCATCTTCTTCTTTTCGGGACCGGTTGCAGAGACTTTTTAAATGGGTGTTGAGTTGATTTGATTTTGAGTTTTCATGGAACCGGCCGCTATCCTTCGGTATTGTTAGCCGAGTTTTCTACCTATTGCGATTGTTTATTTTTATTATTATATTATTTCTTATGGCCAAGCTACCAAGAGGATGGTAAAAACCTCTGGTGTTATGTGTATTTAAGAGCGTTTAACCAGCCAGCGGACGAAAATCCACATTTCGTCGAAAGTTGTTCTTACGATCGTGCAGCGCGGTTACAATGAGAAAGATTAATTATTCTCCGTGCCAGCTTTTTTAAATTATAACTCAATATCGAATTTATTTCAATTCAAATTAGCTTTAATTTATACCTTCATCCAAAAATGCTGAAAGGCGTGATGATAAAACTATTAAAATAATGTACTTTTTGTAGTTATTTTTTGATTATAAGTATTTATCATTTTTCAATAATGTCTAAATTTAATAAGAATGTTAAAAAAATCTGAAATATATTAGTTTGTAAGTGCGCAAATAAATACACAAACGGACCAATTTTCGCCAAGAAACACATATACGTACATATTTTTAATGATTTTATTGAAACTAAAATTAAAATTCTAAAACATACGTTTGCTAGATAATGTATTGATTTATTTTGCCACATGATTTTATTATTTGAAATGGGTGTGGTATAATACAAAAGCTTTTTTGAATATTAAACAAATCTGCCAACGACCTATGGAATAACCTTATTATACTAAAAATTTAAAAAAATTCTCAAAATTTATTACATACGAATGCTAAAGAACAATCTTTCGAAATCCATTTATAATTTTTTGTGGAAAAGAGTCAATACGTCTAAAAACTTTTTTGAAAATGACGTATTTCCGGTTTTCTCTGGTAATGCCCTCTTAAAGGTATTTGTATCATAAATAAATAAGTTACTATATGTGAAGATTTGGTTAACGCGTTTGGATGCATATTTTCAGTTAATATTTACATCAGTGAAACTCACTTAAAAAAAAAAATTATGAAACTTGATGTTAAGAGGAAGCAACAAACTGAAAATGTATAATGTACGAGTTGGTTGACATTGAGATTATTTACAGTAAAAAATGAGAATGAAATTATGGTCTCCGGTGACTTTTTTGATGTTTTTTTTTAATGTTTTAAATTTTGTTATTCAAAACTAATCATTTTTTTCTTCCACCTTCCATCATTGGTCACTCAGCCGAGTAACCGCCCAACCGTCACCCCGGCCATAACTTTCCAACGCAAACTGATTTTTTATGATTTAATTGAAACATTTTCAACGTCAAATAATGGCAGGAATCGGTAAATAATCCTTTAGCCGCCACATGTCGCTACACTTTTAAAAGGCATACATTTTGAAAAGTAAACTACTTTTAAACTTAATTACCAAAATAAAATTCGGTTTCAGACGGGATAGACGAAAAAATATGCATTAAAATTCGATTTTCATTCAAAGTTAGAAATTTCCCGAAGTTGAATTTGACATTTGCAAAGTTTCGTTTCATTCTTAGTACGTACGAATTACTTAATTTACCTAAATGGTTTTAGATTTTCACGGCCAAAAGTATTTTTGTTATTTATTTTTGGGGTGTTACGTGCAGATGTGTGTTGGCTAAAGGAGGAGGTAGCGCAACACGGCATAAAACCCCAAAAATAAATAACAAAAAAGTACATCATTTTTTCTTGTGGTAATTGTTGAAATCAAGTGTGATTTCCATAATATGTGCTTAAAAATGTGGCGCTTTATGGATTATTTAATCTGTATATTACTTTATTATTTAGCGTCTCCATCCAGTAATAACTAAGCTTGACGTGTAGGTACGCCTTGAAATTTTTTGGTAATTAACAGTTCGTAAATAAATCCAAAAAGAAAAAAAATACAATAAAAAAACACATAAATTTGTTTTAGACCACTTTTATTTTAAAACACTCTACCGGTTTCAGAAGCACCCTTCCTTCGTCAGGAGAATATTATAACTATAATAATATTCTATTATAATATTCTCCTGTCGAAGGAAGGGTGCTTCTGAAACCGGTAGAGTGTTTTAAAATAAAAGTGGTCTTAGACAAATTTATGTGCTTTTTTATTGTAAATTATGGCGAGTCTCAAAGTTAGTGCTTTTTACAAATATGAAAAAAAAATACCTTTAGCACAACCGGCTATGAGCGTGCTGAAATATTGCACCAACTCCCGCCTTTTATTTCGAGAGAAAAGACCGTCTCTTTCAAACTTTTTGAAAACGTCCTCGAAATAACAATCCATAAAGACCTCCATCGTTTCAAAATATTTATTTTTCTGTCTATGTTAAATTCTTCGCTAACTTCTTAGCTGTTCACAATTTTCACTTTTACAAGGGAGCCATTTTCTATTTTGGGCTATGTCGATGATTTTTAAACTATTTTATTTCATTGTTTACACAAGAAACATTATAATTGTTGACATTTCAGAGATTGGTCACATAATTTGAATTTGTTAATGTTTTTTGACAGTTGCAATTTATTGATGATCAGTTGTTTTTAAATGATTTTTTAAATGACGCCTATTTTCAAAATAAACTTTCGATTGAATGCTGAATACATACTGAAATATAAAATCAAACCGTGAAGGAAAGTAGGTGATGTTTTAAAATAAATTCAATCCCCTTTGTCAGTGTAGGTAATATGTAATGCGTTCATGTTAAATAAGGGTTGTCTCAGACAAATATTCTATTATAAAATTTGTTATTAAGTTTTTGCGATTGTAAATTATTTTTTAAATTAACGGTAGTTATTAAGTTTTGTTCTAGTTATTTCTTAGTTTATATTGGAAAATTTATTTATTAAAACCCTTAGAAACATCATAGGTACGTATATCAATCGTCCAGTTATTAGTCAGAAATCTCCAAATACCAAGTTTTGAGCAACTCTTTGGGAGGCGGGAACCTTCTTTGGATAATCAACACCTCTGCCATAGGTCACCCCACTGGTTAGCTACGTTTGGTGATTTAGCAAGGGTGCCCGGGTTCATGGGGTGAGGTTTGTCTAGGTCTTAGAGGCGGATGACCAGAACACACTGAACCTTAGAACCCTACCCTCCCCTTAAACCCTTTTCCTTCCCAGAACTCTCCTCTCCTTCCTTTCCTAAAAAAACCCTCCACACAGCATCCCCAAAGATGAAATAAAAATGGAGCTAAAAAAACATGCGACTGCTCACCATAAATCAAATATTATTTGCACGTGTCTGTGTCGTACATAATAAATATGTTATAAAATAATATCGGTAAGCATAACGGTTCGGTCATTAGTATAATATTTTGAAATTTCCTACTAGTAACCCAGAAAGCATATTTTTTTTGTTAATTTCACTGCAAGTTTTTCCTGCATTATTATTGGTGGTATTTAAAAGTGCTTAATAAACTCAAAATTCGATTTTTCGGAGATGTTTGACTAATCGACTGGACGATCGATGAGTGAATACCGCACGAGAGTCCCAACTGCTCGCATCCTTCTGGAATTACTGAGACTAGTGCGTCCCCAATTGGGGTATGTTGTGAGGTTGAATATAATCGTGAGAGGAAGGAAATGGGATGAAGAATGAAGAGGTGGGGAAGTATCTGACTATTCAGATCTGGTCTGAAACTAAAATGGTTGAGAAAGCGAAAAATTTAAATAATTTATTCGACAGCGAAGCGTCCATCTCAAACAGACCCAAATATCGCACTGAAGCAGCTACCGAGCCGCTCGTTTTGAAAGGAAAAGCCTTAGCAATGCGCTAGTGCTGCCGTCTTTAATTCTTGGACAATTGTCCAAGAATTACACTTTTACAATCTACATAGATTGCAATCTATGTAGACTGTAAAAGTTTCTCTTTTGAGATCTCGGGTGAAAACACAAACGGGAATCTGGTGGTTTTACGTACACATACTCGTACATCACATATTCGGAGTCGATTTTGTTGTACAACTTTTTCTGATTTGAGCTTTCGTTTTCGAGTAAATCCAGTTAAAAATAGGATTATTTTAGATCCAATTTGAAAAACATCAATCGTTACGGAGTTAAAAAAGTTTTTCAACGCGTATACCCAGCTGCTTTTTTTGAACCTTTTAATTGCCGAAGAAATGAAAAATTATTAAAAAATAGAATTTTCAGATCGAATTTTTTTTCCATGTGATGCAGATTCGCCAGTTTTCCTCTTATATTACTGTCATCCGGAGCCTGTGTAGGTGAAATAAGTGAAAAATAATCAGAAAAAGTCTTTTATTTTACGTGATGCATTTTTTATCTAATGTTTTTTTTTCATAAACGTGTATTACAATGATGTAAGCTTCAATAAATTATTTCGATAAATTAAATTATTTATTGTTCAAGAATATATGAAACTCATTAATAATTATTCTGTTAATAAATTGAATAAAGAGGCCCTGCAACAAATCCGGATTAGGAAGGTACATTTTACACACTAGAACAATAGCGAAACCTTTTTATGCAACGAAGATATACAGGCTGTTTAAAACGCTAACTCAAAATTTTCAATACAATTTTTTTTTTTTTTTTTTTTGCCTTGCTCTTCTCAAAATCTTATTATTGTTTATTGTTCATTGTTTAAATAAATTTTTCTTTAAAAAAGTATACTTCCCACGAAATGTGACACAGTTACTATTAGCTCCGTACATATGAAATTGGCGTTTTGCCGTACTGGCAACTTTGATCTCCAATTTCTTCTATTTGGTTAGGAATTCCAAATTCAAATTTATACAGCTATTTACTCACGTATTTTTGTTTCGAAAATTACAATTCATTTGTTTTTTCCTTAATTGTTTTTTTTCTTTGCGTCACTTAGTTTACAAAATGGAAAACTTGAAATATCGCGTTATTTACGAGTTCCACCGTGGCACCAGTGCTGCAGAAATGGCTCGAAGGATTAATGATGTGTATGGCGACGGTGCCGCAAAAGAAAACACAGTGCGTTTTTGGTTCCAACGTTTTCGTTCTGGAAATTTCGACCGGCAGAACAAGCCCCGTGGACGGCCGGAAACCAAGGTTGATAATGAAGAATTGAAGGCTATTGTGGAAGCGGATCCATCGCAAACCACGTCCGAGTTAGTGATAAAACTGTTTTAACCCACTTGAAGCAAATTGGGAAGGTGAAAAGGCTTGAAAGGTGGGTACCTCACGAATTGAGTGAAGCAAATCAATAAGCGCGCGTTAGAACGCTAGACCACACACTGCACAACAGACGGCTACCAAATTAAAGGAGCTTCAATTGGAATGTCTAAGACATCCACCGTACTCTCCGAACCTTGCCGCAACAGACCTATTTTTTTCGAAATTTGGATAACTTCTTGCAAGGGAAAAAATTCAACTCCGATGGGGCAGTCCAAACCGCCTTCAAAGATTTTATTGATTCCCGTCCGAATGGTTTTTTTAGTAAAGGGATCGATGAACTACCTATGAGATGGCAAAAGTGCATAGATAGCAATGGTACATACTTTGATTAAATAAATATATTATATTTTAAAAAAATCGACTTTATGTTCCTCCCATACAAAACGCCAATTTCATATGCAAGGACCAAATATATACTCGTATGTAGGACGTGCTGAATCAGATATGCTATGTCATTAAGGTAACAGATCTCAAATTTTTACGTTGTTAATATTTTTTGTTAAAGTAATTATCATATCTGTATACTGTAAATATGATACTATAATGTCAAACCACTCTATCAGTTGCTACGACCCTCGGTTGAGGATGCAGTAAAATAATATTCTCCTTCACTGCGAGCAATATTCAAGAAGTTCTCTTCGGAGTCGACGGGTTATAGATGTATAGTACTGTATCTGCAGATATGAAGATTGATGTACGCAGATGTAGACATAGATGTCTTGAGAGAAAGTTGGAAGTTCCCGTGTAGAAATTATAACTTTGGAGATTTATATATAATAACTTTATTTAAAGTATAATTAAACTCGTAATTAGACAATGTCATATAGTGAAAAGAAAGAGCAGCGTAGACTGCACCTGGAAACGGCACGAAAATTCATTCACGCCAAGAAACGCTAAGTCAATACCTGTTTAAATACTATGGATTGTGGTAAATTTCAGAGACCTAAGTACTAAACACAAAAAACGGTCTTGCGAGAATTAACACCATTTATAACACCACTCTATCAGTCATTATACCGCATCCTTGTGAAACGGATTCAATTGATATACATAAATTTTTCGGAGTTATCAGAAATTAAGAAATGATATTCCCCTTTGTTCAATACCTTGAGGAGATAAGGATAATCACTCCATTGAAATAATTACTTTTATTGAAATTGTAATGTACAATTTTGGTCCAATAAATAGAGAAGTGACTGGTTTAAACAGGCACTTCTCATCCGATAGCACTCGGAAACAATAATACTTTGTTTTATTTAATTGACTATATTCCAACTACTCCTGAAAAGCTCTCGCTGCTTTTACTAGCTGGACTCTACCAGAACTACTCAGGGATCAAGGTGTCCATGTGCACTGGTGCCCTATTGAATTTATAGTATTTGTGCGAGTTCCATACAGTTACAATATCAATACGTTTATTGACACATTTAGAATACATCTGCTTATGCATCTCACTGTGAAGAATGAAATATTAGAAGCGTAGCGAATCCCCCTCTACTTCACAATTTTATTTGTATGGCTTCTCTCAAGCACCTACCTGAGAGGGGTATTTAAAACCCACAACCAACGCAACTCGCGTCACGATGACCATCATTAAGTCCTTAGCCTCCTTCTAGTAACCTATTATTGATTGGAATACACATAATTTGCAAAGCAATAATACGCTATATATATATATATATATCAAATTAAAGGTAGAACTTTTATGCACCTGACTATATAATCAATGATCAAAGTTATTGTCTAGATAAGCATTCTTAGACATTTTTTTATACGAATTAATTTCTCTTTGCGGTGGGTTTAAGGGCCCGCAACCCGAATTTCTACCAATTTCTTACATATCTCCCTTAAACATTTGAATTTTTTAAGCTCTTAAAAAAAATGTAATTTTTTAATATAATGTTAAGATGCTGCCCGCGCCGAAACGCAAATTATTATATGAAATTCCCTCGATAGAAAAAAATCACAAAGTATGCTCCAAAAATTATTGCAAACAAGTTTGTTTCTATTATCTTATAAATTATATTTGTGAAAAAATTCACAATGTTTCTTTAAATGATACTTAAGATGTTCCCCGCGAGACTTTTGTTCTTTTTTAAACGAGTCGTGTTTTATTAAACACTAGCTGGTTCCCGGCATGCGTTGCTATTCCATTTAATAAAGAAATTGTTTCTCCCTGCGTGTCCTTTCCCATTCGTCCCGTTCCCGTTCCCCTTCCTCCTCCCCTTCCTCTCCCGCGTCCCCTTCCCCTCTTGCGTTCACACTTCGTCTCCTCCACCTTTCCTCTTTCCACTCCACTCTCCCCCTTCCCCCGTCCCACGAACCCCCCTCCACTCTCCCACCTCCCGCATTCCATACATTCAGTTCCGGTATAATTACATTTCGGCGATTCATTTTTATTTATATAGATAGATTTTCGCAATTTCCGCATCGATTTTGTCGCTTTAAATGTTAGCGCCCTCCTCTAACATTCGTAATTTCGTATCTTTCCATCTTCTTCTTTTCGAGCCCAGTTGCGGAGCCTTAAGTACTTTTAATAAAAAAAAATTACATTAACTCCACACAGGAGGTCCTGGGGAAAATAATTTCCCTCAGGGCCTATATTGTCATCTTTGAGGATGCTGTGTGGAGGGTCTTTTTAGGAAGGACAGGAAATTCTGGGAAGAAAAGGGGTATGGGGGGTGGGTAGGAATCTGGGGGTCAGTGTGTCCGGGTGTGACGGACATATCTGTATATCCCTCCCAATGCGGTGCAAAGCAATAATCCGAGAGTCCTGCTGGAGAGGTCCAAAGATCTCCCTCAGCCGATCCGGCCTACCATGTAGTTTGGTGGAAAGACGCATCGGCCGCCAAAATCCGGACAAACCTCATGAACACGGGCACCCCTGTCAAGTCACCATACGCATCGAACCACTTGGGGTGACCTATGGCAAAGGTGTTGGCTATCCAATAAATGATTCCCGGGGCGGCGGTACCCATATCCGCCTCCCAAATTATAAAAAAATTTTGTTTACTAATTATTATTATTAGAAATTTTTTTGTTATTCACTGATAACATTATTGTTCAAAATCAAATTGTTAATTAAAGGTTATTTCTGCAATTATTCAAATCCATTATATTAATATTACAGAAGGACACCTTGGTCGCAAGCTGTTGATTGTTAGGAGATTAAATTAAGAACAGGAAAATTTGATACTGAACTGACAAAAAGGGAAATGATTTTCAATGATATAAACAAAAATTTTAACAAAACAAAAAACGACTTCAAAAAATGCACTAAAAAGTAAAAAAATTATTTCGTATTCTTCTACAACTTTATAATCAACTTACCTTTTCTACTCATCAATATGTACGTACGATTGTTATTTTTGGAGTCGGTGTCAACCAAGGTACCCGCGGCCCGGCGTGTTCACTTGACAGCTCCTCTCCCGCCGACACATATTGATGAGTAGAAAAGGTAAGTTGATTATAAAGTTGTAGAAGAATACGAAATTATTTTTTTTTACTTTTTAGTGCCTTTTTTAAGTCGTTTTTTTGTTTTGTTAAAATTTTTGTTTATTTTTTGATTTTTAGTGAATCTGAAGTACACTAACTAATTCGATTAAGATTCGGCCGAGTATCGTAAATTTGTTCTTCAGAATTGGAGTGTTCCATTACTTTGTCATGGATTCCATAATCAGAACCTAACCAAACTCTCATCAAACTACGCTTGAAGTACATCCTTTCCAATAAAAAAAGAATCATCGAAATCGGTTGGCGTGATATTGAGTTATTCGTCCATTTGTCGCGCACATACTTGATGCAAATTTAAGACTTATATGATTTTCTCATGGATGCCATTGTCAGAACTGAACCAAATTAAAATGGGACCACACGGAAAGCACCAGCTTTCAAATAAAAAAAGAATCATCAATATCGGTTCACCCAGTCGAAAGTTCTGAGGTAACAAACATTAAAAAAAAAAAAAATAAAAATAAAAAAAATAAATATTATAAAACACTCGAATTGATAACCTCCTCCTTTTCGAAGTCGTTTAAAAACAGGAAGTAAGTACTTGATAATTGATAAATCGACGTAACAACGGATCTATTGACAATTAGTTGTATTATTAATGAGCTGAATCTTGACATCATAACCTCATAGTCATTAATTTGTATGGAATTCTTTCAACTTTCGTGACATTTTTAATGTTGATGACATTATTAATCGAATTTTTATATTATCTGTAATCTGAAATTGTTGAAATTTTTACAGCGGTTTTTAAGAAAATGGTTTCTAAGATTGTGGAAAATTTATACAAAACCTTTTCTTCTAGGAATCAGATAGTCAATAAATTTAAATGGGTTCTTTTTATAATTTCTGCGGTTACGGCAAGACAACGGCACAGATAAACAAAAAACCTTGTTCTTTATCACAGTAATGCTACAGCCCTTTCTTATACATTATATACTAATTGTATAAGAAAGAACTGTTTAAAATGGGACAAACGATATACGTCTGCTTCTGCCAAAGGAAAAATGTAATCATTATCATACATCTCTTCTTCTTAAATCGGTTCCTCAAAGCTGAGGATCTAGATCCCTACTCCAATTTTCGTGGTGAACAAGGCTTCTTCACTCCTCGTGGTTCGGCGCTGCATGGAGAGTCGCGGACACAGACCTACCGGACGCCAGTAATCCTTAGTCACTTCAGCTCAATGGTGACCTTCCTCTGCTTTTTCTGCCAAACACTTTGCCAATGACTCTGAGTTTCACCAAGTTGGAGTCCTCAGTTTGACGAACAACGTGTTCAAAGTATCTTAAAATACTTGTAGGCAGCTACTTGAATGTCTATTGTGGGTGTGTAGGTCTTCCAGAACTGTGCACCTGGCTGTCCATAGAAACCTGAGCATTTTTATTCAGCTTTTTTCCGCAGGCTCTGCACTGTTTCTACACTGTTTAGAAATTTGGAGACAACAGCGCCCGGACGAGTCTCATCTTGGTAGTCTTCTATGCGTCTTTCACTCCATATGTTTTACATTTTACTAATGGCGTTTTTAGTCACACAAATTCTTCTTTCAAATTCTGTTTCACAACCTCTTTCATCACCTCTAGATGAGCCTTGAGCTGGCCCGAAAGGCCGCTAGATGGCAGGTAGTGTAGTTCGGAGTTTGGACACCAGGGGAGCCAAGGGTCACGGGCAGTCTAGAGCAGCTCTTGCAATTCAGATCCAATTCAGCTAGCCTCTAGTAAGGTTGACTATTGGCAGTCGCAACATTATAATACGCGAAGTATTTCTTAAATACAGATAATCATCAAAGCACTATTATTCCCAAAATTAATCTCCTTCCAAGGTGTGTTGGAGAACCTGTTTGTGTGCATTAAAACAAGCCTATAAAGGCGTTTATGAAATCGTTCACCGCTTCTAAGTCTATGAGTGTATTCTTAGTAGGTTGCAGGAGACGTTTTGACCTCTCCAGCAGGACTCTCTCGGAACGCCGCCTTGCACCACAGCGGGAGGGATGGATTCATGGAACTATGATTGTATATCCATACTCTTAGGATGGATTGGTGACTCCTTGATAAACTGACCCCCTGATTCCTACCCACCCCTCGTACCTTTTTCCTTCCCAGAATTTCATCTCCTTCCTTTCCTAAAAAGACCTTCCACACAGTATTACTAAATATGACACAGGCCCTGAGCGAAAGTATTTTCCTCTGGGCCTCCTGTGTGCTAATGGAAAAGAATTCTTACAAATGTTTTCGCCCTGTCGATCATCAATAGTTTTGTTTTGGCTTATCACGCATCTCACTCGTAAAGTAAATGAATCACCGCTGCCTTTTCCGTTTCCGTGCCATTGCCGTGGTAATTATAAAAGCGTCCATTATTATCTGTGAAAAAATAAAGTTACAGAGGAATTTAAAAAATTCTATAGACGAAGAAAAAATAAGCTAATTTCGTGAACACTGTCGAGCCCGCAACACACCTCCCCTCCATATCTCTTTAGTGGTACAATCGATCATTTACATTGAAGTCATATTGGCCAAATTTTAACGTTATTCTAATGAGTTTGATGTATTTATGAATGATGAACTAATTCTTTTTGGCTTTACTTTTCAGTTACCTCTGCAGAGATGATAATTACGACCCACAGTTTGAGCTAACCTACCGCGGCCCAGTGGTGATGAAGGGCAAGTCGGAGCCGATGAACACCTGGTTCTTAAAAAGGGCAACACAAACATAAATATAATAACTCATGTATTGCCATTTCAATGTAATATTTTATGGTTCAATGCAAAAACATTGAAGAAAAGTAAAAAAAAAATAATATTTACCTACCCGAACCTCACCTAACCTTTCCTTATTTCCAATTTTGAAACCTTTAATATGTAATTCCTGGTAGAATTCAATTTTTATATGACTCGTGTTTTAATCCATTAAAAGGTCGTATTTTTATTTTTTTTATTAGTGGCTATTTAATTACAGGTTTGATGAGAATTACAAGATATGATAATGAATATAAATATTTCATCTGTTTGTTCTTAGTCCTCCTCACTAGGTGGTCCTGTGCTGAGGCGGACTCGTAGATTTCTTTGATTTTCCGTTATTTAGTTTCTATGATGTTTTTAATACATTCTCTAGTATGTCTGCATTAATTTCTTTCAACCTTGATTTGATTTTTTCCTTAAACTTATTTATCTTTTCCATCTTTTTCAAACTTGTAGGAAGGATGTTGTAAAGTTTGGTTGCCAGATATATGTGGTTTCTTTGGCCAAAACTTGTCTTGAATTTTGGAACATCTCGTATATCCTTTTTTGAGGCTCTTGTGTCATGTATCCGAGTTTCATTAGGAGATTTTCTGTTTTTAAAATGATGTATAAGAATATTCTTGGCATGTATTTGTTTTAAATTTAGAATGTCAAAACACTTAAAAATATCTTTTGAGGGGGTTCTGATGGGTGATTTTAGTATGGTTTTTATAATGCTCTTCTGAGCAATATCTAAGTGCTGTAGCAGATCCCCGTACTAGAATTCCGTACCCAAGACGGTAATGACGGTAGTCGGTAATGCGCGTTTTCCTACGGCAACATAATATCTACTAACAAAACATCCCCCCTACAAAATATCTACTAAAATACAACCGAACCTAATAAAAAAAATGGGACAAAATTAATGCACACAATAAATTACTGTTCAAAAATGGTATAAACAGACAAAAATAATAGGGATAACAATAATTCATTGTCTTTATAGGATGTTTGTATTATGCTTGTCCCTTTTTTGTTAGATTAGGTAAAGTTAGATTAGGTTTTTGTTAAGAAATTAAAGTTGGTATTTTAAATACTAACTTTAATTTCTTAACAAAAACCCAACTAAATACCGTATTTAGTTGGGCAAGGGTTGAAATGTTTCTCCGCTTCTGACAAAGATGTCAGGCATAGTTGTAGTTCCAAGATTTGCACATAGATGTCAGGAGTGGCTATAGTCTCTCCTCTCTAATGGACCCTGTAGTAAGTTTATAAATAGGATGAATTAATTATTCTCTACCTCTTCTGCATTAGTTTGCCTTTAAAAGGAAACGTTATATTGTCGGTCCGTTGCGTTGGGGGGGATTTCAGAATTTATTTGGATTGGATTGTTGTATATTTATTGCCAATAAATTAATCTTCTATCTACCTTGGATTTCTTGTTGGAGGTAAAAGACCTTAAACATTTACATTTGATTTTAATCGAAGCAGACTCTAACAGTTTAAGTAGATATTTTGTTGGGAGATGTTTTGTCCGTGGAATATTTTGCATGAGGATGTTTTGTCGCGGAACCATTAACCTTACCTTACTAAAGTGCCAGCGCGGTATGTTAGGGTGTAAGTAGGTGTTTGAAAGGACTACGATGGATAGAAAACCTGAATATTAAATCCTGAAATTGTCCTACCCACCCAATGTACTCATCCTAGAAATGCAGGAAGAAGGTAGCGCTATAGTAGTTCCAATCCAGTTTATATTAATACCTCCGCCGGGACGTACGGATAAATCAAATACAGGACATCGCGGATAGTACTTATTATGAAGTTACCGTTGACATAATAGACGTGCCCTAATATAAAATCTGGAAATCATTTCGACCAGCTGGTGCCAAACCACCTGGAGCATTCGAGAATGCTTTAAATAAACGTCGGCATAAAGTCGTACGTAAATAATGATAAACGAAATAACCAGGTTCTGCTAAAAAAAAGTAAATTTCGCTAAAGTAAGGTAACGGTTTACAGGATGGTCGGTCTATCGCGGGACTTTTCTGCGCAGGATCCGAATGGTGGTGTTTAACTGAAACAACTAGTGTAGCGACGCTAAAATTGAGTGACGGAGGTAATTTATAACATATTTGTAAAAGTGCTTAACTAAATAGCGTAACAAAATATTATATTTTAGAAACAAGCCCGTACTTTTGTTTACCCGATTTGAATTTGTAGTTGATTTTTTTACGCAGCCAGAAATTTGCGCCATTTTTAATGACAGACTTTATTTTCGCGGACTAAATAGTGATATTACAATGCGAGTTGCCTTTATGTGGTCAATTGTATTTATTCACAAATCACAGAAAGGGAGACGGTCACGCCGCCTCCCCGCTCCGCGCGATTTGGTTTGTTTCCATTTCCACTTGCCTATCAATTTGAATGTCTACGGAAGTTACATACATTCGTCATTTTACATTAGTTTCACACAGGAGACCCTGAGGAAATAATTTCCCTCAGGCCCTATGCCATCTTAGGGGATGCTATGTGGAGGGTGTGAATCATCTCGTAGCTGCAACGGGTGAGTCTCTATCCTCTTTACCTTTATTCCAATCTGTCCTTATCTTTGTCTTTACCTTTATTACAACATATAATTCAGATATCTCTTTCAATCTTACCAGGTAAACTAACAGTAAATATGTCCATATTTGCGGAGAGCGTGTCCAGCTTACTAAAATTTTACCAATCATAAACAGTGTTTTATGCAATCACTTAACCTGAGAAAGGAATACATAACAGCCGTAGACCAATTTAAAAGTACGCATGCAATATATTCCTCACTAGATTTGTTTTTAAATCTGAAGAGAGAGTTTTAAAATAATATTTTTTAAATACTATAATTTAATCAAGATGTTTAAGATATAGGTACACATAAAAACAGACATAGAATATTTTCGTGGTCCTCCTTACTAGGAGATCCTGTGCTGAAGTGAACTAGGCTTATAAAGAGACTTGGATAGCAGGTTTTCAGCGACTTCTATGGTTCAACTTTAAGGTTTGGGTAGGGTATTTTCGGTAACTTCTATGATTTTAAAATAGTATGCTACCAATATTTAACTAATATTTGATGGCCAAAAGTAGTAAATAACTGATTTAATTTTTTTGATTCTTTGTACAACTTAACCCCTAAAAATTCAGAGCTTTGTCCAAAGGTAGAATTACACTAAGTAATATTTAGCTTGTCGATTTGCTTTTCCTCAATTAAATTTTCCTGTTTTTTGCCACAATTTTCAATTGAGTAGATAATTAAGAATAAATTGTAAAAACGTATGCGTTGATTATATGATTTTGATGAAAAAGCTAAAACCAAATTTATTATGTACTAGTTAAGGTTCACCAACTATATTTATATATTTTTAAATTTGTTATTATAATAACTATATATTTTTTAATCCAATCCTGTTTTTTCGTTGAGATTGCTTATAATTTTACGATACTTAATTATGCAAAACTTAATTTTGTAATTGAGGCCAAAATACCCAACCAAATTGAATAATATATTTTTTAAACCAAAGATATAGTAAATGTCTAGTACGGATGTAAACTACTTTATTTATTTATCATTTATTTTTTAGAAGTAGGATAATAAAGATTTGCACGATTTTCATGATTTGCGTTGCTTGGCAACTTTGGCATTTTTTAGTTAGTTAAATTATGATGATTAAAAAAAATAATCTTTCCCTATCTACTGCGTTATTATAATGAAAAATATAAATCTTAAAAATCGCTAAAAAGTCTTTTCTTGGGTAGAAAATTTAGTTTATTTTGATTCAATAAAGTACATCGGTCATTTTTATTTAAATTAACGTCTATCATGTGGCCTTTCTAATCATTTTAATTTTGTATTAAATATTTCATCATATTTTTGTAATAAACTAGCTGGTCCCGGCATGCGTTGCTATGCCATTTAATAAAGAAATTGTTTCTCCATGAGTGTCCTTTCCCATTCGTCCCATTCCCCTTCCGCCTCCCCTTCTTCTCCTGCGTCCTCTTCCCCTCTCGCGTTCCCACTCCGTCACCTCCACCTTCCCTCTTCCCACTCCACTCCCCCCCCCCCCTTCCCCCGTCCCGCGAACCCCCCTCCCGAGTTCCCCTCCCCCCTCAAACGTCCCCTTCCCCTCCCACGTTCCCCTTTCACCTTCCCCGCCTTCCCTCTTTCCTTTCCCGCTCCCTCGTCCCGCCAACCCTCCTCCCGCGTTCCATGTATTCAATCCCAGTACATTCTGTTTTTAAACAGCCCGCGTGCCACCTTTTACAATTTTTATTCATATTTCCATTTTTCATGTACATTAAATTTGGTACCTATCATAGGTACCCATTTAAAATATCTAAAATTCTTGATTCGATTCAAACTATTAGGGGAGTACCTACTTTAAATAAATTTATCAACTTAAGGATTTTCAAAAATAGAATCCTGATTTAATTGCAAAATGTCATTCTCAAACACGCGAACTGTCAAACGTGCGATAGTCGTTAGGTTTTCTGAAATTATCCAATTTTCTGCCCAATTTTCTTAATTTTTCTTTCCGTAACAACCATCCTCGTACTTCAAAGAATATTTAAAAAAAAGAATTAGCGAAATCGGTTCAGCTGCTCTCGAGATTTGCTCTTAGCAACACATTTAGCGATTCATTTTTATATATAAGAAAGAAGATGGGGCAAAATTATTATTTTTAATATTTATCATCAAGTCACAATCAGTTGCCAAAGTTGCCTGTAAAATCATTAAAAAGAACGATTTTATTGTGATTATTATATTGATTTTATGATTTAAAAACAAATATACAATGCATAAAATCAGATATCTATACTAGACATTTAGATACTAAATAAATCTTTTGATTAAAGAAATAATGTATCACCGAAGAAGAAGATAACGATAATAATCTAAATGAAGATATGAAAGAGAATAAGACACAGAAAAACAGAATAAAGACAATGGTCGCAACTGGGACTCGAACCCAGACCTCTCGTCTAACCGGGACGTGCGCGTTAACCAATTTCGCTTTTGCCACCTTCTGTCCAACCGTCATAATTTTCAATCTCATATTTCAAATTTTAAAATTATCAATATTATCTTCAACTAATTTTTATTTTTTTTTTTTTATTAAGATTATTATTGTCATCTTCTCCTTCAATGATATATTGGTTCAAAACCTAGTTCTCAGAAATGTTTTTGGACTTCCATGGGACACCCATGTCTATTCAGTTTCCGGTATTCTTCCAATCACAGTCCTTCCTAAACATGAAATCACAAGCACTATCCTACAAATTAGCCAACAATCAACTCACACTAACATCAAGCCACTTTACAATCAAGACATCCACACTCACAATACTCGAAATAGCAATAAAATCCGCATACCTCAAACACACACTACAAAATATGGAATAAAATCTCTGAACGAAAAATCCAGCAAAATAAAAAATTCAGAGTCATGCTTTAAAAGAATATTTTTTAAGTATGTTTAAGGATGAAACTTTGTAATTTTCTTGTCATGTTCAATTATTGTCTTGTTTCTTTTCTCTTCTTTTCTTTTCCATTTAGTTGTAATCATCCATATCTGTATAACATTGTTTCTTTTTTCTTTAATTGTTTTCTTTTGTTGTTTGCTCTACTCAACCTGTATTTTATTTTTTCGTCTATATTGTATGTAAAACTTATATTTTTAATATCTAAATTCATATGTAAAATTTTAACTATTTCCTCCCACCCATGATTTATATGTTCCTCCTGTCCTAAAATGAGTTCTTTAACTCATCGGGATTGCTCTAGCAAGAAATAAAAACAATAAAAAACATATATATTACAATGATGGGAATAGGCTTCAAAAGTTATAAAAGAGAGTTTTTCTTATAAAAAATTAAAAGAAATAATGATTCATTTGGTTGCATATTTTGAACTCTAATCCAAAAATGTTTTTATGAAAAGTCCGCAGCAGCAGCCACAGCGCGTGTTGTGTTTGAATGAAAAGTAATTAATATTATTTTCGTAACAAAACATCACCTTATGATGAAGTTTGTCTTTATTCTGTTTACCTGTGAAATAAAACAAACTCAAACTTCTGCGATTTTGTTGGTAGTTGGCTAACCTGCCTGTTAGGGTTTGGGCATTGGGTTACCCGGGTTACCACTCGGGCCTCTCCATTAGCTAAGTCGTCCACCATTTCAAAAGTAATATTTTCTATATATAATAATGATAGTATGAGTAAATCATCAAATGTTGTCGGGTTATTCATTAATTGGGAAATCTGAAGTTTCTTTTAAAAATAAAAATAAATAAATGCATTAGTGGCTCCTACATACATATTAGGTCCTTACATATGAAATTGACGTTTTGTATGGGAGGAACATAAAGTCGATTTTTTTTTTAAATAATATATATATATATTTAATCAAAGTATGTACCATTGCTGTCTATGTACTTTTGCCATCTCATAGGTAATTCATCGATCCCTTTACTAAAAAAACCATTCGGACGGGAATCAATAAAATCTTTGAAGGCGGTTTGGACTGCCCCATCGGAGTTGAATTTTTTCCCTTGCAAGAAGTTATCCAAATTTCGAAAAAAATGGTAATCTGTTGGGGCAAGGTCCGGAGAGCACGGTGGATGTCTTAGACATTCCAATTGAAGCTCCTCGAATTTGGTAGCCGTCTGTTGTGCAGTGTGTGGTCTAGCGTTCTAATGCGCGTTTGTTGATTTGCTTCACTCAATTCGTGAGGTGCCCACCTTGCAAGCTTTTTCACCTTTCCAATTTGCTTCGAGTGGATTGAAACAGTTTTATCACTAACACCGCAGCCTGCAGCTAACTCGGACGTGGTTTGCGATGGATCCGCTTCCACAATAGCCTTCAATTCTTCATTATCAACTTTGGTCTCCGGCCGTCCACGGGGCTTGTTCTGCAGGTCGAAATTTCCAGAACGAAAACGTTGGAACCAAAAACGCACTGTGTTTTCTTTTGCGGCACCGTCGCCATACACATCGCTAATCCTTCGAGCCGTTTCTGCAGCACTGGTGCCACGGTGGAACTCGTAGGTACTCGTAAATAATGCGATATTTGAAGTTTTCCATTTTGTAAACTAAGTGACCAAAGAAAAAAAATTAAGGAAAAAAAAATGAATTATAATTTTCGAAACACAAATACATGAGTTAATAGCTGTATAAATTTGAATTTGGAATTCCTAACCAAAGAGAAGATATTTGAGATCAAAGTTGCCAGTACGGTAAAACGCCAATTTCATATGTAAGGACCTAATATATGTTCTTTTATAATTTATTCGTAAGAAGCATAGATTAATTACGTGAGCAGTTTTTCTTCCAATCTAGACCCCCCCTTGGTGAGATAAATTTGGGCCACTATTATATTCTTATGCCATATATTCTTTTCAAGTAACATGAGATTTTACTGGACCCCCCCTCCCCCCTTTTAAGCTCACGTAATTAATGTATGCCCCCTAAAAGCATAACTATACAAATCTTCATTATTGTAATGTCCAACTTTTTTAAAGTAAGTCACATTTATATGTTGTATCTGCTATTATTATGAAATTCAATATTGTTTTAAAATTGTATCATATTTATATAAAGATATTTATTAAATTAGATATAAGTAGCTAATTTCAACGGTACGCCAAAATTAAATGTTTTGCATAATATGCTCGTAAACACTTCTAATCAATCTAGTCATTTTGTAATATAATATTGTTGGCAATTTTGTTAAAAAAAAACATTTGTTTTCAGAATTATTATTGTGAAATTTAAAATCAATGAAATAAAGATGGTATCTGATTTAATCTGTGTTATTTATGGTTTTAGATAAAGTAGTTATGAAATTATTATGTTTATGCAAAATACACCCTTTATTTTGTGAACTAAAAAGTTTTTTTTAAAACTCTGCTTCTTTAGAAGTTGTTGATCTGCCAGTCTCGGTTCCATGACAGCTGATCCGCCGACAATTGGCCCCCAGATTTACTTATTTACAATGTGCAGTCGATTTAGGGAAAATACGGTATACCTATGAAATTACAAAAAAAATAACTAAGTAACCCCAAAGGGATGTGCAGAGAGGATGTACCGCCGAATAACAAAAGTATAAAACATATTTTCATGCAAATGCTTTAAGGAAAAATCTGCTTCTCTATATACTGTGTATACCAGCGCGTGATTTTTCACACAAATGGCGCTCTAGAAATTATCCCATTATTATTATTATCAAGTACAAAAAAATAGACACTGTATATAAATTCGTTTGATATTCATACCAACTTATTACGGGTTTTTATTTTAGTTTATTTTACGTTTGATGTAATAATGTACAAATACGCCATTGCCATTTAACAAAGAAATTTTTTCTCCCTGCGTGTCCTTTCCTATTCGTCCCGTTCTCCTACCGCCTCCTCTTCTTCTCCTGCGTCCCCTTCCCCTGTCGCGTTCCCACTCCGTCTCCTCCACCTTCCCTCTCCCCACTCCACTCCCCCTTCCCCCGTCCCGCGAACCCCCCTCCCGAGTTCCTCTCCCCCCTCCCAGGTCCCCCTCCCCCCTCCCCCTCCCAGGTTCCCCTTCCTCCTCCCTGGTTCCTCTCCCCCTTCCCCCTTCCTGCATTCCATACATTCAGTCCCGGTACATTCAGTTTTCAAACAGCTCGCGTGCCACCTGTTGTAAATTTTTTTTATACAAATTTCATAATGCCACAGCTCACCAGAAGTTTTATACAAACCTTGTCCTGACAATAACGAACACACAAAAAAAAGAATTATCCAATTTGGTTCAGTCGTTCGATAGTTATGCGCGTACATACATTTCGGCGATTCATTTTTATTTATTAAAATTATTATCATTATTTAATTAAAATCTCAGTCGAAATATGAGACGGTTAAATATGACTGAAGCGGATTGTGTCTCATTAGCTCAGTGGTAGAGCATAACCCCGGCAAGACTAGGTTCGATTTCAATACGTGACCATACCCTTTTCTGATTTTTCTGTTTCAAATTTTCGATAGAGAGTCGTTAATTTAGTCTTCATTAATTAAATGCTTTTTTTAATAAAATTTACCGTTTGGACTGAACTAACTAACTAACCATCACGCCGTTTCCCCGCAGGGGTAGGCAGAGAGGACGGACCGCCAAATAACTCGGTCTTGGCACACATTCTTTGCCTCACTCACATTCATACATCGTCTCATACATTCTCTTCTATTATTCTGACTTTTGACATGACCCGACTCAAGTATCTGATTCGCTTGATCGTGCCATGTCTTCCTCGGACGTCCCCGACGTCTTCTACCATTCACATTCGCGTCGTATATTCTTCTTACACTACTTCCTTCGTTCATTCGCTCTACATGCCCAAACCATCTGAGGGTCCCTTTCTTAATCTTACTCATTATGCTTACTTCAGCCTTACATTCTTTGCGGATATCCACATCTCTCACACGATCATACATTGTTTTACCACACATACGTCTCAGGGATCTCATTTCAACAGCATTCAGTTTACTTTCATCCTTCCTCTGCCAGTTCGATGCCTCACTGCCATACATCAGGGTAGGTACCAGGATTCCATCGTGGACTGCTAGCTTCGCTTTTTTTGACAGTTTTTTTATTAGCGCCAACGGCATTCAGTCCACCATTAATGGAGTTACCGGCATTCACCTTATATTATATTCACCCATATCTCTTTCAGCCTTCCCATCTCTCGTAAACATACTACCCAGATACACAAACTCATCCACCTGCTCCAAGTATTCATCATTCACAACTATGTTGCATACTGTTTTCGTACTCTCCCTTTCAAACACCATGACTTTAGACTTACTTACATTCATCGTCGACTCGGTAGATCTACAATGGCGCAGAAAAGTTTCTGGTTTTTCGCCAGAAACTTCTCATTAAGCATACGCAAGGAGAAAATCTGGTCAATGCATCCCTTTCCACTCATAAAGGCACCTTGCACATCCCATATTTTATCCTTTGTTTCCATTCTTACCCTTTCAATCAATATTCTTCCGTACAGCTTGCCGACTGAACTTAGCAGGCTAATAGCCCTATGATTCCCACATTCCATACGTGACCCTTTACCTTTGTATAACGGCATGATTACAGCCCTTCTCCAATCTAATGGCGTGTAACCCTCCTCTAAACACTGGTTAAAAAGTTCGCACAACCATGTGAGAATAATATGGCTATCTCCTTTAAAGTATTCGGCAGCAATATTGTCAAAACCAACAGCCTTACCATTCTTCATGCATTTTATCGATTTTTTTATTTCATCCATGCTGATTTTGATTGAATTCACTCCGTCATCGTTCATACCCGATTCACTGCTGGCCTCACTATCACCCGGATTGCTTTCAAAAACCTCCTCAAAATATTTCATCCATCTCTCTTTTATTTCTTCCTCATTCGTCAACATTTTTCCATATTTCGATTTTATGACTTTCAGGCTTCCGTTCTCTGAACCACTCCGGGACCTTCTGACCTCCTTCCAAAATAGTTTATTGTTTTCTTGAAAGTGTTTTGTAATTTTTATTCCCTCTTCCTCTTCCAGGCGTTTCTTTCGTTCTTTCACTCCAACACTTACTCTTTTCTTACATCCCTTATAAACTTCTTTCGCTCTATCTCTCTCTTCGCTGGAATCAGTGCCAGCCGCTATCAGACGTAACCATGCTTTCTTCTTCTCTGAGACCAATGCTTTGATCTCACCGTCCCACAATGCGTCACCTTTCTTCCTACCTTGCTTACTTATTCCACATACATCTCTAATCTTTATGGCTTATTTTAATATTGATATCTAACAATTTTATAATTAGAAAAGTATTTGTAGTACCAAAATAAATGTTCCGAAATTTATTGCTGTTTTTTTTTTTTATTAAGGGGGTCCTTGAAAATTGGGCTTGATTTCCTAGTGGTCCATGGCTGAAAGGTTAGGTATTAAACGCTGATCTATGCGATTTAGCCTGCGAGAGAATAATCGGTAGCCTCCCCACTCTTGTCTACCATAAAGGTTTCACTTCTACCGCGTGTGAACTGCACACTTGTAATTTTTTATTATATTAAACAGCACTTATATTCAACGGCAGCATTTACAAATTGCATACTTAACGCAAGGCTGAGATATTATTTTCCTGCAACATCTGCAATAAAATTACAGAGCGGACAACTACGTATCAAAAAGACACTTGTTTTATTTCCAGTTAATTTCGGGCAATTTCCACTAGCTAACCGCCCCCCACACCACAGGTAAAGTAGCCGCCTGTTTTACCGACATGAATAATTCAATAGATAATGGCGGTAGTCGTACAATGTTTATCCACTTACAAAAGGTAATGTCACATGATATTGTGTCGAAGAAAAATATTATTTTAACTTCTAGAAATCATGATTGGATTTTTGATAATATCTCACATAATACCAAATTCACGCTCCTCCCAATCCTGAGAGCATTGATTACGGATTAGAAACTCATTAGGATGATTTTCGTTATTTGTTTTGGGGGTGTTATGCCGTGTTGCGCTACCTCTTCCTTTAGCCAACGTTCCAACATCTGCCGGATCTGCCCTGATGATGAACACTGCAATGCTGTCCGAAAGAAGGAGGTAGCGCAACATGGCATAACACCCCAAAAACAAATAAGGAAAATACTTTTGGCCATGAAAATCTAAAAACGTATCTCATTAGGATGATGTTTTGCTATCTATCTCTCTCTATCTATATAAATAAAAATGAATCGCCGAAATGTATGTACGCGCATAACTTCCGAACGAATGCACCAAATTGGATGGTTCTTTTTTTTGTGTTCGTTATTGTCAGGACAAGGTTTGTATGAATCTACTGGTGAGCTCTGGCATTATAAAATTTGTATAAGAAAATTGAATAGGTGGCACGCGAGCTGTTTAAAAACGGAATGTACCGGGACTGAATGTATGGAATGCGTGAGGGGTGGGGGGAGAACCTATGAGGGGTGGAGGATAACCTGGGAGGGGGAGGGGAACTCAGGGGGGAAGTGGAGTGGGGGGAGGGAAGGTGGAGGGGGCGGTGTGGGAACGCGAGAGGGGAAGGGAACGCGGGAGAGGAAGGGGACGAATGGGATAGGACACGCAGGGAGAAACAATTTGTTTATTAAATGGCATAGCAACGCATGCCGGGAACCAGCTAGTATTAAAATAAAACGATTATAAAACTTTACCAGCGCTTACGTGAAAACATGTAAATTTGATAGTATATTATCCACTGATAGTACTCTCGTCTTAACGACTACAGTTTAGGATTGCTGTAAATGAAAGTGGCGTCATCCGTTATTTTCAAAAAGAACAATTGAACTTTTCAAACCACGTCCCCGATGAAAAATTATCAGAAAGAAAATCGATAAAACTTGGAAATTCTCAGCTTCAAAAACATGTATACACTGCTAAGTACACCTACCTGAGGTGCCTACCTTCTGCCGACAGACTAGCTCAGAAAGGTCAGCAGAGCGGGGGAGACCATCATCAGGGTGGTAGGATCTCTGAGGCGTTTGTGGCGCATCCCTGAAATAAGCTCAAATCCTACGGGCAGGGGGAGATAGTGAAACAAGTGGCTACGGTAAATAACAGTTGTATTGGGTAGAATTCTTTCATAAACAACAATGGTACATAATGCAGGCAAGGTTAGAACAGGGTAGCATCAACAATCCTATCTAATTCGGGTGCATTTGGCCCTAAAATCTCTCTGGGGGGCGGTCATTTATCGTCGCGTTGAATTTACAAGGAACACACGCAATAAAGTGGGATTAATAGCTCATGGTACTCACTGCAACCGGCGGCTTGGAGATCGGTGTGGTGAAAGGGAATTTAACCGGGCTTGGCATTCCCGCCCGTCACTAGGCGAAATAACAATCGCCATGGCGGCTTCGTGGAATGTTCTGGAACAGTGCAGAACGGTTCACGGTACACGTGCGCTTGAGGCGAGCTCGGGGACAGAATGCGGGGCGGCGGCTGACTAAAACCGCCGTTGGCGCGCGGCAAGCTAGCGGAGAGGAAGCCGAGTAATTTGCAGGGGCGTAGGTGAGTAATTTGCAGGGGTCTATTCGTGCATCGTAACAGCCGAGTAATTTGCAGGGGCGTAGGTGAGTAATTTGCAGGGGTCTATTCTTGCATCGTAACAACACATTTGATTATCGTCATTTATTTTTGGGTTATTATTTCGGAGAGCATTTCAGTGTCCATCATCAGGGCAGGTGTGGAATCCACACCTGTAATCCGCGTGTATATTGCTCATATGTAATCCATCTGCCCTGATGATGGACACGCTGTCCGAGGTGTTGGCTAAATAAGGAGGTAGCGCAACAAGAACCCAAAAATAAACTTCTATAATGTTTATACAATTTCCCTACCAATTTTTCGAGGAATTTTACATTCCGACATGTATATCACGTAGGCGTACTCAAATTGTTTTGGTTTGGATAGAAAAATAATAATAATATATCTTTATTCAATGAAATTGGCAACATTACAACTAAAAAAGTACATCGCACACCTAGATAAAGACTAGCACAACTCGAAATTATCTAAAATCGAGTTATTGCCATTTTCGGAATCTGCGTCGAAAACTACACAAACTACAAAGACACCTGTTTAAAAATCTCCATCAATAAAATTGTAGATGGCACTTAAGTCAGTAGTTACGACATACCAGCTGTAGGGGAAGGTGCTGTCAATACGCAAAAAGACTGGATTATTTCGACTCAGTCTTGTATTCGTGATTAACCGCAGTCATAGTGCGTGAATATTTTGAGGTGATTTGGTATTCGTGATTGAACTTGTCTTGTTTCTCGGGCGTTCTACATATCAATTCCACTTACTCCGGTATTGTGAAGATTATAAAACAAAATATACAGAATAAGAGTGCATTAATTCAAAATTTATCACTAATATGGAATCAATTTGAGTTGATAAAATTATTAAACAATGATTTTGTCACAAATACTAAAATAACACGAAATTAATTAATAAACGCGTGACACGTGAATTTGATGGTTAAGTAATTAAGCAAATAAATATCCTAGTAAAATAACGTACAATATCATATAACAATATTTTTAATCGGTCAAATAGAAATCAAGTAAAACGTTATTTGCTGTTCCTGAAAAAAGAGGTATTTTTAGTTGTACTACTCTTTATCTAGGTGTGCGACATGTTCAATGTAGATTACAAATAGATTACATCCGTACAAAAAAATTAACAAGTAGAAAGTAATGTTAGATCGGTTACACAGAAGTAGCATACCTAATTATACAATATTTTTAGTTGTGCATAGTCTGCCTCACTAGATGAACCTGTATTGAGGCAGAATTTTTTGTAAATTGTTTCTCACAATTTTATCTAAATGAAGGGATACCTACGGAATATGTAATTTTTGGCACACATTCTAATATTTGCTATTGTACATGCAAAAAGGCATACTTCCACTACCAGGAAACTTTACCAAATTGGGTGAAGTCAATCAAAAGCCCCCTGCAAGGCCAAGCAGCACAAAATCCACGAAGCAATTTTTTATCTGCTTAATTCAAATCCAAAAAAATTAAAAATCAGCCGTGAGTAGAAAATAATACCAAGAATAAACTGTATCTGCTCCAAGCAAAAGGCCCTGGGGAGTATAATTTCCCTCAGTGCCTATGTCATCTTTGGGGATGCCGTGTGGAGGGTCTTTTGAGGAGAGGAAGGAGGGGACAATCTGGGAAGGGAAATGTATAAGGGGTGGGTGGGAATCTCGGGAGTCAGTGTATTCAGCAGTGATGGACGTACTAATCTATTAAAAGAGTCCTGCTGGAGATGTCAGAGGGTCTCGGATACGACCCGCCACTCAGTAGCAGACGCATCCGGAAATAGCTCCTACACCAAGCTCAAGAGCTAGCTCTCTCTTAATTGTCGTATAAATCCTTGAAAACGGAATTTGTTTTTTGTTTTTGCCGTAGTATTACTAATAACTATTAAACTATTTTGTTTTTGCCATAGTATTATGATTATTATTGTAATAATGTAATAATTTAAACAATAAAAAAGTATTGTAGTTGGAATACATTTTTTTGCAGCGCACATCCCGTTAAGTGGATATTTAAAAATAAATATATTACCTTGGCTTATAGAACTTCGCAGTAAGGAGAAACGAGGGCCATTATATTATATTCCTGGTCTACTATTATGTCCCACACTTAGTGGAGGAATTGTTATATCAATTGCTTGCAAATATGCTGTCTAACTGTCTAAACAGTCTGTCCGACTGGCGGCTTTTCCTTTGCTAAACAATGCAACAGATAGGTAATATGGAATACAGAAATAGCAGATAATTACACTCGGTTCCTCACGAATCTTCGATTTTTAGCAATTCACATGCTCCGTAGGCTATCCGTTTGCTCAACACGGATGTAAACCATGTGCCTAAAGTCTAAGTTTAGATTGGTGGAAAATTATTAAATTAATAATTATTAAATTAATTATTAAATTGCTTTTTAGTCTTTTTTAGAAAACTTCTATTGAAATAAAGTGTTTTGGGTCTTCTAGGTTAAAAAAACTGAACGAGTGCGGTTCAAAGGAATAGAAGTGAAACTTCACCCATACAATCTCAACCAATAGGAGCGTCGAAAAGTGAGCTCATAATCAAAGCGGCCAATGAGCGCAGCTTGATGTTGAGTGTAGGTACTGTAAGTATTAAATCTTGTAGATGTGTTTGTCTCTTTTTAGTGTAATTTCCGTTTCATTGCGTTTCAAATCACAACGGTGCTAAAGAAGTTTTACTTCAAAAACTTTGTTGGCGTCATTTAGTTGGCGTGATGAAAAAAGTGTGTTTTGTAAATAATTCTGAAGGTTTACAAACTTCTCTTTCATTCATGTGCAGGTTCCAAGGTGAACGTTTGGTCAACGACACGCCGCCGTTCACATACACTGAGAAGAACAAAATTGTCAACAACCGTCAAGACGGATTACTGTGGAACCGCTCGCTTGGCTCGGTGCGAGCCTGAAACGTTTCAGTGACACCCAAACGGTTGCACTGAACATTCCAAGGCCTTTAGCCGGGTTTGGCACCGAGATCTTATCAACAAATTGCCTTCTTATGAACTTCCCGCATCCTTTTGTGCGTATATTTCCGACTTTTTGAGGGAGAGGTCGATGCAGACGGTTGCTGATGATTTCACCTCTTCCTCCAACTCGATAAATGCTGTCGTCCCACAGGGATCGATTCTGTCTCCGACTTTTTTTGCACATCAATGACCTTTTGTCATGTGTACCAATCCATTATTACGCGGATGACAGTACAGTCAGAACAATTTGCCGGCCTCTGTGTTTCACCCCTCCTACAATGGTATATTATGGTACAGTTTATTCAGATTTCATTTTTTTTTTCAATTCAACTTTCACAATGTCCAGGTTTACTCCTTCCTTTCCGCAACTTTTCACAAATGTGATCGACAAAAAGCATACGACCGAGTTGACAGGAAAAAGCTATGGAAGGTATTGTCCAAATATGGAGTGAATAAATATCTCATACAGGCAATTGCGTCTCTGTACGAGGGAAGCGTTGCATGTGTTAGGGTGAACGGCGATTTTACGGGGTGGTTTGACATCACAAAAGGTGTTAAACAAGGCTGCGTAATGTCTCCATGGTTATTCAATCTATATATGGATAATTGTATGCAAGAATTGAAAGAGATGGGATTGGGCGCGAAATTGAGTAATCTGGAAGTATGTTACCTGTTGTATGCTGATGATGCGGTGCTGATATCTAACTGTATGGAAGATCTACAGTATCTCGTGTCAAGGATGAACGAAGTATGTATGAAGAATGAGTTAATGATGAATGTAAGTAAGTCCAAAGTCATGGTGTTTGAAAGAGAGAGTTCGAAAACAGTATGCAATATAGTTGTGAATGATGAATACTTGGAGCAGGTGGATGAGTTTGTTTATTTGGGAAGTATGTTTACGAGAGATGGGAAGGCTGATAGAGATATTGAAAGAAGGGTGAATGCAGGTAACTCTATTAATGGAGGACTGAACGCCGTTGGCACCAACAAAAAACTGTCCAAAGACGCGAAACTAGCCGTCCATAATGGAGTACTGGTACCTACCCTGATGTATGGCAGGAACTGGCAGAGGAAGGATGAAAGTAGACTGAACGCTGTAGAAATGAGATCCCTGAGGCGTATGTGTGGTAAAACCATGTATGATCGTGTGAGAAATGTGGGAATCCGCAAAGAATGCAAGGCTGATGTAAGCGTAATGAGTAAGATCAAGAAAGGATCGCTCCGATGGTTTGGGCATGTAGAGCGAATGAACGAGGAAAGGAGTGTAAGGAGAATATATGACGCAAATGTGAATGGTAGAAGAAGTCGAGGACGCCCAAGAAAGACATGGCACGACCAAGTGAATCAGATACTTAAGTCGGGCCATGTCAAGAATGTATGATACGTTGTATGAATGTAAACGAGACAAGGAATGTGTGCCAAGACCGGAATGTTTGGCGGTCCGTCCTCTCTGCCTATCCCTGCGGGAAACGGCGTGATGGTTAGTTAGTTAAGTTGGTTTGCACCATGTTAATCATATTATAACGTTAATTTTTCAATTTTAGAATGTACTTATAGCAACTATTACTGCATACCATAATATTTTAGAATGTACTTATAGTAACTATTACTGCATACCATAATATTTTAGAATGTACTTATAGCAACTATTACTGCATACCATAATATTTTAGAATGTACTTATAGCAACTATTACTGCATACCATAATATTTTAGAATGTACTTATAGCAACTATTACTGCATATGTGTTTATAATAATTTTTGGAACATCGAGGGAATTTTATATAATTTCCAGACATTATCTTCAAAAATAACATATATTTTTGTAAGACTTCTTTAAAACTTTAAAAACTTCAAATGTTTAAGATTTTTAATAGGGAGACGGGTATGAGTACCGCCACCAGGAAGCTATTTATTGAATAACCAAAACCTCTGCCATAGGTCACCACAAAGAGTTTCGCTACGTTTGGTGACTTAGCAGGGGTGCATGGGTTCACGGAATGTGGTTTATTGTGGGAATCCCTTTGAGCTCTCCAGCCAGACTCTCTCAGAACTTCGCCTTGCACCGCAGTGGGAGGGATGAATTTATTCGTCCGTCACTCCTGGATACACTGACCCCCGGTTTCCTACCCACCCCTCACACCTTTTTCCTTTCCAGAGCTTTCTCTCCTTCCTTTCCTAATAAGATTCTACACAGCATACCCAAATATGACATAGGGTCTTAGGGGAATTATTTTCAAAATTGAGCCTAATGTTAACAAAAAATTCACCTATTGTCTTTCAAACCAAAAAAATGGTTTGACTGAGGCTTGAACCCTCCTACAGCGATCAGAATCAACCGCGCTACCAATCCTATTTTCAAATGTCTTAAAAAACCCATTTTTCGGTTTGTAAGGCCCACAGTTATTTAATCTATCTTATCTATCTATCTAATCTTATCTTATCTTATCTCATCTCATCTTATCTCATCTCATCTTATCTCATCTCATCTATCTAATCTCATCTATCTAATCTCATCTATCTAATCTCATCTATCTAATCTCATCTATCTAATCTCATCTATCTAATCTCATCTATCTAATCTCATCTATCTAATCTCATCTATCTAATCTCATCTATCTAATCTAATCTATCTAATCTAATCTATCTAATCTAATCTATCTAATCTAATCTATCTAATCTCATCTATCTAATCTCATCTATCTAATCTCATCTATCTAATCTCATCTATCTAATCTCATCTATCTAATCTCATCTATCTAATCTCATCTAATCTAATCTAATCTATCTAATCTAATCTAATCTAATCTAATCTAATCTAATCTAATCTAATCTAATCTAATCTAATCTAATCTAATCTAATCTAATCTAATCTAATCTAATCTAATCTAATCTAATCTAATCTAATCTAATCTAATCTAATCTAATCTAATCTAATCTAATCTAATCTAATCTAATCTAATCTAATCTAATCTAATCTAATCTAATCTAATCTAATCTAATCTAATCTAATCTAATCTAATCTAATATAAATCTAATCTATCTAATCTAATCTAATCTAATCTAATCTAATCTAATCTAATCTAATCTAATCTAATCTAATCTAATCTAATCTAATCTAATCTAATCTAATCTAATCTAATCTAATCTAATCTAATCTAATCTAATCTAATCTAATCTAATCTAATCTAATCTAATCTAATCTAATCTAATCTAATCTAATCTAATCTAATCTAATCTAATCTAATCTAATCTAATCTATCTAATCTAATCTAATCTAATCTAATCTAATCTAATCTAATCTAATCTAATCTAATCTAATCTAATCTAATCTAATCTAATCTAATCTAATCTAATCTAATCTAATCTAATCTAATCTAATCTAATCTAATCTAATCTAATCTAATCTAATCTAATCTAATCTAATCTAATCTAATCTAATCTAATCTAATCTAATCTAATCTACTATCTAATCTAATCTAATCTAATCTAATCTAATCTAATCTAATCTAATCTAATCTAATCTAATCTAATCTAATCTAATCTAATCTAATCTAATCTAATCTAATCTAATCTAATCTAATCTAATCTAATCTAATCTAATCTAATCTAATCTAATCTAATCTAATCTAATCTAATCTAATCTAATCTAATCTAATCTAATCTAATCTAATCTAATCTAATCTAATCTAATCTAATCTAATCTAATCTAATCTAATCTAATCTAATCTAATAATCTAATCTAATCTAATCTAATCTAATCTAATCTAATCTAATCTAATCTAATCTAATCTAATCTAATCTAATCTAATCTAATCTAATCTAATCTAATCTAATCTAATCTAATCTAATCTAATCTAATCTAATCTAATCTAATCTAATCTAATCTAATCTAATCTAATCTAATCTAATCTAATCTAATCTAATCTAATCTAATCTAATCTAATCTAATCTAATCTAATAATCTAATCTAATCTAATCTAATCTAATCTAATCTAATCTAATCTAATCTAATCTAATCTAATCTATCTAATCTAATCTAATCTAATCTAATCTAATCTAATCTAATCTAATCTAATCTAATCTAATCTAATCTAATCTAATCTAATCTAAATCTAATCTAATCTAATCTAATCTAATCTAATCTAATCTAATCTAATCTAATCTAATCTAATCTAATCTAATCTAATCTAATCTAATCTAATCTAATCTAATCTAATCTAATCTCATCTATCTAATCTAATCTAATCTAATCTAATCTAATCTAATCTAATCTAATCTAATCTAATCTAATCTAATCTAATCTCATCTCATCTCATCTCATCTCATCTCATCTCATCTCATCTCATCTCATCTCATCTCATCTCATCTCATCTCATCTCATCTCATCTCATCTCATCTCATCTCATCTCATCTCATCTCATCTCATCTCATCTCATCTCATCTCATCTCATCTCATCTCATCTCATCTCATCTCATCTCATCTCATCTCATCTCATCTCATCTCATCTCATCTCATCTCATCTCATCTCATCTCATCTCATCTCATCTCATCTCATCTCATCTCATCTCATCTCATCTCATCTCATCTCATCTCATCTCATCTCATCTCATCTCATCTCATCTCATCTCATCTCATCTCATCTCATCTCATCTCATCTCATCTCATCTCATCTCATCTCATCTCATCTCATCTCATCTCATCTCATCTCATCTCATCTCATCTCATCTCATCTCATCTCATCTCATCTCATCTCATCTCATCTCATCTCATCTCATCTCATCTCATCTCATCTCATCTCATCTCATCTCATCTCATCTCATCTCATCTCATCTCATCTCATCTCATCTCCATCTCATCTCATCTCATCTCATCTCATCTCATCTCTCATCTCATCTCATCTCATCTCATCTCATCCATCTCATCTCATCTCATCTCATCTCATCTCATCTCATCTCATCTCATCTCATCTCATCTCATCTCAGCTCAGCTCAGCTCAGCTCAGCTCAGCTCAGCTCAGCTCAGCTCAGCTCAGCTCAGCTCAGCTCAGCTCAGCTCAGCTCAGCTCAGCTCAGCTCAGCTCAGCTCAGCTCAGCTCAGCTCAGCTCAGCTCAGCTCAGCTCAGCTCAGCTCAGCTCAGCTCAGCTCAGCTCAGCTCAGCTCAGCTCAGCTCAGCTCAGCTCAGCTCAGCTCAGCTCAGCTCAGCTCAGCTCAGCTCAGCTCAGCTCAGCTCAGCTCAGCTCAGCTCAGCTCAGCTCAGCTCAGCTCAGCTCAGCTCAGCTCAGCTCAGCTCAGCTCAGCTCAGCTCAGCTCAGCTCAGCTCAGCTCAGCTCAGCTCAGCTCAGCTCAGCTCAGCTCAGCTCAGCTCAGCTCAGCTCAGCTCAGCTCAGCTCAGCTCAGCTCAGCTCAGCTCAGCTCAGCTCAGCTCAGCTCAGCTCAGCTCAGCTCAGCTCAGCTCAGCTCAGCTCAGCTCAGCTCAGCTCAGCTCAGCTCAGCTCAGCTCAGCTCAGCTCAGCTCAGCTCATCTCATCTCATCTCATCTCATCTCATCTCATCTCATCTCATCTCATCTCATCTCATCTCATCTCATCTCATCTCATCTCATCTCATCTCATCTCATCTCATCTCATCTCATCTCATCTCATCTCATCTCATCTCATCTCATCTCATCTCATCTCAGCTCATCTCAGCTCAGCTCAGCTCAGCTCAGCTCAGCTCAGCTCAGCTCAGCTCAGCTCAGCTCAGCTCAGCTCAGCTCAGCTCAGCTCAGCTCAGCTCAGCTCAGCTCAGCTCAGCTCAGCTCAGCTCAGCTCAGCTCAGCTCAGCTCAGCTCAGCTCAGCTCAGCTCAGCTCAGCTCAGCTCAGCTCAGCTCAGCTCAGCTCAGCTCAGCTCAGCTCAGCTCAGCTCAGCTCAGCTCAGCTCAGCTCAGCTCAGCTCAGCTCAGCTCAGCTCAGCTCAGCTCAGCTCAGCTCAGCTCAGCTCAGCTCAGCTCAGCTCAGCTCAGCTCAGCTCAGCTCAGCTCAGCTCAGCTCAGCTCAGCTCAGCTCAGCTCAGCTCAGCTCAGCTCAGCTCAGCTCAGCTCAGCTCAGCTCAGCTCAGCTCAGCTCAGCTCAGCTCAGCTCAGCTCAGCTCAGCTCAGCTCAGCTCAGCTCAGCTCAGCTCAGCTCAGCTCAGCTCAGCTCAGCTCAGCTCAGCTCAGCTCAGCTCAGCTCAGCTCAGCTCAGCTCAGCTCAGCTCAGCTCAGCTCTGCTCAGCTCTGCTCAGCTCTGCTCAGCTCTGCTCAGCTCTGCTCAGCTCTGCTCAGCTCTGCTCAGCTCTGCTCAGCTCTGCTCAGCTCTGCTCAGCTCTGCTCAGCTCTGCTCAGCTCTGCTCAGCTCTGCTCAGCTCTGCTCAGCTCTGCTCAGCTCTGCTCAGCTCTGCTCAGCTCTGCTCAGCTCTGCTCAGCTCTGCTCAGCTCTGCTCAGCTCTGCTCAGCTCTGCTCAGCTCTGCTCAGCTCTGCTCAGCTCTGCTCAGCTCTGCTCAGCTCTGCTCAGCTCTGCTCAGCTCTGCTCAGCTCTGCTCAGCTCTGCTCAGCTCTGCTCAGCTCTGCTCAGCTCTGCTCAGCTCTGCTCAGCTCTGCTCAGCTCTGCTCAGCTCTGCTCAGCTCTGCTCATCTCATCTCATCTCATCTCATGTCATCTCATCTCATCTCATCTCATCTCATCTCATCTCATCTCATCTCATCTCATCTCATCTCATCTCATCTATCTTTCTATCTTTCTATCTATCTATCTATCTATCTATCTGTCTATCTATCTGTCTATCTATCTAATCTGCCTGCCTGCCTGCCTGCCATCTGGAATATAATGCTGGAATAATAATTGCTTATTCATAATTGCTGGAATACCCATTTTAAAATTTAGAAAATGTAAGAATTTGTTTTGTATTCTTTCAACAGCTTATACATATATTACAGACGGGAGAATTGTACTCAAGTTGACTTCTAACATAGGCAAAATATAACAGTTTAACACACTTTATATTGTTAAAATTTCTAGTTAGCCTTGTTATAAATCCCAACATTTTTAAGCCCTTATTAAAGATTTCTGTTATATGGTCAAAAAATGAAAGATTTGATTGAAAAGTGATGCCTAAGTCTTTAATTTGTGTTAATAATATAATAATTGTTTTCAATGTTGTAATTAGAGATCACTGGATTTTTTATTCGAGAAAATCTAACTATTTGACATTTTGAGATATTTAAGTAAAATCTACTTTCATTACACAAAATTAACAAGTGCTTGATATTATCTTGAAGAATGTAGCAATGGTAAATATTTAGAATAATTGAGGGGTATAGAATCAAAGGCAGCATTCTCCAAAAAGTGTTATTTTGAGAAAACCAAAAAAAACGTTTCATTTCAACAATTTTAACGTATTTATAAGTTTATAATTTTATTCAAAAGGGGAAACTGCGTATCTATTATAATTTCCAAAGTAGAATTTGTTTATTGTATTGATTGATTAGTTATAACGGATTTAATTATGGAGATTGCTGCATTTGATACTCACCTAAGGAGAAGGCTGCTTTTGTTTCTCACACGTGTGGAGAAAGCTGACTTTGATACTGACAAATAAATATGACGTCACAATAATGGACCGACCAAATCACAGGGAAGTTCGTGATTATTATTATGATTTTAATTTTAGCATAATTAAAATAAAAATAGGTTTTGTAATGTACTCATACAGTATTGAATTTGGGAGGTGTGTATGGGTACCGCCACCCCGGGTACCATTTATTGGATAAACAATATCTACCTCTGCCATAGATATGACTTTAGATTTTCACAGCCAAAAGTATTTTCGTTATTTGTTATTGGGGTGTTATGCCGTGTAGTGCTACCTCCTTCTTTAGTCAAAGTTTCGGACACTGCAACGCTGTCCCAAACATTTGCTTTGGCACTTTGGCTAAAGAAGGAGGTAGCGCAACACGGCATAACACCCCAAAAACAAATAACGAAAACCTCTATTCAAGTGGTTCGCTACGTTTAGTGACTTAGCTGGGATGCCCGGGTTTATGGAGAGAGGTTTGTCCGGGTCTTGGCGGCGGATGCGTCTGCCCACCTGCTGGATTGCAGGCCGGATCGGGAGAGAATAGTTGTGGGAGTCCCTTTGACTTCTCCAGCTATGATCTCTCGAAACATCGCAGTGAGAGGGATAGATTTATACATCCGTCACTTCTGGACACACTGATCCCCAGATTCCTACCCACCCGTAATACCCTTTTCCTTCCCAGAACCTTCTCGCCTTCTTTTCCTAAAAATACCCTTCACACAGTATCCCCAAAGAAGAAAAAGGCCCTGAGTGGAATTATTTTCCTCAGGGCCTCCTGTGTGGAGCTAATGTAAAAAAATACAAGTGTGCAGTTCGCGCGCGGTACAAATGAAACCTGCAGAAAACTAAAGTAGACAAGAGTGGGGACAAGCACTGCACGAAGAGGGGATCAATTATTATTTTATTCTTTCGCAGCCTTAATCCTATAGATGTATGCGTTTGTCTATTTTTAGTGTCGCTTTTTTGTTTCATCGAGTTTCAAATCACAACGGTGCTAAAGAAGCTTTCACTTCAAAAAATAATAATATTAACAGAGAAAATTTTAAAAAAAGAAGAAAAATAATGAAGGTTAATTATTTTGATCAAAATTGGCTTGAAACTCGCAAAATTTTCAACACTAAACATGTAATTCGGAATGTTTATGTGCAAGGTTATAAATCCTAGATTTAATTATAAAAGTAAAACATGTCTATGCATATTAATTTAATTTATGAATTTTAATTAACACCTAAAAAAATCTTTTGCCACTCCACGCCTATGAAATAAACGGTATTTTATGACAGCTCATCTTAGAATTTTGACTACTTTTGCTTTCCAGTTTTCTGGATTCCATGACTTCTTCCTTGCGTTTTTCTTGGGCACGGATGAAGGGTGAGAGTCCATAATCACACTGGCATCTTGTTTTTATTTCTAAATTCACTCTTAACTATTTAAAACAGTAACATTAGAGCGACAGATTCAACACACGACCATACAATTTTTTATGGGCGGCCATGTTGTCACGTGATCAAATGGAGGCTTACCATTGGTCAAATTGGAGAATGCTGGTTTTGTTTCTTAAGTGAGTTGGAGATTGCTGCCTTTGATACTAACGCAGTTTTTAAAATGGATTTTTAAAGCATAAAGAGTTGGTTTTAATGCCAAATAACTGCTTTTCTAGGTAAAAGAGTGAATCATTAACAAAGTTGCATCATTAGTCCATTTTTGAAAAAAAGTGGAGAATGCTGCATTTGATTCTACACACCTCAATTCTAAAAATTTTTGGGCATAAAATTAGGTTGGGTACATCATAAAATATTTTTGTAAGATCTTTTATAAATAAGATTGAGCCAAGGTGTGAACCCTGTGGAACCGACTTGTTGCATAATTTTTTTTCCGACAGGGAGGATTTTATTCTAACAATTTGTAGCCTTCCAGTAAGATAGCTTTCAAACCAGGCTAATATATTTCGTATGTTAAGTGCTTTAATTTCTTCAAATGTCGAAAGTTAATAGATTGCTTTGACATCTATCGATAGATGTGTCTGCCGAGTTTCAGCTTGATCTGATGTCGGAAAGTGGGATAATTTCCTTTTCCAAGATTCCGCTTCATTCATACATTCGTTCAATCAAGAAAACAAAAGTAAAATTCAAATACATATGTAGATTGTAGACGTATTTAAAAAAAAGTATATATACATTGTAATAGGTCAAAAATAGCAAAATGATTGTTTTAATAGATTTCGGCAGGATGAATTCAGAAATATTATTTCAAAAAATTACGACTGATAATATACTAGGAGAGCCTATTTATTTATTTCCATATTTTTTTCTTCTATTCACCTATATTAACCATACAAATAAATTAACGTAACATTTTTTTGAACCTTTACAATTTGAAATTACGTACCAAACAAAAAGTGAAGTCACGATTAGTTTCTTGGAACAGGCACTGCTTAGCTAGAAACTAATGTTGATTGGGTCATAATGTATTCTCACCTGTTGTATTCGCACCTGCATTGCAGCTCATCCTTGACTTACATTGTACCTACTGGTCATATTTAACTTATAATATTACATTTCAAATGTACGATAAATAAATAAAATACAATAAATATATTAGTTCTAATCTAACCTGAATACAATTCAAAAAGGAATCATGAAGACCATATTGAAAGTACCTATCAGAACGCCTTCGATTGAAATTTTCAATAGCTTTGACATACCAAATTAATGTACAACGAATATACGCCAAAAATATATTATTGAAGCTGTTCAAAAATACTAAATCCTCTACTAGACAGCGTATCCGTCACACTAGATCGAACAAAAATGACATAAAAAACATTCCAAGTTATAAAACCACATTCGAAGAAAAAACTACACTTATTTTGCAACAAAACTTCATAATATTCTTCCCAAGACGTAAAACTAATTTAATGAATACAAATCAAGAATAAAAATATGGCTGAAAGAGGTCAACAAAAACACCCTAATGAGGAAACTAAAAACGACGTAGAAGACAAAAACCTAAACTGTAATTAAATCATTGTGTGCAGTCTTAGTCTTAGTCCTCCTAGTGAGGAGGACTAAGAAATACAATGTCTTTACCTAACATAACCATTATATTTTGTAAGTAGTATTATTTTATATAGTCGCTTAAATAAATAAATAAAAATAACAACCAGAATAGGGTACAATCACTTTTTTGTGTTTTTTTACCAAAAATTAGAGAAAAAAAATACAAACTGGAATATTAAAAAAAAAAATTTTTACAATACGAATAGTCCTTCAACAACATTTTGAATATTCACATTTCAAATTCAGGCTAAAACGCCATCTTCGCGCGGTTTTGTCTTGTGACGTCACTGCGCACTTCTTGACAGCTGACATTTGTCGTAATCCAGTAATCAGTCTTCAGTTGATCATTTGTTTTTCGAAGAAAATGTCCGAAAATACCGTTTATAAATACTGTATTGTACTAAAGTGTATAAATACAACATCTTAAACACCAAACAAACTATTTATAAACTATTTTTATGATTAGTAAGTAATTAATCACCTCTACTTTTTAATATTTTGTCTATGTTATAATTTATTCTAATTTGTCTATACTTGTTTGTCATTTATTATAGTAACATATCCTGATGAAGACAACATTGTTGTCGAAACATGTTGATTTGTTTTAAAAATAGTGGTTTAAACAAAGTGATTTTTTATTCATTATATGAAAAATGATACCACAAAGTTATTTTGCAAAGTTCGAAGAAGTATTTATAAACTTCCCAAATGATGTTATTATGTGTAAAAAGCGATGTCATGCGATGAAAAGGTGTATAAAAAATGCCATCATAATCGCGTCGATTTTTGGCAAATTATCAGATTGTCCTTGTAGAAAACCACTGTCTGTCATGATAACATGTATTTAAAATATATGTTTTATTCAAACGAATAGGTTTAATATGCGTAAATAAACGATTATGACTATAAAACTTATTCAAACCAGCAACTAGAACAAAAACAACTTCACGTGGGACTCGGTGGGTGCGTTGTGACGTCACAATGTAGCCAGTCAATCATGACTCGTTTTTGGTATTTGAATTTTCATAGAACTTTAAAAGTGAATTAATTAATTTAATAATTTTTTGGGGGGATTTTAAGTACGATATTCGAATTTAGTTAATTTTTTTACATATATTAAATGCATTGAAAATACTATATTACATATACTGCATGTACCCTATTTTATACTACAGGGTGGGGCAGAGCAACGGGCTTATGTGAATTTGGCGCCCTGAAGCGATGGTTGCTGGCAGACACATTGACTGCTGTAGACACGTTCGAGACCGGGCGGGGCGTACATTTGTAGCTTGGTTTAGTTAGCATGACAGAGTGGAACAAGTAGTTCGCTAGTCGTCTCTAATATTTTCAAACAGACATAATACACCGTTGCTGTTTCAGAGTGCCAAAATTTTACCTATTAAGGCAATACTACGGCACAAAATTATAATTCAACATATATTTACCCCGCAGCATAAAGAGATATTAGAACATAAATACAGCACTAGATTCATGCGCAACGACGGGTTAATAGTTCCGAAATTTCACAATAAGTACGGACAGAGAACGTTTGAATACATCAAACCGAAGATATTTAATTTATTACCTGACACTATAAAGCAATGTAATTCTATGAATAAGATTAAATATATGGTGAAAAATTAGCTATCGGAAAAAAATATTTACATTGACATTTACATTGTATGAAAAAATGTTGAATCTGTAGACATAATATGTAAATTTAAAATTTAAAAAAATGTATATGAAACTAAAATATTTTGTTGACAAGCCAATTCAATTGGCTTAGCTGGATTTGTTTGTTGATTATATTATGTATTATCTATTCTTTTAATTAAAAAAGGGCATATCTACTTTTCTCACGGTCGCCCAATCATCGCCACACAACCTTCATAGCATACCCATTTCAATATTGCGCTTAGTGGTCGTATTTCTGGTTGGCAGTCGATTGTTTCAAGGGTAAATTACTTTACTTTACAAGAAAACTGGTGATGTAAAGAAAAAAATCAACAAATCAAAGCGCAATTCAGACGCGGTAGAAGCGAAACCTTCAGAAAATTAAAATAGAAAAGAATGGGGAGACTACGAAGCACTTTTTTTATCAACGTGAAGGATGATTTTTTCCCTATTTAATTCGAATTCCAGTATACATTTGTTCATCTCATTAATAATTGTGTTTTCTTCTTCGGAGTCGCTGGATGTCGCTTTCGTTTGTGTTTTCTTTATCCGTTCATTTTGGAGTGAAGAATGGGTATTGATTTTACAATTTTTATTTTATTTTTATTTTGTATGATTTTATCCTTGGTCCGCTGAATTTCTCACCGCTAAGGTTCGTCGGGCGCTTTATACCATTGTTCTAAAGGAGGCTTACGTTGGACCGTGGATTTATCATATTATATTGGAAACGAGTACCCCTGAAACAAATAAATATGTTACTGCTCTCTCATTCTCTCGCAGACTAAATCGTGTAGATGAATGTGTTTGTCTCTTTTTAGTGTCGCTCGCTTCCGTTTCGTAGAGTTTCAAATTATAACTGATCTAAAGGAGTTTTGCTTCAAAAAAATCTGGGCTTCCATGAACAGCAAGGTCACCCCAAAACGTTGACATGGTAAGGCTCTCTGTTTTGCGATCCCCTCAGAGCTCTGCCTGCAAACAAGCAGCTGCTGTAGGGTTGTTTTGCTCGTTCTGTGAGGCGAATCCTTCACGAAGAACTAAAATTTCATGCCTACAAATTCACTGTAGTGCAGGAACTTAATCTAGACGGTTTTATTGCTCGAAAAAATGCTCGCTTCTTGGCATGTTTCTTGTCACACTCGATTTCTTCAATGACCCAAGCGGAGCCACAACATACGCCCCACCCTCCTCGCAGCAAACTTCAGGGCGCCAAATTCAAATAAGCAAGTTGCTCTGTCCCACCATGTATAATAATATTTTATGTCATGTTCAAACGATTAAAATGAAATAATATTTAGGAGATAAAGAGATTATTCGCTACGGCGCGAAATCCGGTCGAAAAAATATCCGCGAATAAGTTAAATCGCGAATGAAAAACCGTAAATAATAAGGCATTCTAGGAGTGTTATTCCTGGGAAACGGTCACCTGGTGGCTATAACAGTGCCGTACTCTAGGGAAAAAATAACTTGATTTTTAATCACACAAAAACGCAAACCTATTAAAAACTTATTTTTAGATCGTTTCCCGGTTTTAGCGTGCAACAAGTTGAGTATGTTGTCGACAATAAAAGTTTATTGACTTTATAAATGAATGAGTGCAGGGTTTTCTTAGAGCAGTCTTTATCTATATTGAGGATATCCTTCAACTACTGTACAAATGGCAAGTGCGCCCCACTGTTGAATTTGGCAGTCATCTCTGGTCTGAAGTCCCGAAAGACTTCAAAACCCTCCACTTCGTGCAGAAACGGGCTATCCGTTTAATTCCCTGACGGGCTTCCCCGATTTTAAAACTAGATTACAATATTTCAAGAACAGACGTTAGGTAGGAATGCTGTCCGTGTTCTACCGGTATTTCGCTGGAAGACGCTTTGAGGAACTAGCGTCTGTGACTCTTCGACACCGATGCATAGTTGAGAAATACGACAAAAGCGCGGTCAACATTCGTAAACGCAGTCAGCATTCGTAAACGGTTGACAATTTGTGTCACATGAGAACGGGATATTTCTACGACTCGTTTTCGAGTTCAACAGCTCGGCAGTGGAATGATTTTCCGGCATCTGTGTTTCATCCCTCCTACAATATGGATCTCTTTAAGACCCATGTTCACTTCTTCCTCTCCTCAAAAAAACCGCCACACAGCATCTCCGAAAATGACATGGGCCCTACGACATTATTTTTTTTCAGGGCTTGTTTGGATTTAATTTATAACAAAAAATTTAAAACATTTGTTTTTGTGTGAGTACATCCCCCACAGAAGTGTATTTCTTATTAAAATATTTTTTTTCCATATATTACAATAATAAATTGTTATTATTGCCAATCTTTATTCGAAACTAAATAAAATCTTCAACTTCCACTTGTAGTTTGAAAAAAACTGTTTTCATACATGTAACCTACTTGGTAAAAACTCTCTTTTTTTCAAAATGGTTTCCATTGATGAGAGAGGAAAGGAAATAACATAAATTTATATTTTCATGATGCGATAGACAAACTTAATATCATGAGTTGAAGCTGGCAAATCGATGGAAGCATTTTTAGAATAGAAGGGTAAAGAAGAGTATACAAAATGAGCCTTTTTTTAATGGGAATGAATTTAGCATTTTCAATAAAAACGCGACTTGCATATATCACTGTAGATATGGCTTTTGTAATACTAGCGCGAAAAGAACTGTTTCATCGCTTTAAATATTTAATTTTAGACAATTCCTTTATACATATATACGATGTAATATTTCGTAAAAAAAATACAATTTATATCACGCAATCTCCCCGGACTGAAAAACTGATTATTTTTATGCACAAAAAGCTTTGAGTAACCAACTCGAAAACTAATTTTGTTAAAAATAACACAAAATTGAGACAATTCTTTCAGACCAAGCCTCTCGTGGTCTACATGAAGCAGGTGGGAACACTACACTGTGGTTAAAACCAATTTAACTCATGACGGCCTCCGTGGTCGAGGGACTGACTCGCAATCCGAAGGTCGCGAGATCGAATACCGACGTGCGCAAATAAATTTTATTTGATTAATTTCAAAAAATCTATATATATTGCGGCACGTTCGAGAGCAAAAGATACTCTCAGTATCGCCCTAGTGTAATACCACCATTCAGAATCGAAACCATGCTTGAAATGGTTTTAGGTTGATGCCATAGTGTCATTGGCTCCAAACGGGAGCAGCTGGGACTCTTGTGAGTTATTCACAAAAAAAATAAGATAATTTTATTGTTTTTCCTTTAATAAGAGCGGCTCTGGAATTCCACATTTTTCCACCGCCTAGCGGCCTAGCCGTATACTAATCATTACGGAATGCTTCTTACTGGGGTATAAAAGCTGAAAACTTCTCTACCAGTTGCCATTTTCTACCACAACTCCTGAAGAACGCCTGAAAAATGGCTGTCAGCTATTTCGACTGTTACAAGTTCCTAGTGATGCCTTTGTGGCTATATTGTTGGAACCCTTACAAAACAAGAGTTCGCTGGCAGGAAGTCATCAGCATCACCTGCTTCGTAGTTCAACTAACCTTTTACATTGCCTGTGTGATAGTTTCGTTTTCCCAGCATTATGATACAGCTGGGGACGCAATCCTCGTCATGTTTTTCATGATAAATTTGACCATCTGCTTCGGAAAACACTGCGGTCTATTTTTCTGCAAAAAATCTTTCGAATCCGTTATTGATTACTTTTCTAACAACCTTACACCGTAAGAAGAGGAATTTCAAACGTTTATTAAAAATAAAACGAAGCCCATCTTAAAATTCATTTACTCATTTTTGGGATTGACTTATTTCCTTGACTTTTTATCTGTTTTGGTACCAACAGTACAAAAGTACTGCTTTGGGATACACGAAAACATTGTCCCCATTTTTCAACCCAATTTAGTTACTCGAAGTTTCACTTTCACTATTATGTGTTTGTCGTCGACAATTTATAATTCCGTTTTCATTACCTTTTGCGATTTCATCATTGCACACATCGATCTGTTGATTTACCAAATTTCTAATATTGAATATGAGCGGGGCTTTGATAAAAATGAACTGAGAAAGTCATTGAAAAAGGTTATGAAACGACATGCATCGATTTTGATGTAAGTATTAAATCTTTCCATCACCATACACAAATTATTTTCTTCATCATCATAACATCTTAGGTTGGCATTTGGATTCCTCCACAAATGCTCTTCACTGACTCAGGTTCGTCGCCGTTCACCTTCAGTCCTCTGTTTTTCCATCCAATTTCAATGGCAACTTGTTCCGCATTTTTTTACGATTTTATCATAAATTCTAAGAATTCTGTGTTTTTCTTTAACGCTTATTTGAAATTTCTTTGCGTCTTTTTGCAAATTTCAATCGGCAAAAACGGATCATTTTCTTATTCTTCAAATTCAACAAAAAACTTTGAATGCACATTTCGAACTTTGCAACAAAGGCGAGCAATAGCTGATTTGACATTTATACACAAAATTTTAAATAATAAAATTGACTGTTAATTTTAACATACCCTTAAGACGTACACGCCATACAGAATTATTCCACACGTTTAATTACAAGACAAATGCAGCAAGTAATTCGCCAATCAATCGTGCTCTTCATAATATGAAGACTTCGTATTATGTTCAATAGTATTGGTCTAAATTCTAACATCGACATTTTCCCTATTCACTTCCTTAATTTAAAAAGAGCATCGTATCAATGATATAATTTGTTCACAGCACATAAATACAAACATACATAGATACACACACACACACACACACACAGTGGTGTGCACAGAGTTTTTGATCAGGGTAGGCAGTAGGAAATCCGCCGAATTGGTTCAAATAAATTTTTAAAAACTTACTACAAATAACTCCCTTTCCAGTGTTGGTAAACTTTGGGGATCGTTGGAAACGGTTAATACGCACTTTTTTTAAAAAATATCTTTTGATTCACCTTAATTACATCAAAAGACAACTATTTGCATTGGGGGAAGTGGAAAATATTTCATTCTAAATTTCGATTACGTAAAATTAAAATTAGCTTTCATTCTGTGAAACGAGACCGTCCATTTTCAAACATTATTTTCAAATGTCATTTTTTTGTGATGTTGGTATTCTTGTTACTGTACGAAAAGATGCTAGAGCAAATCGTAGCAGACTTCATGGGAATTCGGCTCGTAAAACCAACGGCTAGAGACAAAATCGCGCGGGAGTTTTTTAATGTTATAAAACTGAAATTCCGCCTAATTAGTAGGTACTTACGTAATACACATGTATTGCGTGCGTTGATTAAAATTTATTAGTTTAAATTTTTTTTTACTTTAAAATTTTATTTTTATAAGTTAACTATTTCTGCGATGTTGAGCGGCTACGTACGCTAATTTTATGTGATATGGTTTGTGATACAAAAGAAAGTGCCCCTTTATAACGCCCACTCGCGTCACGGCAAAAAAACATCCCAGTTTTCAAGTAGTTTAGCGGCTACGCTAGGCTAATGTAACATGGTTTGTGATAGAAAAGAAAGTGCCCCCTTCGTAGCGCCTACTCGCGTCACGGCAAAGAAACATCCCAGTTTTCAAGTAGTTTAGCGGCTACGCTAGGTTTGTGTAACATGGTTTGTGATAGAAAAGAAAGTGCCCCCTTCGTAGCGCCTACTCGCGTCACGGCAAAAAAACATCCCAGTTTTCAAGTAGTTTAGCGGCTACGCTAGGTTTGTGTAACATGGTTTGTGATACAAAAGAAAGTGCCCCTTTATAACGCCTACTCGCGTCAAGGCAAGAAAAACATCCCAGTTTTCAAGTAGTTTAACGGCTACGCTAGGTTTGTGTAACACGGTTTTTGATACAAAAGTGAATGTATTATTTATAAAAAATAATTAGGTACCGAAATTAAAAACATGTTTTTTTCCGTCATTTTATTCCCAAAACTCCGATAATTTAGTACTTACCTTTCCAGATTTCGTGGTACCTTCAAAATCTTCTAGCCGTTCGTTATACATTCAAGTGTATCGGGAATACCAACCTACCAAAGTGATAATAACCATAATGGCGTACAATCTCACAAGACGAAAGCTAATTTTAATTTTACGTAATCGAAATTTAAAATGAAATATTTTCCACTTCCCCCAATGCAAAAAGTTGTCTTTTAATGTAATTAAGGTGAATCAAAAGATATTTTTTAAAAAAAGTGCGTATTAACCGTTTCCAACGATCCCCAAAAATTAATCCAGTGTTTTCGCTAAGTGTGCTTGCTGCTGGTAAGACAATTAGTTGATAGAAATAGATAACAACAGTTTTCACTGTCGTCACTGATTGCCATTTGCTAATTTTGTTAGTAACGACAGTTCTACTCTATGCTATGTGACGTTTATACAGATCGTATGTTTTAAACCAAGTGTAAAAAAATAACTGCACTTAAATAACAATTGAAGGCACGCTTTTAACGGTTAAATTGTTATAAACTAATTGAACACTTAACTAATATCATCGCTTTTAAAAAGTTTAACAAATTTTCAAAACGTCCACTTTCAGCTTGTGAACAAGCTTGTAAACGTAAAGTAATATTTTTATCAATTCGTACGTTGTGGCTTATATCATTAATGAATGTCTGCCCGTTCTTTATTGGTAAAGTAAGGCGTTGACCGAATAATTCAATAACAAAATTACGCGGTATTGGCACAATAATTGAATGACAAAATTACGCACAAATAAACACCATTTTTACAGTTAGGCAATTAGGCATCTACACATAAATATACAAACCACCCACCATCTACAACTAAATAAACAAAAGAAAGTCTGAAAAAAACACGCACTGAATGAAGTTGTTCCTTTAAGTCAATCTTAATAAACACACACTAGATAAAGACACATTAAATTAACAAGTTTTGACTAACAATAATAAAGTTTTTAAAGTGAGACACTACTACGCGAATAAAATTGTTGCATTCCAATTCAACACTGAAGCTGAGCGCTTGGAGCGGGGATTCGGAAACATTAGAAAATAATAATGTCGCCCGCGTGGGTGGTTTGTATATTTATGCCGCCCGCACACGCCGGTCTAATTTTATCTTTTTACCAGAAAACTACCCCTAAAAGTTGGAATTTCGAAAAAAGTTATTTATCTTTTTTTTTTGTACTATCATGTAGGATCACCTCCCGAAGTTAATGCACATTACCCCCGGACACCTGTATAGAATTTCAAACAGCCGAATATTTCTGTTTATTTATTTTTTAACTTAGTGAGAAAAACCTCGAATTGTAATATTTTATTAAATTAAGACAATATTAGTGAAACTCAATCGAAAATCTGGAAACAGCAAAATGTATTGGCACCTCTGGGACTCAAACCCAGGTAGAGGTAGGACGACAATTGCATATCGCATTTCGTCTTGCGTCAGTCTCCTTCGAATTCGAACGCGCAATGAAGCTACGGATTGGATCAATGGCTGTATACGAAAAAATCCTGATGAAGCCGGGCCCAGTAGCGCGATGGTAAAGGAACTGGAACCGGATGACTACTTAGATTTTTTAGAGGACTAGTCGCTGTCTTACAAAAAAATATTTAAAAAAACAATAAAAAAAATAAAAATCCTGAAGACTTCGATGTTATCAAAAATAATATTATGTGTTGAAAATTATAAAAATAAACAAGTGTATTGTGTTTGTTATGAGTTGTTCAAAAGCAGCCAAAAAGAAGGACGAATGTTATGTTTTTGTCAAAAATTGTACAGTCCCCCCCCCCCCCCAGAAACTGAGAATGTTTCTTCTCTGAAATTCTCTAACAACCCCCCCCCCCCCCATGCTTTATGTCATTTTCAAAATTTTAGATCCTTTTTGGGTTTCGTCTAGCTCTACTTTAAAATTTGAGTTGGCAACACTGGTCTGGACGCGATCGCGGCATGCGCAGGTCGTTCTCTCTGTCGCTGGAATGAACACGCGGATGCCGATGATCGCAGCGACGTTACGGAGGTACGGGCTATTTTTACTTGCGTCCAGAGTTTTTGATATGGAACGGAGGTACGGAACGGAGGAACGGAACGGACAAAAGAACATGTGTGGACCCAGCTTTTGGCTTTCCTGAGTTCGAGTCCCAGGGGTGCCAATATCTTTTTCTATTTTTTCTGTTTCCAGATTTTCGTTTGAGTTTCGCTAATATTGTCTTCATTAATTCTTAATTTCTCTTGTGTGATATTATCCAAATTTCTTTTTTTTGTAAATCTATCTTAATTCAACTTTACTTCATAACATTTGTCAAAGTTAAAATTTCGGCTTTGTTTTGTTGTTTAAAAATGAATTTATATAATTACTGTAGAATCCGAGGTCGTAAAAATAATTATAGGCGTTGTATAATCCAAAAGATTGCATTATAATTTCATATAACAACGTTTGCGGGCTGCACACAAATGAATTAATTATAAATGTCAACTTCAAAAAGTTTTTACGAAATCATTGTGAAATTTTTGCAAAAATGAGTTTTGAATTCATTTAAGAAAATCGGATACCCAACATTTTTATATAGTATCTAATGCCACGACCTAGCTAATTTTTTTTTTAAATTTAATTATTAAAAAACTATGAACTTCTTCTTTTATTTTAGTAGAAATAATGCACGCAATTGTAATTATAAAATGCACGCAAATGGCTTATTGTTCCATGAAGTCATGATCTGCTTCGGGTTATTTATTTGTTTACGCCTATTTAGGCTTTTACATACATATATATAACAACATTAACAAAATTATACTAGTAAATAGTGCAGGAAACTACTGTTTAAAACACATGCGCAAAAATAAATACAAAGTAAAAATATTATTGAATTTGAACCACACAGTATATAGGTAAAAAATACAAAAAATCCAAAATAGTTTGTTTTTTTTTTCAGCCGACAAAATACTGCCAATGTGTTAGTCAATATTAATAGCTTTATCAAAATATTCCCCTATTTGATGAAAAAAACTTCAATAAGGTACGCTTATATATTAAAATTGATGTACTAAATATATCAACAACATCAGAGTATTTGTTTCCAAGCTATTGAATCCGTCGCATAGGAGTGTAATATTGGCATGTTGACTTAGATTTGCTACAATAATATGGTAGGTACTGTCTTGTGACCTAGGTTTTGGTACAATGCACCATTTCTCCGGTCCGCAAAACTTCAGGAGGTAATTATCACGGTAGGTAATCTAAGAAAAATCTTCGTCATTTTTTTAGAATATTAATATTAATTATTGTTTGAAACCACGTTTTAGACATTTTCTTTGAGAGTTTTTAAAATCTATTGTTACGGTCGTAACTTTACAAAAAAATCAATCCTTTATCACGTCATCAAATATTTTTGTTTTGTTGTTCAGGGGCAGCCGGTTTGTTTTTTAAATTGTAGATTAATATTATTATGAGAAAGAGATGAAAGAGTAACCGATCAGGAATTTAACATGGTTTTGGAAATTGAAGACTGCTATTGACTAGTCCAGGACTTCCCTAACTGTGAGTCGCGACGCCCCGGGGCGTCGCGGTATCATTCCAGGGGCGTCGTGAGGCAATCTTTATAGCCTCTCCCACACGCACACTTCGGAGCGACCGAGTCCCGCGCCACTTATTGATCAAGAATATCGTTCCATCAGCACTGCAGCGTTGAGGGTTTTATTACCGTTTGCGACATCATACTTATGCGAGACAGGTTTCTCTGCAGTTGCAGTAATTAAGAACAAGTACAGATCGAAAATAAATTTGGAGGCAGAGACGAGAGTAGCAATTTCGAAATTTCAACCAAATCTCAACAACGTTTTGAGAAACTGTGCTCAGAAAAGCAAGCACATCCTTCTCACTATTTTCTAATAAAAAATTTAGATACTATTTGGAGTTTTTCTGACAAATTATTTTCTGTTATTAGGGAACGTACCCATACTACGTGACCCGTTCAGGAGAGGAGCTTAAAAAATACCACTCTTGGTACAAATGAGCGGCGGGGGGGCTTAGATTTTTAGTCACCGGGGGGGGGGGGAGGCATCGCAAAAATATGGCAACTTCCCAAGGGCGTCACTGTTGAAATAAGTTTGGGAGCCCTGGACTAGTCTAGCTTTGGATCGCTTCAATTGCGGAACGAAATTAGCTGTGATTTTAGTCGGCTTCTTGTCATTTGAAACCCTTTCTAAATATCACAGCGTTCGGGACCAACAGATACTTGGAAGGTTTTTATTCTTAAATAGGTTTTTGAGTGCATGTTCAAGTTCATTTTCGAAATTTTTGTCCCACCGATATTCTAGCGTGAATACGGCAAACACGTAAATATGTATTTTATAACTTTCTTTCCCTTCCAGGGCCAATGAACTTCGATGTAACGCGTTCCACTGGCTGGTGTTTTTCCAACTTTCAGTAAGCACAGCTTGTATTTGCTTTGCATTGATTCATCCAGAGGTAAGGATCAATAACACTTATCAAAAAATTTTGGAAAATAAACTGAAAAAAATCAAATGTCCATGTTAAGTTTGCGACCGAGAGTTAAATTTATTCAGAATCTCGTAATTGCTGGACAGGTAGGTGCATTAACTAATTCCACTAATTCACCATGAAAAAAAAGTAAATGGAACGTCCGCTTTGGCTCTGACATCATTAGAACCCAATTGTGATGCTTTCATGTATAGATCGACAACTATCGTGACGTAATCTGATCCGTAATCGTAAATTACACCACACCGTGGTGTTACTAATAGATACTCAAAGGACGTGCCGTTTTAATTTTTTTGTATTGTTTATTTAAGTTAGATTTTGGTTATAAAAATTAAATACCTGAAATTCGTGAATTTGGCAATCCTATAAACGTAATCTTATATATAAAAAATGAATCGCTCAATGTGTTGCTAAGCGCAAATCTCGAGAGCAGCTGAACCGATTTCACTAATTCTTTTTTTAGAATATTACTTCAAGTACGAGGATGGTTCTTACGGAGAGAAAAATTAAGAAAATTGCGCATAAAATTGGATAATTTCAGAAAACCTAACGACTATCGCACGTTTGACAGTTCACGTGTTTGAGAGTGACATTTTGCAAAACAATGATTGTTAAATCAGGATTCTATTTTTGAAAATCTTTAAGTTGATAAATTTATTTAAAGTGGGTACTCCCCTAATGGTTTGAATCGAATCAAGAATTTTAGATATTTTAAATAGGTACCTTTGTTAGATACCAAATTTAATATGCATGAAAAATGGAAATTTGAATAAAAATTGTAAAAGGTGACACGCGGGCTGTTTAAAAACTGAATGTACTGGGATTGAATATACGGAACGCGGGAGGAGGGTTGGCGGGACGAGGGAGCGGCAATGGGAAGAGGGAAGGCGGGATGGTGGAAGGGGAACTCGGGAGGGGGGTTCGCGGGACGGGGGAAGGGGGGGAGTGGAGTGGAAAGAGGGAAGGTGGAGGTGACGGAGTGGGAACGCGAGAGGGGAAGAGGACGCAGGAGAAGAAGGGGAGGCGGAAGGGGAACGGGACGAATGGGAAAGGACACTCAGGGAGAAACAATTTCTTTTTTAAATGGCATAGCAACGCATGCCGGGACCAGCTACTTAATAAATAATTGTAACACTTATATACCTAAGTACCTGAGGGAGCGCGACGTGATCACGTCGGGGTCACCAGTTGAGGGAGCAGTCCGTATCGGTAGAGACGGGACGAGATAAATGAAAGGCGTCAGTCGATGTAGTGAGTCGAAGTCTTTATTGAAGAGCTACGTAGCAAACAGTCAGATGGTGTTGACACGAGTAGTAGTGAGTGCAAGTCATAAGTGGTGTTGGCAGTGATTGATGATGATGGTCGAAGATGCTGTGGTGGAGCAGACCACGGGTCTGCATGTCACCAGCATGTAGCGCTGCACCGAGGTGGTGGAGAAGACCATGACGTCCAGGATGTCACTCGACGCTTTGAATCGCGGAGGTGGACATCGGTGAACCTTGGGAGGCGAAGCGTATCTCTGAGCTGTAGGTCCGCCGCAAACCATGTGAGCTGCGAGATAATGTTCCTCAAAGGCTGCGGGCGCAACGGGCACAGGTGCCGCCGGCTTTGAGTCGCCGGGGCTGGCCGTTCAGCCGATACCGCACTGGAGCGAATTCACTGATAAGCTGTGCACTGTATAACTGTGTGTGTGACTGGAGACTAGACTTGAGACTGAGCTGCATGCGGCTGCGCTGGCTTTTATACTCTGCCGGTCGGGCAAGTAGTTTCGAGAACGGCGTGTGAAATTCGACCACCGCGCCTAAGGTGAGAACGTTCGAGAACAGTCGAGTCGCTGTATTGATAAACTATTGTGCAGTCGGGAACTTTCCAGTAGGTTGCCGCGTTAATTGTTACAAGGCGTTAGACGTACTTACAGTGCCGGCAGCGGCTCGCACCTAGATATTTATTTTTGATGTGATCGTTAATCAGTGGCGCTGCGATGGTTTTAGCAGAGCGGGTTAAGTAACCGCTACATACCTACCAATAATAATTATTCCATTTTTATTTTTTTCAGGATACCAGCACACTGATTTTTTTGCCGTACCAGCTTATTGAAATATGCATTTTTTGTTACTTTGGACAAAAGGTGGAAAGTAAGGTAAGGATTGTTTTGCATATACAAGTATATTCAAAAAAAGTAATGTTTTATCATTTCTAATCAGTTTGAATTTTTGGTAGGTTTTATAAGGAGAAGCGTAAAATCTTCAAAATTTTGAATTATATTTGTGAATATTACTGGTAATGAATTCAAAAAATTACTCAAATGTATTTATAATTAAAAAGCTGCCTAGCTATTCCGTATTTTTTGTGAGATCATTATTGGATAACGGACGTAATCTCCCGTCAGATTTGTGTGATTTTTATGGCTTTTATTTGCGTTTTCTATGTACAACGTACATTAAATGTGTAAGTTATCATGCTACTTACAGGAATTCATGTTTAAATCGATCTAAACTAAAATATGTGACGTAAAAATCACACAAATCTGACAGAAGATAACGTCCGTTAGCCAATAACGATCTCACAAAAAATACGGAATCGCTACGCTGATATTAATTGTCTAGTTAATATGGTGGTCAAAAGTAACGTAGCGTCGCACCTATTAGAAAACTCTTAACACTCGATTGAAAAATACAGAGATGTTAAAGTTCTCATTACTTGCAGTAAAGGCCATAATTTAGATAGGCTAAAATCATTAGAAATAACCCGCCTAACTTTGTAATAAATAAAAAATTAGAGTCATTTGCTAAATGTCCCCTCCTGTATCCATTATAATTTTATCTAATGTTCTAAAGTAAAATATGTCTTTTGTTTGTATGGAGTCTTTTACGTGTAATATTATTCCTACTTTTACGTGTAATCTTAAATATGTGTCCCTTTAAACTCTAACAATCGATTAATAATTCCACATTATCATAAATATAATAGCATTTTAATAGATATGACAACGATAAAATGAGTGGTTATAGTCAAACAGAAACTAAATGAACGGACAAAGTCAGTAATAAAATGTACAGGTAAAGCAACACGAGAAGGTTCACGACCTAAAATTAATTTTATTAAACAAAATGTTTTTATTATCTTCGGGACTGAATTTAAGTCTGAATAAGGATTGAATAAAAATGCGTAGGTGTTAAAATACCTTCAAGGCGCCCGGTAACTCATACTACATAAATGTACATATTTTAGAATCAACTAAATTCTTAGACAGGTTGTATCTGATGCTAATTAACAAAGCGGTAACCAATTTATGAGACGTTTAAATTTAAATAATATTTGATTTTTACCCCCGGCTGGGATTTTACAAATTTATTTTTTTAAAGACAAAAATACCTAAATGTGCATATCAACATAAAACAAACATCAACATACAATACAATATACATGTTGCGATGGTAAATTTTTATTTGTAATTAAAAATATATATATTTTAATAAAATAAAATACTTTTTTGTTTAAAACCACGAGATTTATTAATTTTTAATATTTAATCCTCACGAAAGCGGACAAGGGGAATACAGTAATTATAATTCCTCGAACTGAATACAATACAAAAGTGGCGGACTTCATCGACACTGACAATTTCACAATACTGACGAAAGATCCAACCATTAAGTTCCAAGAAAATGTGAAACAAACTCTTCAAGCATGTAAAACTAAAATATTTCAAGATGAATCGTATCATAAAGTAAAATTTTTAAATAAAAATCCCAAAACTCCTAAATTATATGGGTTCCTCAAAATACATAAGAATCATTGCCCCATCAGACCAGTAGTTTCGTGTTGTAATGCCCCAAATTTTAAAATATCATCAGTTATTACTAATGTGTTTCAAAATACCAATGTTTTTTCACCTAAACATACCCTTAAAAACTCTTTTTCATTGGTAGAAGAATTAAAAGATATGATTCTCCCTAGTAATTCTAAACTAATTTCTTTTGACGTTGTAAATTTGTTTCCCAATGTTCCCATAGAAGAGAGTAAATGTTTAATTTCTGATTTGCTAAATAGCTCTGATCTCTCTGCAGATTTAATAAAAGATTTAACTTCCTTGTTTAATATGTGCCTGAATCAAAATTATTTTCAATTTAATAATGTTATATATCAGCAACGGGACGGCCTGGCTATGGGCAGCCCTACCAGTCCTCTGATTGCTGATATATTCATGGATAGCCTAGAGAATAAAATTTTATCTAGTACCTCACCTCTTATTAAAAACGTTCTGTACTGGAAAAGATATGTTGATGATGTTTTTTGTATATGGTCAGGGACTGAACGTCAACTTAATTCCTTCCTCAATCTTATAAACTCTTTTCATAATCAGATTAAATTCACGTTAGAGATAGGCAACAATTCAACCTTAAATTATTTAGACCTTACCTTATCGATCGTTAATAACAAAATTGATTTTAACATATTTCGTAAACCCTCTTATACTGACATTGTCATACACAGCATCTCCAATCACCCTATTTCACATAAGCACTCCGCATTCCATTCAATGGTCCATCGTTTGGTCACAATTCGAATGTCCGATTATAATTTTGCTAATGAACTAAAAATAATTAAAAAAATAGCGGTAAATAATGGCTATGAATCACATTTTATAGATTTAATCTTAAATAAAAAAACTAAAACAAATAGCCGTTAATCGCTTCTTATTTGCTAGTCCTTGTCCTCAAATCAATGATAATAATATTAATCATCAATGGCGGCAAATTTTATTCATTAATAATTTTTCTACCTTAAGTGTAAAAAACCTCCCTTCTGAAGTCAGACCGGCCTTTTATACTAATAACAATCTAGGTAAATTTCTAATTAATTCGAAAGATAAGGACGACAAATTAAATCATTCGAGAATTTATAAATTAAATTGCAATAATTGTTCAGCTTTCTATATCGGTAAGACAACACGTAGTGTCAATATTAGGATAAAGGAACATCTCCGTTGCCTCAATAATAACGGTTTTTCAGAATTCGCAAATCATTTGATCGATAAAGATCATACGTTCTGTCATAGCACCGGTGCTAACATCTTACATAAAAACGGGCATGGTAACAGACTAAACAATCTAGAGGCGCTAGAAATAAAAAAAGCTGTAAAAACCAAAAGTCATATACTTAATAATCAATTAGACATATCAAGCAGTCCTATATTAGGTCTGTTTCCGATAAATCCTTAAAAATAAAAATTCCCAGCGCTCCTTATCACCATGCCAGTTAATGCTTTGTTTCTCCAAATTTATTATTATAACCCATTAGTCTACATAATTATCTTTCTGTTTTTCCCATTACTTGAGTTCTTATGTTAATGTATTTTATGACCGTTTATTTGTTTGTAATATTTGTATCATGTTGTCTCCCTCTATATTTTGTTATATATAAGCACACATTATGTACTTCTTGTTTAGTATTAATTTGTACCCTGATGATGCTTAAGTTAAGCGAAACCGGTCGGTTCAAAAATTAATAAATCTCGTGGTTTTAAACAAAAAGTATTTTATTTTATTAAATATGTCAAACCACAAAGTGATTGCTTTCTACAATAATATATATTTTACATTACAATTACAGAGGGTTCTTCGAGGAGTGTCACAAACTGATTTTCAAACCAATTTTTGAAGACTTTGGAATTCATTTCAGAATGTTAATCTATTTTCGACATAACCTTTTTCTTACGGAATATTAATTTACTCCCCGTGATAAAACCCGATTTTGCTGAACCACAATGCAAAATGATCAGCCGGCTTCCTTTTCCAACTGGCACTTTTAAACCCCCATTGCCCTCACTATTTTGCCACACGTGTGTAATCGAGTGACTTTGATTCACCCAAGTCTCGTCCAAATAGACTATTTGCCGTCCGTCGCTGGGTGATCTTATTTGATTTCATTTTCTCAAAAAAAGATCTAATCTTCCCATTAAATACTTTCTTCCATCTTTGCGTATTGTGAATTGGAAACCAATATCATGCAAAATATATCGCAATGACTCATGACATCCAGAAAAAAATATTTTATCCACCAGAACCTTGTTAAGATTTGCAAGAGTGGGATATTGGCCACTGTCATAAAAATCCATCACACGCACAACATCCTTTTCAAAATCTTCCAATCCTGTTACCGTTTTAAGTTTTTTGTAGTTTTTACGAGGCTGATGGAACTTTTTTTTTCTTCTGCGTAAGGAAAATAAGAAGCTTCCGAAGACACTCTTCGAATTTTCGACAGGTTGAGGCCGCAAGCCTCTGCTGCCAATAAATGTACTTGCTTGAAGTCCAATGCATTCTGGATTGCCACGGATTTTATGGAAAAACTTGATAAAATTATCAACTATCGTTTTTTCACCTGCATGCAATTCGTATCGTTGATTTACATCCACCATTTTAAATATATTTTATCTAAAAAGCACTGATATTAGATCACACAATATGTAATTACAATCACGTCGATCAAATAAACGGAGTCAAAATGACATTAATAAAGTAGATTAAATCGAAAATAAAGTAATGGACTGGTTTTTGATCTTATGAAGTCAATAGACTATTAATTACGAAATGTAGAATTATTAATTGTTTGCTTTTATAATAGCTTGATTTATAAAACGACGCCATTTACAAAGGAAATATAGTCGCCTAATTCACGGGAATAACCGCCATTGGAATTTCTAAATATTGTTTTGCATCGTAGGTATCGTCTGTAATATTTTTTTATAATCCAGTTTAATGTATTTCCGAAAATCAGAATTTTCGAAGGTCGAATAAATAATAAGAAATAAAAAATATTAATATTAATAATAATACTAACCAGGAATTATTAGATTCCTGGTCAAATAAAATTATTCACGCAAAACACTTCAATTATCTCAACCAAACGTATGTTGACAAACTTTCGTCAAACAAATGGTTGAGTATTGGAGAGTTGAGCGCAGAAATAGAAGGATTTATGCTTGCCATTCAAGATAGAGTCATTAATACTAAAAATTATAGAAAGCATATAATCAAAGATATAAATCAAATTGATGATTTATGTAGAAAATGTTTGGCTTTTCCCGAAACTATAGAACATATTATATCGGGATGTTCTATATTAGCGCCTTCCGAGTATACATTTAGGCACAATCAGGTTTTAAAAATAATTCACCAAAGTTTGGTAATTAAACATAACTTGATTGACTGCCATAATATAGTACCATATTATGAATATGAACCAAATTCATTTTTAGAAAATGAATTGTATAAAATATATTATGATAAAACTATACTAACAGACAGAACAATTAGTCATAATAGACCTGATATAGTTTTACATGACAAAATTAAAAAAATAACTTATATCATTGATGTAGCTATTCCAAATTCCTGTAATATTCAAAAAACTATTTCTGAAAAAATAAGAAAATACACAGATTTAGGAAATGAGATTAAAAGAATTTGGCATTCTCGGACTATTAAAATATTGCCATTTGTTATTTCGGCCACTGGCATAATACCTAGGAATCTGATTCAAAATTTAAGCATATTAGATTTGTCAAAGAATTTGTATATAAAAATGCAAAAATCAGTCATTTTAAATACATGTAGGATTACAAAGGATTTTTTAAATATTTATATTGAGGGATCAGTAGGATTTATAGGTTCAATTAGAAATGCCACAGAGCCAAACCCTCTGATATGAAAATATCTGGAGTCGGTGAATTATATTCCCATTTGGTCTCTAGTAGGTTGACATGTTGTTCTTGTATTGTTTTGTATTTATAATACTTATATAGTGCAATTGCATAGCGTGGGTTGACTAGATGATCATTTGGGGAAGTGTGTGAAAGGGTTTAGTTTTTCCTTCTTTTTTTCCTTTTTTTTTTTTTTGGGGAAAATTTAACCCGGACATTTAAATCTGGTGCGTAAAATAATATAATGGTAGAGTGCCTTTCGAGTTTGGGTTTTTCGAAGATTTTACTGCACGTTAATCTTCGTGTGAAATTTTTGGAGTGCATTTGGTATCTGTTCGACTATAATAATTCATTTTACTTGTAAGTAAGGTATTCCCCAGACAACATTAAAGTAATCTATAAATATAAACCCCAGGTAATTATGTCTATTGCTACTAACCAAATAACTAGAAATCCAATCCAAAGACGACATGGAGATAAATATGGGAAAACCCATATAAATTGTGCAAAATCCTTGTGGACTACCTTCCTCCTTCTGTAACTGTAACTGTAGATTAAGATGTTTACCAATCTGAAGATGGTCTTAAAAGGCGGAAGCCGGTTACGGTCACAAATAAATTAATTAAGCGGAAAAAGTTTTACATTTGCTCTATTATACTATTTATTTAAAGGTTGTATTGTGTACAGTAAACGTTTAGGCACTTTAGATCTTCCTGTTTGCGGGTACAGTCATTGGAGAACGTGACGGTAGAAAATATTTTCATAATAATGTTCTAGAGTGCTCAAACATTCTCCAATATCATTAATATTTTACAGTAAACACTTTGTTTCAATTCCACTTTATTATTTCTTTATCCAAACGGTTTCGGTTCATCCTGAACCTTCATCAGGGGTGAATAAAAATATATTGAACATAATTTATTTATTTATATTTATTTTTTTATTGTGAAAAACGGTTGACATATATATCCAATTACATTTCACAATTTTTAGTTAATAGTGTAATACATTAATTATACAGGATCATTAATAATGACAGGTGCTAAAGAATACCTTTATTTCGCTCTTGAAATGATTGTAGTTCGATTGAAAAATGTCAATTTCAGAAGAAAGGTTTAATAGTGAGGTCATTCTCCCCAGAGTCATGACCATTGGTAGGTTGGTCCTGCCTCTAGGAAAAGTAAAAAGTCTGTGTTGCCTTGCTCTGGTGAAGTTATCGGGGACATAAAGTGAAATCCTTTCCAGGACATCAGGATTGCTAATGTGCCCGTTTAGCAGCTTGTGTGCTACTAGCACCATTGCAATTTTTCTCCTAACGTCGAGACGATTTAGTCCCAGCATTCCCGCGAGAAAATCAAAGGTAATACAGCTATTCGTGGTATTTAAGAGAAAACTAGAAGAGAGAGAGAGAGAGAGAGAGAACATCAACTTAGGTGGGGGCGAGAGGGTAGGTGCCTAAGAGGGAGGGGTGAAAGAGGGTGGGGATAATGGACATATTTTAAAAATGGGGGTGTTAGACAAATCTAAGTGTTTATTAAATAATTGGTTTTATTTATTTTTAATGACTTTTTTTTAATTTCAAGGGTTTCCAGATTATTAGCGTAGACCTATCCCATTTCTGTGTAATACTCGTACATTCCCGGAAGATTTATTAAATAAGTCAGTAGAAAGATCACATTTAATGAATCTTCCGGAATAAACACCTCTATTTTTTAAATACTTCCATTGCCCCCGCCCACTTTCACCCCTCCCTCTTAGGCACCTACCCCCTCGCCAACACCTAAGTTGATGTTCTCTCTCTCTCTCTCTCTCTCTTCTAATTTTCATACATTTGTATTATGTTCAATATATTTTTAATTCACCCCTATGAAGGTTCTGGATGAACCGAAACCGGTTGGATAAAGAAATAATAAAGTTCCCACAAAGTGTTTGCTATATCTGAAAAATTAATATTTGATTTTGTTGAAGAGTAACGGTCCCAATAAGAATCCTTGGGGTACTCCTAAGTATTGTTACTCAATTCGATTTATAACTATCGACAACTACTGATTGGCTGCGGTTTGCTATATAGAACGAGAGCCATCTGAGCAGGTTTCCGTGTACGCCAATTTGTGAAAAGCCCCCCCCCCTTAAGCATATGTTTTAAAGAAGAAAATTTCGAAGTACGTATTACTATTTTTTCGGTGTATATTTAAAAATTTTATTCTTATCCTTCGTATTTTCAGAGTGAAGAAATTGCTTTTGCGTACTATTCTACCCCATGGCCCGAAATGGATCCTACTGACAGGAAACTCATTCTGGTGGCATTACATATTTCTCAAAAGCCACTTCAAACTTCTGGCGGCCCGTTCAGCATCCTCAGTCATGAAACATTAAAAAATGTAAAGCCTTTTTATGTTACCTTTTCAATATCTTTTAAAAATATTACTAGCACCAAGATGATTGATCTCAAATGACTGTTGAGAGTCCAGTCAGTGACAGTTATTTTTAAAAAAAATGTATTTAGAAATGTTAAATGCACTATTCGTATTATTTCAATTTTGGGATTTGAAAAATATGCGAGACTTGCAACCCTAATGGTGGGTTTCTTAATTTACCGAGAATGCTAAATGCAATGCTAATTATAAAAGTAAACGGTCAAATGCATAGAAAATTTTAAATTTCGATCGTTGACTTTTACAATTAGCATTCTCGGTAAATGAAGAAACCCACCCCAAGCATTCACTTACGATCGCACCTTTGTCGATAAAATCACGCAAAAACTTTATTTACATTGAACCTCATTTCCAATCGCAATTTGCTTCTCTTGACAAGAAGGTAGAGGTACACTTTTTCATTGTTATTGTCAATAACTTCATTTCATGATCGGGGTAGTGGACTTTTTTATATTGTAAAACACTTTTTAGTATGGAGTCGTTTTTATTTACAATCACTTTGAATTTACAACAATGTAAATCAACATTTTATAATAATTTGGCCCGGACCCCGCCTGGGGAATTGAGGGAACTATACCCTAGGTGTCGTTTAATGCGAGAGAGGTAGTATTTTGAACAACACCCCTTTTATACTATTAAAAAATAGAAAATACCCAGAGATAAAGCTTACAAATAACAGACAATAATAATCAATATGGCTGTCGGAATCTACTTGGTCACGTGGCGTATTCTAGTCAGCCAGTAACACTAACTAGCTTCAATAAAAATTACCTAGATGTCTCTAGTGTTCATTATTTTTAATAACCTGATCAAGATTAAATCAATGATTATCTACAGCAATCATCCCATAGATGTCTCTATTCTTAACAGTTATGGAAATCAATTTTTAGAGTAATTCCATTTTTTTTCAGGTATTGCAGTCGGCATATTCTTACTACGCAGTTCTGAAAGAAATACAGAAGTGACTTACACTACATTTTTCCTAATGGACCAAAATTTGCAAAAAAAAAAATGCGATCACTACAAGATATACAAGTATTAATTACACAATTAAGTACTCGTATTATTATTTTTTATTTTTTGTTGATTTTTGAACCTGTAATTCATTAGATACACAATAGTTACTCAATTAAATACAGCAATTAAGTGTGTAAGCATCATTAAGTTAACTCTTATTGTAAATCATTAACGGTTTATGAACATAATACTTAAGTGAACATTTTTTTCGGAATATCAGCATTTTTTAAATTCACATAATTATAATAAACATATATTTATATATACAATAAATTAAAATCTAAAAGCAGATTTTCAAGCGAACATAAAATTATAACGAAAAACTAACGGTCCAGTACCTGTGGGCTAAAATATTTGTAAAAATACAAAAATTGTCAAGCTTTATATATAAAAATGAATGTTTCTTTGTCCCTTGTGGGTTCCTAAACCATTCATCCGATTGCGATAAAACCTAGGTGATTTGAAATGGGCCTGCCCGCGATGATTTCTATATAAGGGAACGTACCCATACTACGTGACACTTTTAGGGGGGGGGGGGGGGTCTTCAAAATGTCACGCTCCATACAAATGAGCGGCAGGTTGCTTAGGATTTTGGTCACCGGGGGGGGGGGGGGTTAAAAATTGCAAAAAGTTGGTCACGTAGTATGGGTACGTTCCCTAAATAGTGAGCTCTAGCGTTATGAAATAATTTCCTATGCTATTCATCCGATTGCGATGAAACTTTAGTGATGTTTTGTGCACGTTCGCGAAGGTTTATATACATAAAAAAAAACATTTACAAATAGGCGGCGCGGTAGTTTCTTGAAAATTTGTATATTTCACATAGTTAAAATATATAATAACACAAATAAATAACAATACATAAGGTAACTAATAAACCCGATAATTAATTTAAAAACTAATTATAATAACAAAATTATCCTTACTACACTACAACTGGAATAATCTATTTATTTACCTACGTCTAAACATGCGTTCATGTAAAAGAATGGCGTGCAATTGGACAGGATTCATAGCAACAACACGTTAACTTGTGATATGATATTTAAAATTATTCAATGTTAGTACGATATATTTTTTAAATGTTTTTAAATCACACAAAAATATGTCCTGATCATTAAAATTACGCTCTCTAAATATAAAAGCATTTTGTCCATGGACATATGAATATATCTGGTCTGGTCTGAAACCAGTCTGAAAATGTCCGTAATAGGATGAAACCGGTCCTGGTGAAATATAAATTAGTGGAAGAAAGTACAAAAGTGTTTTAATTTCAAATTCTAATACAATGGAATTCCACCACGAATTATCAGTGCAAAAACTAGACTCAATATATCTGGACCTGCCCTAAGTGATAAAAGCGTATTATTTCCCTCTCACCATAACGGTTCCATGGAGCCAGCTCGGATCGACGAGAGCCTCGCTTAAATCAAAAAAATGTGACGTCGTCATTCTTCTCCTGACCAGCGCCAAGCACGCATCATACATTTTACGAACAAAAATGAGAACCTGTGCTATAGATAAGTTTTAAGATTTTCACGGCCAAAAGCATTTTCGTTATTTGTTTTTGTGGTGTTGTGCCGTGTTGCGCTACCTCCTTCTTTAGCCAACGTTTCGGACATCGTTGCAGTGTCCATCATCAGGGCAGATCCGGACACATCTACCGGATCTGCTGGATCTGCCCTGATGATGGACACTGCAACGATGTCCGAAACGTTGGCTAAAGAAGGAGGTAGCGCAACACGGCACAACACCCCAAAAACAAATAACGAAAACGTGTGCTATACATTATACCCTATATATGTGAATATAGCGAATGTGGGCGTTTCTCCAGTGAGCTCGTCGCTGGTTACAGGGGTAAGGGAACTATGAAACATTTGTAAAACTGTCTTAACTAAATACGGCAACAAAATATTTCTCCGTGAAAAGGGTAACGAACTTTCCTTTCCCGCCTTTGGACTTCACAAATATGTTAATAACGTGGCGGGCAATTCGCGCTCCCATGTAAAAAGGTCTATTCATTCAAAAGCAGATTTTGCTTTTAAGAACTAAATGTTGATATTATAATGCGAGATGCCTTTATACTGTCAGATTGATTTTTTAACGAATCACAGTCATCTTTCCCCTCTTCGCCCTTCCATAGTTTGGTTTTACCCCTCATCTGTATCTTCTTGTCTATCTATTTGGACGTCTATGATTTTGTCAAAGAATGGTAGAATATTTACAAAGATGAAAAAGAGATTTTCTCTAATCCAACGCTATAAAATTAAAGTAATATTTTTTACACGGCGCAGTTAATAATCTTACTAACTTAGGTTTACATTCATCCAAAAGGTTTTTTTTAACCACTCGGACCCATAAGACCCAAGCTACCTACAACATTACCAGATATATGTATTGACGTATGAGGAGTACCTGACTTATTTAATGAAAGTGGCAAGAGGCCACTTGCATCACGCTTAAAAAAAAATCTGCTTTTGGCAAATATTCTAAGACATTTCGTTTTTTTTTTAATCGTGTTTTTGGAACCCTGGCGATTTTTTGAAAAATTGAATCCGAAAAATCGGACCATTTTTTATTAACCGGAAAGATGGGAAATAATTTTATAGGTGCGAAAAAACTACAAACGGTTTTTTTAAATGATTTTCGGCCATAACACATAGCTGAAAAAAAAGAAGTATTCCACAAGAATGGCACAGGAGAATAACGAGGCATACCAAAAATATTACATCTCATAAATATTGTTTTCCTTGATCCATCTTATTGATTATTATTAATCATTATAATAATCAATAAGATGGATTTTATTTATTTTATTTATACTTTGATTCGAAAATTGATTTGTTAAGATCAGCACCATTACAATTACGCTTCTAAGATAGATACAGAAGACATAATATGTACGGGGTTCACTTTGTAACGTCTGTCAAAACGTCAAACCAAACGATAAGTTCGCAGAGTAGAAACAATAAAGCTAGTGAATTTTAAGTGTCAAATTTGAAAATTCGCCGGAAATCAAAGTGTTAAGACATATTCTAGACCTCTCCAGCCGAACTCTCTCAAGCCATCACCTTGCATCGCAGTGGGTGGGATCGTCACTTCTGATCACACTAACCATCAGATTGCTACTAACCCCTCATACCCTTTTCCTTCCCAGAACTTCCTCTCCTTCCTTTCCTAAAAAAAATACCATCCACACAGCATCCCCAAATATGACATAACCCCTGATGGGAATTATTTTCCTCAAGGCCTCCTTTGTGGAGCTAATGTAAAAAAAGCACGGTTAACCCATTTCGAGCAATATTTCAGATTCAGAAAGGTGGTCCACCACCAGAGTGATACAGAAAGCATCATATTTTTACACGGTTGATATTTGTTACATGAGGTCGGGTCTTTACGGCCTATTTTTGAGTTCAATAGCTCGGTTGAACATGGGTCTCTTTAAGACCCATGTTCACACCTTCCTCTCCTCCAAAAGATCCACCACACAGCATCGTCGCAGATGACATGGCCCTGAGAAAAATTATTTTCCTCAGGATCTATGTGAAATTAATCTAAAAAAATAAAACCACTCGAGAATGTACCCCAAAACAGTATACAGGGTGTTAAGGGACGTACTTGACTTACTTTAACCAGTGATTTGGAGTAAATAATTGTAAATGAAATTTTGGTCTCCGGTGACATTTTTGATGTTTTTTTTTTTTTTTTTTTTCTACAAAAACATAAAAAAATGATAGTTGTTGAACAGCTGGAGGCGGGGTAAGAGGTTCGTTGGACACCCGGCTGAGTGACCAGTGACGATTTTGAAGAAAAAAATTTTGAAAAAAAAAAGTCGTCAAAAAAAGTCACCGGAGACCAAAATTTCATTTACATTTTTTACTACAAATAATGTCAGGAATCACTGGTTAAAGTAAGTCAAGTACGTCCCTTAACACCCTGTATATATTATTATAAATGAATCAAATGGGAAAAAAAACACAAAATTAAACCCGCGACCTCCGGGTTCGTGGAGAAGGGTCCTAACCACTGAACTACGGAGGATGTACAATTTGGGAGGCGATTTACCATTTATTATGGGTTGAGGTTTGTCTAGGTCTTTGCGGCGAATAATTTGCTCACTTACTGCATGGTGAGCCGGATCGGGAGAGACTGGTTGAGGGTGACTTAACCTAGACCTCTCCAGCCGGACTCTTTTGACCCGTCACCTCTTAACGCAGTGGGAAAGATGGATTCATACTTCCGTCACTCCTGGACACAACGACTCCCAGATTCCTACCCATCCCTCTTACCTTTTTCCTTCGCAGAACTTCCTCTCCTTTCTTTCCGAGAAACACCCTTCACACAATATCCCCGAAGATGACATAGGTCCTGAGGGGAATTATTTTTCTCACAGCCTCCCGTGTGGGGATAAAGTAAAACAATTTAAAAAAATGTTACGAAATTACGAAAAAATGACTGTTACATACGAAAAATACAATCAAAATAAAACGGCTGTTTTTTGAGTGGCCGTATCGACATGCGCACGATCGTGTTGTGCGTGTCTTCATAAAGAAACTTAACAGAGATATATGTGGGCATTAGTTATATGTGCCAGTTTAATGAGGAAGAACGCTGTGGAGTAAGGTCAAGGTGAAAATATCGATAACAGGCTTAAAAAAAATATTTTGCTCTATTTGATTTTGACTTATTGATTGAAAGTACTCAACTCTTACGATGAAATCGAGAACCATTTTCGAACCACGAAACTGCTCAACAGGAGGCTTGTCGCTGATCAGATGCTCCTGTACAAAATTATTAACTCGAAAGTTGACTGCCCGGAATTGCTAAATAAAATAAATATCCACGCGCCAACTCGATATAGCAGACAAAATACCCTTTTCTACATTGATAGATGCAACACCAATTTCAACCAAAATGAATTTATGTAAAGGACATGTAACTACTGTAACATTAAATTTGCACGTTTAGAAACATTTGCTGACATATTCACTGCTAGTTACTTTCGCTACAGAATTTCATTGTATAACATTCTACGTGCGAATAATACATAACACATATTCATGATGATTAAATTAATTGTACCTAATATTTTTAAATTACCTGCGTGGCAACTTTCCCTTATCCCTGTCCTCCCCTTACCCGTCCCAATCCAAATACCTATTTCGCAGCCTATTTAAGTATAGTTATAATCGCATTTATTTTATTGTTGTGTTTTTATATTTAGGTTTATCACTTGTTGAATCTACACCTGTATTATAATTATTTTTTAATTGCTGCTTTGTCCTGTTGTTTTTCTTTTCCTAAATATTCTAGTTTACATTCAGTTACTTTATGTTTCTAAATACGTATCTGTTAAAATTAATAATTGGTCTGTTTTTTTGTCATCCTCTTATGTGTATTATGTTACTAAGACTGTTTATGTTCCTTAAATAAATAAATAAAGAGTGAATAAAGTGGAATCTTGGAAGTGAAACCCACTTTCCGACATCCGACCAAGCTAAAACTCGGCAAATGGACTCGCTGTTGAAGACAATACATTCTGTCAACTTTTAGTGGCACACACACGCGACATTCACGTTGTTTTTCTGAAATTCGATGATATTACGACAGTTAATAATACACGCAATAAATGTCAGTCACCAATTTTCAAACAATTTGGGAGGCGGGTATGGGTACCGCCGCCCCGGGAACCATTTATTGGATAACCAACACCTCTGCCATAGGTCACCCCAAGTGGTTCGCTACGTTTGGTGGCTTAGCAGGGGTGCCCGGGTTTATGGAGTGAGTTGTCCAGGTCTTGGCAGCCGAGGCGTCTGCCTGCCTGCCGCGTGGTGGGCAGGATCGAGAGAGCCTGGTTGAGGGAAGTCTTTTATCCTCTCCTGGCGGAATCTCTCGATCCATCGCCTTGAATCGCGTTGGAGGTTTGGATTCACAGGTCCGTTACGCCTGGACACACTGACACCCAGATTCCTATCCACCCCTCTTACCTATTTCCTTTCCAGAACTTTCTCTCCTTCCTTTCCTTAAAAAAAACTTTCACACAGCATCCCCTAAGATGGCCCTGAGGGAAATTATTTTCCTCTGGGCCTCCTGAAAGGAGCTAATGCAAAAATAAAAAAGTCTTATCCAATTGGGATTTGGCTTGGTTGGTAGATTTATTGACTCGAGATCTGAATCCTCAGTCAAACCAGTTTTTATTAATAAATTAATTTTTGTTCTTGTTTAAAAGTACATTTGACAATACTTGAAGGTATTGTAGTAGAAAAAAACTTTAACTTTACGGATGTTTTTATTTTTATTTTCGGTGAACGGGTACTAATTAAGAAACAGTAATTTGGATGGCGGGTATGGGTACCGCCGCCCCGGGAACCATTCATTGGATAACCAACACCATAGGTCATCCCGCTACGCTTGGTGACTTAGCAGGGGTGGCCGGGTTCATCGGGTGACCTCACGACCTCCGTCACTCATGAACACACTGATCCCTTGATTCCTACCCACCCCTCATACCTTTTTCCTTCCCAGAACTTGCTCTCCTTCCTTTCCTTATAACGACCCTCCACACAGTGTCCCCAAAGATGACGTAGCCCCTGAGAGACATTATTTTTCTCACGGCCTTCTGCGTAGGGTTAAAGCAAATAAAAAAGTTGAATCGTTTAAATTTACTGAATATAAAATTATAATGGTTTATAAAAGTTGAACGGCATACTTTGCGATTCACAATATTTACTTATTCAGTTTTATTTTCAATTTTAGTTTGCATCTTATTTAGTTGGTGTTAGGTATGCCTGAAGAATTACAAATTTTCCCGCTCTTTGGGTGCAATTGGTCATCTTTTTAAATACACCTATTTTAATTTTAATTGTGTTTTCTTGAACGAATGAATTCAAATCATGGAAGGGGAAGTTAACTCGCTTCCCGACATACGATCAAGCTAAAACTCCTCAAATAGACTCGTTGTTGATGACAATGCGTTATTTCACCTTTTGGTGGCACTGCCGCTTACACACGCGCACAAGCATGCACCTCTGAAATTTGCTTCTGGCCGGCCTGCAAGTGGTCCGAAAATTGAAAATTGATGTATTGTAGTAAAAAATCTTTATTTTTATTACGGGCTTGTTTAAATAACGAAACTAGTAAATAAATTTTAGATCGCACTTCTAAGCATTTTCTGTTCGGAGCCGAAAAGTACTAGAAAGTAAATTGAATTACATTTTTTAAGGTTTCGTGGCTGAGGGTATCAAATGGGCCTCCAGAAGTTTTGAGGGTTTTTTGAGAATTGTGTAAAGCCACCAGAATAAGCTTTCTGTCCGAAGGATCCTGTTCAGGCCAAGGGGTGGAATAGAATGCAAAAGCTATTTCTTCGCTCTTAAAAATACAAATCCTAAGAATCAATTGTTAAAAATACTACTAGGGACATCTATGAGATGACCACTGTAGTTAATTGTTGTATATCATTGATTTAATCTTTATCGGGTTATTAAGAAATAGTGAACACTGAAGACATCTATGTCCCTTTATTGTATCTAATAATTAAGTTAGGTTACTGACTAGCGGTTAATACTCACATGACCGTTAGGGCTCTCCAGTTAATTATTTTGTGTTTATTATTGTTGTTTTCAATGGCACATATCAGGGTAATTTCGACTTTTTTAGTAGTATAAAAATGTTGGTTTCCTAAAAACTATCTCTCTCGCATTAAACAATCCCTAGGTTCCTTTAAATCCCCAAGGCGGGGATCGGGCCAGATTATTCATAAAGTGTTAATTTAATTGTTGTTATGAAAAGTGATTGTAAATAAAACGACTCCATACTTCAAAGTGTTTTACAATATAAAAAAGTCTACTACCCCGATCATGAAACGAAGTTAATGACATCAATTAAACTAGAAGTTCTGTAAACATTTAAGTAGACCTCCATTCTAAGAAAGTATGTTTTTGAAATATCTTAAATAAATAACATCCTACCTAAAAATATGCTTTTTTGAACTCGAAGTTTACTTAATTGCTCACAGAACTACTAGTATAACTTATTCTTAGGATTTGTATTTTTAAGAGCAAAGAAATAGCCTTTGCATTCTATTTCACACCTTGGCCTGAAATGGATCCTTCGGACGGAAAGCTCATTCTGATGGCTTTACACAATTCTCAAAAGACACTTAAAACTTCTGGAGGCCAATTCAATACCCTCAGCCACGAAACCTTAAAAATGTAATTCAATTTACTTTCTAGTACTTTTCCGGTTCCGAACAGAAAATGCTTAGAATTGCGATCTAAATTCTACTTACTAGTTTCGTTATTTTAAAAAACCCGTAATTAAAACAAAGCTTTTTTACAATAATTCATCAATTTTCAATTTCGGACCATCTGCGGGCCGGCTAGTAGCAAATTTTTGAGAAATGCGTGTATGTGCACGTGTGTATGCGGCAGTGCCACCAAAAGGTGAAATCATGCACTGTTATCAACAACGAGTCTATCTGAGGAGTTGTAGCTAGATTGGATGTCGGGAAGTGGGTTAATTTCCCCTTCCATGATTTGAATTCATACATTCAAGAAACGAAATTAAAAATTAAAAAAGATTTATTTAAAAAGATGACCAATTTCACCCGAAGTAAATCCCAAATAAAAATTCACAAGTAAATATTTTCATTCGCTAAGTACGCCGTTCTACTTTTATAAACAACTAGCTTTTTCCCGCGGCTTCGCTCGCATGGTATTAGGGGATTCCCACTCCGCCTCCAACACCTTCCCTCTCCCCTCTCCACTACCCCCATCAACCCCCCCTCTCCCTCCTCCACCTTCCTCCACCCCTCCCCCTTCCCCTTACCTCCCTCCCCTCTCTCCACCCAACTACGCCTCCTCCACCTTCCCTCTCTCCACTCCACTCCACTCCGCCCATCAACCCCCTCCGCCACTCCCTCCACCCACCCTTCCCCCTTCATTCCCTCCCCCCTCTCCCTCCCCCTTCCCCTCCACCCCTACCCCTCCCCAAACCCTCCTCCATCCTTCCCTTTCCCCCTTCATTCACTCCCCCTCTCCCTTCCCTAATCCTAGTTTAAAGTTGGATAGTGACTTTAGATTCAGTTAATTTAAATGATTCATATGTTTAACTTTACGGATGTTTTTATAAATATAAAAACACCCGTAAAGTTAAAAAAAAAATTCTGCCATAATGCCTACACGTATTTTCAAATGTATTTTAAAACAAAAACAAAATTATTTTTTAAAAAAACGGGTTTGATTGAGGACTGAAGTTTTCTATCTATACAAGGTCTGGGTCTTAAAACTCTACCAACCGAGCCAAATCCCAATTGGATAAGATATAATATTTATGAAAAAAGCGTGTAAGCCTCGTTTGAGTGTGTGATTGCCACTAAAATTTAACAGAATCTATTGTCTTCAACAACGAGTCTATTTGTCGAGTTTCTGCTTGATCGGATGTCGGAAAGTGGATTAATTTCTCCATCTAGATTTCACTTCATTCATTCAACAAAGTAAAAATCAAAAAGTTGGATGTAAAAATGCCTGTTTTACTATATTCTCATGAACTCCCCTTACCATCCCGCTTTCCGCTTCCACCTTCCCCGCCTTTCTCTCCTCCCTCGATCCTCCTTCATGTAACCCCCCCTCTTTAATTCTCCTCCTACAAGATTTCCCTCCCCCAACCTCCTTCAATCTCTGCCGCTAAACTGTATGAAATACAGTTTAGCCTCGCAACTGTCCGAGTGAGAAGTATGAATTTTTTAAATTTACTCCCTGCTATCCCCTACCGCTACTAAATCTCCTTTGCCATCCTTCCCTCTACCCCTCCTTCACCCTTCCCCTTCCATGTTCCCCTTCCATGTTCCAATCCATGTTCCCCTTCCATGTTCCCCTTCCACGTTCCCCTTCCATGTTCCCCTTCCATATTCCCATTCCATGTTCCCCTTCCATATTCCCCTTCCATGTTCCCTACCATGTTCCCCTTCCATGTTTCCCTTCCATGTTCCCCTTCCATGTTCAACTTCCCTCCTCCCCTCCTGCGAACCCCACCCTCCCGCTCCCGCGTTCCATTCCTGTTTTCGCCTTCCACCCTCCCTTATCCCTCCTCCCGCGAACCCCCTACCTCTCCTTCGTACCCCTCTCCCCTACCGGATTTCCCTCCCCTCCCCGCCTTCCCACACCCTCCCGCCTTCTCTCCCTGCCTTTATACTATATGAAATGCAAAGCTTTTTCCAACAACTCGCGCGCCACCTATAGTAAATTTTGTATACAAATTTCATATACAAAACTCCATTATACGAGGATCATTCAAAAACTCATGCCTCCTATTTTGTTTCTCCTTTTAAGTCCTGGAACGGGAAACTTTCCTAGTTGGACAGGCAAAGCTTCCTAATATGTTTCTTCCTAAAGCTTAAAATTGTCAAGAAATAAAAATGAAATTACGTAAGTTTAAAGCCACATTATTAACGATTAATTTGTGGCTTTTCAATATAATCTCCGTTAATTTCCACGGTTTTGGTCCATCTTTTATCACACGCATGTATCCCAGAGTGGTAAAAAGTACGGTCATACTTCCTAACCATTTAACGCTCGGAAGTTTTCACGGTCTATATCAGTGATTCCCAAAGTGGTCCAGGTGGACCCCCAGGGGTCTATGGGAGACTCAACGGGGGTCTACGTTGGCGAGATAAAGAAATGGGGGTCCACAACCACAAGTTGCATGTGGGGGTCCACGAAAATTTATCTGGTTTCGATAGTAAAGAACAAAAATGTTGGCTTGACTTTAACTATCAATTTAGGCAGATAATATACTTCTCAAAAAAATTAAGGGAGAAAAAAAAATCCAATTTTTTCGGTGATTTTGGACAGGCTGTAATTTCGGTGAAAAGTCGTATTGAGACTTTAAAAAAAGCAATTTGAAGCTTTAAGATTATAATTTTCATATTTTTGGCAACTTTTTTTTAGGAGCTACGGTTCTCATGCAATCCTAATTTTTTGTTTTTTTTTGGTAAACGGGCTTGAATTTTTTTTCAGTCAGACCGGCTCATGAATCAGATAGCCCTGATTATTTTGCAATAATTTCCTTTTTTTAAAACCTCCCTTAATTTTTTTGAGAAGTGTATTTTTAGAAGGTCACCGACTGTTACTTGTGGGAAATGTAGGACTAGGTTTTTTTTATGATTTTTATTATTTTCATGATTTTTTTGGCATGGAAGAAAGGCGTATAATTTATTTAAACTTTGAGGTAATTTTATACATCTATTTAGAAAAATATTGTTAATTTTTCGAAGCATTTCCACAGAATGTATGAAAATTATCAGCTGCAACATCGAACGTCATCATCAGACGTAGCTTTTGTATGGGTTTTGGATGCCACAGTTTTCATCTCAAATCAATAAGGTTTTGAATTTAATTTAAGAACATGTGCCTCTTCTATGTAAACCTAACTTTTCCCAAAAAAATAGTAATTTAATTTTTTTCAGGTGTGTAAACAGGAAACCTTGATTTTTTGCCATTTTTTTTACATTTTTAGAAAATACTTTTGACAATGATATTACTACGAATTTCGGTTCACATAGATTGAAATTATATAAATAATGTATATGTACATTTTTAAAATATTTGATTAAAAACTTTCTGAGCTAGAGTGCACACAAATGAAAAAAAGTCGTTGAAGTCGAGAAAAATGAGTTTCAAGTTTACCACGCGGTTCGGCACAAACACCCTCGTAATACCGGAACGAATTGAAATTTTTATTTAAAACTTTGGGAACATGTTCTTAAATAGTTATACTAACAATTTATGAAATAAAAAAAATTATTTAAAAAAAAATGAGTCATCTACATGTATTTCCCCCCTAAGTCTGTAATATATTATTTTAATAAATAGAACACAAGAAAATACACTATTTTTATTTTTATTTATACCACTCCGAATTTAGGGTTGGAACTCAACCGCGACGCAAATTTCCATCGTTAGATCTAATCTTCACATTTTTGATCAGTTTTGGGAATACGGTAGATATGTAGCAGCAGGGGGTCCACCGAAATCAGTAAAATAAAAAAAAAAACCTCTGGTCTATATGAATCCCACGATGATCTTTTTATAGCAGCTCGAACAGATGAAAATCTGATGACGCCAGGTCAGGCTGTATGGAGGATGGGGCAGGACTATTCATCCAATTTTTACAATCTTTTCAGTGGTGTGACGACTGGTGCGTGGTCTTGCATTGTCATGCAAAAGAAGAACATCCGCCATAGCTTTTATTGGGAGAAAGACGTGCTTTTTAAGTGTTGTGACGTACTGGAGAGAATTTAGTGCATCCCTGCTCCAAAAATCAACCATAATCAAACGCTCTGCATCCCAGAACACTGTCACTATAACTTTCACTGCCGATGGCACAGTTTTGATTTTTTCGTCATCGGTGAGTTTGTGTGATGCCATTCCATTGACTGCCTTTTTGATTCAGGTTCAAAAAAGTGTACATCTTTTACGTCTCCACAATTTTTGTACAGTTGCATCACCGTATACATTTTTTAGTCTTTCATGAAGCCGAATGGGCGTTTCATCCTCTACATTCAAGAATTCAATCTCAGGACACTGTCTAATATTAAAATTTGTCAAGCGGTTGCAGAAGATTAGAGGTAGATTGTAGAAGAAGGAAAAGCGCAAAATTCATTTTTTTCATTAAACTAACTTTATTTAAGTATAAAAAATTAGAGGCATTCGTTTTTGACTGACCCTCGTATATAGAAACCTTCGTGGGCGGGCGCGCAACAAATCATCAGTTTCATCGCAATCGGATGAATTGTATAGGGTATAGGAAAAAGTTTCATAACGCCAGAGCTCACCATTATATATAAAAAAACATCTGCATCGTGCCGACGAAAAATAACCAAAGTTTCGTCGCAATCGGATGAATGGTTTATGGACCACGTAAGGGACAAACCAAGAAATATTCATTTTTTTATATGAAAAATACCTTTTTGTAAATTTTTAAGGTTATTGAAAATATTAATGTAATATATCATTGAAGAAGACAACAATAATAATCTAAACGAAAATATGAAAGAGAACGAGAAACAGAAAAATAGAAAAAGGTAATGGTCGCAACTGGAAAACATTCATTTTTTAAGTTTTAAGTTTAAAAACAAACCTCATGATAACCTTAAAATTATAATCCACAATACTTGCAACTTGTGGCAATCATGAAACATATTCACTGTCCTAGAACTCGCTAAAGTTGATAATATTAAATATTTAAGTGTACTTATTCATTGACAAAAATATAAATTGAAAAACGCTTATTAATAAAACCATCTCTAAAGTAAGATATCTTCTTACATACATATTTTATAATCTTTAGGGTGACAAACTGGTGACAAACTAAATCGTTACTGGTGACAAACTAACAATTATCTTTTTTCCCTGGTGTAATCTTCAATCATTTACGGTATTATAGGATGGGTTGGTGTACTTGGTGCATTTATAAAGCCTTTACAAATAAGCCAAAAATTCATTATTAAAGTTATGAATAATAAAAACATTCTAGACTGAGTAGTTATACAAAGAAACTAAAATATTCAATATCGCAAGTTATTCGTAGGTACCGCAAAATCTGAAATACATATACACATTTTTCATCAGTTTGTTTAAACCAGCATTATTCTTCAGAGTGAAAATGGCTACCTTTATTTAAGTTTTGCAAGGCTTAATTTTATCAACTCTTACATTATTGTCAAATGTATTTCTCTTGAATTTATTATAATTATTTTTATTGACTGTTTGTTCATGTTTACCAATTTCATTGAATAGATTTGCAGTCGATGTTATTGATTCCTTATCCATTTTGTACATTATATAATCTGGTAGACCCATAACAATAAGATGAATTAATGTCTGTGTGTAAATATTTTTATTTATCTCTAATAATAATCTTTCTTTTTTTGTGGCATATTCCCCTAATGAACCTCCTTGAAATTTAAATGCAAATACATATTTAACTTGTGACCAACCTTTGTTTCCGTATGTTTCACAAATATTTGTTTTCCATATTGCCCATTCTGCGCTTACTGTACATTTTATTAACATACCAATCTAGGCACTGTTTTCAAGTAAATACTTTAAAGTCTCACTTTTTTCTGCCTCCTTTAATATCTCAAAACGTGAACATTCATTCTCAAAATCATTGGTCCATTGGTTAACATTTGATGTTTTTCCTTAAAACTCCTCGAGTCAAAATCTTTCTGCTATTTTTCCTACATTTTTATTTTCAGTGCCTTTACTGATATTATTGTCAGAAAGTTTCGTTTCATATGTAATTTCTTACAGGTATTGGTCACCAAATTGTAAATTCTCACCTTCATCTAAGTAAATTTTCCTCAAATCTTGGGTTAATGGAAACCATATTTTCCGTGTTTGATGTCTTTTCTTTAGAGAAATCATAATTTTGGTATAAACATTCGTAGTCGCTATTGCGGTGTATTGCTTGCATGTTTCAAATCATCGGGAATATCAAATACATGTCCATCGGGTGTCTCGATTGAGGTTTCGCATATCACTTTGGTTTTTTCCATCCGATGCTGCTGACATTGTAAATGTGAATCTTAACTTTTCCATTTTTAACGTCATTGTTTCTCTTTACTAAAAATGTAGTTTTATAAGACAATTTGTATAAGTGTTGTATTTCTTTATTGGTAATGACAAAACAAATCATATGTTGCTCTGTTAACAAAGAAACTACATTTGAATTTTATTTGTCGATCTTAAAAACATTATAACACTTTAACACTTATAAACTTATTATTATGTCTGCTACATAGCTATGATGATGATGTTTTTTTTATGTCACCATGACAACACATCAATTCATTATTCGAACACAAAGGAATCCTATTCATTTCTAGGTAGGTATTCCTGTACATCATAGGTGCTCAAAGTGGGCGAGTTTCAGACCTTCGGAGGGCGGTATAAGACCAAGAGAAATTTAGGGACGTTCGAGACTTTCAGGGGGGCGGTAGGAGACTCAGGGAAACCCATCCCACCCTATCCTAGCTTGCCCCATCCCCGTCCCATTAGGGGCCATCCATCCACAAAAATATTTTCCATATCCCGTTACGCCCTCTCCGTTGTGGCAAATGTAACCGTGACGTAGTATCCCATTATGCCCCCATTATTGTTTTCAATTGCTAATTCGAATTTACGGGTTAGGGGGCGCCAGAAATAAAAATATTCTCAAAGTGGGCGGTGAGTAAAAAAAAGTTGAGAATCAATGCTTTACATGTATTTAGAAACAAAAAAAATCGAAAAGCATGAAAATAGAATAATCAAAAGGACTTATAATGTACCTGTTTTAACCCCTCAAACCTATACCAAATAAACTACAATACTACCACATAGCAGTTTTATTAAAAGATTTAAAATTACGGCTGAATGACTCAGATGTTGAATTGCTTTTTTTAAAAATTATTCATAATTGTTTTCTCTTTTCACTTAATAAATCTAACATAATATACTAACTTTTAAATATAAACTTGCATTAAAACTTGCTCGATATTGTATTCCAGCAATTTATCATATTATTAGTAATAAGTTATATTACCCACACACAGGCAGTGCCTTTAATGGATTCCCATTATTTATGTTCTTTATTTATACGTAATTGTTTTTTAAATGTATGTACTTACGTTAGTAATTGTTTGTGGTGATGTAAAAATTATAAGAAAAAAATAAAAAATATATGTATATATATTTTTTTTTAATATTATTGAAATAAAGGGAAGTGTACAGAACCTAAATGACTACCTTGCGGTAGGCCGCTAGGGGCATGGAATCTTTAGATTCTATCCATTTAATTGTATCAAATAAATTTTTTGACTCAGATAGTTAGCGAACCAAATTAGCAATTTTCCCTGTTTTCCTAAGGCCATAGTTTGTGAAGAAGTGACTTATGTGATATTTATTATTTATGTGTAAAATGATTGAAATATATATCATTGAATTATAATAAACCTAAATTATGAATTAAAACCGTAGGTACCTAACCAAAAAAATAACAAATATTTGCGTGACATTTAATCCTCGACCCGTCGCGTGGGGTCTTTAAAAGCCCAGGTATTACAGGAATGCTAATTATGTACATTTTAAATATTCCCACTGATTCCTCACTTTAGAGGTAGCATCCTAAAAAGGACTATACTTGATGCTAGCACCGACAACATTCAGAACGAAACACAAGTCTGTATCTCATTGCGCATGTGCGATATGAGATACAGACTTGTGTTTCGTCGTGAGGCTCAAAAAATCAACAAAATACAATTAAAAACCTAGTTTATATGTGTTTTCATTGTATTTTGTTGATTTTTTTGTAATAATAATAAGTCTGTATCAATCTCAAATAGTTATAAGTTTGATAAAAATTGGTTAGATTTTTTTTTAAGTTTTCTATTAAAAAAGTATGATTCAATATTATAAAAAAAAGTTTCTTGTTGATTTTTCAGCTTTTACATTGAAAATAAATATCTAATTTTTAACATTTCTTTTTTATTTCAATGCAGTCATTATCACCTGACTATAATCAGTTAAAATAACACATAAAATGTAAGCCATAACAAAAATTTAATCATATTAATTTTTTGGGGTCCTCAGCGACCCCGCGTGACACCTCGCGTTAAAAAAAAGACGCGACGGGCGGAGGGTTAACTAGCCTGATGTTGGCAATGTTCGCGGGCTAGCAGGTGGATTGCTGAATTCGAAATGAGCATTGCCGAATTAATCGCAACATCTGGGCTTTACGAAATACGGCTATAGAGATATTTTTTTTCAAACATTATTACAATTATTAATAAACGACTAAAAATTCTTTGTTTCGTTTTTCGTTGTGGTGGAGACTTCAATTCACTTCAAACACTTCAACCTTAAAAATCCTATATTCTTTTGTTCGAAGTCAAGTCGAATACAATTCCTTCATTTGGACCCCTCACTTTAAAATCCACTCCGATTTCGTTGTAAAATATTTGCATTCATTTCTAAGATAACTATAAGTATAAACTCGATCCACCTTTAGAAAATAAATTACAACTACTTGATGAAATTATTAAAATTCTTGACTTTTATTTTTAAAATGGTTAAAGGTATTATAATAGACAGCCCTGATTTACTCAGCATAATTTACCTTTCATGTACCCACTTGAGCTACTCGACCTAAAAGTGTTTTTAATTGAAACAACAATATCAGGAATGAATTATTTACATACTCGCTTGTACCTAGATTGCATGCAGTGAGCAATATTTTCTCAGAAGTAGTAGATTCGTTCAAATGCATAGAATACAAATAGAAGAAGGTCATAATAAGGTACCTCAATAATATAAATCAATGTTAGCATAATACCGTTCTTCTGCGTGGGTTATATATAATTTAAATAGATTGTTTTACTTCATTATTAATATTCCACAAAATAATTATGTCTATCACATGTTTGTAAAAACTCGTTTAGGCGTACAATATAAATAAATAATTTTCATGATTTGGTGTTTTATTATTTTTTAAGACTCTACTGGTAAAATAAGATCGCTCAACAATGCTGCGGTGCAACAATAAGGTCATTAGACCAGATGCATTCTGTAGTTGGAAAAGTCCAACATAATTCAAATATTTTGTGTGAGCATCAATAGTACGGGCCTTGACTCACATTCCGAAGGTCGTGGGATCGAATCCAGGCATGCGCCATAAATTTTATTTAATTAATTTGTGTTATTTCACAATATTATAATGTACATTTTCGGCACGTTCCTGAGTGGAAGATACTCTCAGTATCGCCCTGTTGTGAGACCACCATTCAGAATTGAAACGTTGCTTGAAATGGCTTTAGACTGGTTTGGTGACCAAATCTGATTAGCCAGGTATTTCCCCACCTTCCTCTTCCCCATTTCCTTCCCTTCCCCACTCCCTTCAGCCTCACAACATACCCCAATTGAATATGACATATTCTCATTGGCTTCAGACGGGAGCAGCTGGGACTCTTGTAAAGTAGGTATTCATATTAGAAATAAAAAAATTAAATTCTTGTTTTTTGGATTATTTCGAATATTTTGTCTTCTAATCATTGTAGAATTAATTATTTCGAGAATGTAGTTTTCTACTTTCTACTCATTCTAGAATTATTTATTTATGGAATGAATTATTTCGAGAATGTAGTCTTCTAATCATTGTAGAATTATTAATTTTAAGAATTAATTATTTCAAGAATGTGGCCTTCTAATCATTATAAAATTATTTATTTGTAGAATTATTTATTTGTGGAATTAATTACTTCGATAATGTAGTCTTCTTGCCAAAATATATGTACCATGTCAGAAATTTTGCAGAACTTTTTAAATTAGAATGTCAGTTTTCAAATTTCACAACCGTACAGGTATTACTTTTTTTTAATTTTGCTATCTGATCATCGAAATAATATGTTCTTTTGGAATTCGGACAAATTTTTAGAAAGGCCATTTTTCGGTGTGATGTTGCCATCCGAATATCGAAAACCTTGCTCAAAATTCAATGGTTCTTTTTGAATTCGGAAGATCACCCAATAATGAGGCGCAAATTAAAAATCGCAAAAAAATATGCCTTTCGAAGAACTGTTATTAGTTATTAGAACTTAAAAAACAAGCGACAGAAGTCTGTAGGCGTTGCTACCAAAATGCTAACACAGAGTTATTTAAATTAGTTTCGTTTTTGTGGGACCACAAACCTGCAGCACTGTCGTTATAATTGTTTTCTCAGCTAACTTTGATTGAATGATTATCATTTTGAAAACCGTAGTTCTGCAATAGAAAATAAAATAAGCACACGCACCTATGTACTTCGGTAAATATCGAAAAAAACTGAAAAAAACAAAAAAAAACCTTTAGCCATATTAAAAGACCGCCATTCAGAAACAGATCATTGTTTAAAATGGCTTTAGCTGTTAGTGTACAGATCTGAAATGGTAATTGTTTCTTTACCTTTCTCATCCTCTTATCCATCCTCTATCCCACGTCATTCAGCATTTCAATAATCAAAGTTAGTGTATATTATAATCAAACTTTATTTCACTTAATTTTATTTGACCGTAACTGGTTTCAGCTTGTTAGAGCCATCTTCAGACGGATACAAATAATTCTTAGTCTACGGTTTATATACGTAACATATGGGGGAGGGGGAGAGGGGTGGTCTACAAGGATTTTAAAAAATTATATTAATTATATGTGTTGCTAAGTCGTTTTAGACTGTCGAATTTCTAAATATTTTGGTAATTCCAGTTTGCTAATTACCTTGGGTTTGTAGCTCACTCAATGTTGATTAGGGAAAAACCTTACAAGTAATATGAGTTACTTATGACCAAATTTTATTGTCAAATCGTTATTATATTTAAGAAGTATAGGATATTTTTCTGCGGGCTGCGGTAACTGATAGTATAGCTGCTCTGCTGTCCGTGTTCGTATTGATGTTGATGTAGTTGGGTATAAGGCCCCGTTTCTTGCACTCCCGATTGAATCACAACAACTGTTGTGAAGCCATTCGTCGTTTAAGAATGAGTTTTTGGTAAAGTCTCTTGTGTCGCTGTGTTTAATATTTCTATTTTTGAGACTGACAATTCATGGCGGAATTCCATTATAATATATTATAATAAAATGGATATAAAACTTTATTCCACTTAATTTTATTTGACCGTAACCGGTTTCAGCTCGTTGGAGCTATAACATTTGGAGAAGGGAGAGCTGAAACCGGTTTCAGCTCGTTAGAGCCATAACATATGGAGAAGCTGAAACCGGTTACGGTCAAATAAAATTAAGTGGAATAAATTTTTATGTTAGTTTTATTATAATATATTATAATGAAATTCCACCATGAATTGTCAGTCTCAAAAATAGAAACATCAAATTTAGTGTATCAAATTCCCCTTGCTCCGGACTGTAGGACTTTTGCGGGTGTCACTTTTTAAAATACGAATTTGCACCTACTAGTTAATGTAATAAAGAGAATATATTAAATACTAGCTGGTACCCGCATGCGTTGAATGCCATTTAATAAAGAAATTGTTTCTCCCTGCGCGTCCTTTCCCATTCGTTCCGTTCACCTTCCTCCGCTCCTTTCTCTCCCGCGTCCCCACCCCCTATCGCGTTCCCACTTCTTCACCTCCACCTTCCCTCTCCTCACTCTACTCCCCCCCCCTTCCCCCATCCCGTGAACCCCCCTCCCGAGTTCTCCTCCCCCCTTCCGTATTCGCCTTCCTCCTCCCGTGGATCCCCCTCCCGAGTTCCTCTCCCCCTTCCCGGGTTCCCCTCCCCTTCTCCCGCGAACCCCCCTCTCGGGTTCCCCTCCCCTTCTCCCCCCCTCACTTCGCGGGCGTGCTCACAACAACTCACCAAAGTTGCATCGCAATCTCGAGTGGACCCCAGTCTACCGTACCGAAGGGACGAACGTCAAATATTGACAGGAAATTTATAATTTGGTAGGCGGGTATGGGTACCGCCGCCCTGGGAACCATTTATTGGATGACCAACACCTCTGTCACAGGTCACCCCAAGTGGTTCGCTACGTTTGGTGACTTAGCAGGGGTGCCCGGGTTCTTGGGGTAATGTTTGTCCAGGTTTTGATGGCGGGTGCGTCGGCCCACCTTCTGCGTGGCGGGCCGGATTGGGAGATGCTGGTTGAGGGAGACCCTTTACAACCGGTTACCGCTGTCCGGGCCGCTCGGTAGTACAGGGGCCCGACCCTCAGGCTCACGACTGAGGGTGGGCTGCCCCATCAACGAGTGAAAAAACCCCGCCGCTGCTGTTGTGCCGGTTCGTGACCGGAGGGGACCCAGCAGTAGCGTTTGGGGCGCATTGGGTGACCTCTCCATCCGGACTCTCCCTGCCCATCGCCTTGCACCGCAGTGGGTGGGTTGGATACATACGTCCGTCACTCCTGGAAACTCTGAACCCCAGCATCCTACCCACCCCTTATACCTTTTCCCTCCCAGACCTTCCTTCCTCTCATATCAAAAAAACAAAATAACCAACAATTAAAATCATGAACTTGCAACCTACAATAATTAACGTCATTACAGCGGCGAGACGTAGGCGTCCCCGGTGCGGGCCAAAACTGTTGGTGGATTACACCAACATTCGCGGCCTGCACACCAATTTAAACTCTGTCCACCACCACCTTTTTTCTCAACGCCCAAACCTACTCTTCCTGTCTGAAACTCAGATAGCTGAGCCTGTAGACACCTCCTATCTGGACTGCCCGGGCTTCACCCTCGCAGGCAAGTTCAGACCTAAAGGAGGTGTCTGTCTCTATAGTCGAGCTGACGTCAACTGTGTGCGATTGTTGAATCTGGAAAACTCCAGATTCGACGTAATGTGGGTACGCGTCAATCTTGCCAGTACGGTAAGATTCTACGCGTGTTTATACCGCTCACCGAACCTGAGCGAATCAGACACGTCCGAGCTCTTCAAACACTTAAGCGACACTATTGATGACCTCTTGCCCCGCTACCCTACGGCAGAGTTTGTGGTCCTGGGGGACTTCAATGTTCATAACGAACCTTGGTTGAAGTTCTCAGGATCAACAGACTCGGCTGGACGCCAAGCGGAATCCTTTGCCCTTTGCTACGGATTGGAGCAAATGGTTCAGGAGCCTACAAGGGTTCCTGATGTCCAGACTCACCGTTCCAATCTGTTAGACCTATTTTTAACTACTGTGCCACACGGTTACAGGATTGAAGTCACAGCGCCTTTAGGATCGTCCGACCACTGCCTGGTGACGACATCAATCCCTGTAAACTTCAGACCACCAAACGAGAGACTGAAGAGAAAAGTGTGGCACTATAGGTCAGCAGATTGGTTTGGTCTGCGGGCACATTTTAATGCTTTTCCGTGGTCAGCTGTCTGTTTTCGGACTTCGGATCCCTCAAGATGTGCCCAGGAAATTGGTGAAGTCATCACATCCGCGATGGATGGCTTCATCCAATCTACTGTTAAGGAAACTGGTGTAGGCTCAAAGCCGTGGTTCAGTCGACAATGCGCTGAAGCAGTGCGACGAAAAAACGCGGCTTACCGAGCCTACAACACATCTAGAACATCCGAAGACAGAACAGCTTACAACAAAATGGCAAAGGAAACCAAGAGAATCATAAATAGGTCAAAATTCGAGCACGACCAGCAGATCAGCAGAAAGCTGACTGCATGCCCGCATGGCAGCAGGCAATTCTGGTCGCTTGCGGGCTCAATAGGTCGCAATTTCTGCAAATCCAGTCTGCCACCTCTTACCAGACCTGACGGCTCACTAGCAAACACCGCCACCGAAAAGGCTAACTTACTAGGTAAAATGTTTGCGGATAACTCAACCCTCGATGACCAAGGTGCTGTCCCGACGTCGGTTCCTCACTGCGGTTTTCATATGAAAAAGCTGAGGATCCGGCATCGGGAAGTACTCCATGTTTTACGAGGGCTTGATGTTAATAAAGCTAGTGTTAATAATTTTGACGAAGCTTTTTAAAATGTCCCTGAAGACTGGCTCTGTGCCCTCTGGTTGGAAAAAAGCGGTTATCCATCCTATTCCAAAGAAGGGTGACCGCTCCAACCCGGCCAACTACCGCCCCATAGCGATCACATCAGTTCTGTCTAAGGTGATGGAACGTGTGATCAACGACAAACTGCTCACATACCTCGAGAAGAACAAAATTATTAACGACCGTCAATACGGATTCCGTCGGAACCGCTCGTGCGGTGATCTTCTCGCGTATGTGACGCATGTTTGGGGGCGATGCCTGGAACGTTTCGGTGAGACCCAAACGGTTGCACTGGACATCTCCAAGGCCTTTGACCGGGTTTGGCACCGAGGACTTGTCAACAAGCTGCATTCTTACGGACTTCCCGCATCCTTGTGTACGTGGATTGCCGACTTCTTGAGGGGGAGGTCGATTCAGACGGTAGTCGATGGTTTCACCTCTTCCTCACACTCGATAAATGCTGGCGTCCCGCAGGGATCGGTTCTGTCTCCAACTTTGTTTTTGTTGCACATCAACGACCTTTTGTCATGTGCACCAATTCACTGTTATGCGGACGACAGTACAGTTCATGATAGCTTTTTGTTTGACAAGCCCCCAAAGGGCTCACAAACTCCAACAGCTCGTAGGGCTTTGAAGCAAAGAATGGACGGCTACCTCGAGAGTGTTTTCTCTTGGGGTAAAAATAATCTCGTTGAATTTAATGTTTCAAAGACCCAATCTTGTCTGATTACGTCCAAAAGGGATCGAAATGAAAATCTAGTCTCTTTCAACGGAAGCAATCTTCCGAACAGGCCCTCCATTGATATGCTTGGTGTAACCCTAAGTGACCAGCTCAGGTATGGGGGCTCCATCGAAGCCAGAGTAAAGCTAGCCTCCCAAAAACTGGGCGTACTGTACAGGGCCCGCAGATACTTTAATAGTACACAACTGCTAACCCTGTACAAATCGCAAGTGCGCCCCACGGTTGAATTTGGCAGCCACCTCTGGTCTGGAGTTCCAAAAAACCTGAAAAATACCCTCGACTCTGTGCAGAAACGGGCGGTCCGTTTGATAGATTCTCACATCTTAACAGACGGATCGCAATCTTTAGAGCACAGGCGTCGGGTGGGAATGCTATCCTTGTTCTACCGGTATTACAATGGAAGATGCTCCGAGGAACTAGCATCATTGATCCCTTCGGCACCGGTGCATAGTCGGGAAACACGCCAAACGCGTGCCCAACATTTGTACACAGTTGACATTTGTCACATGAGAACGGGTCGTTTCTTCGACTCATTCTTGTGTTCAACAGCTCGGCTGTGGAATGATTTGCCGGCCTCTGTGTTTCCTCCTTCCTACAACATGGGTCTCTTCAAGACCAATGTTCATTCCTTCCTCTCCTCAAAAAGACCCTCCACACAGCATCCCAGATGACATAGGCCCTGAGGAAAATTATTTTCCTCAGGGCCTCCTGTGTGGAGTTAATGTAAAAAGAAAAAAAAAAAAAAAAAAGGAAAGTAGGTAGAACAGTTTATACAGGAAAATGAAAAAATGAAATTGTTGTTTTTACTATCTTTCTTGGAATTTTTCATTTTTTCTCACCGTTTAAACCTTCCCTGGACTACGACAAACATTTCAAAACCAAAATCGGCCCAGCCGTTCTCGAGTTTTAGCGAGACAAACGAACAACGATTGATTTATATATATATAGAATAAATAAAACGGCATTGACCGCACAGCCCTCAAATGGATAGTAAGTTAACTAACAGAGACCTCAAATAGTAAAATTAAACCAATCATTTAGTAGATCATCGAAATATCCTTGCTAAAAATTCAAAGGTTCTTTTGGAATGCGGACAAATTTTTAGAAAAGCCATTTTTCGGTGTGATATTGCCACGCGAATATCAAAAAACCTTGCTCAAAATTAATATTTTCGTTGAAATTGCCTTGTTAATTATTCCAGTCTGCATTGAACAGTTTCTAAATGTGTATGTTATGTATGGCCTATTTGATAATCACAGAAAAAATTATACTAGAAAACTATTTTTTAATCATTAAGAACGGCTTGCACCAACTTGGGAGGTGGGAATGGGTACCGCCGCCCCGGGAACTTTTATTGGAAAAAACAATACCTCTGTCATGGGTCATCCCAAGTGGTTCGCTACGTTTGGTGATAACAGGAGTGCCCGGGTTCATGGAGTGAGGTTTGTCTGTGTCTTGGAGGTGGATGACCAGGACACACTAAACCCCAGATTCCTACCCACCCCTTAAACCCTTTTCCTTCCCAGAACTCTTCTCTCCTTCCTTTCTTTAAAAAAAACCTCCACACAGCATCCCCAAAGATGACATAGGCCCTGAGGGAAATTATTTTCCTTAGGGCCTCCTGTGTGGAGCTCATGTAAAAAAAAATTATCGCTAATTTTATCTTAAATTGTGTTTTCAATTTGGGAGGCGGGATTGGGTACCGCCGCCCGGGGAACCTTTATTGGATAACCAACACCTCTGCCATAGGTCACCCCAAGTGGTTTGCTACGTTTGGTGAATTACCAGGGGTGCCCGGGTCCATGGGGTGAGGTTTGTCAAGGTCTTGGAGGCGGATGACCTGGACACACTGAACCCCAGATTCCTACCTACCCCTTAAACTCTTTTCCTTTCCATAATTCTCCTCTCCATCCTTTCTTTAAAAAATATGTTAAAAAAAAAACTAAACGAATTAGTCACTAAATACACTTGAATGTGTTTACTTTCGTCCTGCTCCACGCCGTTGGAGTTGGTATTACATTTCCCCTTTTTACGGATACAAATACCGCGGATTCCCTTTTTGGATTATTAATTCCCATTTGGGATTTATTTTGGATCACCTGTTTTTAATCCGTTTTTTTTTCAAGATTAATGTAATGCAGGATTTTAATTTTCTAATACCGAAATAATTTATTTTTATTATTTCAACAAAAACATAGTTTACATAAATATATAATTTAAACAATTTATCGGTAGTCCCGTGAAGCTGCCACATGGCTGCTTGTCTGCAGGTTCTACCTCAATATACACTCGTTAATATTAGAAGTTAAAAAAATAATATGTGTTATTTCAAAATTGTAAAGGAAATTGAAGACCTCTGTAAAAAGATTTAATATTTCAAATAATTAAAGAAAATGTAATAAAAAAAGAATAATATAACAACCAATGGGATAATACAATAACATAACAACAAATTAATTGCATTAATTCTAGAGTTTGCGCGCGTAATGATAAACACTTCAGAAATTCTTTTAAAGTGGGTTGTTTTCTGAAAGCTGATGACTTTGAGACGCCTGAACAGATTTTCATGAATTGTGAGCTGAGAACCATCTCGATCACGTCAACTTTCAGACAAAAAAACCACATCATAATCGGTCCATTTATTTAGGAGCTACGATGCCACGATAGACACACAGACAGACAGACAGAAACACAGACAGTCAAACTTATAACACCGCTCCTTGCGTCGGGGGTTAAAAAAAATGTGGTGTCTTGGTGCCTTATAGCCTTGTTAGGATTTGATCAAGGGAACATAAAGGCGTTTGGGGCCCGCCAGGACCAGGGGCCCGGAGCGGACCGCCCCCTCCGCCCACCCCCCTTAGTTCGCCACTGCACCTAACCTAAGTTCTAAATTTCACTCAGACAGGACACCTAACTAAGTTCTAAATTTCACTCAGAAAATTACGTAGATCTACGTAATTTTCTAGTCCGACTTACTTATTTTTCAAAATCCGAGTTGGCAACACTGGTAAGACCGTTTAGAATATTCGTATAATAACGAATGGTTAAATAATGATTTACTAATAAAATATCAGCAAACTTTCAATATTAGCGTTTTAGAACTAATAAAATGTTAATAGCTACTGCTAAAATATCATTAAGACTCAGATATTCGTAATTGGAGTGCAAAAATATTAAAATTGTCCAGCGGTAAGGCTCCTGACTCGCACTCCGAAGGTCGCGGGATCGAATCGCAAATAAATTTTATTTGATTAATTTGTGTTATTTCATAATTTATTAATTTAAAATAATATATAGTATATTTGCGGCACGTTCCAGAGTGGAAGATACTCTCAGTATCGCCCTGGTGTAAGACCACCATTTAGAATTGAAACGTTGCTTTTTTTTACATAAGCTCCAAACAGGAGGCCCTGGAGGAGGAGGAAAATAATTTCCCTTGGGGCCTATGTCATCTTTAGGATGCTGTGTGGAGGGTTTTTTAAGGAAAGGAAGGAGAGGATAATTATGGGAAGGAAAAGGGTTTAAGGGGTGGGTAGGAATCTGGGGTTCAGTATGTCCTGGTCATCCGCCTCCAAGACCTAGACAAACCTCACCCCATGAACCCGGGCACCCCTGCTAAATCACCAAACGTAGCGAACCACTTGGGGTGACCTATGGCAGAGGTGTTGGTTATCCAATAAAGGTTCCCGGGGCGGCGGTACCATAGACATCCAAATTCTCCTATGTCCGTGGGCGGTACCCATTCCCGCCTCCCAAATAATTGAAATGGCTTTAGCCGTATTTGGTGACCAGATCTGAATAGTCAGGTACTTCCCCACCTTCCTCTTCCCAAACTCCTTCCCCTCCCCACTACCTTCAGCCTCAAAACATACCCTAGGTGGGAGCAGTTATGCGGTATTCATGTAAAAAAAACAATCGTTATAATTTAAAAAATAAATTATTAGGATATTTTGACAGTCCTCGTCGGAATATCTATTACCTCGCCGCTTCCTGTTAATTCATTCGTTGCAAATGAAACCCCTTTTTTAACCATATTTACGAATAAAATGACGAGAATTCCGAATAAATTTTCAAAACCATTTTCCTCCATGTACCTGCACAGGAAGAAGCATAAATATACAAACCACCCACTAGATTGATAACTTCAGGCTTTTGTTCGAGAAAAATTTGGTCACTATTTCACCATCAAAATGCAATAATTTTTCGAATGATGATGATGATGACGGGGATTCGTGATGTCACACACCATAGACGAAGATAGAGTAAGCAACAATAAAAAAGGCGCGACCATAGACAATATTATTTTCTTTCGGGGCCTACCCAGTACCGCCCAAATTATTAGCCTTAAATATTATTTTAAAAATAAAACTCGTAATTACATGATAAGAATTTTATTAAAAACATGAAATACAAACAGGAAATACATATAATTAAAATATGATTGTGCGTTCCTACAAAACTACTGAATTTTAAAAATTTTCATTTTATGACAGAAAAATGAAAAACTCAGAATTACATGTACATATTTTAAACAAGAATACAATGTAAGCAGGTTATATTTCTGTAGCAAATTGCCACATGAAGAAATTGTTTTAAAGATAAATTACTTAACGTACCTATTATATCTTTCGTCAGGTCTAAAATAAATTTACCATATTGCCAAAATATAACCAAGGTCCATGGAGACATTAGTTTACATAAGATGTTTGATGTTTCATTCGGGGCTCAAATATGTATAATATTTATTAATTTGGAGTTTAGTTTAGTTCAGTTCATCATATTTTTCCTGAAATCATTAAAATTAATGTAACAAATGTACATTGAAAATTAAAACTCTTCAAAACAAAAACAAAAAATATTACTTAAGAAGTTATATTTTATAAAAAATATATTGTTTCACTTATGGAAATTAGTTAAAAAATGGAATTTTTATTTTATTTGTGTACATGTATATGGCAAATGTATGGTATGGTACATGTACATGGTATGGTACATGTACATGTATTGTGTATATGGAAATTAGTTAAAAAATGGAATTTTTATTTTATTTGTGTACATGTACATATCTATGTATGTATGTAGTTACATTTCCTCCCAAGTCTTTTAATTTATGATTACTCTCATACTAAACCAAGTTCTGGGATACCTACTTACTTATATAAAGAAACCTACTGAAATGCATTAAATTTGTCTGACGATATTAAATTTTTGTAAAATGAAAGTAAGTAATAAAAATAATAATTACCTCTGCATCATGCACAATGACTGATAGTATTTCCCTTAACCTCATCTAACCATCTCCAGAAACAGAAGCGAATGTATTGGGATGTGGATATAAAATGTTATATTGTAAACAAGTAAAGTTTTGTCGGTTCAGATTCCACTGAAAAATAGGAATACATTTATTAAATACTGATAAAAATATTTAAAAAATGCTAAAAATAAGAACAGAAAGTGCAAGCGTAGTGATAAATGTGTTGTTTTTATCATCAGGGTTGATGTGCAAAACGGCACAATACCCCCAAAAAAATCTCTTTGATACTTTTTGCCGTGAAAATCTAAAATCATACTTGAATAATAGGTATTTTATCAAACCTAACTCCTATATGCTAATTGTTAAAATCTATTTCATATAATAAAAAAAAACATAAGCACTATTGTCAAAATCCAGAGAGGAAATTGGGGAAGATTAAATTAATGAGATAGGTCGATGCAAGATAGAAAACATGTATACCTTTTTAAGATGTAATCGTGATGTTCGACTGCGTCAATTATTAGATTCCGGGTGGATAAATATGTTCTGAAAACGGAAACATGTACAACACCGATTAAAATACAACTTAAATAACATACCTACTTTAGGAACACTGAAATATCAACCAAAGGAAGTTTCCCACCTGTTATTTTGTTCCAATTACGGGTCCTGTTCTTCCATTTTTCAAATTCCCAAACTCCATACTCACACTTATTGCCATCTTATTGCGTCGGGAATGTGAATGCATTGTAAATGTCAAACGAAAATAAAGCGGAGAAATGCAACCAAAATCCAAGCTTCCTATTGGTGGAGGTAGTAGCTGGGGACCATAAACAAATCGAAGGGGACTTATGATATCACCAAAGATTCGGTTCACTTTTTGGATCGGAGTTATACCCGCCTGGGAAGAAGTAACTCTGAGGCTTGCTTCTAAAAGGGCCAAGGTTATTGTTCCAAATTTCACGAGGCCTACGTAGAACAGCTCTTTTAGCAAGTTTTTAGGATCATCTCTGACCTTGTACTATTAAATAAAATCATTAATAATTGTATTGACAACCCTGAAATTCTCGCCAAAATAAAATTTTACGTACCGACCAGAAATACGAGGCAAAGTACTACCTTCTTCTGTGACAATTTTAAAACACACTATGAGGCTCATACACCTATAAATAGATTGCATCACTTTGGCAATAAATTTGGGAATATTGTAGACATGTTTGCAGATTCTGTATTAGTTATAAAACGAAGTCTTTATAATTACTTTAATGAAGTGTTTGATTTAAATTTTAATTAATTTTATTCTTTACTATTAATTTAAGAGCGTTTAACCAGCCAGCGGACGAAAATCCACATTTCGTCGAAAGTTGTTCTTCCGATCGTGCAGGGCGGTTACAATGAGAAAGATTAATTATTCTCCGTACCAGCTTTTTTAAATTATAACTCAATATCGAATTTATTTCAATCCAAATTAGCTTTAATTTATACCTTCATCCAAAAATGCTGAAAGGCGTGATGATAAAACTATTAAAATAGTGTACTTTTTGTAGTTATTTTTTGATTATAAATATTTATCATTTTTCAATAATGTCTAAATTTAATAAGAATGTTAAAAAAATCTGAAATATATTAGTTTGTAAGTGCGCAAATAAATACACAAATGGACCAATTTTCGTCAAGAAACACATGTACGTACATATTTTTTAATGATTTTATTGAAACTAAAATTAAAATTCTAATACATAACTCTGCTAGATAATGTATTGATTTATTTTACTGCATGATTACATTATTTGAAATGGGTGTGGTATAATACAAAAACTTTTTTGAAAATTTAACAAATCTGCCAATGACCAATGGAATAACCTTATTATACTAAAAATTAAAAAAAATTATAAAAATTTATTACATAACTTCACTAGATAAAAGAACAATCTTTCGAAATCCATTTATAATTTTTTGTGGAAAAGAGTCAATACGTCTAAAAACTTTTTTGAAAATGACGTATTTCCGGCTTTCTCTGGTAATGCCCTCTTAATCATTATAATTGTGTATTACGTACCAGCCTAATTATTATTATCTATCTTTGTAAAAGCCCACTAAGGCGTAAATAAATAATAAGTTTCAATTTTTAGAAATACACTTTTCTAGTGTAACATTGCCACCCGAAAATCGAAGAATCCTTTCCTAACTGGTGCTTTTAGAATTCGAAAGATAACCTAATTATAATAGACCACTTGCATCACATTTTTTTAAATTTTTTTTCCGGTTTAGGCAAATATTCTAAGACATTCTCTATTTTTTTTTTTTTAATCGTATTTTTGAAACCCTGGGGATTTTTTGAAAATTTCAAACCGAAAAATCAGACCAATTTTTTATAAACCGGAAAGACGGGACATAATATTATAGGTGTGAAAAACGATAATTACATAGCCGAAAATCATTTAAAAAAAAAGAACGTTTTCCACACGAATGGCACAGGAGAATAACGAGGCATACCAAAAATATTACATCTCATAAATATTTTTTTCCTTGATCCATCTTATTGATCATAAATCATTATAATGTACAGCGTCTATATTGCTAAATTCAATGTAATATACTTGAACTTGTAAATTGTAATAATAATAAGAATATTATAAAATTTTATTTTGTTAAAATCAGCACCATAATCATTATACCTCTAAAACATGTACCGACATCATCTTCACGTTCTGAAGAGAACCCCGTACCCATTAATTGTACGGGGTTCTCTTCAGAACATCTGTCAAAAAATCAAACCAAATGATAAGTTCGCAGAGAACAAACAATAAATCTAGTGAACGAATTCAAAAATTCGCCTGAAATCAAAGTGATGCCATATAAAAAAATAAATCAGTGTGGAATTTTATAAAATTAATAGGAACATTTTCGGCGACGGGACATTTTCATGTAGTGACGTCACGAGCCCAAATAGTGGATTTATTTATTTAAAAATAAAAAAAAACTGTACATTTCTAAAAATTTTTTTAGTAATCTTGGTAAAAAAACTCTATCCATACGATTTTTTCCAAGTCGTTATGAAGTCCATGGAAGAGGCCTATTATGAAGCGATATTGCAAAAAAATATCTCATTGGCACTTTAAGAAGCAAGCCACTGAATTCTGCAACCGTTGCTACCAAAATAGAGGCATAAAATTAATGAACTTAACTAACTATCACGCCGTTTCCCGCAGGGTAGGCAGAGAGCACGGACTGCCAAACAACTCGGTTTTGGCACAAACTCTTTGCCTCATTCACATTCACACATCATCTCATACATACTCTTCTATTATTCTGACAATGAACAAAGTTTTCTTTTTAGCATTATATGAGACCGCAGCAATGTGCGCGGGCATAATTGTTTCCACAGCTAATTTTGATTGAATCATTAATCATTACCATTTTGAAATCCATAATCTTCTTTAAAAATTAAAATAATCATGCATCTACGTACTAAGATAAATACTTAGGTATATGAATTTGCTACTACCATTTAATGAAGTATGGAAAAATATTTTCTCCCCTCTCATTTTAAAATAAAATTGTTCCCTTTGGCTTGTCAAGTTTCGCAGTAATAACAAACGAGGGTCTTTTTAATAATTGTCTGTTATTATTTCTGTACCTGAGAAGTATACGGATGCAAGTCTAAAACATGAAATGTTTGAGAGAGCCAAAAACATCGTTTACCGCAAATCTCTAGTAGGTAACTTCCGCAAATATAAAGATAGATTAATGAAAAATATATGAAGGAATATCACAGCATAAAATTTACACCAATACCCTACCCGATAAACGTCAATCAGAAGGTTTTGTCAAAGAAATAATGACTTTTTTATACTACTTTGAAAACTCAAATATGTTCGTTTTTGCAAGGAAACGTATTTTTACATTCATAGACAATTTTTTTGGTGAGCTGTCATAGAGGCTACTATCATGATCATGTTGGAAAAGTTCAGCCATTTAAAGAAAGGTTTCCGGAGCACGATCGGCACATGTCGAGTAAATACAATTTGAATTCATCAAGGATGAATATGTACAGTGGCGGCTCGAGCATATTTTTTGTGGTGGGGACCGTCATTTTTTGTGTAGACATTTTCATGTTTTTTATGTTGTGTTTTACAAAAAAAGTGAGTTATTGCGTTTGTCATGTGCTCCCACGAATTTTCGTGTTTTGTCAAACTTTCCGATAAATATTTAAAATATATAAGATTAAAATTAGTTTTAAATCTTATACCTAGCTTGAGTACACCGTATCACCACCAAAAAGTATACTTAGTGTATAATTTTCAGTTAAAAGTCGACTTCATTAATTCTTTTTAATAGATTTTTTTATTTCTTACCAAAAGTATAATAAAAGTATATAAAGTAAAATAGATCAGAGGATAAGTCACGCACCTAACCAGGAACACCAACTAGGTACCTACATACTAAGTTTAATAAAATATTAAGTTTAATAAAAATACACAAGATAATCATTGGCACTTTCGTCTAAATTACCTTTGACGTGTATTTACCAAGAGAATGGCGCTATAGAAATAATCCGATCAATTGTATTTATCAAATAAATAAATAAATCGATGACAATATTACGATTTACTAAACGTCAAATACGATTATAAAACGCCTAACATGAATTCCGGCCCGTGCATAACTGATCTACTTCAATTAGAAATAAAACAAATATTCACAATCTTCACAGGGGGAATCTTGAACCGGTCCCCGCGATTATGGTATAGATGGTTCAAGTGCGCATGCGCGGATCCCTAAAATCACATACAAAAATATTCAGCGCGCGCAAAAACTTCATTTTAGAAGGAATACATCGCCGTGTTGTCCCCTAACTGCGCAGTAGTCAGTGCGCACAGTCAAGCGGGCGCTAGTATCTAGTATAGGTCTCTCAAGTTAAGTTGACTTCATCACAGTACTCATACAGATGCAAAACTTTCATACAGCGTGTTTCGTTTTGGGATTTTAACAAAAAGCAATTAATAATTATTTCACAATTGAGAATTCGAATCCAAAGCGTGTTTAAATCGGTAACATAAAACTAATGTTGTTTTACAACATTTTTATAGAAATACTGAAGGTTTAGGAAGAAAAATAAGTTTATTAACTAAATGCGATAATCTTTAGGATTGAATTCAAAGGGGTATTCATAAATAACAACAAGGTTAAAAAAATATTATGTTATTTAAAAAGATTATTTTATTATTATATTCATACTTATATAATATCTTATAAAGTAAATAATCGACAAGCCGCCACATGCCGCTACACGTTTAATAGGTATAGATTTTGAAAAGTAAACTACTGTTAAACTCGCATTTAAATTCGGTTTTCATTCAAAGTAAAAAATTTCCCATGTAAAACATCTCCATTGCCGCCATTTTTTACGGATTTGACATTTGTAAAGTTTCGTTTAAAACTCAATAGGTACGCATGAATTACTTGGTTTACCTAAACTAAGAACTTAATGTTGAAATGAAGTGTGATTTCCAAAACCTGGGCTTACAAATTTGGCTGCGTATGGGTTATTTATTTTTTATAATTATGTGTTCGCAATCATCAGCAACACTAATTATTTAATTATGTACCAGTCATCATCAGCAAATATCTATACGTATATTATCTAAAATATAACAGATTACTAACACAAATAGGTACTAGTCTGTGATACTCCAGTTGCCTTAGACGTCAAATCATACAAGTCATTTATGCTTAAGAGGACATAGGTAGAGAAACCCAGAAATATGTCATTTTCAAAAAAGTTTTTAGACGTATTGACTCTTTTCCACAAAAAATTATAAATGGATTTCGAAAGATTGTTCTTTTATCTAGCATAGTTATGTAATAAATTTTTAGAATTTTTTTTAATTTTTAGTATAATAAGGTTATTCCATAGGTCGTTGGCAGATTTGTTAAATTTTCAAAAAAGTTTTTGTATTATACCACACCCATTTCAAATAATGTAATCATGCAGTGAAATAAATCAATACATTATCTAGCAAAGTTATGTATTAGAATTTTAATTTTAGTTTCAATAAAATCATTAAAAAATATGTACGTACATGTGTTTCTTGACGAAAATTGGTCCATTTGTGTATTTATTTGCGCACTTATAAACTAATATATTTCATATTTTTTTACATACTTATTGTGCTAAGACATTATTGACAAATCATAAATAAGTTTGACCGAAAAATAATTTTGGGAAGCATTTAATTTTAATTAATTAACAGCTTCGCATTTGACGATTTTATATAGCGCCGAAACACAAAATTTCGCAGTTCATTACGCCCATTACGGTCCGAAACGTGGCCAGACGAGGACGTGTCCGCGTCGCTCTGAATTACAACAGTTTTAAATAATATTTTGGAAACGAAATGTAAATACATACGAATTCCTTGTTTCACGTTCGTAAAATCTACAGGGTTGACCGAATTTCATTTTCATTGAATATTTTTATGCAAAAAGTTTTATATTTAAAAATAAATGTTTTTATTTGTCCCTTATTATACGATACAAAAAACAGTCCCAAATGCCCCATTTTTTTAAAGTAAAACTTCTTTACGCATGCTCGACACATGGGGTTAACTGGTGAATCGTTACGAAAAGTGGTGATTGTTACGAAAAGTGGTGCTGGTTACAAAAAATGACATGCGAACGGTAATCGATGCGAACAGTGATCAATTGCTAGGCGGGTCGGGCCTTTAGGCTCGCTTGTTATTCGTGTTATTGTTATATTGTTAATGGACTATTTGTCCGTAAATAAATAAATAAATAAATTATATACAGCGGGTACCCGGCATGCATGGGTTCGGAAGTTATGCGCGTACATACATTTCGGCGATTCATTTTCATTTATATACTAGCTGGTGCCCGGCATGCGTTGCTATGCCGTTCAACAAAAAATTGTTTCTCCCTGCGTGTCCTTTCCCATTCGTCCCGTTCACCTTCCGCTTCCCCTTTCTCTCCCGCGTCCCCTTCCCCTCAAACGTTCCCACTCCGCCTCCTCCACCTTCCGACTTCCCACTCCACTCCTCTTCCCCCGTCCCGCCAACTCCCCTCACGAATTCCCTTCCCCCCTCCCAGGTTCCCCTCCCCCTCCCTGGTTCCCGTCCCTTTCCACCCGCGGCACCAATACCCAAGTTCCTATCCCCCCTCCCGCATTCCATACATTCAGTTCTGGTACATTTAGTTTTCAAACAGCTCACGTGCCACCCATTGAATTTTTAGTATACACATTTTATAATGCCAGAGCTCACCAGTAGTTATATACAAACCTTGTCCTGGCAATAACAAACACAACAAAAAAAGAATTATCCAATTTGGTGTAGTCGTTCGGAAGTTATGCGCGTACATACATTTCGGCGATTCATTTTCATTTATTAGCATTTATATATATGCCGGGTACCAACCTTTGCCATTTAATAACGAAATTGTTTCTCCCTGCGCGTCCTTTCCCATTCGTCCCGTTCACCTTCCACCTCCCCTTCCTCTCCCGCGTCCCCTTCCCCTTTCGCGTTCCCACTCCTCCTCCACCTTCCTTCTCCTCACTCTACTCCCCCCCTTTTCCGTCCCGCGATCCCCCCTCCCGAGTTCCCCTCCCCCCTCCCATAATCACCTCCTCCCTCCCGCGGATCCCCCTCTCGAATTCCCCTCTCCCCTCCCGAGTTCCCCTCCACCCTCCCGGGTTCCCCTCCCCCCTCCTGCATTCCATACATTCATTCCCGATACATTCAGTTCTCATACAGCTCGTGTGCCACTTATTGCAATTTTATTATACAAATTTCATGATGCCAGAGCTCGTGTCCTTTCCCATTCGTCCCGTTCCCCTTCTGCCTCACCTTCCTCTCCAACGTCCCCTTCCCCTCTCCTCACTCCCCTCGCCCGCTTCCCCTATCCCTTAAACCCCCACCCGTTTTCCTCTCCCCCCTCCCGAGTTCCCCTCCCACCTCCCGGGTTCCCCTCCCCAACCCATCCCGCGGGCCCCCTCTCCCGAGTTCCCCTCCCTTGTCCCCCTCCCCTTCCCTCCCTCATCCTTCACCCCTCTCCCATCCGCCACCTCCTCCCGCATTCCATACATTCACTCCCGGTACATTCAGTTTTCAAACAGTTTGCGTGGCACCAATTGCAATTTTATATACAAATTTCATAATGCCAGAGCTCACCAGTATATACAGAAACCTTTAGTCCAGTCAAGGAAGGGGGTGTAGAGTGCGTGAGCAGGGACCTAAGCGATTCCTTCAGAAACTTGTTTAGGGTGCTTAGGATGTGAACATACTAAAAATCCTGACGTCTAGGTGGTGAGCTAGGGGGGGGAGGGGGAGGGGGAGGTCCCAATTTTCGGGTTTCCGCTTATATCTCAAAAACGGTGCGCCGCAGAGGAAAATTTTTTGATAATAAGTAAAAGCTGATAAAATTATCTACAACTTTTATTCTATACGTAATTTTCGAAATCCCAGCCATTTTCGAGTTATTCGCTCCACAAATATAGATATTTTCGAAAAAAATCATTTTACCTCACATTTTTCATCAAACATTCCTTCATATCGTCTAAAATATTCATCAAAGAAAAAAATTTATTCGAAAGAAGTTGTAAAGAATTTAATTTTCTTTTAGAATATATAGACATATGTAAATATATCTTCAACCGTTCAACATTTACAGCAATTTGAAGTTTTTTCGTAAAATGTTGTCATTTTCAGAAAGAGCTGTTTTTATCTTATTACTGACACACAACACTTGTTCGTTCGCCTAATAATATGTGTGACCACACTTTAAAACCAGTTATTAAATAAAATAGGTAAAAATCATATTACTTGAAAAATACATAATTGTATTTTATAATCATAATGTTTATTCTATTTCGTTACATTAAGCACATAAAATTATAGATCTCATTGTTATCACTGTTCTCAATAACATCATGTTACATTCTCATCCTCCTTGGACGTGGGGGTCCTCGCAAGCGTTGTTCATCCATGGCATCTTCATCCTCAGTATTGGATGGTTCTTGCTGAATGGGCTCTATGTCGTCGTCATCGTCGTCCTCGGCAACAGGCACGCTATTGAGGCATCTCCCTTGGCAGGAGACTCGGAGACACGCTGCAGAACAGGTCAGCATTGCTTTTCGGCATCCACATTTGCCAATTGCACAATCCCTGGTGCAGCGGCAAAATATCATATTTAGAAGGACCTCCGGCGCTGGTGGATCTTTTGTTGTATTTGGCATCAGGGTCTCTCCTTCATGTTTCCACCCCCATTATTCAGGGGGCAGCTCAATCGGTGCACTGGGAATGCTGTTTAACTGCGTTCTCTGTTGGAGGGAGGGAGCTGATGTCAGGCTTCATATTTGCCACCAACCCTGTGAACAACTAAAAGCGGTACTGGTTAAGGAAGGTCTGTCTTTTTGGCGCCGCAAACCATTTCAGGAAACATTTATTTCCAGCCTCTTCAACCTCGCCGTGAGTAGAGGAGGGGTTATAAAGATCATTGCCGCTTGCTTGATGAATTCTGACTCCAAGTACAATTTTGAGAAGCCCACCTTGCTTCTCCTGAAAGTTGCAGATGTTGTGTCGCAGCCGGTAAATGAATGTAAGAACAGGATGTGTTCAAATGCACGGTGCTGCATCTTTTGGATGGACAGTGGCATTGTTTTGGTTTTCCCTCGTCCGTTGTCAGCAGCAGAATATCTTGGGTGGGAGGAGTGGAAGCAATCAAAAGGAAGTGAAAGCTTCTCACAAAACTGTGAGAGGAATGTTCCACAGCAATCTTCACAACAAGGAAGTCAGCATCATGTCCTGAAGAGTCTGTATCCCATTCTCCCGAAGCTTCGTCTGTAGTAAAGAGATGAAGTTACTTTTGTTGGTAGGATTGGATAACAAATCTTCCTTTTTAACGGGTATTGAAGTGTTCCAAGTCAAATTGATGTCAGCTGACCTTCTCAGTCTGTATCATCGCATCTGTTATTGTGATTTTGTACCGTTGGCTGGGTTTGGGTACCAATCAAATACCACAGTGTGAGTCATTCAGGATAGTGGTGGTTGACGTAGTTGATGTAACGATCACAAATTGTGACAAGGAAGGCATCTTTTTGCCAAATTACTCTGTGTAGTAGAAATTTTCCGTCCACAACTATGTTCACCTGAGACAGTAGACCAGTTTTTTGGTAGGCTCGAATAAGCTGTACAGGACAGATTTAGTTGTCTTCCACATCCCACCTTCATTGAACAGTGCCAAGGGAAATGGGGCCAACTCATACTCAAAGAATTTCTTCAAATCCTCATCTGATCGTTTGCTTATACACATCCGGTGAAACAGAAATGTTGGGTCAACTGCAACCTTTTCATCGTGATTTTTTATCGACGAGCTGACAGAAGACATTGGGAATTGACATTATTTCATTGGCTTGTGGGAAGGGAGGATGTGCATCAAACCACTGACTGAGTTTGAAAATGTCTGCTGCATCTTTACTTCGGTGGGCTTGTCCGAGGTCCTTGTGTTGTTACTGGACGTGAAGACTCCACAATACTCTTCAAGGGAAGTGCAGATCTCATGAGTTGCGCTCATACCAACTAACCACTTCTAGTACATTGTGCAAAATACCTCTGCCTCCTGTTATGCCTTCTCGGCTTTTGAATGATAGCATCAATGTGGTTTCCATGGTCATATCTGATCATACGCCTTACTATATATATTCTAAAAGGGAATTAAATTTATTACAACTTCTTATAAATAAATTTCTTTCTTTGATGAATATTTTAGACGATATGAAGGAATGTTTGATGAAAAATGTGAGGTAAAATAATTTTTTTCAAAAATATCTACATTTGTGGAGCGTGTAAGTCAAAAATGGACGTGATTTCGAAAATTACGTAAAGAATAAAAGTTGTAGATAATTTTATGAGCTTTTTTTACTTATCCTTAGGAAATTTTCATGTGTGACGCACCGTTTTTGAGATATAAGCGGAAACCCGAAAATTGGGACCTCCCCCTCCCCCCCTTCCCCCTAGCTCACAACCAAGACGTCAGGACTTTTAGTATGTTCACACCCTAAGCACCCTAAACAAGTTTCTGGAGGAATCGCTTAGGTCCCTGCTCACGCACTCTACACCTCCTTTTGGAGCATTTATTGACTGGACTACTTTGCGGGCGTGCTCACAACAACTCACCAAAGTTTCATCGCAATCGGATGAACGGTTAGCAATTCACAGGAAAGTATGTAGAACCGTTTATATGGGAGAATTAAATTGTTGATTTTACTATCTTCCTCGCAACTTTTCCATATTTTCTCAACGTTTAAACCTTTCCTGGACTACGACATACATTTCAAAACCAAAATCAGCTAAATCGGCCCAGCCGTTCTCGAGTTTTAGTGAAACCAACAAACAGCAATTGATTTTTATATAGGGGGGGGGGGGGGGTAAAAGAGGCGGGGGGGTGGAGGGTGGTTAGAGGTTGTGGGGTGAGAGGGGGAGGGGGTTGAGAGGGATGGGGGGTAGGCTTTTTTATATCCATTTTTCGTATTACAAAAATAACAAACATGAGAATCGGGTATGGGTACCACCGCCCCGGGAACCATTTTTTTGATAACCAACACGTCTGCCGTAGGTCATCCTTAGTGGTTCGCAACGTTTGGTGACTAGCAGGGGTGCCTGGGTTCATGGGGTGAGGTTTTTTCAGGTCTTGGCGGCGGATGCGTCTGCGCACCAGCTGCATGGCAGGTTGGATCTAGAGAAAGTGGTTGAGGGAGTCCCTTTGACTTCTCCAGCCTTACTCTCTCGGAACATCGCTTTGCACCGCAGTGGGAGGGATGGATTCATACATCCGCTCTCCTGGACACGCTGACCCCCACATTTCTACCCACCCCTAATACCCTTTCCTTCTCAGAAGATCCTCTCCTCCCTTTCCCTGAAACGAACCTTCACACAGCATCCTCAAAGAAGAGATAGGCAATGTGTCGAGCGATTGTAAAAAAAGGTCTCTCCCGATCCGGCCTTCTACGTAGTTGGTGGGGCAGATTCCACCGCCGCCGAGATCCTGACAAACCTCGCCCCATGAACCCGGGCTACCCGTACGGTGTTGATAATCCAATACATGGTTCCCGGGACGGCGGTACCCATACCCGCCTTCCAAATTACTGATACTATTTATTGACGGCCGGCGTGGTCAAGAGGTAAGGCTCTTGACTCGCAATCCGAAGGTCGTGGGATCGAATCCCGGCGTGGGCAAATAAATTTTGTTTGACTAATTTGGGTTATTTCATATAAAAATAATATATTTGCGTCACGTTCCAGAGTGGAAGATACTTTAGTATCGCCCCGGTGTAAGACCACCATTCAGAATTGAAACGTTGCTAAAAATTACTTTGGCCGTGTTTGGTGACCAGATCTGAATAGCCAAGTAATTCTTCGCTTCCTCTTCCCCATCTCCTGCCCTTCCCCACCACCTTCTGCCTCATACTATACCCCATAGTCATGTCATAGTCTCACTGGCTCCAGACGGGAGCATTTGGGTCTCTTGTGCGGTATTCACATAAATATAAAATTAAAAATTATGCACACGAATAAATATTTCAAAATGAGATATTTTTTACAATCCAACTGAATATTAGGTACTCTTTTTTTCATGAATACCGCACAAGAGTCCCAACTGCTCCCGTCTGGAGCCAGTGGGACTATCACCCCCAATTGGGGTATGTTGTGAGGCTGAAGGTAGTGGGGGAGGGGAAGGAGTTAGGGAAGATGGAGGTGGGGAAGTACCTGACTTTCAGATCTGGTCACTAAACACGGCTAAAGCCATTTCAAGTAACGTTTCAATTCTTCCACTCTAATGGCCGTAAAATAAAATGAAAAAACAAAAACCAAAATATTAAAAAAATATAACAAATTGTTTTTTTGTGTAGGTATCTACTTTATACCTACTGTGTTTATGTATCTATTTATGTCTACGCACTTCAATACAAAAATTACAAATAACTACTACTTATTAAAATTCTGGAAGCGAGAATTCATCATCTTTATCTGAACCATACTGTAGGTCCAGCTTCGCGTGAACTATAGGTACGTGAAACCCGGCTTCTAGCGGAACGAAATCTAGTTCCAAAAACGTCCGCTTGCAACGGCTGATGTGTGAGCGGTGCAGTCGGAATCGAAATTATGATTTGCTGGTATGACAGCCTTAAAAGTTGACCACCGTTTTTTTTCATTATAAATAAGTAAAATAATTAAACATACGGAATAAAATTTCATGATTTGGTCCATTCAGTGATTAGCCACGTCCGTTTCGTAACAGGACTCCATGATATCGTAATAAAATATTAAACTTGCGCACGTTACAAACACTATTAATTATTTCAAATTTATAAATTTGTCATTATTTGTCACTTGCGAAATGTAGGTGCACGTATGTTTAAATCAAATTTACGAACCGAATGAATAGAATAGAACATCCTGTAAGTACAGCCTCAAAAGGGTGTCGTTAAACTTGCCTCTCTTCTAACTAGTTACAATAAGTGCGCGTAAGCAAGACAGAGAGCCTTATCGGATTTGTGAGCGTCGCTTGACATTCACACAGATAGACCAATACATCAATACTAAGCATTTTTATTGCTTCCAACTTAAGGCTGTCATACCAGCAAATCATAATTTCGATTCCGACTGCACCGCTCACACATCAGCCGTTGCAAGCGGACGTTTTTGGAACTAGATTTCGTTCCGCTAGAAGCCGGGTTTCACGCACCTATAGTTCACGCGAAGCTGGACCTACAGTATGGTTCAGATAAAGATGTTGAATTCTCGCTTCCAGAATTTTAATAAGTAGTAGTTATTTGTAATTTGTGTATTGAAGTGCGTAGACATAAATAGATTCATAAACACAGTAGGTATAAAGTAGATACCTACACAAAAAAACAATTTGTTATATTTTTTTAATATTTTGGTTTTTGTTTTTTCATTTTATTTTACGGCCATTAGAGTGGAAGAATTGAAACGTTACTTGAAATGGCTTTAGCCGTGTTTAGTGACCAGATCTGAAAAGTCAGGTACTTCCCCACCTCCATCTTCCCTAACTCCTTCCCCTCCCCCACTACCTTCAGCCTCACAACATACCCCAATTGGGGGGTGATAGTCCCACTGGCTCCAGACGGGAGCAGTTGGGACTCTTGTGCGGTATTCATGAAAAAAAGAGTACCTAATATTCAGTTGGATTGTAAAAAATATCTCATTTTGAAATATTTATTCGTGTGCATAATTTTTAATTTTATATTTATGTGAATACCGCACAAGAGACCCAAATGCTCCCGTCTGGAGCCAGTGAGACTATGACATGACTATGGGGTATAGTATGAGGCAGAAGGTGGTGGGGAAGGGCAGGAGATGGGGAAGAGGAAGCGAAGAATTACTTGGCTATTCAGATCTGGTCACCAAACACGGCCAAAGTAATTTTTAGCAACGTTTCAATTCTGAATGGTGGTCTTACACCAGGGCGATACTAAAGTATCTTCCACTCTGGAACGTGACGCAAATATATTATTTTTATATGAAATAACCCAAATTAGTCAAACAAAATTTATTTGCCCACGCCGGGATTCGATCCCACGACCTTCGGATTGCGAGTCAAGAGCCTTACCTCTTGACCACGCCGGCCGTCAATAAATAGTATCAGTAATTTGGAAGGCGGGTATGGGTACCGCCGTCCCGGGAACCATGTATTGGATTATCAACACCGTACGGGTAGCCCGGGTTCATGGGGCGAGGTTTGTCAGGATCTCGGCGGCGGTGGAATCTGCCCCACCAACTACGTAGAAGGCCGGATCGGGAGAGACCTTTTTTTACAATCGCTCGACACATTGCCTATCTCTTCTTTGGGGATGCTGTGTGAAGGTTCGTTTCAGGGAAAGGGAGGAGAGGATCTTCTGAGAAGGAAAGGGTATTAGGGGTGGGTAGAAATGTGGGGGTCAGCGTGTCCAGGAGAGCGGATGTATGAATCCATCCCTCCCACTGCGGTGCAAAGCGATGTTCCGAGAGAGTAAGGCTGGAGAAGTCAAAGGGACTCCCTCAACCACTTTCTCTAGATCCAACCTGCCATGCAGCTGGTGCGCAGACGCATCCGCCGCCAAGACCTGAAAAAACCTCACCCCATGAACCCAGGCACCCCTGCTAGTCACCAAACGTTGCGAACCACTAAGGATGACCTACGGCAGACGTGTTGGTTATCAAAAAAATGGTTCCCGGGGCGGTGGTACCCATACCCGATTCTCATGTTTGTTATTTTTGTAATACGAAAAATGGATATAAAAAAGCCTACCCCCCATCCCTCTCAACCCCCTCCCCCTCTCACCCCACAACCTCTAACCACCCTCCCCCCCCCCCGCCTCTTTTACCCCCCCCCCCCCCTAAATAAAAATCAATTGCTGTTTGTTAGTTTCACTAAAACTCGAGAACGGCTGGGCCGATTTAGCTGATTTTGGTTTTGAAATGTTTGTCGTAGTCCAGGAAAGGTTTAAACGTTGAGAAAATATGGAAAAGTTGCGAGGAAGATAGTAAAATCAACAATTTAATTCTCCCATATAAACTGTTCTACATACTTTCCTGTGAATTGCTAACCGTTCATCCGAATGCGATGAAACTTTGGTGAGTTGTTGTGAGCACGCCCGCAAAGTAGTAGTCAATAAATGCTCCAAAAGGAGGTGTAGAGTGCGTGAGCAGGGACCTAAGCGATTCCTCCAGAAACTTGTTTAGGGTGCTTAGGGTGTGAACATACTAAAAGTCCTGACGTCTTGGTTGTGAGCTAGGGGGAAGGGGGGGAGGGGGAGGTCCCAATTTTCGGGTTTCCGCTTATATCTCAAAAACGGTGCGTCACACATGAAAATTTCCTAAGGATAAGTAAAAAAAGCTCATAAAATTATCTACAACTTTTATTATTTACGTAATTTTCGAAATCACGTCCATTTTTGACTTACACGCTCCACAAATGTAGATATTTTTGAAAAAAATTATTTTACCTCACATTTTTCATCAAACATTCCTTCATATCGTCTAAAATATTCATCAAAGAAAGAAATTTATTCTTAAGAAGTTGTAATAAATTTAATTCCCTTTTAGAATATATATACATATGCAAATAAGTCTCCAACCAGTAAATATTTACAGCAATTTTAAGATTTTGCGTAAAATGTCGTCATTTTCAGAAAAAGCTGTTTTTATCTTATTACTGACACACCGGCGTGCAACGACGATTATGCGACGCTCTTTTAGTAAGGCGTATGATCAGATATGACCATGGAAACCACATTGATGCTATCATTCAAAAGCCGAGAAGGCATAACAGGAGGCAGAGGTATTTTGCACAATGTACTAGAAGTGGTTAGTTGGTATGAGCGCAACTCATGAGATCTGCACTTCCCTTGAAGAGTATTGTGGAGTCTTCACGTCCAGTAACAACACAAGGACCTCGGACAAGCCCACCGAAGTAAAGATGCAGCAGACATTTTCAAACTCAGTCAGTGGTTTGATGCACATCCTCCCTTCCCACAAGCCAATGAAATAATGTCAATTCCCAATGTCTTCTGTCAGCTCGTCGATAAAAAATCACGATGAAAAGGTTGCAGTTGACCCAACATTTCTGTTTCACCGGATGTGTATAAGCAAACGATCAGATGAGGATTTGAAGAAATTCTTTGAGTATGAGTTGGCCCCATTTCCCTTGGCACTGTTCAATGAAGGTGGGATGTGGAAGACAACTAAATCTGTCCTGTACAGCTTATTCGAGCCTACCAAAAAACTGGTCTACTGTCTCAGGTGAACATAGTTGTGGACGGAAAATTTCTACTACACAGAGTAATTTGGCAAAAAGATGCCTTCCTTGTCACAATTTGTGATCGTTACATCAACTACGTCAACCACCACTATCCTGGATGACTCACACTGTGGTATTTGATTGGTACCCAAACCCAGCCAACGGTACAAAATCACAATAACAGATGCGATGATACAGACTGAGAAGGTCAGCTGACATCAATTTGACTTGGAACACTTCAATACCCGTTAAAAAGGAAGATTTGTTATCCAATCCTACCAACAAAAGTAACTTCATCTCTTTACTACAGACGAAGCTTCGGGAGAATGGGATACAGACTCTTCAGGACATGATGCTGACTTCCTTGTTGTGAAGATTGCTGTGGAACATTCCTCTCACAGTTTTGTGAGAAGCTTTCACTTCCTTTTGATTGCTTCCACTCCTCCCACCCAAGATATTCTGCTGCTGACAACGGACGAGGGAAAACCAAAACAATGCCACTGTCCATCCAAAAGATGCAGCACCGTGCATTTGAACACATCCTGTTCTTACATTCATTTACCGGCTGCGACACAACA